>CM053272.1:74708978-75908978 GCA_028583415.1 Protea cynaroides | reverse complement strand
TTGGATGCAACCTTGATTCAACTTGAGATGGCAGACTTTGACATCATCTTGGGAATGGACTGGTTAGCTCGGCATTCTGCAAACCTATTATGTGCAGAAAAAAAATTGACATTTAAAGACAAGGAAGGAACAGAGTTTAGTTTTGTGGGAACCAAACTTCTACATAAATGCAAACTCATCCTCTTTGCATTAAAGGCTAGAAAATGCCTAGAGAAAGGAGGAGTTGGGTATCTAGTATCAGTGGTCGACCTCACCAAGGAAGCACCACAAATGGAGAATATTGATGTTGTGCATGACTTTCCAGATGTATTTTTTGAAGAACTACCAGGACTACCACCTGACGTAGCGACAGAGTTTGTTATAGATCTGATACCCGGAGCCGCACCAGTATCTAAAGCACCTTATAGAATGGCTCCTACTGAATTGAAGGAATCAAAAGTACAGTTACAGGAATTACTGGACAAGGGTTATTCAGACCTAGCATATCACCATGGGGAGCGCCAGTATTGTTTGTAAAGAAGAATGGCAGAAGCGTTCGACTGTGTATAGACTACCGAGAATTGAATAAGCTTACAATCAAGAATCGGTACCTGTTGCCTCGGATCGATGACTTATTCGATCAGTTGCAAGGTGCCAAGGTGTTCTCCAAGATTGATCTTCGGTCAGGATACCATCAGTTGAAGATTAAGGAAGGAGATATTCCAAAGACAGCATTCAGAACAAGATATGGACATTATGAATTCTTAGTCATGTCTTTTGGATTGACTAACGCACCCATAGCTTTTATGGAACTCATGAATCGGGTATTCCATGATATGTTGGATACGTCAGTCATTGTGTTTATTGATGATATATTGGTCTACTCCAAGGACAAGGAAACTCATGTCATGAATCTAAGAGCCGCTCTGCAGCGACTAAGGAAAGAGAAGCTTTATGCCAAATTTACAAAGTGTGAGTTTTGGCTAAATAAGGTCGCTTTCTTAGGCCTTGTTGTATCCGCTGAAGGAATTAAAGTGGATCCTAGCAAGATTAAAGCCATTGTGAAGTGGGAAGCACCGAAGAGCGTTGCAAAAATTAGAAGTTTCCTAGGTCTAGCTGGGAATTATCGACGATTCGTGAAAGTCTATTCCAGATTTTCGTACCTCTCACCAGTTTGACTAAGAAAGGATAAAAGTTATTTGGACTGATAAATGTGAGAAAAGTTTCCAAACATTGAAGGCTAGATTGATATCTGTTCCGATCTTGACTATTCCTGTTCCAGGACAGCCATTTATCTTGTACACTGATGCGTCGAGATTGGGTTTAGGATGTGTACTTATGCAAGGAGAACAAGTAATTGCATATGCTTCAAGACAATTGAAGACACATGAGAAGAACTATCTCACTCATGATTTGGAATTAGCGGCAGTAGTACATGCTGTCAAGATATGGAGACATTATTTGTATGGAGAGAAATTTCAGATTAAATCAGATTATAAGAGTCTTACTTATCTATTTAATCAGAAGGAGTTGAACATGAGACAAAGAAGATGATTGGAATTATTGAAGGATTGTGATTGTGATATCCAATATCATCTAAGAAAGGCTAATGTTGTTGCTGATGCGCTAAGCAGAAAAGCAATGATAAAATCTCAAGGAGAGGTTAACATGACTGCAGCAATGTGTACTACAGGTAAAATGTTCAATTACGGTAATGAGCAGTTCATGATAGATGCACTGGATGAATCAAGCAACCAAGGGTTTATTCATCGGTTTTCAAATATGTTTGCAACATTGAAGATTGTACCTGATATAATTGATGAAGTAAAAGCCGCTCTTAAATCAAACCCTTATCTGAGGACAGTACAAGAAGACATCGAAAAAGGTAGGACTATTCCTGAGTTCACCTTGGATGATGAAAAGGTACTGAAGTACAAAGGAAGAGTATGTGTTCTTGAAATAGAAAATTTGGACATTAGACATCGACTAATGAAGGAACCTCACATCACCGCCTATTTGGTACATCCTAGAATTACAAAGATGTATCATGATTTGAAGAAATTATATTAGTGGAGAGCAATGAAAGCAGATGTAGCTAAATTTGTGTCTCAATGCCTAAATTGTCTGAGGGTGAAGGTTGAACGGCAAAGACCTACAGGACTGTTGCAGCCTCAGCCAGAACCAGTATGAAAATGAGACTGCATCACTATGGACTTCGTCACCGGTTTACCATTGACTCCTCGAGTAGTTGACACGGTCTGGGTGATTGTAGATCGTCTGACTAAGACAGCTCGCTTTATAGCTATACGACCACAGTATACCCTAGAGAGGTTAGCCAAGCTATATGTGGATAACATTGTCAGATTACATGGTGTACCGGAAAGCATTGTGTCCGATAGAGACCCAAGCTTTACTTCAAAGTTTTGGGAAGGATTACAAAAGGCTATGGGTACAACGTTAAAGTTCAGTACTGCATTCCATCCTCAAATAGACGAATAGTCAGAGCGTACCATTCAGATTTTAGGATACATGTTTCGAGCCTGTGTTATTGATTTCAAGGGATCATGGGATGAGAAACTACCATTGATCGAGTTCGCCTATAACAATAGCTATCTGGCTACTATACAGATGTCACCCTATGAAGCATTGTATGGAAGCAAGGAAGCAAGTGCGGAACTCCTTTGTTTTGGAATGAAGTTGGAGAACGTGGCATCGTTGGACCAGAGTTTATTGAAGAGACTTATCGAGTAGTCAACATTATCAAAGAAAAGTTAGAACGGCTTAGAATCGTTAGAAACAGTATGCAGATACTTGACGTCGAGACCTTGAATTTGCCATAGGTGATAAGATATTCTTGAAAGTATCACCAATGCGAGGTTTAAAATGATTCAGACAGGAAGGGAAACTAAGTCCGAGATATGTCAAGCCATATGAAATTTTAGCCAAATGTGGAAAGGTGGTTTATCAGTTAGCACTACCATCCATCCATGTCAAGTGTGCATGACGTATTTCATATCTCATTATTAAAGAAGTACGTCAGAGATCCAACGCACGTTTTGACAGCAGATCCACCAGATTTAATCAATGATTTGACCTAAATATCATATTTTTAGGTCTGTTTTCATACCTAGTTGTCATCCGCTCGTCCCGTCTGGCCCAGTGATGATTGGAAGACTTGTTACGACATGAATTTAAGGTTTAGATCGGGTTCATGGAGTGTGGGTCTTGTAACTCCCCCACCTTTAAATTTGACAAAAGCATTCTAGAAACTCTTCTCACATTTATCCGTCCACACAAACTTTTCACCTTTCTTAGTCAGACTGGTGAGAGGTACGGCAATCCGGGAATAGTCTTCCACGAATCTTCGAAATAACCAGCAAGACCCAGAAAACTTCTAATTTCTGATACGCTCTTTGGTGCTTCCCACTTTACAATAGCCTCGATCTTGCTGGGGTCTACTTTGATTCCTTTCAGCAAATACTACATGGCCTAAGAAGGCGACTACACTTAGCCAAAACTCACACTTTGAAAATTTGGCATATAACTTCTCTTTTCTTAAACGTTGTAGGGCGGCGTTTAGGTTCTTGATATGGGTTTCTTTATCCTTGGAGTATACCAATATATCATCAATAAATACTATAACCAACGTATCCAACATATCGTGGAAGACCCGATTCATAAGCTCCATAAAAGTTGTTGGTGCGTTTATTAATCCAAAAGACATGACCAAGAACTCATAATGTCCATATCTGGTCCTGAAAGTTGTCTTAGGAATATCACCCTCTTTAATCTTCAATTGATGATAGCCCGATCGAAGATCGATCTTAGAAAATACCTTTGCTCCTTGCAACTGATCGAACAAGTCATCGATCCGAGGTAGTGGATATCGATTCTTGATTTTCAGTTTATTTAACTCCCGATAGTCGATGCATAATCGAACGCTACCGTCCTTCTTCTTTACGAATAATACCGGTGCTCCCCATGGTGATATACTGGGTCGAATATAACCCTTGTGCAGCAGTTCCTGTAGTTTCACTTTCAGTTCTTTCAGTTCAGTAGGAGCCATTCTGTAAGGTGTTTTTGATACTGGTGCGGCTCCAATTACAAGATCTATTACAAACCCTGTGGCTCGGTCGGGTGGTAATCCTGGTAGTTCTTCCAAAAATACGTCAGGGTAGTCCCGCATGACTTCAATATCTTCCATTCATGGTGCTTCCTTGGTTAGGTCGACCACTGATACTAAATACCCGACTACCCCCATCTCAAGGCACTTCTTAGCCTTTAGTGCTGAGAGTATGAGCTTGCGTCTACGGGAAAGTTTGGTTCCCGCAAAACTAAATTCTGCTCCTTCTTTGTCTTTAAATGTTAGCTTCTTTTCGGCGCATAATAAGTTTGCAGAATGCCGAGCTAAACAGTCCATTCCCAAGATGACGTCAAAGTCTGCCATCTCAAGTTGTATCAAGGTCGCATCTAAGGTTTTCTCGTCAATGAGAACTAGACATGGTCCATAACCTTTCTCTAATTCCACTTCTAACCCCATCGGTGTCCATACAAGTAATTTGTAATCTAATGTTTTGATGGGTAAATTTATCTTCTTTCCGAATGACACAGATATAAAGGAATGAGTAGCTCCTGAATCAAAGAGTACTCTGGCGGGTACACCATTTATCGGTACGATACCTGTGATTTATTTTGCTTAGTCTACATGCTCATACAATGTAATTACAACTTAAAAGGTTTCAGTCATACCTGTGACCACATCGGGTGATGCGGCAGCATCCTCGGATGTAACAGCATATACCCGTCCCTGATGTAACTGCTTCTTGGGCTTAGGGGACTCCCTTGCCATATGTCCCGGTTGGTTGCAGTTATAACACTTCGGGCTTTCAGAATTTGGCTTTGGCTGAGGTTGAGCTACTGGGGTAGTCTTGGTTGCAGCAGTAAAATTCTGAGGGCAGAAAGGCTTATATGTCCTGTTATTGCCTCCGTTGTATGAATTCCTAGCTGGCCTTTTTATACCCCCGTTCTGTGTGAAATAACTCTCCTTCTGGCTCGATTCTATTACTCGAGCAATTTAGACAGCTTCATTGTATACCTTCTTTTCCAAGCCCAGAACGTGCTCTCTGATGCTTCCTCTCAGTCCTATGACAAACCTACGGGTCTTAGTGTCTTCTTCTTGCATACTAAGTGGTGTAAAGAAAAACAGCTCCTCATAACGCTGTTGATATGCATCCACAGACATCTGGCCCTGATATAAACTCAGGAACTCCTTCTCTATAGAATCTCTAAAGCTTTGTGGAAAATAATTCTCAAAGAAAGCTTCTTTATATATAGCCCAAGTCAATAGGGCGTGCTTGGTTAATAAGTAAGCCCTAGCAGATTTCCACCAATGATGTGCGTCACCCTTTAGCATGAAGGTGGCACATAGTACTTTCTCTTCTTCGGTGATAGTCATCATAAGAAAATTTCTCTCCATCTCATCTATCCAGTATGCTGGCCATAATGGATCAGACGATTTGCCATTAAACTCCTTGGGCTTCATCTTCAAGAATCTCTCAACCAGTCGAGAGTGATCCAACTGATTTTGGGGGTATGCCCCAAACATAGGTGGTGGATACTGATAATTAACCTGAGCTGCTTCCAGACCTGGTATTGGAATCTGTGCAGCAGGTTGTTGAGGTGTTTGAGGTGCTGGGTGGTTACCCACCGATGCTGCACTGGCTTGTCCCGTCTGCATGGGTGTAGCATGAGCAGCTTGGAACATGATTCCCATTGTAACTTGCATTTGAGCCTGCGCATGTTGCATCTATTGTAGTTGTTGTGCCAAATTCATCACCACGGTTGCTAACTCGGGTGGTGGAGGTGGCAAATTTATAGGGTTTGCCTGATCAGGATTTCCTTGTTCGTATATATTTTCCTGACTGGTCTCCTCTACAGGTGGTGGTGGTGGAACTGCATTTCGACTCTGCCTGGTTACTCTACATCCAGACATATTTTCTTCTGAGATTGGCGGTGCCTGAAAATCATCAAAAAGGTGAGAAAGTCATTTATACTTCATGTAGGCACGCTAACCGATGAAAATTTTCAAATTTCGACTCATTTTATAACAAATTTACTGTCTTTCCTATGCAGGGTCGATTGTGAGGGTCGATGGTATGTCCGAATCTTAGTATCAGACCCTAGGAATGACCTGTTCTTCCCGAGAGCTGAGGGTCGATGTGAGGGTCGATGTGAGGGTCGATGGGTGTCCGACCCTCAGTTCTGACCCTTAGTTTTCTGTCAGATTCTCGAGAGCCGAGGGTCGATGGGAGGGTCGATCCGAGGGTCGATGGTTCTGATCGAATTGTCCGACCATCATAACAAAAATCAGATTTTTAAGATCCGATTTTGGATCATTTTTTATTATTTCCCTCCCGTTTTGACTCGTCTCTCCCTTTTGAGTTTCTACAGTGCTACTTCACTATTTTTGGTTGGTTTGAGTCCGGGTTTCGACGTCCACATCATCCCTACAGGTATGTTTTCTCATTTTTACCTATTTTTAGGTTTACATTTCTTGGTTTTTGCCCATTTAATGTGTTTTTTTCAAATTAAAATTTTTTCAATCGTAAAAATTTGATTTTTATTGGGGGCTTTTGTTATTGGTGTCTCGAGGAACGAAAGCCCTCAAAAATTTTCGAGTTTCATCGGTTGGTTATCGAGAAACTTGGATTTTTGCTCTTTTTGCCCTAATTTGTCGAAATTTTTTGATTTCTTGAAATTCCTTCAAATTGGACTTCATTAGTTCCAAATTCCTACTGTGTGAGTGTTGTAGGATATGTTGGAACCTACGTAAGTCCTCTTGCCCACGTGTACGGGTGAAAAGTGAGGCTTTTGGCCAATTTACGTCGTTATAATGTCAAATTTTGGATTTTTATCCTATTAACTCCTTGTTTCCCTTTTTCTTTTTTATCTGCAGATACCATGGCTCGTACCAAGGTACCCAGAGTTCGTGATCTGCTTCGCTTCCGCTCCAATGAAGCCGAGGCACAGTATGCCGACTATGCTCGTAAGAAAGTGGAGGGTGGTCGTATGGTGAACTTGGCTGAGCTAGCCTTGTTTAACGTAGAGAGAGCATTCGGTGATATGGGGTGGCTCCCTGTCATCACTTACGACGTGTTCACATGTCCGGATTTGGTGCACCAGTTCTATTGTAATCTCTAGGTGGTGGGGAATTACAATGATGTCGAGACGGGTCAAGAGTTGCGCATCACCAGCTACGTCAAAGGGGTGAATAACTCATTTGACTATCGGCAACTGGCCGACCTACTGGGCATTCCTTATGATGGCCCTATGGTGTACTGTGCACCTGGAGAGCCCCAGTTTGTTTCCATGGAGATGAGGGCCGAGATCGACAATCAGCTGCTACGACCTGATCGCTGGCAGATGAGAGCTTGTTACCTGCGTCCAGCTCCACGGGTCTTCTGCAAGATTATCCAGCATAATCTGATTCCGCAGAGTGGGCACTACGAGAGGGTTTCTCAGCTGACCCAGTTTCTGATATATAGTATCTGCACCAGACAGCCAGTCTGCCTTCCCTACATCATCATGCGGACCATGATTAGTGCTACATTGTCCGGTCATAGGGGTAATCTACCCTATGGACATATGATTACCATTCTACTGACCCGCCTGGGGGTTGACTTAGTGGATGAGAAGATTCAAGAGAAGACCTTCTCGTCGCCTCTAGATTGGGAGGCTATCTGCAAGATGGGTATGCGGGATGCCCAAGTTAGTGACGAGGAGAGGAACGAGATGGTATGCCCTCACACTCGCAATGAGATGGCTGATGCTGAGGCTGCTGCTGCCGCTGCTAGAGCTCATGTGGATCCTGTCGATGATGACGACCGTATGTATATGGATGTCGACTCGATACCACCGCCTTCACCTACACATGCGGCTGGAGTTGGTACTTCTTATGCGGCGGATCCTGTACCTGAGACTGGTCCTTCCCATGCGGTTGGTCCTTCACGCCCACCTTCTGACCTGATGGAGATGTTGCAAGAGATCAGGGAGGCTCAGCGCAGATCTGATCTGAGGATGGAGGAGTTGCTTGACGCTCAGCGTGTGAGAGTGGATGAGCTGTTAGCCACCCAGCACATATCAGATACACGGATGGGAGAGCTCATAGAGGTTTAGCGTGCGACTGATCAGAGGGTAGCCGATCTCACCGCTAGTCTACAGACGACCCAGACTCAGATAGCCTGGTTGACTAGAGTCTATGCTGAGGACTATGACAGAGATCGTGAGGCACCGCCTCCTCCTTCACCTCCAGCTTCTTGATTGTATTTATTTTCCTTGTACTACAGGGTAACTGTCCGAGTTGTGGACTGTACTCTGCTTTAGTTATGTATGTACGTTTATTTCTCTCTCATGGAATGTAAAATTGTTTTCCCTTTAATAGATGCATTATTCTCTTTTTAAATTTGGTCTCAACCATCACTTGTGCTTATAATGTGTTAATATTACTGTTTTTACTTTTATCCTATCTCAGTTCACAATTGTCTTGAATGTATGTTAGTTCAGTGGACAAGGCCTGAAATGCTCTGATACCAAATTGCCATACCCCAATTCCGCATTATTTAGAATGGTGTGATGAACCGCTAATAAACCAATGGTTCAACCAGGATCTCAAGTAGGCTATATCCATGTTATCTGAACCCCCATACATCCATAATCATAATCAGAGTAAATACACAATAGCGGAAATCTTATAATAAAATGAACTGAGAGTCTACTGTGATATTAATATTTAAATAGAAAAATTATTTTGTATCAACTGAGACATAAGTAAATATCAAATACATGTCCATAACAAATCCAAGTAAAGAAACCTAAGAAAATATCTAATCGAATACACATGAGTTGCACTCGCAAGAGGAGTCATGTGTACCCACTTCAGCTTCAACCTCCATCGCTACTACGTTCCCGAATGCTGGAGCGTTTACATAATCTTCAACGATATAACCTGCATCATCAACTAAAAATATTCGACGTCGAGGGGTGAGCACACATCACGGCTCAGTGAGTAGACAAAACAATGCAACATTACATATGCATGCAATCAATTCATAGCTTTGGTCTGGTTTATAGTTTGCAAAGCGCAATAGAAAGGTTGGGTGGTCAAAGGTTAACGTTTATTGACCCCGCCTCTATACACAGATGTGGAAGTCCACCCGAAGGTTAACGTTTATCGTCGTCCCCATCCACCCTAATCATGAACATTATATAACAAAGGTTAACGTTTATTGCTGTATAGTGCCATACCAACACGTAAACCCCTGTTGGCGAGGGCTTGCAAACTGGGCTCGCAACTAACCAATCTTAATGCCAAACAGTGTATCCAAGGCCTCACCCCAGCATCCCTCAGAATGTCCATAGAGATAGAGCTAAGGCCCCCCGGTAGAGTCAGAGACTACGAGGACCGAGACCACCTCCCCTGATACTCTACGACATAATAGTTCTGCTAAAGTAATGGCGATACGACGATGCTAATGTACAAGACTTGAGTTAGAGATAGAGCTAAAGTGCTGAGAACCACCAAAGGTTAACGTTGACGTTCTCATCACACCTCCCCTGATACTCGCTCGCATCAAGTACACCAACCACACACATACAATCACATGCCTATTCCTATCATCATCATCATCATCATCATGTTATAAACAATAAAGTAAATATGCATGAAAAAATAATAGAAATATTGGATGACATGTTGTATGCACATTACAAACATATTCGCATAGAATCAAGCATGGCATTGGACTCAAGAAAAGAGAAAACAGTTTGTTATTAACCAATTAGTTTAGAGTTTTGTTTTCTCACCTTAGCTTGCTAATAGATACTTTTCCAAGCTTTACAATCACCTTTATATTGTTATTGTATTGCTAAAAGACCTAACAAAGTCGATAGAATTTAATTAAAATTAATTTTGAATTTAAAAACCATTCTGTTAACTGAGCGTCGGAGGTAGGGTCGGAGTCCTGATCGACCCTGGGTGCGACCCTCCCCAAAATCCGAACTTCCCAAACACTGAGGGTCGATACTCAAGATCACCTAGGGTCGGATGGTCATCGACCCTCGATGCGACCCTCGGTGTACTTTGGTCCATTCTCCTCTTTTTAGTTCATTCTTTGTGCTTGGGATCCTATGGCTTGCTCCTACATTCCATTCAACATTCATTCCATGGTCTGGAACCATGAATCACCCACCTAAATAGCTTTCATGCATTCTCCTATGGTTTTCCACGAAACCTAACCATGGGTTGATGGTTTGGGTTTCACCGAGATCACATTCTCATCAATATCTAACCTAAGGTCTGTAGAAACTCATGGAATTAGTATCCATACCTGAGAAGAATACTCCTTCTCTGCAAGTCTTCTCTTCCTTAGCCTTTTCTTCAAGTTTTCCTTCTCTTCTTCTCTTCCTTCTCTCCTCTTTCTCTCAATCCAATTAGGGTTGTAAAAGGAGTAAAAGAGGCATAGGGACGTCCTTTAAAATAGAGTAGGAACATCCTAAAATATGTCCCTTTGAGATTAGGAAAGAATCCCAATCGAAAATAAGGAAATTTCCTAATTTTAGTTTCGGCGGCAACTGAGGGTCGATGGGAGGGTCGATGATCTCGTCGACCCTAGGTTCTCTAATCTGTCCGACCCTCCCTTCAAAACTGAGGGTCTAACTTTCTGTTTTGGGGGGTCCGACCCTCCTTGGCTGGGTATGCGACCCTCCCCTTAAATTAAGTGTTTTTGGGTCGATTTGATACCTGGGATCTCGATCTCCTTCACGCCCTTGGTCCATTTGATTCGACCATGATGGGTAAACCTGGTTCAAGGTGGTAAGACCAGGTTAGATTGACACGGGTCTTACAGTTTCACTATGGATATGCTTAGTGTTTAATTTCCTTATTTAGATATTGTAATATGTATTAAATTATGTTTTGGTTACTGGGAGATAAATGCAATACTAATTATTTATCATGACTAGACCTCAGTTCATTATCTGTAAGCCTTCCGCTATTTACTTTATTATCTCTGATTAATGTGGAATGTGTTTTGGTTTAATAAAAATTGGGATAGCCTATACGAGATCCTGGTTGAATCGTTGGTTTATTAACGGTTCATCACACTATTCTGGTTGGTGTAGAATTGGGGTGTGACACCATGTGTTCGGTCTTGGGACCTTGTGATTCCAAAAATAGATAATCAGTGGTACCAAGGTCTAGCCACTTGGCTTACCAAATTTCAGTGAAATTGAAATGTATATATTAATCCGTTGTCCTTATTAGGGATGGTTAGCAAAAGTGGTTCATAGAGGAACAAACTAGTAAATTTTTTCTTGACCATGGTATCTGTGTCTTGATAGGGATTTTCTGCTCGTTTTTTGAAATCGACGTGTTAACAATGAGAGATTCGACACATCGAGCTTACTTAATGAAGGATGTATAGTGACCATCTACTATGATGTAGAACAGATGCATACATACCTCATACTCCCAATGGGTGAGAGTTCAAGATGCTCATCGTGTAGATTCTAACATGTTGATCAATTGAGGACAAAAACGGGAAGAAATTCGACGTCTCGAACATGGATGTCATGGTTAAGTAGATTTTACTGGGTCGGTTCAGGGATGAACCAAAAATAACAAACATTGGGCTACAATTTGGGTTAGGACAGAAAAGACCACCTTGACAAGGATGGGGTAACCTATCATCGAATGCACAATGAAAAATGGGCCCCCAGTCCCTTTATATACTATGTTGCAAGAATCAAGCGATGTGGAGTACCATAACGCATTCCCAGGCAGACCCCAAGAGATGCTCGTTAGAGGCTGCTCGCCGATCGTAATCTCACAAAGTATAGGCCAAGGTTTTGTGTTTCGTCTAGTGGGCTGCCCCATATGCATGGGACTCGATTCGGCTACTCGCACGAAAGTGTGACTGAACCCACTCCCCCCAAAACAATATCATACAAGCATAAATATAGTATCCTAAGAGTTAGCATCCAATTCACACAAGGAAAGTTTTCATTTAGGAGTTTGACATTTATATCCCTAGTGAAGTCACCATTGTGAGGACAAAGATGGAAATCTTGGAAGTCGCCACCTAGATTAAGGTCTAGGACCTTAGAAATGTGAAATCTCACCCCAAGGTAAGACTTCAATTGACTCATGACCCTTAGATTAGATTTCTGATCAATCAGAGATTGGGTAAGCGTCAGGTTACGGTTATGGGAAGGGGTTAGGCACCCAAACCGCTCGATCAAAATCGGTCTCCTATGCCTTTCCTATGCTAGACTCTATCTGTTATACCGAACCAAACCAAGTGGTTTGATATGATTGAACTGAATCTGTATCCATCAGATTGCCTACGTATTATGGAATTATTCTGAAAATCAAGTTCACTATCATAGTTCAGGTGTGATTAAAGTTTATGGATGTGATTTATGCTTATGCATGACTAAGTTCATTGTTCAAGTTGAAGTTTATGCTTGAAAGGATGAGAAATCCTATGGGTTAGGATCTGGATAGTCCATGCGAACAGATAGATAGTCCTAGTGGATCTATGGATAACCCTATTTGGATCTGAATGTGGATAATCATATTTGGGTCAAAATGTGGATAATCCATTCTGGGTTGGAATGTGGATAACCCTTTCTGGGTCAAATTATGGATGGATATCCTAGTAGATCTATGGATAGTCCAAGTGGACTAAGGTGTGGATCCAAATTTGGGATTCTTCCAAATAACCTACGTATCCTAGGGTTTGCCCTAGGAATCAGAACCTGCGTAGTTCGAAACTAGGATGGAATGGGAATGGATAAATATCCTAGCGGATCTATGGGTAGTCCAAGTGGACTAAACTGTGGATCCGAATTTAGGTTTCTCCCAAATAGCCTACGTATCCTAGGGTTTGCCCTAGGAATCAGAATTCACATAGTTCGGGCCTGGGTTGAAATAACCTATTCTAGGTTAGAATGTGAGAACCTGTTCTAGGTTTAGGGTTTATAACCTATTCTAGGTTTAGGATTGAGAACCTATTCTAGGTTTAGGTTTATTGAGAGGTGGAAATCGTCATGAGTTACCCTTTTCATCCTAAATTCTAATTTCGGAAGGTTTGGCAAAGCATTCTCTTTCTTTATTAAGGTTTTTTATTATTTCCATTATGCCCTTCCCAAGAATGTGGGTGCCTAAATACACGTCCCCACGCCTAATATGTTTGCTAGGTGTACAGATATGGCAGTTCGACTAGGGTGTTGCATAAATTAAATTATTTGCAAAATAAATTATTCATCTAAATATGACATATAACACATTTATGGCAAGAAATTCATATATAGTAAGATTATGAAAATCTCCCTAATATGGCAAGCATTGCAAATAAGCAAGAAGCTATATGGTAAGATCTAATATGCTATCTTCTAAGTATGGCAAGACCTAATATGGAAAGATCTAATATGCTAATCTAAGCATGGCAAGACTTAATATAGCAATATCTAATATGCATCTATATATCAATATGGTAAGTACCAATCATAGAATGCAAATATGGTATGAATTTTTCAAAAAAGATAAGATCTTATATGCTATTTTCTAAGCATAGTAAGACTTAAAATGGTAAGAAATCAATGTATGCTTCTACATATCAATATGGTATGTATTAATCATAGAATGCAAATATGACATGAATTTTTTTTTTTTAAAGGTAAGATCTTATATGCTATTTTCTAAGCATAGTAAGACTTTAAAATGGTAATTATCAAGATTTTACTAAAAATGATAAAAATATATTTATTTTACCAAATATAGCAACACATGGAATATGGTATGTACAATCCAAACAAAGCATATGAATGCTCTAAATATATCCATTTATTTAAATATGAGAGAATTTACTTAGACAATCAATTGCATGTTACAATGAATGAGACATCAACAAAACCATTTTTTGAAAAGTGCAAAATTATCAAAAATATATGTTCAATGTTCTTTGAAAAATTTAAATTTTTATGAAGTCATTTGGAAAGATTAATGACTCAAAACTGTCAAAATTATGACACAAGTTTTCAAATAATAGAAAAAATATGAATTGTTTTCAGATTCTGTCACATTACACAAGAATGACCATAAGTAGGTCTTCTGTAACTCAAATCAAGCTTAATTTTTTTCCACAAAAAGATGACTCAACATGTTATATTTCATATGAAGGAGTCAAATCTCAAAAAAGAGCAAAAATAGGTCCAAGATATGCCCCGAGACTAGATATGTGCACTGGTCAAGTCTGTTCCAGATTTTTGACCAGTTGCACCATAAATTCTGAATAAAATCCTATACTTAATAAAAATTAAATCCAGACATATGACCATGTAGATAACTGTCTGATATAAAATTTTATTAAGAAAAACAAGAGAAAACAGCTTATTTTCTTTGTGAAAAATGATCATTTTCAATCATGCAAATCAGTACATCCTTACAGATTCAAAATCAGAGCACTATGCACTTAAAAATCGATATCAATTAAATAAAAAATTGAAAAAATATGAAACCAATGCCATTTTTGAGAAGAATTTCATATCTAAAAAGTTTATATGAAGTTAATTTCCTGATTATGGCCATAAGACCCTTCTTTGGAAACTTTCTGATAGAGGATTTGCATTATATCCAAGTAAAATAGCAATGTCAAAGACAACTTTTTTGATATATTTTTCCATTTCCAAATGGAACGAAATTTCTAGGGTAGTCTTCTAACATATCAGAGAGACTTCCATAAAACTTTGGGCTTCAAAAACTAAAAAAAACTACATGTGATGTGTGTCCTAAGTTTGAATCCTAAATCTGAAAATTTTAGATTAAAAAATCACTTTATGAAACTTGTCAAAAACATCAAACATCATCATATAGCATTCAAAACTTCATCATTGAATAGTTTAGATAAATTATCATTCCTAAAAAATACTAGAAATAAACATCCTAACATTAATATGCATGTAATAGAGCATTCCTGATCGAGACATCATAGAAATAAACCTTTTTTTTCAAGCAAAATTGACATTCAAGCATTCTAAAGATCCCTAAATTCATTTAGGGTACTAACCTTGTGCTCGAACAGAGTGAACCTGTTGATGTAGGATGTTTGGAGATCGTATCAAGCTCTTTGAAAGTGAATCCTCCTTCTCCTCTTCTCTGCTCCTCTTTCTCTTCTCTTTCTCTCTTTTCTTCATCTCTTTTCTTTCTTTTCTCTTCTTCTTCTCTCTTTCTTTCTCCCCCTCTCACATTTTCTCTCTCCTCACGTCCTCTCTCTCCTTGTCTCTCTTCTGGTCTGGAAAAAAAGATTCTTCTCTCTTTCTCTTGGCCTATTTATGCTTTTCTCTCCTCTTCTAGAAGTTCCATCTTTCCTTTTCTTCTTTTCCTTCTAGAAAATATTTTTTTTTCTTTTTTCTTCTTTCCTTTCTTCTCTTCCTTCCTTTTTTCTCTTCTCCCTCTCTTTCTCTTACGTTTTCTAGAGTAGAAAATGTCTCTCTCTCTCTCTCCTCTTCTCTCTTCCTTCCTTTTCTTCTTTTCTCTTCCTTCCTTTTCTTCTTTTTCTTCTGGAAAATTCTTTTTTTCTTTTTTCTTCTTTCCTTTCTTCTCTTCCTTCCTTTTTCTCCTTCCTCTTGACATTTTTTTTTTCTGTTCCTTTCTTTCCTTTTTCTCCTTCTTCTTCTAGAAAATCCCTTATCTCTTTCCTTTCTCTCTTTCTTTCTTCTAGAAAATTCCTTTTTTTCTTCTCTTCTTCCTTCCTTTTTTTTTCTCTCTTTTTACGTTTTCTATTTCTAGAAAACACTTTTTTTTTTCTTCTTTTTTTTTTTCTTTCTTCTTTTTTTTCTTCCTTTACTTCTTCTTTCCTTTTTTTTCTTTCTTCTCTCTCTTTTCACGTTTTCTTTCTAGAAAACATTTTTTTTTCTTTTTTTCTTTTTTTCTTTCCTTGCTCTTTCCTTCCTCTTTTTTCCTTCTCCCTCTCTCTTTCACGTTTTCTTTCTAGAATACGTTCTTTTTCTTTTTTTTTATTTCTCTCTCTTTCCTTGTATCCTTCTTCCTCTCTCTTCCCCACAGCCTCTCTTTCCTCTCTCTTTCCACGGCCTCTCTTTCCTCTCTCTTTCCTATAATATATTTGTATATGTATATGTGTGTGTGTATATATATATATATATATATATATATATATATATATATATATATATATACAATAATATATTATACATTATGCACATAAAATAAATACATGCATATGGGCTGACGTGACTTGGTCTGGATTGGTCTGAGCTAGGCCAAACTAAGTTAGACTAAGCTGGATTAAGCTAGTTTGGACCAAGGTTGATATTTCATAGTCCATTTCTGCCACCATTCCACATGGAATTTTCCAATAGCATCTATTCCAAATTTTCTACGTTCACTTTGTAGAACATTAAAAATGAGAAATTTTAGAACTTGAATCACCTCATTTGGAAATAAAATGGTCAACTTATGAATTTCTAAAGTTTAAGTAGGCCAATTATCGATAATTTGGCTAACCATTCTGCATGGGATCCTTTGGAGACCTCTATTGGAAATCCTTTACGTCCACTTTGTAGAGTATTAAAAATGCAACATAATGAAACTAAAATCACCTTATTTGGACATGGGGGTGACCAAAATATGAATTTTTAAAGATTAAATGACCATTTCCATGTGTAATTTTGCATGGGACCCTTCAAAGACTTTTACCCTAGATTTTTAACGTCCACTTTGTAGAACATCACAAATGAAGAATAATGGCTTTGGAATCATTTGAATCCGACGTAGAACGACAAAGATATAAAGCTTTGAAGTTCTATCTATAATTTTGCATGAAAGCTTGCATGGAGCCCACCGGTGACCTTTGCTTGGGATTTTTCACATCCACTTTGAAGAGGACTGAAAATAAGGAATATTGGCCTTTGAATCATCCGATTTCGATAACAAATGACCAAGATATGATGATTTAAAGTTTAAATGATAATGCATGCATCATACGATAATTACATAAATGCCCTTGCACTTCAAACTATGATATCTTCCTTGTTTGATGTCAGAATTTGATGATTCAAGTCTCATTTCGAAGATAATTTCATGACCTATACATCTAAGTAGGTAATAACCTAAGACCCTACTGTGGGTTCATTAGAGAATTACAAACCTTTGGGTTAAAGGCCAGAAACCTGCCATAGTGGTTCACTTATGCTGAGGGTGGCAAAAATGGGGTGCTTACAACCTTGTCTGAATCCAAGGTAAAGTCAGGGTTGCTTTTACCCTTTTCTAGATCTACTTGCATGGTCTTGAGGTGTGGATCCTGTAGGATTGCTACTTTTACCTCATCTATTAGATTTGGTGAGATCTTCAAGGCTGCGAACATCAATGTGAACTTATGAATCAAGCCCTATTCCACTGGATCTTCTGCAATCTCTAATATATACTCTTCTTCATTCTCTATTGAGCCTGAGGCTGCAGCACACAGTGCAGCATTTGTACTAGGTCCTGCCTCAAGTTTCAATGCCCACTTTCTACTTAAGGCATCAGCTACCACGTTTGCCTTACCTGGATGGTACTGGATGTCACCATCATAATATTTTAATAGCTCCAGCCATCTCCTCTGTCTCATATTCAAGTCCTTTAAGTAAAAAGGTAAGTCAAACTCTTATGATCCGACTTGATCTGAAACTTTTCACCATAAAGGTAGTGCCTCTAAGTCTTGATTGCGTGCATGACCACTGCTAACTCCAGATCATGCGTAGGGTAGTTCTTCTCATGATCTTTCAACTGTCTTGATGCGTAGGCAATCACCTGTTCTCCTTGCATCAACACACATCCAAGACCCAACCCTAAGGCATCCGTATATAGGGTGAACGGCAAGCTTGGTGCTGGGATGGTCAAGATAGGTGCAGAGACTAGTCTTGACTTCAGAGTCTAAAAGCACTTCTCAAACTCATCTCTCCATATGAACTTTTCTCCTTTCTTGGTTAGTCTGGTGAGTGGAACGATGATTCTTGAGTAGTCTTCCATGAATCTTCTATAGTAACCAGCCAATCCAAGGAAGATACGAATCTCTGCAACTGATTTTGGTGCTTCCCATCCTACTATAGTTGTGATCTTGCTTGGATCTACCTTGATACCGTCTGCAGATACTACGTAACCCAAGAAGGCCATTGCATGAGTCTCCCTGTCCTTTGAGTAGACCAAGATGTCATCAATGAATAAAATGATCGAAGTGTCCAACATGTCATGAAATACTCGGTTCATCAATTCCATGAACGACACTGCGGCTTTGGTCAATCCGAATGACATTACAAGGAACTCATAATGTCCATACCTCATCCTGAAAGCAGTCTTCAGAATATCTCCTGCTTTGATGTTCAGTTGGTGATACCCCGATCTAAGATCAATCTTTGAGAAAACCTTTGCACCCTGCAACTGATCTAACAGATCATCGATGGCAAAGGGTATCGGTTCTAGATGGTTAACTTGTTTAACTCCCGGTAGTCGATACATAGTCGTACGCTACCATCCTTCTTCTTTACGAACAATACAAGTGCTCCCCACAGTGATATGGTTGGTCGTATGAAACCCTTATCTAATAGTTCTTGTAACTGGGTCATCAACTCTTTTAATTCTGTAGGGGCCATCCTGTACGGTGCCTTAGACATCGCACCGACCCTATCATAAGGTCTATCACGAACTTTGTAGCCCTGTCTAGAGGTAGTCCGGGTAGGTCTTCTGGAAATACATCTGGAAACTCTTGTACCACATCTAGATCTTCCATCTTTGGCACCTCTGCAGCGATGTCGACCACGGATACTAAGTAATCCACTCCTCCCTTTTCTAAGCATCTCTTAGCTTTTAGAGCAGAGAGGATTAGCTTTCACTTCCTAGGTAACTTGGTTCCAGTGAAGTTAAACTCCTTCCCATTATCATCCTTGAGAGAATGCTTTTTTTTTACACATAATAAGCTAGCTGAATGATGGCCTAACCAATCCATTCCCAAGATGATGTCAAAGTCTGCCATCTCGAGTTGGACCAAACTTGCTTCCAGGTTTGGCCCATCAATAACAACTGGGCACGGCCCATAACCTTCATTCAAGGCCACTTCTACTCCCAACGGAGAGCAAACTAATATGCTTGGAGTTAAGAGCTTGATAGGTAACTCCAGTCTCTTCCCAAAAGATACAGAAACAAAGGAGTGTGTAGCTCTAGAGTCAAAGAGTACTCTGGCAGGTACACCAGCTATATCTACAGTTTTTGGAATTTAATTATTCCTTAATCTACATGCTCATACATGGTAATGTAGTAACCAAAAAAATAACAAGAGACAAATTCATACCAGTGACCACATCAGGTGATGCGGCTGCCACCTCAGTGGTGATTGCAAATACCTTCCCTTGCTGTGGATGTTGCTTTCTTGGTAGAGTGCAAGCCTTTGCATAATGGCCCAATTGCTGGTAGTTGAAACATTTGACAATAGGGTTTTGACCCGCTACCTGTGGTGGTGGTGGTGCAGTAGTATTCCTTACTGGCACCACAGTAGACTGAGCCCTGTATGGGCGGAATGGTCTAGTGTTCCCTCCACCCGAAGTCTCAGTAGTAGGCCTCTTCAGTCCCCTATTTTGAGTAAATAAGTTGACTCTCTGGCTTGATTCGATCACTCGAGCGATCTACACAACTTCATTATACACCTTCTTCTCCAAACCCAAGACATGCTCTCGAATACTTCCTCGTAATCCCATAGTGAACCTATGGGTTTTGGTTTCTTCCTCTTTCTCTTTTTACATCGTTTCTTCATGGTTTCTTGCCCAAAAATTAGGTTTTCCTAGATTTAGAAGATCCTAACCGTGGAAGCTCTTTTTCTTCAGCTTAGAAATTATGTTGGAACCTCTATGGATAAAAGCCCTCAATTTATTTGACGTTCCACCATATGGTTTACTCAAAAATCAAAACTTTTGGATTTTTAACCTAAGTTTTGGTCAAAAATCGATTTTTCTTGTAATTATTGAATTTCTTGCTTGTTTGATGATTGTTTGGTCTCTATATGTTGCTAAATGGTTACATAAGTCCTCCTCCCCAGATTTTGGGTGAATTCGAGGCCTTTGCTTGAAATACTGTCGTTATGCTGCAAAAATTTCAAAATTTTTTGACTAATTCTCATTGTTTTGTTTTGTTTTGTAGTTAAACAATATCTTAGCGTCGAGGTGCTGGTAACCACGCATACGCTCCGGGCATGAACGGTCCACACCCACCGGTTCCACAGTTTGATGAGTGGTGGTTTTGTTCGGCGGCGGCGCAAGCCGGTTTCCCATGGTTCGAAGAGAAAAACATAGAATCTGGATGTTGCGTAAACCTAGAGCAACTACAGCGATTTGATGTTGAAGCAGCCTATGGTGCACTTGGGTGGTTACCAGTTATCACCTACACAGTGACTACCCGACCCAATCTGGTAAAGCACTTCTATGCTAAACTAGAGGTCGAGGGGGATGTTAATGATTTCAGCCACGGTAGGGACCTCCACCCCATCAGCTTTGTCAAGGGTGTCCCCATATCATTCAACACTCACTAGCTCGCTGATCTCTTGGGGATTCCTAATGATGGTGATTTGGTTTACTGCGCTCCCAAGATAAAAGGCTTCCGTACTGATGATCTACGCCAGGAGGATTCATAGTAGATCCTTAACCCAGGGGCGCCCATGAAAGCCGCCAGTTTGAGACCTCTCCCTCGAGTCTATTGTCGCATTATCCAGTATAATAGTGTCCCTCAGAGTGACCAATACAGTGAGTTGTCTCAGCTCATCCAGTACCTGACTTATTGTGTTTACACTAGGGAGTGGGTCTGTCTCCCTATATTATCATCAGGACTATGCATCAAGCTACCATGCCTGACTAGATAAGCAACCTTCCTTGTGGTCGGCTTATCAATACACTCCTTTAGTGCCTTCGAGTAGATATGAGGGATGAGATTACTGTTGAGGACACTATGATATCAGATATTGACTGGGATGCCATTGTCTGGATGAGGATGGACAACCTGCCAATCATTGATGAGGAGTTAGAGGCTCGTCCTTGTCCACTTAGGAGGGTAGCAGCAGCGGCAACACCAGCAACCAATGCAGCTTATGCAGAAGAGGTAGGGGTGATGGTGATGACCAGATGGAGGATATTTCTGCACCAGAAGCCCAGCCCATACCTGCTGCAGGACCATCTCAACCTCCTCCCGATATCGTGATTGGTATGTTTACGGAGATTTGAGATCCCTAGTTCAAGATGAACCGTGACCTAGGACGCCTCTCTCATAGCCTCAGAGTCACACAGGAGCAGGTACACTTGCTTAGGATCGCATATGAGCGTGACTGTGACATCACTGACCCTATTCCTTTAATGCCCCCAATCCCATTATAGATCACTTCATTTTTCTATCTCTACTATCAGGATAGTTTTATTATAACAGGATAATTGTTTGGCATGTGGACTGTACCCTGTGGTACAATTAACTCTTCACTCTTTGGATGTTTCATGCTTTACTCTTTGATACAATTTTTTTTTCTTCTTACTTGTTATGAAAGTTTATGATCATTCTTGCTTGTTCATTTTTTGTTTTCTAACTAGAGCATATCTGTTTATTAGGTTTTCACTTTTCATATAGTACATTATGCTCTTTAGTATTTAGTCTCAGGCATCAAACAAGTGCTTAAGGTGTGTTTTTATTAAAGCCTTCAATTCTTCCTATCTCAATTTATCGACTTAGTTAAGTGCAAATATGGTTTGTTGGATAGAGCCTAAGAGCTCTGATACCAAGTTGTCACACCCCAATTTCGACTGAACCAGAAGTGTGAGTGAACCGCCACTAAACCAACGGTTCACACCAGGATCTCAATAAGACCGTGTCCACTAACACAAACCATTGCACATAACCATAATCAGAATACGATTAAATACAGCGGAAGTCTTAATAATAATAAACTGAGTACTTCTATTGATAAATAAATAAATTATCTATTTATTCAAAATACCAAAACGTAAATAAATAGCTTTCAAGGCAGTAGCACCTCCATACACTGGAGCATCCATGTAGTCCTCGATAGTGTAACCTGCATTAACATTTAAAAACATGTATATATACAAGGGTGAGCTCACAACTTATCTCAGTAAGAAAATCAGACAATGCAACAAACAACATGCATGAATAACATTCACATTATGGTCTGGTTTTAAGTTTACAATGTGCTATAGAAAGGATTGGGGGCCACCGCACCTCTATACACGAGTGTGTGAATCTACTTAATGGATCAAACACTACTGTCGTCCCACATGCACCCACCATGGAATAGAGATAGAGCTAAAGTGTCCGGATCTCACACCACCAACACTTCCTCCTGATGTCCTACCCATACCAACACGTAAGCCCTTATTGACGAGGGCTTACAAACTAGGCTCGCAACTAACCAATCCTATATGTCATCACAGTAGGCCCTATCCCAGCACAACTCCATACCGCATAGAGATAGGGCTCGAGTCTAGTGGCCAGGCCAGAGACCACAGTGCCACTTCCTCCCATGATACCCTACCCGCACCAAGTATGCTAAGACAGAAGTGATACGAAAAGGTGCTAGTGAAAAGAGTGATCCAAGACCCCAGGCCCTTCCCATTCCACACACCAATGAAAACAATCACTTGTCTAACACACAAACCTAGCATAGCGAGTATGCATGAACAGCATAATAACTGAAAGTATAGATGACATGTGAGTATGCACAAACACCATTCCACAGAATCATAGTTATTAACAACGTTTTACTGTTATTAAGTTATTAGGGTTTAGGTCTGATTCCCTTACCTTACACTTGATTGCCAGCTTGCTTCGTGTCATAGAATCCAAACTCTCTATCACAAGATCCTACACGATGTTAGGGTTAAATTAGAATTAGTTTCTTAGTGTTTACATTGGTTGAAAAACCAATTGGATCAAAATATACCCCTCACAGTATATACTGATCGCAGGTACCGATTGCTACACTGTAGGGAATGGTGCAACCGGTATGGTTACCCCACAGACCAGCTCCTGAGAGGTACCGGTCGCAATACCGATCGCATATGGTGCGACCAGTATGGTCGACCGATATGCCTCTAGAAGACCCCCAGTCTTGGTGTTCGCCTTCCGTCGATCACCCATTATTGGTTCTAGGGTTTCTCCTATGCATTCTAGGCCTGAGCAATGAGTTAAAGTTGTTTCATGTTCCATTCAAGTCCTAGTTTCGATGATCCTTAGCCTATAATACCAATCTAGGGTTTATCGACTGTATTAGGGTTTGACGGAAATTTAAGGGTTTTACATGAATACCTCACCTTACATGGTATTGATCAATTCATGATTAATCATCTATAATGCTTAACCTAGAGAGAAGTTCAAGCACTTACCCTTGGTTCGCAACTATGGTGTTCTTCGTCCAACGGCAGTTCCTCTCCCACCTTTCTTAGCTCTTTCTCTTTTTTCGATCTCTTTCTCCTCTCTAGGGTTTGTGAGAAACAATCAAAGAGTTCTAAGGAGGTTTAAGGGTCCTTAAATAGACTAGGTTGGGGTTTTGGAAGTTTCCCTACATTAGGAAAGTCCCTAGGCTCGAGATTTGGCAAGCTCGAGATTTGGCAAGCGGGACCCATAGAGATCCGTTTTCGGATCTAACTATTCTGCCAGCGCAGACATACTGGTCGGCCGGTACCATAGACCGGTACCATAAGACCGGTATGAAAAATATCATATTTTTAAGTCCGTTTCATAACTGGTTGTCATTCGTTCGTCTTGTCTGGCCTAGTGATGATTGGAAGGCCTGTTACGACATAAATTAAAGGTTTAGATCGGGTTCATATTATGCGGGACATAATGGTCGACATAGCATGAGACCATAGGACCAATCAGTCACCTATCAGTGATCTATTTTGATTATCGACTACTATAACATATTACACATGAATCCTAACTTAAATTCATATAATTTTTAGGTTACTAAATTGGTTCAAAGGGAATTACAAGGCTTGGGAGGAGATCGAATATTGTTAAAAGGTGAGGGAACATGACCTAAACTAATTGGATAATAACAAACTTTTTATTTTATTGAGTCCAATGTCATGATTGATCATATGCTTGTATGCTTATAATGTGCATCTCACAAGTCATCCAATATTACTATTATATTCTACTCATGTATATTTATTTCTATCTATTTATAACATGATGATGATGATGATGCTAAGAATAGGCATGTGATTGTGTATTTGTGGTCAATGTGTTGGATGCGAGTGGAGCATCAAGGGGAGGACATGGCATTATGGTTCAGCCTGATCACCAGACTCTAGCTCTATCTCTACTTAAGTCTTGGCCACTGACATCGTTGTATCGTCATTACCATAGTAGAACTATTACATAATAAGGCATCAAGGGAGGTGGTATCGGACCATATAGTCTTTGACTCTGTCGGGGGGCCTTAGCTTTATCTCTATGGACGTATTAAAGGATGTTGGGGTGAGGCCTTGGATACATTGGATAGCATTAGGATTTCTTAATTGCAAGCCCAGTTTGCAAGCCCTCGCCAATAGGGGCTTACGTATTAGTATGGGTAGGGCATCAGGGGAAGTGTTGGAGGTGTGTGATCCAGACACTTTAGCTCTATCTTTATTCCATGGTAGGTAAATGTGGGATGGCAATTGTCACACCCCAATTCTGGTCTAACCAAAATGGTGTGATGAACCACCAATAAGCCAACAGTTCACCCAGGATCTCGTATAGGTCGTACCGGTATTATCAAACCACACACACATTCACATTAGTAATCAAAGGTAATAAACAAATAAGCGGAAGTCTTATAGATAATGAACTAAGAGTCTGACAGTGATAAATAAGTATTTAATCCAATTATCTCCAAAAAACAAGACATAAAAATAAATAATCAATTATATATCTGATGTTCAAATTATAACTAAACTTAAGCAAAAACACATTGGTTGCACTCGCATAATGAATCATGCGCATCTTCTTCAGCTTCTACGTCTGTCGCAGCAATGTGTCCATACGTCAGCGCATTCATATATTCTTTAACGGTAGGACCTGCATCATCAACAAAAAATATTCAATGTCGAAAGGGTGAGCACACATCACGACTTAGTGAGGAAATAAAACAATGCAACAAACATATGCATGCATTCAATTCATATCTTTGGTCTAATTTTTAAGTTTGCAATATGCTATAGAAAGGTTTGGTGGCCGTCGCACCTCTATACACGAGTGTGTGAATCCACCCAATGGATCAAACACCATTGCCATCCCTCATGCACCCACCATGGAATAGAGATAGAGCTAAAGTGTCCGGATCAAACACCACCAACACTTCCCCTGATGCCCTACCCATACCAAAATGTAAGCCCCTATTGGCAAAGGCTTACAAACTAGGCTTGCAACTAACCAATCCTAATGCCAAACAGTGTATCCAAGGCCTCACGCCAGCATCCCTCAATACGTCCATAGAGATAGAGCTAAGGCCCCCTGACAGAGTCAGAGACCATCTGAGACTACCTCCCTTGATGCCCTACGATGTAATAGTTCTGCTAAGGTAATGGCGATACGACGATGTTAGTGGGCAAGACTTGAGTAGAGATAGAGCTAGAGTCTAGTGATGAGGTCAAAGACCACCATGCCACATCCTCCCCCTGATGCTCTATTCACATCCAACACACCAACCACACACATACATTCACATGCCTATTCCTATCATCATCGTCATCATCATGTTATAAATAAACAGAATTAATTATGCATGAGCAGTAATAGCAGGAATATTGGATGACATATTAAATGCACATTACAAGCATACATGCATAGAATCAATCATGGTATTGGACTCAATAAAAATAAATAATTTTTTACTATCCAATTAGTTTAGGTCTTGTTCCCTCACCTGTTAGCAATACTCGATCTCCTTCCAAGCCTTGAAATTCTCTATGAATTGATTTAACAACCTCAAAGTTATATGAATTTAAGTTAGGGTTCATATGTGACATGTTCCAGTAGTCAAAAATTGAAACAGAGCACTGATAGGTGTTTGATTGGTCCTATGGTCTCATATTGTATCAACCTTATTGCGTATGGTTGATACCCTACGGTTGCATATGGTGCGACCATAGCTGCGACCATATGGTTTCTGAAATCTTTTTGAATGCCTATGGTCGATCTTCTGGTCATGTTAGTCATGCTATGGTCGACCGTAGCTGCGTCCTTGATTTTTCTGGTCACAATCTACATGCAATTCAAGTTCTTCCTGGGTCAATTCTTCTCCTGTGATAGAGAGCCAATCTCTTCTCAGCAAATTCCTTTCCTTAGCTTTTCCTTCTTCTCCTTCTCTTCCTTCTCTTCCCTTCTTTTTCTCTAGGGTTTACTAATGTTTTAAAAGAGTGAAAAAAGGCCGAGGGACATCCTTTATATAGAGAAAAACACTCCATATAGGGTCATCTTTCAATTAGGAAAGCAATCCCTTAATTTAGGAAAGTTTCCAAAACTCAGAGTCTGATCTGGGGTCTCACGGTCGATCATACAGTGGCATAAACCATCGATCGTAGGGTTGAAATCATCGACCATGGGGTTCTAGATTTGAGATTTTTGTTTCCTTTCTTATGGTCGACCATACCTACCCAGGTATGCGATCTTAGGTATGTTTTCAGTGTTTTTAAGTCAATTCTCATACCTGATTTGTGATCTATCTTCACACTCTTGGTTCACTTGGTCTAAAAATGATGGGAAGACCTGGCACAACACGGTTAGACCAAGTTAGTGGAGTGCGGGTCTTACAGCAATGGTGTTTGATCAATTCAGTGGATTCACACACTCGTGTATAGAGGTGCGGTGGCCTTGAATCCTTTCTATAGCACATTGCAAACTTAAAAATCAGACCAAAGATATGAATTGGTTGCATGCATATGTTTGTGCATTGTATTGTTTGCTCACTGAGCTGTGATTTGTGCTCACCTTTTTGACGTCGAATATTTTTAATTGATGATGCAGGTCCTACTGTAGAAGATTATGTGAATGCACCGTCGTATAGACACATGGCGGCTATGGACGTAAAAGCTGTGGAAGATGCGCATGATCATTTATTCTAGTGCAACCAATTTTTCTTAGTTTAGTTATGTTTGAGTACTGGAACATGTAATGGATTATTTACTTTAGGTCTTGAGTTCTTTGGAGATAACTCAATTAAATATTTATTTTATCATTGATAGACCTCAGTTCATTAATTATAAAAACTTCTGCTTGTTAATTTATTATCTCTGATTATTACCGTGGAATGTGTTTGGTTTGATATGGTGGGTATGGCCTATACGAGATCCTGGTTGAACCATTGATTTATGGATGATTCACCACACCATTGGTTAGTCCAGAATTGGGGTGTGATAGACCAAGTGGGTTTTCATCACCCCTTGGCAGCTATGGACTTAATGGACTTATATGATATTTTTGTTAAATCTACTTGTATGTGGTTGTAATATCTTGTAATTAAAGAACTTGTAAGTTTTTATACAACCACCAGAAGTTATTATGTATTAAGCCTTCCGGTGTAATACTTATCGGATCTATGTTTTGTGTTGTATCGGAATGGTTTTCAATTAAGTAAAAAAGAATTATATTACATTTTTCTATGCATGAGTATTCTTATGGGAGTTTTAATAGCATGTTGGATCACCAATCCGATATTTGATGCCTATAAATGAGGGTGTTACAAAGTTGGTATCAGAGCAATGGATTACTGGTCCATTTTTATTATAATTATAGTTGGGACTGGTGGCTTAGGGAAAAACTATGAATAAACTACCTAAGGTGAAACTAGTTAATCTAGGGATGACATAAGCTACTCAAGTCAAGGTGTTATATATTGGTCTTGGTAGCACTGTCAGGTTGTACATTCATAAATGACAAGCCTGTAATGGTTTTGTATGACTCAGGACTCGCACACTCCTTGGTGTCTGAGTCATTTACTTCAAAGCTAGGACTCAAACTAGAAAGTTAGAGGGACAAGTGAGAGTGTCTCTTCCTTCATGAATGATTCCAGAAGATAGCAATATATATAGAGGATGTAGCATAGAGATTAAAGGTAGATCATGTTTAATAGATATGATTATTTTTTTTTTTTTTGCTACATGTAAAGGATTTTAGTATTACAGAGGGTATGGATAGGTTATTGGGCACTCATCAGAGTTGTGCAATGGAAATGTGGTGTAGATGAATTATACTGTTTATGAAATAAATTTCAAGATCTCTCGGAGTAGAACATGATTGCTAGGTAGAGAAATTTAAAGGACTAAGTAGCAGGACTGTTTTGTAATGTCACAGAACAAATTATGGAATTTTCCAGTTATGGATAAAGTATGGATCCTAAGATTTGATTTTTTTTTGTGTGCTAATGTTATGCAAAGGTTTAACCCATGATTATGCAAGCTAAGAAGTATCTCTAAGAGTTGTTTTGTTGCTGAAAATGAATGCTATGTAATGTGATATAGTCAAGAGAAAGTGATGTTATAATGAGAAGTGTTGGATCGAGGGATTATTTTAAAGGTTAGTTATATTTCGTCTCAATTTATGTAATGATAGTGGACTGTTCTCTTGTTGCCATGAAATTTTATTCAAGGTGTTAGAGTATGATTATGCAAGTTAGGATTTAAATTCTTTGAACTGAGATTTCACCATGTTTCAATGATGACTAAGCCAGCTATGAATCACCTCTAAGAATTAAGTAAATGTGGTGAAAATAATTAAGGTCAGAAACTTTAAACTTAGAATATGATCAAGCGGGGTATGAATTCACTATACATTGTAAGAGTGAATCATTAAAGGACATAAATTTATGGATAAAAGATCTTAGTGTTATATTGGGCATGAATTGATTGTTTACATGCCCATCAGTACCTTTTGCTTGAGAATGAATTTCATATCTATAGAAAAGTTAATATTCAAGTAGTCAATAGTGGGGGGATTACCTTTAGCAAGTGTAATTTTAGTATATAAAAGGTTGAGATGGATTAAGAATGTAGATCAATTCCGGTTATGGTGGTGAATAATACCTTGAGTATATTGCACGACAAATTTTAAAGTTAAGGTATGAAGTTATTAAGCATTGGTGTAAATGTTGCTTCATTATTTTCACATCAGTCAACTATTGCTCCTTATATTTTTAAATCATGACTAAGGAACCTAGGAACTACGTTCAAAGATCTTTTCTATGCTAAAATGTAAAGCTATATCAGTTCTTGATGGTTTTGAGACTCAAGCAAGGGCGATGAATATATTGTATATTGAGTGAATTACTGAGCAATTGAGTTGATGTCTGTTCTATACTGGTACTATTTAATTGAATATATACCTACTGGAACTATGCTTAGATACATAGATGAACCGATGTGATATAAACCGATGGAGAAACGTAGAAAGGTACATGGGAATTTAATATAAAAGGAATGGTAAGGATTAGAGGGTATAGGTTTGAGAGGTAATGCACTGTTATATGCAAAGTTTTGAAATTTTACTAAGAAGAGAATTTTATTTTTTTTAAACCTTAGTGGACAGCACAGGTATAGAGATTTTTACTCTATAGTATGTATAATTCTTAAGTCTATGCAGTGGATGGAAATGAAGAAGGTAATGAGTTTTAAGCTATGCATGATTTATATGTGATGTTTATATAAATGAATTGTGAACTAGGAATATTTGGGTTGATAATGTATTCATTTTTAGATGGAAGAATGTGGATACACTTCTAGCTATGCTACATTATAACAATGTATAGCAAGACTACGTCATCTGATAGGTGCCTTTTAAGGACTGATATAGCTGTAAAGGCTATGACTATAAATAGATTATTACTTAACCTGAATATGAGAATAGATTGGACATGCTCTAAGATGTGAAATGTATGAATGTATGCTTTAGTTGAGCTAAGAAATGAGAACTAAGTCTAGACTAATGATAATGACATATAGCTAGTCAATGCATAACATGTGATGTGTCTAATTGGATATATGTTAGTTATTGAAAAGTTTTGGAATTTTAAGCAAGAGAGCTACTTGTATGTTATGTATGAATTGTTAGGGCGATGATCTGATGTGACTGAGTTAAGGAGATTAGAACCAGGTTTGTAGATATCTAGGTATTTCCTAGGAAATGCTTGTCAGATTAAGAACATAAAGATAGGTTATAAAAAGCAAGCTAGTAAGGAATCCGATACTTTATGCTGATATTTGGAGACATAGCTCGAGGTTATTACATAAATGATGGATTATGCGTCTATTATTAAAAGTGATATGGCACGAGATCAAGAATTGTGATTTCCTTTCTCAAGTTAATATGGTTAAACTAATGTGAATGAAAAAATGTCTTGTAATGAATTCATTTTAAAGATTAGCAAGTGTCGTGATATGGAAGAGAAAGCAACGCTATTACAAAGTCCCAAGTACATAAGGTGAAATACAGATATGAAAAATGTGTAAGCATAAACTGAAAAAATGGAGGCAGGTTACAGTTCAAATGTAAGAACTGATTCTTCATTTTAAATTATGAAGTAAGAATGAAGATGCTATATTGATCCCCAGTAAAGAAGGACGATAGAGGTATTTTTCGAGGATCTATCTCTTTTGGTGGATGTTAGTAAGGATTCAAACATGATAAAATTTTGAAGACGAAATTTATTTAAGGAGGGAAGATTGTAACACCCCGCTCCGCCAGGTTGTTAGTACCTTACTTTTGCCTCATTTTGGCAGGTAAAGGAAGCTCAAGAGAGTAAGAGGTGTATTTTGGTAATTTTCATCATGCCTATAAAGTTATATTAATTTTTACAAACTAGTTGTTATTGATATTCTTAAGTTTACAAATTATGGGATTAGGATTAAGATAGTTGTAAAGCCATGAGGACAAGTACGGTAATTATTTAATTATTTTGTTTATAAGCAAGCTTACTTGAAGTGAATGGGTAGAACATAAATGATTTTATATGTCCAATGATTGTGTGATATTACATGCTAGATTAGTGGTTATTTTAAGAATCATAATCTAAGCATACCCATGGGTCTATAGTTCAAATCTCAAAGGAGACAAATAGAGAGGCTTTATTTTGTATAAGCATTTTATGTGTGGGATCCACAATAATGTGACAGCCCACGGTGGAATTTATCAATAAGGAAAATAAGTATGGGTGAAGTATATTAGTAGATTGATGAGTCATCCACTAAGGAGAACAATCATTAGATGATAATAGTTAGTGCATGATGAGTCATCATTGAAGTTGAGGTGGTAGCCCATTATTGGTTGAGCTTATTTGCAAATGATTACTATTGGTTGTGATATTGTGTAAGTATGAGGAAAGTAAAAGGGTACCTAAAAAGGTAAAAATAAGGGTCCATGCATGTTCATGCAATAGAATATTAGAAGGGTTTGATGGTCCTTTTACTTTTTATAGATTCCCATAAGGTATGGGCTGCTCAACCATGCATTGGGTATATGATAGGGATAAAATAAAGATTTCATAAATAAAAATTATTTGAAAATAAAGAAATTGATGAAAAATGATAAAGAGAAGCAAGTTTTCACTCTTTTTGCTTGGGGTGAAAACGTATGAGAGGGAGTGAATGTTTCTCTTTGTGTTAATGGAGAAAACTCTTAGTTCTTGAGAGTCAATGTCCAAGAATGATTGTTAGATAGTTGAAAAAGTAAAGTTCTGGAGATATTATTGTGATAGAGAAAGGATTTTCTGCAAGCTTGAAGTTAAAGGAAAAGAAAGAGAAAAAGCAAGAAAGTTACAGAAAATTTGGGTTTGTCATGAAGAAATTCTAATCTTGTTGGTGATTATGAGATTTTTGAGTGTTGGTGATCAACAATTGAGTTCTCAGTAAGTTTCAGCACTCCTACGAACTAATTTATTGAATTTTATGATGGAATAAACAATGGTGTAAGGTGTTTTGAGGTGAGGGATGATACAATAAATTTGTTCATCATATTCCCTTCTTGTAATGGAAATTTTGTTTTATGCAAGCAATGAAATTGGAGAAAATGGGTTGAGATCAAGTTTAAGAATATTCTATATCTCTAATAATGATGATTACATGATCTCTGTGTTGTTTAAGAGTTAATGTTAATGAGAAATTCATGTAAAATTAGTAATTTTGTAGAAATTTTATGTTTCTTAAAGAAATTAGTAACCATGAAAATGGTTAGTTGTAATTGATGTAAATGAACCTTAAAATATTCTAAATGATGTGAAAATGATTTAGTTCCTATTTAGATGGAGTTGCAGACCTTGTAAAGTCCATTAATGGTGGTTTGAACCAAGGTTGAAGATGACCATAGATGATCCAACCCATTTTGGGTTAACCCGTCATGGACTGGCAGCATGACCGATGTTCAGTCCAAAGGTCATAACTTCCTACATACAGATCGGAACTTGATGATTCTTGATGTGTTGCAAAGGTATCTGAAAGGAGCACGTATTATGCTAAAATAGTCATCAAATTCAGACTCCATCCTATCCAAAGTTCATATTAAAGTCGATACAAATGCATGAAAAAAATCTGGGTATCATTTGTTTTAATAGACTAGTTATTTAGCCCTTTGTGGTATTTTTTTCATGGGATTTTCTTCTTAGGAACCATGAGGATTATGTGGGGCATGTGTGGCCCAAGTTTTGAGGTTTTCTTGGGGTTTTTTATTTCCAAACGATTCGCAATAGAGTCATGGGTTCATTGTTCAGCAAAGCTATTTATTAGGAAGTTCTATGTAAAGTGTTGAGATTCCTTTTACTAGGGATCTTTTGAGAGATGTTTATGATCTTTTGCTCACCTAATGATTTCTGAACCCAATGATATGTAAGGTGAAATCGAAGGGTGACCGGGGGAAAACTAATCAAGAAGGAACAAATTGAGCTATTCTTGAACAACAAAATTTGTAAAACTAAGGTAAGGAACTCCATCCCCTGTAGCAGACTATTATGGTTATAATGTATGTTTATTTTGTAGTAAGCTATGATGATTGATGCTATGGTGTACTACTATGTACTTATAAGCTCAATGTTAGCTCAGTATTGGAATGTTTATGTAGTGAAGTGACAGTATTGTAGAACATGTAATTAATGACCTGTGATGTAACATGCTTATGTTCTGATGATAAATTTATGATATAGTTGGATGAAACATGAGTTATTAGTGGTGTGGTAAATGTATATCATAATTAAGGATTGATAAGAGAATTATGAAGAACAAATGCTTATGTAAATAAGAATATAAAATATAATAACTAAAACGACTCATGAAATGAATGAAAGGTAAGAAAGAAACCATTGGTCAAGCAACAGTCTTGTGTGTAACATCTTCAAGTGAGTTAGCCAAAGGGGTGTGCAAGGGAAAGACACGTATTTAAACTAAGCAAGTCCAAAGCACTATTTTACATGATCAAAGAAGCAAAAGAATAAGATAATGAGACTAAGAAGGTTAAATTTAATATAGTACAAATGGTGTAGCAATAGTCTTGTGTGTAACGTCACCAAATGAGCTAGCCAATGAGGTGTTTTGAGCAAGATATGTATTTATACTCAGTGAGCTCATACACCACCTGTGAATGGAAAATAAAAAACAAAAATGGACAAGATATGTAGTAAACCCAGTGAGTCTAAGAGCCTATGTAGACATGAGAAAGGAAAAGCCATTGACGTAGTAACAGTCTTGTGTGTGATGCCACCAAGTGAGCTAGCCAATGGGGTGTTTTGAGCAAGATACATATTTATACTCAGTGAGCTCATACACCGCCAAAGAATGAAAAATAGAATGCAAGAATGGGCAAGATACGTAGTAAACCCAGTAAGCCCAAGAGCCTATGTAGACATGAGAAAAGAAAAACCATTGATATAGCAACAGTCTTGTGTGTGACGCTACCAAGTGAGCTAGCCAATGGGGTGTTTCGAGTAAGGTACGTATTTATACTCGGTGAGATCATACATAGTCTAAGAATGGAAAATAGAAAACAAGAATGGGCAAGTTACGTAATAAACCCGGTGAGCCCAAGCAGCCTATGTTGACATGGAAAAAGGTGAAATGTATAAGAGAATAAGAAAAAGTGTATTGTTGTAAAATAATGACTCTAATGTGATGATTATGTGACATATGTGAATATATCAGCTTTAAGCAGACATGTTTTTTTATTTTCATATGTTGTAATGTTACAAGAAATTGCTTAGTAATCTACTTACAGCCTATGTAATGTAAGTGAAGTGTTTGAATGTAAATCTACCAGGATAAATTTTCTTTACTGAGCTTTGACTCAGCCCTTCATATGTTGACATTTTTACTAATGACGATAATGATGGTAAAGATGAGGCTGCTGCTATGTGAGAGACTAAGTGGGATTTCCCCCTTGGCAGTTATGGACTTATATGATGTTTTTTGTTTAATCTTTTTGTATGTGGTTGTAATATCTTGTAATTAAAGAACTTGTAAGTTTTTATACAACCACAGAAGTTGTTATGTATTAAGCCTTCCGTTGTGATACTTATCCGATCTATATTTTGTATTGTATTGGAATGGTTTTTAATTAAGTGAAAAAAAATTATATCAGATTTTTCTGTGCATGAGTATTCTTATGGGAGTTTTAATAGCTTATTGGATCACCAATCCGATATTCGATGCATGTAGTTGAGGGTGTTATAGCAAGTACCTTGCAGAAGCAACAACAGGAGAAAAGAAAACATTGAGATGATATGCTTCGCAGTCCATCCTCTATGAAGATATCCTTCATAAGAGATCCTATGATGGGGTACAATTAGTCTATGTCGACAAAGAACAAGCATAAACCCTCATTGAGCAAATACATTAAGGAGTTTGTGGACCTCATATGAATGTCAGGATGCTTGTAGAAAAGATCTTTAGAATGGGGTAGGATTGAAACACGATGGAAATACACTGCTGAATTCGTGAAGAAATGCCCCAAATACCAAATCTTCACTAATCTAATACATGTACCACCTACAAAGTTGCACACTCTCAGTTCGCCATGGCCTTTCTCTACCTGAGGTATAGATGTGATCGAAAAGATTAACCTAAAGGCATCAAATGGGCACGAGTTCATCCTGATAGCCATTGATTATTTCACTAAGTGGGTGGAGGCTCAGTCTTATGCTAAGCTCACGACCAATAAAGTAGTCAAATTTCTCCAAGAGCATGTCATCTGTCAGCACGAGATGCCTCATGCTTTAATCTCAAATTAGGGTCAGCGTTTTAAAGGGAAAGTACAAGAGCTGTGTAAGAAGTTTAATATCCAAAGGCCCCATTCTTCCCCCTATTGTCTGTAAACAAATGAAGTAGTAGAGGCTGTCAATAAGAATGTCAACGTCATAATTCAGAAAATGGTAAAAACTCATGCTGACTGTGTAGATAAACTACCGTATACACTATGGGGTTATAGGACTTCTGTAAAGACATCTACTAGAGCAACGCCTTATTCTCTAGTGTACGGCATGAAAGCGGTACTCCCAATAGAAATGGAAGTGCCATCCTTGAGAATCCTAATGGAAGCTAAAATTCGTGAAGCTGAATGGCTCCGATCCCGTTATGAAAGTTGAACCTCATATTGAAAGGAGAATGAAGGCGGTTGATAATGAAATGAAGTACCAGCAGAGAATGGCTACTGCTTTCAACAAGAAGGTCTATATTCATCATCTGGCAGTAGGGGATTTAGTATTGAAGGAGCAAAGCCTATCCATGACCCCCAGGAAATTTTTTTTTCAAACAGAGTGGACCTTTCTGGAAAGGCAGTTCAATTCATAGATTTGGATGGTAAAGAGCTACAATGCTTGACCAACCAGGATCAGATGAAGTGGTATCATGTATAACCTCTGCACCCTTCCTAAAAAATCAAAAAACAGAAAAAAAAAAAAAAGAGAAAAAAATGGTGCGGATGGTCATTTCACTCTCAGGAGTCAACAATGAAACTCAATCATTTTGGATGTGCTTCAAGACAGGATTGGGCTGGATTTTCTGATGGGGCTACTACATCCCACCACTCAAGAATGGTTATATCATCTCATCGTAATCAAGGAAAGAATTTTTTGCTTTCTGACTAAACTCTTTCCTCCATTCATCTATCCAATGGATTTTCCAAGAGTCGTATATTAAGTCCATCTCTCACATCCTTTGATATCGACCCTCGTGGGCATGTCAATCTTAAAAATAATGATATAAATATGCCTAGAACTCTTATCTGTCATTCATTACATGCAACGGCGTCCAAAGTTTCCAAGTAGCCCTTCTTTCTTAAGCCCATAAAATGGTATCTCTTCGGAGGGATCGACCATTCTATATAAACAACCTAAAGATCCTCCTGATGGGAAACCCATCCGGATAGTTTCATATCAACCACCTTAGGCCTTCGTTTTCTCTCACCATGTCTTTGAATTTAAAAACTTAGGCTTAAACAAGGTCATGCATATGCACATATTTCATGCACAATTCATTAGAGTGTTCAATATATCTAACAATTGCAGTAAAGGATAATTCTAATGATTCCCCTACTATCCCTATTGTGAATAGGGATTTTCTACAGGTTATTTTAGTGGGCACTCTCAGACTTTCACTTGTCGAGCAGCATTGCAATGATGAATGAGGCATTGGGGAATTGGAGTTGGCATATAGAATTCACTAAAGATATATCTTTCATAAAGAAGATCCACTTGGACATCCTCCTCCAAATGATTACAATAAAGTTACGCCCAGGTTTGCAAAAGGCAGCTATTCAGTATTGGGATCCAGTGACTCTTGTGTTCAAGTTTGGTGACGTAGAATTGTGCCCTACAATTGAAGAATTCAAAGCATGCCTCCATTATCCACCAAAGAATAAGATGTTCAGACCATCCCCTGGGAAGGATTACAAGCAAGTAATAAGAGACTTCTTCGGCTGGAATGAAGAAGAGACAAGTTTATTCATGCAAGGTCAGAAACTAAAACTACAAGGCATGATAAAGCTTATGCACGACAAGATATTGAGGGAAATGAAGCGGAACTGCGAAGGAGATGTTTGTATCTCAATTACATCGTTGCTCGAACACTATTGCAAAGTCAAGAAGGCATAGGATCTCCTGTCTTTATTGACCTCATCAGATATGTAGAGCATTAAAGAGACATCATACCCATGGTATTAGTAGAGACACTGAAAATAGTGGATCTCGCAGCAAGTCTCAAAGGTCGATGTCATTTAGAAAAGTTCAATGGATCACTGTACTTGCTTCAAATCTGGTTAGTTGAGAGATTGGATCTAACAGAGTAACTCAAGGCATCGAATCTTGATCGTTATCAACTGGTGAAGAGAGTAGATCCTACGGCTTATCAAGTGGATATGGATTGGTTGTCATGTCTCAAGTTGAACACCATTTCATGCATCAAATGGAAGTGTAGTTGGTAGAATACAGAAAAGGTTGTTACAAACACTCCAGGTAGTGCATATGTTCAGATCATGGGCTTGACACACACTTCATTTTATTTACCTTCAAGGCTGTTCCATCAGTATGGGGTACAAAGAGACATCAGCAAGAATGGAACCAGTTGTGAAGCTCCCAAGGAGTTAGACCTCAATCTAACTAAAGTTGTTACTAATGGATGGGATCAGCGAACTCTTCATAAGATTCCTTAGACTTATCCTAATGCATTTGGATGTCCATTTAGTGTTTTATTCATGTCATTTTACTTAAAAGTTATGTAATCAGACAAATGTTATGACCCAATGAACACCATTTCAATTTCAAGCATTCCTCCCTACTTCATCCAGAGTGTGCATGTTAACTGTTACTGTTTTGGGTTTTGCATGACTTGTGATTGTCAGCTTTGATATTATTGTGATTTTCATATCTGATGGTCACGCATCATGGGAGGTTTATTTTTCTCTCAATATAAAGAAGGCAAAAATGTGGTTCTCTTTATCTTTACCCTTAATTGATACAATCTCGACTAAAGAGGGGTATCTGTAAGCACCCCATTTTTGTCATCCCTAGCTAAACAAAGTCCAACTGGTGCGTAGATAACAGAAAGGGGAGGTGAGTAAAAGTTTAGGAAATTACAGGGGAGGTGAGTGAAATACATACTAAATCTGTCAAATCTATCAATTGATCGGTCCCTACATGCTCTCTATAGTGTTTTGAGATGAACTGAAGTGATCGCCCATATGCAAGAGTCTAAGTGAACATATATAGTAAGGTTATGGGTCCCAATTTAAGGTTTCAATTTTTGGCCATGACTTTAATGTGGTTTTCGGTGGGCCCCACAACAAAGTCATGGGCTGCAACCTACATGGATGTGTAGGTCATAGAATTACCTTCAAAATAAGACTAGAATCACTTGATTTCGATGTCAAACAAAGAAGATATGGTGATTCTAGTTGGATAATAAGTACAAGAGGGTTTTCTGAAAAGAATATTAAAACCTCAAGGGCTTTTTGTAAATTATCGCAAGTTGAGGATTTATTAAATAAATTATCATAAATTAAATTGATTGAACTTTAAATCGTTATATCTTGATCATCTAATGTCCAAATTAGGTGATTCAAGCTCCAGTATGCTCCATTGTTAGTCCTCTTCAAAGTGGTCATGGAAAATCTAGGGCAAAGGCCACCAAAAGATCCCATATAGAGTTACAAGAGTCTTGGTCAGGTTTTCAACTTTTTAATTTATTCCTCAGAAGATTCATGTGGTTTTCATCCAAAACTAAAATTCCTGAATTTAAAATTTCCTATCTCCAATAGTATCTGGCAATTTAACTATTCATGCATGAATTCAGATTCTACAAGCATGAGCAAAAACTTAAACTATGAGACTAGGATAAAAAGAAATACATGTGATCCTCGTGGCGATCAAAACTATTTCATCCACTTTCGAAGTGAGAATCTCACTCTCTCATTGCTTTTGTTCCTCCTAGCAAGAACAGTCATCTCATGAATGGATGTCTCAGTAGTCAAGAGTGCAACAATAATAGATGGCACTACCTGCACGGGGGCACTTTCCTGGATTAGCACCACCGATGCTTGATTGGGTGCATTTGCCACGGCGTGTGACTCCATGGCAGGGGCAGGTGCTGGTGTTTGTGTTGTTAGGGGATTTGACCCTCTCTAAAGCGGCTAAAAGTTCCTCGTTCAACCATTGTTGCTCATCTATGGTACCTTGGGCTACGCTCCTCAAAGCCTCTACTACATCCTCTATAGTGGGTGGCATTCGGACGGTATTTTCCTGTGTCACCTCTACTGGAGGTGCAGGTTCAGTGCTTCTTTCAACCGTCACCACTTCAGGTGGGGCGACATTCCTAATAGGCATATCTTTGCTGTTACTTGGAGCCATTTGGTGAGGGTTTGCATTTGGACCTAGAAAAATTTAATCATTAGTCACGTTAGGAATAGAATGTTTCAAAGATAACATCATGCAATGTAAATGGACATGCTCGAGGTTAGCAATAATGGTTTAACAATGGCATTATAGATGTACAAGCGAATAACATTCAAAATGGAGTGACAACAACAAGAGATAAGATGTGCAGCTGCACAATTGGTGCGGCAGGGGCGTGCGGTAGCGGTGTCCTACCGCACTTTGATGTCCTTAGGTTTATTAGAGGTGCAACATGTTTTTCTCATTTCTTTTCATTTTAGCTTGGTCTACGACTTGAGAAACACACACACTTACGGTATAATTTCTCTTTGAGGTCCCTTAGGTGATTCAAGACTTGTACCTAATCATGCATTCTCCAATCACATCGTCAAGGTAACTTTCATATGGATTTCTCATTTTTCTGCCCTAGGCACATTTCAGTTTCAAATCATGGGGTAATATCCCTTATGATGGTCCAGAACGATGGGGTTTTGTCCCGAATTCATGCTAAGGAGTTATTGTCATGCTTAACCTCATGTTTACATTCATTTTTATTGACCCATATAAGTCATCCAAGCAAAATCACATCATATCACTATTTCTTCAAAACTTGCAATCAATTATGCTTCGGTTTATTCCTCATCAATCAATAATGTACTTTGTCATCAAAATCTCTTATAGATCATTCAAACCTTAAATCAAAAGACATTAGTCTCTCAAGCAATGATTTCCTTTCAACTTCAGATTTTCTCTATTTCATTTGAATGCTTACATTGACATTTCTCCATCAATAATCAACAACATTTAAAATATCCTATAATCATTATCGTGTGTTGGTGAACCTGTTTCATCTTGTATTCTAACACTCAATTTTCTGTATCTTGACAGATTTTCATTGTCTTGGGTTAGCTCGGTTGCAATGACTTCTCCATAAATTCTGATTTTTTTTGGGAAAGAGTCATCGGTTATAGGGGCAACAAGACGTGCGTCAACTCAGTTACTAAGGTATGATAGGCGATAATTCTATCAGCAGAGGTAGCCAGAAATTGGCATCGATTTTAACATAGACCGGTTAAATTGAGTTGTTTCATGAGATGTAACGAATTGAAAAGGTTTGATATTCATTGAGCATTCACTGATATGGGTTGGTTACCGATTCTTCAATACTAGATACCCACACATTCTAACCATGTGAGGCAATTTTATTATAACCTTCATGTAGAACAAGGTATAGAGAACGGTGTAGACATTTCGTCCTTATGGATTTCTAGTTGGATACTGGGGTGAAAGATTATTTTGGACATTCATAGTCTTGCCCGTCTCTTGGATGTCTCTGCACATGGATAACTTATTTATGTGGAGGCAAGGATTCTAGTTGTAGCTGAATGGGAGTTTGCATAGACACGAGAGCAGATGATGTTGGATCCTGAATTAAGAGAAAGTAACTGTCGACCAGTTCCCAGAGTGTATAGTCGCATTATCCAGCACAACATTGTTCCCAGAAGCGGTCATAGGGATGCTATTGTACATTTCTATGAGTTTGTCACTTATTGTGTTATAGTGAGGCGATGACTCTGTCTGCCATACTTGATTCTGAGAAGACTGATTGCTACAACACTTTATTTTCGATCTGGCAGTCTTTCTTATGGGAGGTAGCTCACTCACTTATTCATTCAGTTGGGAATATGCCTTCCTCAAAATGATTGTGTGGAGTGGTCCGCCCATTCTGATTTTGGTTGGAATTCACTATTCAGGCTCGGCCTTCAAGTTGTTGTCCTTAGCGATGATAAGCTAGAGGTAATCCCTCGTCCAAATCCATGATCTTGGCAATGATCGACTAAGAAGATCAGCATAAGGAGATTCCACCTTCGTCTAGGATTAAGTCGGCTTTAACAGATTATAGCAATGATCTGACGTACATCCCTATGGATTCTTCCCTTGCTTAAAGCTCAGGGGATACAATGTCATTAGCAATTGAACGAAAAGTTTTGCCACATCAGCGAGAGGTTTGCAATGATGCGCATGTGATGGTTCCTCAGACTGCGGTTCTTGATGTTGCAGAGCTACAAGATGTGTTGGTAGATGCATGTGCTCTTGTGTCTGACTTACGGGAGTAGTGTCATAAGACACCTATAGGATTATTATCTTACAAGAGGCATATGCAGCAAGGTATTTTAGGTGTGGAGCGACGTGTGATAGCAACTGAGAATGCTAAGTTGCATGTCACACCCTAATTCTGGACTAACCAAAATGGTGTGATGAATCGTCAATAAACCAACGGTTTAACCAGGATCTCGAATAGGCTATGCCCACGTTGTTAAACCAAAACACATTCCACATTAATCAGAGATAATATAGTAAATAGCAGAAGTCTTATAGAAAAAGAACTAAGGTCTAGTCATGATAAATAATTGATATTCCATTTATCTCCAAGTAACCAAAACATAATTTAAAACATATTACAAATATTCAAATATGAAAATTTAACACTAAGCGTATCCATAGTTGAAATGCTCGCTTAATGAACAATGTTCGTCCTCCACAGCTTGCTCATCATAGCCGCCACCTATTCATATATTGGCATGTTGTCATAATCTTCAACGGTAATACCTGCAACATCAGAAACTAAAAGATTTCTGCGCACAAGGGTCAACTCTCCAACTTGAAGTCAGTGAGAAAACAAAACAATGCAACAAACATATGCATGCATTCAATTCATAACTGTGGTTTGGTTTATAGTTTGCAATGTGCTATAGAAAGGTTCGGAGGCCGCCTCACCTCTATACACGAGTGTGTGAAGCCGCCCAAAGAAAACGGCAGTGTCGATCCAACATGGACCAACTATGGCACAATATACCCCAATGAAAACAGCATTGAAGTACCGGTTTATACCATACCAACACGTAAACCCCTGTTGGCAAGGGCTTGCAAATTGGGCTCGCAACTAACCAATCCTAATGGCAAACAATGTATCCAAGGCCTCACCCTAGAATCCCTCAATGCGTCCATAGAGATAGAGCTAAGGCCCCCCGGCAGAGTCGAAGACTACACGGTCCGAGACCACCTCCTCTGATGCCCTACAACGTAATAGTTCTGCTAAGGTAATGGCGATACGACGATATTAGTGGCCAAGACTAACATAGAGCTATGGCACAATATACCCAATGAAAATGGCATTGAAGTACTGGTTGATACCATCCCCTATCCGCATCATGTACACCAACATTTGCTTAGTGGACATGACTTGAGTATAACTATGGCACAATATACCCCAATGAAAACGGCATTGAAGTACCGGTTGATACCATCCCCTACCCGCACCAAGTACACCATCCAAACACAAACATTCACTTTCCTATTCCTATCATCATCATCATCATCATGTTATAAACAATGAAATTAAATATGCATGAACAGTAATAGTAAAAATATTGGATGACATGTTGAATACACATTACAAGCATACACGCGTAGAATCAGTCATGGCATTGGACTCAAGAAATAAAAATAATTTATTATTAGCCAATTAGTTTAGGTCTTGTTCCCTCACCTTTGCTTGAGTGTAGATCCTCTTTCAAGCTTTAAGAATCACTTTTATATCAATAGGAAAACCTAACAAGTCTATAGATTTTAGTTAGAATTCATTCCGACAATTTTAGGCTTGCTGTTAAGCTAGGGTCGCATGTAGGGTCGCAGGTTTCTGTGACCCCAGGGTATAGGGTCGATGCTAGGGTTGGATGTTCCATCAACCCTAGGTGCGACCACAGCTTCCCTGGACTTCCCGAAAGCTGGGGGTCGATCCTGTGGTCTGGTAGGGTCAATTCCCAATTGACCCTACGTGCGACCCCACGTGGTTTGAGTCAACATTTTCATTCTACAGTCTAATCTTTCAAGTTTGGGTCCTATGGCTTACTTCCATAGTCCATTCTATTCTTGTTTTATGGCTTAAAACTCCAAGTTACTCTCTTTTCATAGTTTTCCATGATTTCCATTGGAATTCATCCATGGATGGATGGTATTAGGGTTTCTCCTAACCTAACTTCATCATAATCTATTTTAAGCTTTCAATTTAGATAGGGATTGAGGTTCATACCTTCTGTAGTCTGAGTTTCAATGATTTCTCTGAGCTTCTTCTTCTTCCTTAGCCTTTTCTTCAAGTTTTCCTTCTCTTCTTCTCTTCCTTCACTTCTCTTCCTCTCACTTTCAATTAGGGTTCTAAAAGGAGTGAAAGAGGCTTAGGGACGTCCTATTTACAGAGGAAAACCTCCCAAAATAAGTCCCATTGAGTTTAGGAAAGGTCCCAATTGAAATTAGGAAAGTTTCCTAATTTTCGGTTCGTACTGTTTTTGCTGTTTTCATAGGGTCGATGCTAGGGGGTCGATGAGGGGGTCGGACAATCCGATACCCCTGCGACCCCACGACCAAAAGTCTTGGGTTGGACTTCTTTTGAGGTGGAGGTCGACCCTACCTATTTAGGCTTGCGACCCTACCCTTATTTTGACTGTTTTTGAGTAAAATTTCTTATTGGGTCTTGGGTTTCTTCACACACTTTGTCCACTTGGCTTGACCATGATATGTAGACTGGTCATGACACAAAATGTAAGGTTAGACCGGGTTCATAGCGTGCGGGTCTTACAACTCCACCACCCTTAAAAGAAATTTTATCCTCGAAATTTGAACGTATAGATCTTACAACTCCCCCTGCTTGTAAAAATTTCATCCTCAAAATTTGTACACACCTTCCGAGTCGAATAGATCTGGGTATTGCTTTCGCATAGCATTCTCTTCTTCCCATGTGATTTCTTCTACATCTCTGCTTCTCCAAGTGACCTTCATATAATAATTATCCTAGTTTTTGAGATGTTTGTACCTTCCAACTAGTGAACTAGGCTGGTACCACTTCAATAGTTAAATCTTCTATCTAATCCAGTGGATCAGTGGTCAATACCTTTGATATGGATCTCCAACATACTTCTTCAATAGAGATACGCAAAATACGTCATGCGCACTAGACATGGACAGCGGTAATGCTAGTTGATATGCAACTTTTCTATGTCTCTCCAAAACTTTACAAGGTCCAACACATATATAGGATACCACTTTCCCTTCTTGCTGAACCGCTTCAAACCATACATAAGTGATACCTTCAAGAACACTTTGTCACTTATGGCGAACTCAAGGTCTTGGTGTCTCTCCTGACAAACTTGAGCTATCTTGGCCCTTTTCTTTGATCTTGTCTGCCACTCGATAGGTTTCTTCAATAGGCTCAGGTCTTAAAACTTTTCATTCATCAACATCATTCTAACATGGAGGGGTTTGACATTTCTACCGTACCATGCTATATAGGTGACATTTACATAGTAGCTTGGTAGCAACTTCAATTCACGATAACTTCTCAACTCAAGCTCCTTGAAATAAATTTCATAAGCTCTGGGCATATCTCTTAGGATCTGTATACTCCGCTCTGACTGTCCATCGGTTTAAGGTAAAATGCGGTACTAACTTCAACTTCGTTCCTTTTATTTTATATAGATCCTCCCAAAACTTCGAGATAAACATGAGCCTCTGACCTACACAAAGCTCTCATGCATACCATTCAATCTGGAAATATTATCCACATATAGCTTAGTTAGCCGGTCCAAAGCATACCGAGGTCGTATAGCAATAGAATGAGCTATCTTCATAAGGCGATCAATAATCACCCGAACCATGTCAACCGATCTGGGAGTCAGTGGCAAATCATTGACATAGTTCATTGTACTGCAGTTCCACTTCCAGACTGGCTTCGATAGTGGTTATGGTAAGCCATGTTGGCCTTTGTCTTTCAGCCTTTACTTACTGATAATTCAGATACTAGAACACGCACTAAGCCACATCTGTTATCATTCCTCTTTATCAGTACAATATCGTCAGGTCATGATACATATTGGTACTCCAGGATGTCCTGGATATTGAGTATGATGGGCTCTTGTCATTATCTTTTTCATGATATCCGAGTCATTATCTTCAGATATTCAGAATCTACCTCTGCATCTTAGTACCGTCTCCACATCCAAAGTAAGTCAGGGTTAGGTTTTCCTTCTCTAAATCTTCTTACCCTACTCTTAGATATAGATCTAACAAAATTACTACCTTTACTTCGTTATCAATTCAGAGATGATCTTTAATGTTGTGAACGCCAGCGAGGAACTATTGCTCCATAAGTTCATCCATAAGTCCTCTCTCAATTGGATTATCACGAGTTTTAATTATATGTTACTCTCCATCCAAATCTGAATCTATTACTGCGAAACATAAGGGAGCATTCATACCGGGTCCTTCTTTGGACTTAATAATTCCCTTTTTCTTTAAGGCCTTAGCTACTATATTAGCCTTGCTCGGGTGACACTCAATATCACAGTCTAAATCCTTGGGCAATTCCAGCTATTTTTATCCTCATGTTCAACTCTTTCTAATGAAGAGATAAATAAAACTCTTGTGTTCCCATTTAATCTAAATTCTTCTCCATATAGATAATGTCTCCAAGTCTTGATTGCATAATTCATCACCGGTAATTCCAAGTCATGAGTAGGGTAATTCTTTTAATGCTCCTTCAGTTTTCTTTAAGTATATGCAATCACTTATTCTCCTTGCATAAGCACACATCCTAAACCCAATCCAGATGCATCAATGTATAAGGTAAATGGTTGTCCTAGAATAGGAATAGTCAAGATGGGAGTTGATATCAACCTTACTTTAGAATCTGAAAACATTCTCCACACTTGTCCATCCAATTAAACTCCTCTCCCTTCTTGGTTAGCTTGGTAAGAGATTTTTGCAATCTTAGAGTGGTCCTCTACAAATCGTCTGTATTAACCAGCTAAACCCAAGGAACTTTTAATCTTCACAATGTTGTTAGGCATTTCTCACCATACAATTGCTTCTATCTTAATAGGGTCCACTTTAATATCTTTTTATGATGCTATGTGATCTGAGTAGATCACTTTGTTTAATCGGGTCTCATATTTCTTGGACTTAGCATAAAGATTTTCCCTTTTCAGTTGTTGTGAAGCTGTTCTAAAATCCATTGTATGAGTTGCTTCATTCTTGGAATAAACCAAAATATCATCTATGAAACTATGACCGACGTGTCCAACATGTCATGAGACACCCAGTTCATCAGCTCCATAAAAGATGTAGGGGCATTGGTTAATCCCAACGTCATAATTGAGAACTCAACATTGCCCAATCTCGATTCTAAAAGCTATTTTCAGAATATCGCTATCTGAATTCTTTCGCTGATGATATCTTGACCGAAGATTAATCTTAGAAAATACCTTTGCTCCTTGCAACTGTTTAAACAAGTCATCGATCTGAGGTAGTAATTATCGATTCTTGATCGTGAGCTTGTTTAGTTCCCGATAGTCTATACATAATCTGACACTACCGTTCTTCTTCTTTACGAATTGCATTGGCGCTCCCCGTGATGCAATACTTAGCCTATTAGGACCTTAGTCTAATAACTCTTGTAGTTAAGTCTCAATCCCTTCAACTACATAGGAACTACTCTATAGGTGCCTTTGACACAAGTATCGTCCTTGGTAACAAGTCGATGACGAACTCGGTCTTATGATCAGATGGTAACCCAGGTAAGTCTCCTGGAAATAAATCAGGAAATTTATGCATCACATCAATTTCTTCCATCTGTGGTGGTTCTTTGGTAGCATATACCACAGATACCATATATCCAACTTCTTTCTCTTCAAGCATCTCTTGGCCTTTAACATAGAGAGGATCAGCCTTCACTTCTTGGGCAACTTACTTCCAATAAAACTAAATTATATGTCGTCTTTATTCTTGAATGATAACCTCTTCTTTGCACATAAAACTTGTAGAGTGTTGAGACAACCAGTCTATTCCCAAGATGACGTCAAAGTCTGCCATCTCAAGTCAATTTAGGTTTCATCCAACTTTCGTCCATCCAAATGCTTCAAACATTGTTAATAACACTCATCCAATACAACATCTAGTCCAAAAGGGCTTAAACTAGCAAAATCTGGTATAAGGTCTTAAGAGCTTGTGTAGTTCCTTCATCTCTTAGTTTTTCAAAGACTATTGCTTAAAATCTCATATATCCCAAAAAAAAAAAAAAAAACTCATTAGCTTACACCTTCTTTATCATTGTTGTTCTACCCTGATCCCTCTTTCATATATCTTGAAAAATATCTTATGATTGTTACTTCATATCCCAAGTCTATCTATAAGCATTAGGGTATATGCTTATAAATTCATTAATCCAACCAAACTTTTTTGGTCTTTACTTAATCATCTCACTCGACATTTGTCATAACCCAGTATTACTTATACTAATCTGAATACTATCAATGACATAATTTTGACTTTATCCTTGTATCCACTATTAGATTTACTTTTAGGAATCTTTTGCTTTGTCAAAATTCATACCGATATAACCATCTTTAACTTTACTTGAGTGCTAGCTACTCTTTCCTAGTTACTCTTGATAGTTTTCACTTTTTGCTCATGCACTCTTTTATAGACATGGCTCATATACATCAAATCAGTAATCTCAAAATAGATTCTCCATTACTTCATCTGAGGTTCATTGGCCATAGCATTTAATCTGTATCCAATCATCTTTCTTCCAATAATTCCATTATCACTAAACATATTATCAATGGATGTCGAGAAATGTAAGAATCAGAATATTTATCCAAAATAATTCATTTCCTTCTTTCAATTTAGCGTAATGACAAACACTTGCTTTATCTAATGAACTTAAGTTTAAAGATCAGGAGTAAATCTATGGTAATCCAACCGGCATCAAAAGGTCGTTAAGTTGCACGGTGGTCCAAATACATGGAAACTAGAGGTTCTATAACTCTTAACCTCCTGGTTATAGGTTGTATCGAGTATATAATGGCATTGGTCAAGGCACTATAGGAATAAATCTGGAGAAAGTTTTCGTACATTAGTAAATCAGGTAAAATTGAAAAGATGTACGCTCAACATGATTAAACATTTAACTATTCATTCAGTTCATATCTCTGTTCATGTTGTCGATCATGATAGTGGCTCAGTTTGGTATAATCAAGACTAATACTAAAGAAACAATATCTATAACTCTAATTGACAGGTTAAATCAATAAGGTATCCTGTCAAGGTACAAGAATTTAAAATCTGGTATTTGCATCCTCTATAATCATAAGAGATTCAATAATGCACTGCATCCTATATAAACCTATCTATTTATAAGGCTACAATAGATTTGATCCTTTGCTGAAAATGTTTGAGGCTTCATCTTCAGGACACATTCTTCAATCCTTATCGGATCATTTTGTCATGATGCAGCTATCCCATACATCGGTGGCTAATAAGGGTAACCACCTTGATACACTGCTTGTTATGCACCAAGCTTCTACACTGGGGTGTACGTTACTGGGACTTGCTATATGGTAGGCACTGTGTTATAGGTAATAGGTGCTGGGGGTACAGTGTCGCTACCAATCGATACTATACTTGGTTTGACCCATAGGTGTTGATGTAGCATTGGCAACTTGGATAGTGATTCACATAACAACTTGCATAGTCGGTCTCATCTGTTGTTGCTCATGTATTTTGTCTAGCTAAATTTATTACAACCGTGGCCAAGGTACTTAGTAGTCCAGGTGATTGGCTGGAGTGTCCTGGTTGTTCACCTCCTTTGATTTGCTTTAATCTGATTATCATTATTTAGCATCTGCTCAGATGAATTTTCACTACTCGTTCTCGACCCAGATAGTGGTGGGGTCAAGTTACAACTTCTACTTAATGCTTAGCGGGTAATGGATCAGCTTGTGGTGGATCTCATTCTGAGTCTCCATGTCACCCAGGAGTATAGTTTTATCTTCTTGTAGTTACTCTTATTCTTAATGTATGACCATTATTCTCTTATCACTGTTGGATTTAGTCTGAGATCTTTCCCTTTATCTCTACAGGGATTTTGGCATTACTAGCCATTTTCCTTCTTCCTCTGTCATACATCGAGTTTCACATCTTGTGAGTACCAACTCGGTATTCCAATTTCTCTGCTTTACAGATTCTCCCTTCTTGCTACTATATTATATCCTTTGTATACTTAGGCAATTGCCCGACTTATAGATCATACTCTATATTATTTGTTTGTCAGGATAAATTTCGGTCTTCTCTTTCTGTTTGAGTGTATATATATGGTTTCACCTTTTATATGTACATTATTGTCTTGTTTAAGTTCGGTCTCAACCAACACAGGTGCTTATGTGGGTTTGTATTAAAGCTTTTAATTATCCTAACTCAGTTCATGGAGTCCAGTGGAAGTATTCAGGTTTCATGGCAAGGACTGAGAGCTCTGATACCAAGTTGTCACACCTCAATTCTGGACTAACCAAAATGGTGTGATGAACCGTCAATAAACCAATGGTTTAACCAGGATCTCGAATAGGCTATGCCCACGTTGTTAAACCAAAACACATTCCACATTAATCAGAGGTAATATAGTTAATAGCGGAAGTCTTACAGATAATGAACTGAGGTCTAGTCATGATAAATAATTGATATTCCATTTATCTCCAAGTAACCAAAACATAATTTAATACATATTACAAATATTCAAATACAAAAATTTAACACTAAGTGTATCCATAGTTGAAACGCTCGCTTAATGAACCATGTTTGTCCTCCACAGCTTGCTCATCATAGCAGCCACCTATTCATATATTGGCATGTTGTCATAATCTTCCACCGTAATACCTACAACATTAGAAACTAAAAGATTTGTGCGCATAAGGGTTAGCTCTCCAACTTGATCTCAGTGAGCAAACAAAACAATGCAACAAACATATGCATGCATTCAATTCATAACTGTAGTCTGGTTTATAGTCTGTAAAGTGCTATAGAAAGGTTCGAAGGCCGCCTCGCCTCTATACACGAGTGTGTGAAGCCGCCCAATGAAAACGGCACTGTCGACCCCACATGCACCTATGGCACAATATACCCCAATGAAAACGGCATTGAAGTACCGGTTGATACCTTACCAACACGTAAGCCCTTATTGGCGGGGGTTTGCAAACTGGGCTCGCAACTAACCAATCCTAATGGCAAATAGTGTATCCAAGGCCTCACCCCAACATCCCTCAATACGTCCATAGAGATAGAGCTAAGGCCCCCCGACAGAGTCGACAACTACACGGTCCGAGACCACCTCCCCTGATGCCCTACGACCTAATAGTTCTGCTAAGGTAATGGCGACACGACGATATTAGTGAACAAGACTTGCATAGAGCTATGGCATAATATACCTAATGAAAACGGCATTGAAATACCGGTTGATACCAACCCCTATCCGCATCATGTACACCAACATTTTCTTAGTGGACATGACATGAGTAGAACTATGGCATAATATACCCCAACGAAAATGGTATTGAAGTACCGGTTGATACCATCCCCTCCCGCACCATGTACACCAGCCAAACACAAACATTCACATGCCTATTCCTATCATCATCATCATCATCATCATCATCATGTTATAAACAATGAAATTAAATATGCATGAACAGTAATAATAAAAATATTGGATGACATGTTGAATGCACATTACAAGCATACACGCATAGAATCAGTCATGGCATTGGACTCAAGAAATAAAAACAGTTTATTATTAGTCAATTAGTTTTGGTCTTGTTCCCTCACCTTTGCGTGAGTGTAGATCCTCTTTAAAGCTTTGAGAATCACTTTTATATCAATAGGAAAACCTAACAAGTCGATAGATTTTAGTTAGAATTCATTCTGACAATTTTAGGCTTGCTATTAAACTAGGGTCGCAGGATGGGTCGTAGGTAGGGTCGCAGGTTTCTGCGATCCCAGGGTGTAGGGTCGATGCTAGGGTCGGATGTTCCATCGACCCTAGGTGCGACCACAGCTTCCCTGGACTTCCAGAAAGCTGGGGGTCGATCTTGTGGTCTGGTAGGGTCAATTCCAATTGACCCTACCTGCGACCCCACATGGTTTGAGTCGACCTTTTCATTCTACAGTCTAATCTTTCATGTTTGGGTCCTATGGCTTACTTCCACAGTCCATTCTATGCTTGTTCTATGACTTAAAACTCCAAGTTACTCACTTTTCATAGTTTTCCATGATTTCCATTGGAATTCGTCCATGGATGGATGGTATTAGGGTTTCTCTTAACCTAACTTCATCATAATCTATTCTAAGCCTTCAATTCAGATAGGGATTGAAGTTGTCACACCCCAATTCTAGACTAACCAAAATGGTGTGATGAATCATCAATAAACCAACGGTTCAACCACGATCTCGAATAGGCTATGCCCACGTTGTTAAACCAAAACACATTCCGCATTAATCAGAGGTAATATATTAAATAGTAGAAGTCTTACAGATAATGAACTGAGGTCTAGTCATGATAAATAATTGATATTCCATTTATCTCCAAGTAACCAAAACATAATTTAATACATATTACAAATATTCAAATACGAAAATTTAACACTAAGCGTATCCGTAGTTGAAACGTTCGCTTAATGAACCATGTTCGTCCTCCACAGCTTGCTCATCATAGCCGCCACCTATTCATATATTGGCATGTTGTCATAATATTCAACCGTAATACCTACAACATCAGAAACTATAAGATTTGTGTGCACGAGGGTCAGCTCTCCAACTTGAGCTCAGTGAGAAAACAAAACAATGCAACAAACATATGCATGCATTCAATTCATAACTGTGGTCTGGTTTATAGTTGGTAATGTGCTATGGAATGGTTCGAAGGCCGCTTCACCTCTATACACGAGTGTGTGAAGCCGCCCAATGAAAATGGCACTGTCGACCCCACATGCACCCACTATGGCACAATATACCCCGATGAAAATGGTATTGAAGTACCGGTTGATACCATACCAACACGTAAGCCCCTGTTGGCGAGGGCTTGCAAACTGGGCTCGCAACTAACCAATCCTAATGGCAAACAGTGTATACATGGCCTCACCCCAACATCCCTCAATACGTCCATAGAGATAGAGCTAAAGCCCCCTGCAGAGTCGAAGACTACATGGTCCGAGACCACCTCCCCTGATGCCCTACGACGTAATAGTTCTGCTAAGGTAATGGCGATATGACGATATTAGTGGACAAGACTTGCATAGAGCTATGGCACAATATACCCAATGAAAATGGCATTGAAGTACCGGTTGATACCATCCCCTATCCGTATCATGTACACCTACATTTGCTTAGTGGACATGACTTGAGTATAACTATGGCACAATATACCCCAATGAAAACGGCATTGAAGTACCAGTTGATACCATCCCCTACCCGCACCATGTACACCAGTCAAACACAAACATTCACATGCCTATTCCTATCATCATCATCATCATCATGTTATAAACAATGAAATTAAATATGCATGAACAGTAATAATAGAAATATTGGATGACATGTTGAATGCACATTACAAGCATACACGCATAGAATCAGTCATTGCATTGGACTTAAAGAATAAAAATAATTTATTATTAGCCAATTAGTTTAGGTCTTGTTCCCTCACCTTTTCTTGAGTGTAGATCCTCTTTCAAGCTTTAAGAATCATTTTTATATCAATAATAAAACCTAACAAGTCGATAGATTTTAGTTAGAATTCATTCCGATAAGTTTAGGCTTGCTGTTAAGCTAGGGTCGCAGGATGGGCCGCAGGTAGGGTCGCAGGTTTCTGCGACCCCCGGGTGTAGGGTCGATGCTAGGGTCAGATGTTCCATCAACCCTAGGTGCGACCACAGCTTCCCTGGACTTCTCAAAAATTGGGGGTCGATCCTGTGGTCTGGTAGGGTCGATTCCCAATCGACCCCACATGCGACCTCACGTGGTTTAAGTCGACCTTTTCATTCTACAGTCTAATCTTTCAAGTTTGGGCCCTATCGCTTACTTTCACAGTCCATTCTATGCTTGTTCTATGGCTTAAAACTCCAAGTTACTCACTTTTCATAGTTTTCCATGATTTCCATTGGAATTCATCCATGGATGGATGGTATTAGGGTTTCTTCTAACCTAACTTCATCATAATATATTCTAAGCTTTCAATTCAAATAGGGATTGAGGTTCATACCTTCTATAGTCTGAGTTTGAAAGATTTCTCTGAGCTTCTTCTTCTTCATTAGTCTTTTCTTCAAGTTTTCCTTCTCTTCTTCTCTTCCTTCTCTTCTCTTTCTCTCACTTTCAATTAGGGTTCTAAAAGGAGTGAAAGAGGCTTAGGGATGTCCTATTTATAAAGAAAAACCTCCCAAAATAAGTCCCATTGACTTTAGGAAATGTCCCAATCGAAATTAGGAAGGTTTTTTAATTTTCGGTTCGTGCTGTTTTTGCTGTTTTCCTAGGGTCGATGCTAGGGGGTCGATGAGGGGTCGGACAATCCGAAACCCCTGCAACCCCACGACCAAAAATCATGTGTTGGACTTCTTTTGAGGTGAGGGTCGACCCTACCTGTTTAGGCATGCGACCCTACCCTTATTTTGACTGTTTTTGAGTAAAATTTCTTATAGGGTCTTGGGTTTCTTCACACACTTGGTCCACTTGGCTCGACCATGATATGTAGACTGGTCACGACACGAAATGTAAGGTTAGACCGGGTTCGTGATGTGCGGGTCTTACAACTCCACCACCCTTAAAAGAAATTTCGTCCTCAAAATTTCAACGTACGGATCTTACATTGCAGACATATGATACTCTTGAGACTACTAAATGAGAAGCATCCTTATTAGGAAATGCGTTGACTTCTGTCGGTTTAGTCTCACCAGCTTTTGTTGAGGTAGAGGTGAAGACTACGATGAAGCATAAAAGAGTTTGTAAACATAGGATTCGGTCCGTAGCTGGGGTTCAGTAGGTTGAAGGAGTCAGTGGTAACATCCTTCATCTATTTATCAGCTCGATCCAATTGGCTTATTCAGTAAGTTGAGTCTGATATATTCAAGTGGTCATCAACCTCATAACTAAGCCTTTGTTCACTCGCCTCATATTGTCTAAAAGTAAAGTTTTCGACTTACAACTATCTACCCTTCCCGCTTAACATTATGTCTCTTGTTACAGCTTATCTCATTTGGTTTGTTCATTATGCTTTTCATTTTTTTGTGTCTGTTCTTTGGTCTCTACCTAAAGTTCATTCCCAATTGGTGTATGATTTTGTTTCACCTAATGTCAGCCTTTATATTTATATGTGAGTAGAGTTGATTGTGAGGCATCATGACATGCTCTAATATGTAACTTCTGTATTAGAGTATGTGGTTGATCGTGGCATAGCGTGATATGCTCTGATACCAAACATTTTCACACCCCGTTCTCGACGTATTGATACTATGGAATGCAAGGGAATCTATCTATCCTATCAGGGCATAAGAAATCCCCTTTCAGGATCGCACATTACAGTACTCCACAAGTCAACCCCAAAATCATTAATTATAAAAATTTCAGAGTAACATAAACATTTCTAATTTCATTCCCAACTAAAATATTTAATAAGAAACTTAAAAATGATTATGAAGCGAAAGTCTTATAAACCAATTTATCTTATACCAACATCCAACAAATTAAAATGAACTTATCCAAGTTATTAAAATTCCCATAATTATTAAAGTTTTAAATAAACCATTAAAGTATTATCTCAAACCCATAATAATTAACACCATTATCCAATTAGCCAGAATAATCCAAATCAAAGTAATTAACATTGTTCACCGCTTATTCAAAATGGAAACCCAAAAGAATAAAATCCTAAAGCTAAAGCAATAACGAAATAGGCGCTTCCTAAGCCTAAAATTAACTCTACGCATCGCCCGACGGATCAATGACGTCCTCCTCAGGTTCACTTTTTTCATCCTCCACAACAGATGGAAGGCAAACCGAAGCGTCAATAAAAAAACCTGCAATATCTAAAAATAGTTTGTGCGCACAAGATAAGCTCAACCACCAAGCTTAGCAAGAAAACTAAATATGCAACAAAGAAATGCATGCAACTATCAACTATGGTCTGATAAATAACTATAGGTGCCAGCTCAGGACAACCCACGCATGGAGTCTCCAGGCTGCACGGGTCTTCTCCCATCTGATGATGCCGCCTCACTCGGCGTATAACATCACCCCCGATTATGGGTACGTCGTTATGGAACAAGCACGTATTACGCTGGCCACTTGCCCACAACTCATCCCAAGCTTGTACTACGTTAGCCACCTGAGGAAATGGTAATCCCACTAGTCGACTCACCCGTCTGTCTACACTACATCGTCGGGTATGGGGAGCATCACATCTATGTTCATACAAACTTTTTATTGCACCCATGCCATTACATAACCCCCTAATGGCTAGGGTTACAGTTATACAGGTAATTATATTCAACTAGCCATGTCCACCTAATTAATCATATTACTAGACTGTAATGTTGCCAAGCTTTCGACCCCATCCTAGCCCCCACGTAGGACATCGTGATTTAGCTAAATTACATATGATCAATGCAAAGCAATGTCAGTAAGAAGTGGTGCAAGGGTCCCATACCACCTACCTTCCTCTTTACCGATATAACCAGACATCATGAATCAAACATGGATCAGTTGCTTCTGTGGAAAGGTAGTAGGTGTTCCATACCACCCTCCCTCCAATCCTTACTGGCACTACTAATTCCGAACACAATGATGCATATGCATGATCACATAGAACAGTTTATTAGATGGCATGTTATCATACAAGAGCATGTTATAAATCGTATCCATCACACAACATAATAAAATAAAGAAACATTTGCATCCAAGAAGTTTAGTTTCCTTACAGAAAGTTAGAAAGTAAATCATCGACAAGCTGATCAGGTAGTTGCCTACCAGAGTCCTCCTAGCTCTATCAAATCATAAGTAATATTTTTATTAATATATTATCCAATAGAATTAATCAGGTTCCTCTTTAAGTTCATTATTCTAGTGCTCATAGCGTTAAGTACTGGTTTGATAACTTATGTCATAGCATCAAGGGGTCCATTATTTGTTTCATTCATTATTGCTCATAACCTTAGGGTACATTTAAACTCTACAGCAAGACTGTGATCCATAGGAGATAGGTGAAATAAACATTAATTCTCCACAAGACGATGCACTCACTAGCTAAAATCACCATATAAGAGCCTTAATACTAAGAAGGACTTTTTATAACAAAGTCGAAGGTGTTTTAACACCTCACAAGGTTAGGTTACTAGTGTCTAAGGTTCCACACTTGCTATCCAAGGGTTTTTATCATTTAAAATAACAAACAGCAAGCTACCTAATAGGTTATAGGGTATTCAGTCAAAGCAACGTATAGAATGCTCATAAACATTTGATTTCAAAATCCAAACCCATAAGCAGGCTCACAAAAATTCTAGAAAGCCACTAACCAAAGCTAGTTAACAACAGGGGTCAAATCCCATGCGGTACGTGGCATCGACCACACGGTCTGACCACCAGGCGTTTGGCACGTGTCATCGACCACACATCAAAACGTGGTCATTTGACAATGTCGGCACCTCAGAATGGTTGCCTAGCTCTTGTAGGTTGGGTTTATAGTCTCATACCATAGAGGCAATGCATGGTTGGTTGTTTCATAGTGTAAACCAAAACCTACCTCTAGTATACATGATGCATAAGGGATTTTGCATCAAAGAAATACTATTTCTAGGTTTTAAGCCTTAATAAATTCTAGATAAATTATAAAGTCATTGGCCAAGTTTGGCCAGATTCCAACGTCAGAATGAATTGTGGCTGATGGCATCGACCGCATATCTCGATGGCCAGGTCGTGCGGCACATCCCGTCAATCGCACGTCGAAACAAGGTCTGATGGGAACCAAATTTCTCTAACGTGACTCTTGTATTTTTCTTGGTTTTAATATGGAGTTTGAGCTTCAAATTCAATTTCTAACTAGGTTTTGGATACCGTTTAGATTATCCATTTAACCCACATAACAAATCCAATTTTTAATTCTAGATCTGAGTTCCAAACCTTCGGATCTCATCATTGGTCCATGATCCGAGACTCATAGGGTCATTCCAAGGTCTCTAACAATTTATTTGTATTGATATAGTCTAAAAATAATTATTTTTACTTTTTGAAGGTTCGATTCCACCATTCTGTTCTCCATGTATGCTATTGTCCACAATCCATCTTCGTGAACAGTGGCCTACACGATCATGGCTCCGCCATGGATGGTGGTTTGTTAAATCTCCTTTGATTTAGTCATGGAGACATTCCATTCAACCACTACAGATCATGGTTGTGATCCATGCTATTTTCATTAGCCATTATTTAAATCATTCCATTATTTCGCATTAATGATTCAGGTTTCAGAGTGAGGGAACACTTACAAGGTTCATCTCCCTCAATCTCAAATCTCTCCTGCAAACGAAGTAGTTGATCCAAAGATTTGTCTCCTTTCCTCTTTCTATTTCTTTCTTTCCTTCCTACTAGAGTGGTATCAAGAGGAAGGTTCTTCCTTTCTCTCTTCTCCTTCTTCCTCTCCTCTTCTTCTCTCTTTTCTCAGAGACACCTCAAAGGTTCCTCTTTCTTTGTTTTTTGTTTTTGATTGAATAATAGAGATAAGAATCTTCTTCTTATAAAATCGACAAGTCTGGTCACCAGATTGGAAAGGAGAAGATTCTCCTCCCTTCCCTTCCATTCTTGGCTTAATCATGTCAACCTTTCATGTTTGGAGTCCATCTCAGTTGGCCATGGAGGGAGAAGGTAGGAATTCAAATAGTGGGTCGGCTTTCAGTTGGTCTCCATTCCAGTTCGCGCGCTATGGTTGGACATCGTGCGACTAGTGTGTTGCTGCACAACACATGTCTCTAGCCAGACCTTCTTTTGGGTCAGCCAGTCTAAGTGTGTGCTTGTTAAGCTCTTGGTAGTCTTATAGGCTGGGTCTCAGACTTCTTCTAGTGCATTACCACACACTTTAGTGACACGAGAGGATCATGATAGTGGCTCTATGTCACCTCATGATTATGTCCTCATCTTCGGTCATACCGATACGATGTGTTCGTATGTGGGAAGACCAGACACATGCCCAAAATGGTCAGACCGTAATGTGGTTTGGGCACGGGTCTTACACCCGTAACCCACTTGCCTACTCACATTCATCCCTACCTACCCACAACACCATGTGATAATGCCATTGATTTAGAATTTTTAATATGATTGATCATGAATTTTAATCTAGCCATTGATTTAGATTTTATTTAATTGGATTGATCATAAATTTTAATTTAGCCATTGATTTAGATTTTCTTTAAGTGATTGATCATGGCCTTTGATTTAGATTTTCTTTAAGTGATTGATCATGGCCTTTTTTATTTAGATTTTTTTTAAGTGATTGATCATGGCATTTTTTATTTAGATATTCTTTAAGTGATTAATCGTGGCCTTTTAATTTAGATTTTTTTTTTCCTTTTTATTTAGATTTTTTTTAAGTGATTGATCATGGCCTTTTTTATTTAGAATTTTTTAAGTGATGGTAACATGGCCTTTGATTTAGAATTTTTAATGAAAAGAAAATATGGTCTTCCAATTTAAAACTTTAAATGAGATGAAAATCTAGCCCCTTGATTATGAATTTTGATGTGAAAATCATGCCCATTGATCATGAATGTTGATGTGATTAAATCTAGCCATCCATCATGAAATTTTGATGAGATGAAAATCTGGCCCATTGATTATGAATTTTGATGTGATTAAATTATGAACCTTGATCATGAACATTGATGTAATTAAATTCTACCCATTGATCATGAATTTTTAATGAGATGAAAATATGGCCATTGATAATGAATTTTTATTGAAATTAAAATCTGGTCATTGATCATGAATTTTTTATGAGATAAAATCTGGTTATTGATCTTATATTTTTAAATGATTAAATATGAGCCATTGGATATTAATTTGGATTTTTGATCTTCTTGAGTTGATTAAATGAATCTAAACCATTTGATTATCATTATGAGTGATTTAGCTGAATCTGAACTATTGGATTGTCATGAATTGATTTAGATGAATCTAAACCATTGGATTATCATCATGAGTTGATTAGATGAATATGAACTGTTGGATTATCATTATAAGTAATTTAAATGAATCTGAACCATTGGATTGTCATGGCTTGATTTAGATGAATCTAAATCGTTAGAATATCATCATGGGTTGATTTAAAAAAATTTGAACCGTGGGATTATCATCATGAGTGATTTAGATGAATTTAAACCAATGGACTGTCATGATAAATGATTTAGATGAATCTAAACCGTTAAAGCTAAGTATAAACATGATAAATATAAGATCTGAGCCATTGATTACCTAGTATGATCATGATAATTTATGTGGGATGAATCTGAGCCGTGGTTGAGGATTTGATCTTGATACATTGTTAAAGAGATAAATTAAATCCAAACCGTAGATCGAAGATCTGATTTTAATACATTGAGGGATTCACATTAGATCTTAACCATAGATCTAGAGAATCTGATTTTGACACACTAAGACATACCTTCTTTGAGAAAAATATGTGAGATGATATGTCTTTCATTTTGATGCTCACATGCTTGTTGTTATGTTTATTCACATACTTTCTTGCTATATCTGATATGATATATGATGTTTCTTGCCATGTTTGCATATATCTATTGTTGGCAATAACTTACTTTCTACTACACCCTGGTCGAACTGTGATGCATGTACACTTAGCAGACATATTAGGTGTAGGGACATGCATGTAGGTACTCACATTCATGAGAAAGGTAAAAATGGAAATGATAAAATCCTTAATGAAGAGATATAAAGCCTAGTCCAACATTCCAAAATTAAGGTTTTTAGGTTAAGGGTAGCTTTAGGATGATCCCTACCTCTCAACTCATTTTCCCTAGGGTAGAGTGACCTAGATAGGTGTGATGTGAATCCAAACATAGATCATTTAGGATCATCACTCGGTCTAGATGAACCATCCATATTCTAACCCATGTGGGTCACTCAATGAATGAATCTGTATTTCGAACTATGCAGATCCTGATTCTTAGGGCAGCACCCTAGGATACATAGGCAATTTGGAAATATTTACAAATATGAACCCACATCCTAGTCTTGTGAGACTAATATACATTCTTGCTCCCTGAGAGTAGATACCTTGCTCCCCGAGAGTACATACCTTACTCCCCGAGAGTAAATACCTTGCTCCCCAAGAGTAAATACCTTGCTCCCCAAGAGTAGCAATCCTTGCTTCCTGAGAGAATACACCTTGCTCCTTGAGAATACGTACCTTACTCCCCGAGAGAACATACCTTGCTCTCTGAGAATACATATACCGATCTCGCTCCTTGAGAATAACTATAAACTTTGCTCCCTGAGAGTACCTCACCTATCTTACTCCCTGAGAGTACTTCACCCATTCTACTCCCTGAGAGTATTTCACCTAACCTTAGTCCCTGAGACTTTTTGTCGATCTTAGACCCTGAGACTATCATTTTCCGACCTAAATGGGTCAATCCAATCAACCAATGATCTATGTTATACCTGATTTCTAGGACCTCTGGAATACGTAGGCAACTTGGAGAACCTCTCCAAGTACGGTACCACATCTTAGTCTTCTTAGATCATTCCCATCTACTATATGTATCCCTATCTATTATCTATATCCATTTCAATCCACATGGGCCATCTAGATTCAATCTCAACCATCTATCAAGCATAATCTTCAACTTGAATATTGAATCTAATAAAGCCTAAGCATAAATCATATCCATAAACTTTAATTACAATCCCTTCGAACTACGTTATGGACTTGATTTCTAGGATGGAATATGTAGGCAGTTAAATTGGACGTCTCAGAGTCAGTCCATCACTGAACCATCATCGGTTCGATTCACTGTACATTACTGGTTTGGTTTATTTATTTTTTTCAAAACATGTTTGGCTGAACCATAGGTTAGAAGAACTTAGCAACTTGGTATAAGATCCCCCATGAGACCTAGCCATCCATTGACCATGAATAGCCAGAACAAAGAGTTCAAGTAAAATAGAATCATATAAGATGCCGATTTTTGGATCGGATAGCTTTGGGTTCCTAACACCTTCCCAAAATGTACCTTGAATGCTTACCTTCTCTCTGATAGACTAAAGTCGACATATTGGGTCATGAGTCAATAGAGAAGTCTTGTCCTATGATGAGACTACATTTAAGGTCCTAGACCTTAATCTAGGTGGTGACTCTAAAGATTTACTGTGTATCAGTGTGGGTGAACAAGATCAAAGGAGAAAGCCGATGATCCACATTTTTCTTAGGAAAACCCAACGGTGTAAATATTATTCCTCACCATTTGTCCTCATAGCAGGTCCACATTTTTCTTAGGTTTCTATAGTGTAAGGTCCTTTCAGTCGACTTGTGGTTTCATATACACGGCTTCATCTTCGCCTTCAAATATGGGGTTAAGAATCACTGGAGGTATTGTTTGCTTAGGAGTTTCCAATTCCTTTGGGAGTGACGTATCTGCCCTTTCAACTGTTGGCCCTTGGATCTGTAGCTGTTTATGTATGTCTTTCATTATGATAGCCATCATGTTTATAGTCTCTTTTATGTTGGACATTTTCTAGTCTCCATCTGGTTTTGAGCTTGTCTTAGACTATGACTCATGGTTGCTATTAGCTCACAAACAAGCTTAAAGGTAGGTTCTCAAGTCACTCTCCTAGTAACGGGATATCTTATCCACTAGGATGAAATGGTTGCAATTTGGCTTGATTTGACAGGTGACATCTAAGGCATACAGGGTAGACTCTGAGTAGGGTATAGAACTGACAAGGATAAAGAGATTCAACATGCAATCAAGTTGACTCGACCAAAAAAGTTAGCTCCTTCATAAGGATGTCTGATGCGTGTCTAGCGCAATCAAAAATAAATTACTCTACTTACAATTAATAGCAATGATAAGTAAAGGTCGATCCACAGAACTAGTTAATCAAATTGTCTACTTACTAAGAAAAGGGGGGGGGGGGTTTCTTCTGTGATTTAATTGACAACAAAATTAAGTAACAAAAATTCAATGGAAGATGATGTTGATTCAAGGAAATTTACTCACGGTTGTAAATTGATCATATATATATATATATATATATATATATATATATATATATATATATATATATATATATATATATATAATTTTCTATTCAAATATTTAACCAAGGATTACCAAAAATACAGACAATTTTTACCTTCCTTAATTTCATTAATTTCAGCCCAGCACACAAATTAATTCTTATTAATAAACCAATTGGTATTAAGCAATCCTCATGAATTTACTGATAGCATTACACTCTCGAAGGGAGTTATTAATGAAAAACAATCTAACAAGCGTCAGATTATTTAATTCATTCTATGTTTTCTTTAAGCAAGTAACAAAAACTTGGGTCATAATTATTCTGTTCAATTGCTACTTTTCCTGAGCACCATAACAATTACGGATTATGGATTCAGGTTAGCTATAAATCACATAATTCAATCAATTAATAGACTTCTTAATAAATTGAATCATGCAACCATTAACTTGAAAAACCAAGAAACACAGATATTTGAATAGAAGAATAATTAAAATTAAAAACAAAGTCTCACAATTTTACTAACCGGATTGAATTTCCCTTGAATTGACAAAAGAACTTAGCCAGACATGATAGAAAAGAAAGAAAAAAGAAATAAACCTATCTTCTCAATAATTCTTGGATGCTCTATTACATAGCCTTTACATTGCTTAAATAGCCAGAGTAGAGAAGACTAAAACTGGTATGTCTAGAATTGACAATCTTATTACATGAAAATAAAGATTAGGCAAAATCCTCTTGCCTAGATTAGATAGAGAATCATTCCACTATTAATCAAATACCACCCGTAGACCTGCCAATCTTTATGATATTTCATAGAGGTATATATTCTCTTCAAGATTTTTAACAATCAATCAAGGGTTTCCAATAGTGAACCTTCTGTATGTGGAAACTTTTATTCTCTGGTTTGAATTCAGATCAACTTTCCAGATCCGATTTTTAGACCATGTTTGGTTTCTAAAATTATTTCTACGTTAGAAACCTGTATGAAATTCAGAAGGTCATTATTGAAAATATCATAATTTTTTGAATTTAAATATAAATTACCAATACTTTCCACCAATGTCTTATATATAAGGAATCATCAAAAATGAGTACCATAAACATAAAATGTTAAATAGACTAGATATAAGGGGAATTAATATATAAAATTATGAATCCATCAATGTCTGAACGAATATTATCTGAGTCAATTTAGTTGGATCTATTTAAGCCACATGTTTGGCCTTGAGACCTCGTGATTGTGATTCCAAAATGGATCATTTGAAGTATCAAAATCCAAGCACTTGGATTATAAAATTCAAAGAGATTGAAATGGATATATTCATCCGTTATCTTTATTAAGGATGGTTAGCAACAAAGATAGCATTTCATGAATGAACAAACCGGTAAACTTCCTCTTAACCATGGTATTTATATCATGATGGGGGATTTCTAGTCATTTTTGAAACCGATGTGTTAACGATGATAGATTTGACACATCAAGCTTCTTGATAGAGGGTGTACAATGGCCACCCACTATAACGTGGAGCTAGTTTATACATTCCTCCCGCTCCCCACTAGTAAGAGTACAAGATGCTCTTTTTGTAGATTCTAATATTATTGACAAATCGAGAATAAAAATGGACAGAACTTTGACATCCTGATTATGGATGCTATGATTAATGGGACTTTACCAAGTTAGTTCAAGGATGAACCAAAATAACAAGCATGGGCTTCATTTTGGGTTAGGACCGGCAAGGATACCTTGACGAGGAAGAGTAGACTTATTCCCGTATACACAGTAAATCATGGGTCTCTCGGATCCTTTTGATATACCATTATTTAAAATGTCAAGCGACTTAGAGTAGCATAATGCATCCCCGAGAGGACCCAAGAAACACTTATTAGAGGCTCTTACATGGCGTGACCTTTACAAGGTACATGTCAAGGCTATGTGTTACGTCTAGCAAGTGATCTCATCTACGTGAAGACCTAGTTCGGCTACTAGCATGAATGTGTGACTGAACCCATTCCCCCCCAAAGCAATTTTTACAAGCATAAATATAGTAACCTAGAAGATCTAGCATTCAAACAAAATTATCATTCAAGAGTTTGACATTTAGTCACCCCAGCCGAGTCACAACTATAAGGACATGTGAGGGAATTTGGACAACCTCGGGTTTAAAACTTTGGAGTCGCCACCTAGATTAAGGTCTAGGACCTCCAAATGTAATCTCATCATAAGACAAAAAATCTATTGACTCATTACCCTTATATTGACTTTTGGTCTATATCAGAGATTATGGTAAGCATCAGATTATGGTTATGGGAAGGGGTTAAGCACCTAAACTATCCAATCGAGATTGGTCTCCTATGTCTTTCCTATGCTAGACTATTTGATTGAACCGAATCTGGAATCTTCCAAATTGCCTACGTATCTCAGGAATCTTCAAAAAATCAGGTTCACCACTGTAGTTCAGGTTTGATTAAAGTTTATGCTTGTGATTTATGCTTAGTTTGATTAGATTCTTTGTTCAAGTTTAAAGTTTATGCTTGATTGGCTTAAAGATTCTATGGGTATGGATATGGATAATGGGTGATGGATGACCTAAGGAGTCTAATGGATTTGTAGATGGATAGTGAATAACCTCTATAGATGGATGGATAGTCCAAATAGGTCATGGGTCCGTATTTGGATGTTCTTCCCAAATTGCCTACGTATCTTAGGGTTTCTTGCTAAGAATCAGGATCTGCTTAGTTCAACCGGTTTGATATCTGGTATCCTATTCTAGGTGGGTGTAAGACCCATGCCCAAATTTTAGTCCTAAGTTGGAAATTTTGGCTTATGGCAGGTCTTACCACGATGGATAGTTCAAACCAAGGTGGACCTGTCACAGCCCATTCTTGGGAATCGGGCATCATATCTGAGTCATCCATGAGACAATCCAAATCTTCCAGTAACCGACAACCAAAATGATCTACTAGCAAACCCCACAGTCTACACACACAATATCCATCAAATCAACAGTAAATAATAATAATAATTTGTAATAAAATATCAGAGATGCAGTGGAATCATAATAGGGAAACCAGATGCCAACTAATAATACTTAAATACCATAAGTCTATTATCCATTACATTTGTTCCATAATATTCATAGTACTAAATACATCCTATAATAGATGACCTAAGTAAATCTGAATAGGTTCCCGTGGATAGACCAAACCATCATTTATCCATAGATAAGATAATCAACAGAATTCAAGAGTTGGCCTAGGTCCTGTAGATACAATCACTAAAGGTGCAACCCTTGACATGATCACGAAGAGGAACCCCACCAAGTGAAGCAATCTTAGTATCAGCAGGATCCATATCTACACCGACAGTAGCAGTACTTGTAAACAAAGCTAAAAAGATTTAATATCGAGGGGTAAGCTCACATCCTAGCTCAGTAAGGAATTAGGTATCTAATGCAACCCTAGGCAACAATTTATGAATGCAGTACAGAAGAAAATAAACAAGCAATTATGATGTCATATAAGTATATATGCAAATCATAGTCGATCTATACCCTAGCAAGAATCTTACCCTGCATCCCACCACCTCAGCAATTGCCTCGTACCCCACCACCTGAGCTATGCCCCATACCCCACCACCTGAGCATATACACCTGTACCCCATTGCCTGAGTGCTCCGTATCCCACCGCCTAGATTGTATTCCCTTCAGTAAAACACAAATCTCTTGACCAAGTTAATGCATAATGCATGAGCATATTATTAAGGGGTTACACCCCAGCAGGATCCCCGTTCCACTCCCTTGGACTGATCGTGTCCCCACTCAGGTGTAATGGACATATGACTATGTATCATGCCCCCACATGTTACATGTTCATATATCCCACACAATCATATTCAACAATCAATCACTCATCATAGCATGTGCACGCAATAAGTAAAACTATACTACAGTAGGAATCCCCATTCCACCCCCATGGACTGACCGTGTCCCCACTAGAGGATAGAGTGCTAAGGTTGTCAAATTTGGGCCTAGCCCGACAGCACGGACAAAGCCGGCCCTATATAACCCAAATCCAGCCCGGACCGAACCCTTAATGGATAAGTTTCAGTCTGGGTTTGTAAAGCTCGACACTGTTTCAGCCCAAACCAAAATCAGACCAGCACAACCTATTAAGATGCTTAAACTAGCCCGAACCAATAATACCCAACCCGAACACCGGTAAGGCCCGTTGAGAAATCTGAGCTAGCCCAAACCAATTCTTTTTGCTGCTCAAATAATAACCAACCAAGGATCTAATGATTCTAACTATATAAATGCAAATATGCAAGCCATTATCTATGCATAGCCCCTAGGATCAATCAAAGCTCAACAACTTACAATTGTATTAAATATGAACAAAAAACTCCATAAAAAAATTATTTTCGTACAAAAATAACTACATATGAAGGCAGCCCGATAAACCCAGCCCGAACGGAGCCTGTCCGAAATCAGCCCAATAAGCCCAGCCCGATAACAACCCGACACCGGATGGCCCTTAAGTTATTATGTCCAGCACAACCTACCCCAACCCGAACCCTTAATGGACATGTTTTGGGTTGGGCTTGTAAAGCTCGACACCATTTCAGCCCAGACCAAAACCGGACCGGATCGGCCCGTTGACACCCTTATAGAGTGCCAACATGGCACATGCATCGTAATCCCGTACTCTACACACCCATCATACATGGTCTTATCCAAACTGCATCCAGCAGAGGACCCCAACTCCCCACTCCCATGGTTCGTTGTGCCTCTACTCAGGTACAGCCACTCTTAACGTAATTCATGAGGTCACTCGTTACATGAACCACCATACATGGGTGGTATTCCAATGGAGAGCCCTGGATCCCCATCCCATGGATCACTGTGTCGCTACTAGGACACTAGCACACCAACATGGTACGCATGCCCGTACTCCCATATGTCACCTGCAGAATCATACACGGTTATGGATACAACAACAACATCAACAATCACACCTTACAGAGAACCTCAGATCTCCACTCCCATGGTTCGTCGTGTCTCTACCAAGGCAACAACATCCAACGACATACATAGTTATAGTATTATGCAAATGCATGGACATTTATAAACAAAATATTGGATGGCATGTTATAAAAGGAAAACATCCATAACAAACAACAAACCCATGCTCAAACTCTATGTCACCCAACCCCTCACCTGTAGACACCAAAAGTGATGTTGAACCTTGAAGCCGACAGAAGGCTCTGTCCACTACCCATGGTTTTTTACCTTATTAATTAGATAAATTGATTTGGTTGGTGAATATCTTTTAAATCAGCATAGACAAGCACTAATTGCCCATGCACAGGTCCCAAGGTAGGCCAGGGACCGAAAGAATGGTCTTCCTAGTCATTTCTAGGCTTATAAGGCTATACTAACTGAACCAACAGAAGGAACCAGTTGTGTGTTTTACGTAATGCCGGTTAACACTTTGTCAATTCCATCATATAGAGAACTGGAGGACTGATCAAATGAATGGTCATCTAGTTGATCATCTGTCTCATATACTGTATATAGGATCAAGGTTCCAATGTATTTTTTGGAGGCTAGGCAGGGTGTTCAGTCATCCGGCAGTGGCTCTGCTTAGAATTAAGCCTACGTGGAGGAACAGCCAATGGTACCTCATACATACCGGTGTGACGTACCGACAAGTCGTGCTTCCAGTTAGTAATACCGATTAGGGTGGCAGAAATTATTACTTAGTCTTATATATATATTTAATTATTCACTCTAGCGGTAGACCGGTCATGAGTCAACCGGTGTTAGGGCCACTACCAGTTTACCAGTTTGTTCTACTGGTTCTGGCCTAGAAACCAGAACACGAACCACAGAGAGTTTCCTCTTTAGGGGAAAGTTTTCCCATCATGGTTCCTTCTACTCGAATGATGCAAAACTACTAGCAACTCTTATTGAGTATAACAGGAGTCATTTAGACTCCATTTGACATCTCCATTCAGGGAGAGGGTGAAAACCTAAGTTTCTAGGTCAAGGTTTAGTGGCCATTAATGGAGAGCTCCATCATGGTTTCATGTTCACATCCCTACAAGAATGGAGGAAGGATAAGGGATGAAAACCTACCTCAAGGAGAGTCGGTTCCTTGAGCTTGAGTTCTTCCAAGCTTGAGCTCCAAGCTTCCTCTCAAACACCACTCACTCCCACGGTTTGGCAAGGAGAACAAAAGGAGAGGATGCCCTCCTTTTATAGGACACATGAAGAGAGAGAGTGACCTACCCTAACTCAGCTGGTAGTAGTTAAGCAGCTAAATGTTCATTCGGTATGTGCTGCCAATTAAACTTAAAATGCATCTGGGCCTAGTTTCATGGGCACAATCTGATGGTGATGCTTCCTATGCTTCAAATGCTTACTCCCACATGATCTAGCACTCCCATGTGACCCAAGGGATTGGCCCATATCATATATAGGGACACAATACAGAGTGCCAAGGATTGGCACTGTAAGACCCAATACGGAGAGATCCGGATCATGAGGATCTTGGAGTGGGTCTTACAGGACCAGACCTATGAAGCCCAATGGACATAAATGGACTAAACCCTAGAACCTAAAATATACAATCAGGACTTAAATAGAGGGTCCAACACAATACCACCATGGGGCGGTCGGTCACTTGCTTCACCCCCTGTAGTGGGATTGGTTTGAAAAACCAACTCGTCTAAACCATCGGTCAAACCTGGTCTCAAATTTGACCTGTTGGAAAGAGTGTCTAGGTCCATTCCCTATTTCAAATTGGGTAGAGATGAGGGAATCCTCCAATTCCCTTACATAATTGGGATGGGATTAGTTTACCTCTCTCTTTCCCAATTCTCTTCATTCACATTGTCTTTCTCTGCACAACCAAAACATGAGAAAGGAAGAGAGGTCTTGCTGGTGCTGCAAAAGGAAGAAGGGAAAGAAGATTCAAAAGAAAAGAAGAAGGAGAAAGCTCTTTAACCATTGGAAAGCTGAAACCTCCATCGACAAAGAACCAATACGGGTATCACTCCTTTATTTTCTGAGTTTTCTTTCGAATCCATTCAAACCAGCAAACCATGGATGGAGAATTAATCAAACTCCTAGCCATGAACTCCTCTTCTCCATCTCTGATACACACCTAAATACTTATAGGTGTGTGGATCAGATTTGTAGAGAACCAGGATATGGATAAATGATAAAGGATGGATAAGGATGATGAATGAATAAGTTTAATATGGTTTTTATCTAAGGGATTCATCTAGATTGTTAATTAATTTCCAAGCCTTCAGACTAAACTTAGAGTTGGATCTGAATCAAAGATGAATTGGGATTTCTAAAATGTTCGGAGATGGAATTTCAATAGACTATTGATTGGATCTAAGTCTCCCAAACTCAAATGATAAATCTAAATGGATTATTATGGATTTTAACCCAAGGAAATCATCCTTGGTATTGCTGGAAAAAGGATTTAAGGAACAGAAACCTGCTTTAGCAATATCGGTTTACAAAGAAATGAATTTGATATCATTTGTATGAGTTAAAATGGGATTTTTAGACTCAAACTCATGGATCTGGCCATGTTTCGACATGCGATCGGATACTTTTTGTACGTCTATGGCAAGTGACCGTGCAGTCAATACCATGTACTACACGGTGAAACGACCTCTATTAATGACCATTCTTGGACATCATCCTTCTGGGATTTTTATGAACCTGCTTATGTGTTTATATCCCTTAGAAGAGTTGCTGGAATTGAATCAGAGGATTAAAACTAGTTCCAGCAATATTAGCTACCCATGAAATAAAATGATAACCATAACTTAATGTTGAAATGGAATTTTTAAAACAAACTTCGTATTCTAGCTTAGAAAATTCCAAGAAAACCATTGTATCAAAATCGAGCCATTTTGGCCACATTTTGACATGAGGTCAATGATGTACTGCACGCCCTACCTACCGTTAGGTGCGACACATCATGTGCCGCATGAGGTTTTGACCTCGGATAGTGGCCAAGCTTTCTGGGATTTAATTAAGCCAATTTAAGGGTTTAGATCCCTAAAATCATATTTATATATATGTATTCTCTATTATTTCAATTGTTAGCCATGGAAGCTATTTTTATAATTGATGTTCAGTATTAGAAATGCTTTGAACCTTTGGACAGCAAGTGAATCATGTCAAAACCAGACTACCAAACCTTTGAAAATGTTAATAATGCAATGGGATGTTATGATGAGCAAACAATAGAGACAAACAGTAAGCAAAATAATTAATAACAATTATTTATGTTGATGCTAAATGTATGGGAGAAACTTAGTGAAGTTGTTCGAATACATGCTTCTTTAATAATTGATGTTTACCAATCAGGTGAGGGGATTAGACCTTTGTTTGGTAGTATTTGTATTGTTTGCTCATGCATATGCATTTATCCTGTGTGCGATCAGTGATACTCATAGTGGTTTGGAAGCAGAGTGGAATCGGACTCCTCGCGACCTCTCCATGAAAAGTGGAGCAGGTCTTGATGATTCCTGATGTCTGGTTAAGTTGGTAAGGAGGAACGTGGGTGGAATGGGATGCTTGCACCACTTCTTACTGACGCTACTTTGCATTGACCATATGTAACCTAGCCAAGTCACGATGTCCTATGTGGAGGCTCAGATGTGGTTGGAAGCTTGGCGAAGTTACAGTCTAGTAATATAATTAATTAGGTGGACAGCGCTAGTCGAACATATTTATCCCTATAACTATACCCCTAGCCATTGAGGGGTTATGTAATGGCATGGGTTCAATAAAAAGGTGGTATGAACTTAGGTACAATGCTCTCCATACCCGATGTAGTATGGATGGGCTGGTGAGTAGACTAGTGGGATTACCCTCTCCTTAAGTGCCCGATGGACTGTGGACTTGGGATGAGTTGTGGGCAGGCGGCCGACAAAATACGGACCTGTACCTTAATGTGGACTCATACTTGGGGGATGTTAATGTGCTCTGTGTGTGGGATAGTATTCATCTTTTGAGAGTGACCCTTACAACCCGGGGATGTTTGCTGTACGCTAAGTGAGGCGGCATTCATCAAGGTGGCCCGTGAGTTGGCACATACAGTTATTTACCATATAGTAGTTTATAATCCCATCCATTTTGTATGTTGCATGTCTGATTTCCTTGCTAAGCTCAGTGGTTGAGCTTACCCTGCATGCATGTAATATTTTTAGTTGATGCAGGTGTAACCATTGGTGACTTTATTTGTAAGACCCGCACTACACTAACTTGGCTTAACTGTGTCGGGCTAGGTCTTCCCATCATTCCTGGACCAAGTGCACTGAGTGTGTAAAGATGGATCACAAATTACGTATAAAAATCGACTCAACACCCAAAACTGTATGCATATGGTCGCATACCTGGGTAGGTACAGTCGACCGTATGGAAAGAAACAATGGTTACTGATCAATGGCCCCACGATCGATGATTTTGACCTTATGGTCGACGGGTTCTACGACCATAGCCATCGACCGTGAGACCCCAAATCAGACTCCGAGTTTTGAAAACTTCTCTAAACTAAGAGATTTCTTTCCTAATTGAAAGAGGACTCTATATGGAGAGTTTTCCTCTATATAAAGACTCTGAGTTTTGGAAACTTTCCTAAACTAAGGGATTTCTTTCCTAATTGAAAGAGGACTCTATATGGAGAGTTTTCCTCTATATAAAGGACGCCCCTCAGTCTTTTACACTCTTTTAGAACATTAGTAAACCCTAGAGAAAGAGAAGGGAAGAGAAGGAAGAGAAGGAAGAGAAGGAAGAGAAGGAGAAGAAGAAAAGGCTAAGGAGAGGATTATGTTGAGTAGAGATTGGCTCTCTATCACAGACAAAGGTATGAATCTAATCTCTGGAGATGTAAACTCTAAGGAATAACACTTTAATGGAGGTTAGGAGATATCAACCTAATATGATCTATGTGATTCCTTGAGAAAATCCCAAGGATAACCATGAGGGATGAGTTTGATGATTAGGATTGATAAGGAACTACTAATGATGGCCATAGGATGACCTTAGTATAAACCCAACTGAAGAGTAGAGGATTTAACTCAGGAAAAACACAAATTGTATGTAGTCTGTGACCAAAAATCTCAAGGTCACAGATACGGTCTACCATAGCATGACCAGCCTAATTAGAGGATTACCATAGACATTCAGGAAGATTCAGGAATCATATGGTCGCAGCTACAGTCGCACCATATGCAACCATAGGGTATCGATCGTAGGCAGTAAGGTCGACAAAGTATGAGACCATAGGACCAATCAGACACTTATCAGTACTCTGTTTTGATTTCTGACTACTGTAACATGTCACATATGAACCCTAACTTAAATTCATATAACTTTAAGGTTGTTAAATTAATTGAAAGAAAATTGCAAGGTTTGGAAGGAGATCGAGTATTGCTAACATGTGAGGGAACAAGACCTAAACTAATTGGATAATAACAAATTGCTTTATTTTTATTGAGTTTAATGCCATGATTGATTTATGTGTGTATGCTCATAATGTGCATCTCACATGTCATCCAATATTTCTGCTATTACTGCTTAAGCATATTTAATTCTGTTTATTTATAACATGATAATGATGATGATGCTAGGAATAGGCATGTGATTGTATGTGTGTGGTTGATGTGTTGGATGCGAGTAGAGCATCAGGGGGAGGACATAGCATGGTGGTCTTTGACCTCGTCACCAGACTCTAGCACTATCTCTACTCAAGTCGTGCCCACTAACATCATCGTATCACCATTATCATAGCAGAACTATTACATCATAGGGCATCAGGGGAGGTGGTCTCGGACCATGTGTTCTCTAAATCTGCCAGGGGCGTTAGCTCTATCTCTATGGACGTACTGAGGGATGCTGGGGTGAGGCCTTGGATACACTATTTGGCATTAGGATTGGTTAGTTGCGAGCCCAGTTTGCAAGCCCTTGCTAGCAGGGGCTTACGTGTTTGTATGGGTAGGGCATCAAGGGAAGTGTTGGCGGTGTTTGATCCAGACACTTTAACTCTATCTCTATTCCGTGGTAGGTGCATGTGGGATGGTAATGGTGTTTGATCCATTGGGAAGATTCACACACTCATGTATAGAGGTACGGGGGCCACCAAACCTTTCTATAACACATTGCAAACTTAAAAACTATACCAAAGATATGAATTGAATGCATGCATATGTTTGTTGCATTGTTTTATTTGCTCACTGAGATGTGATGTATGCTCATCCTTTTGACATCAAATATTTTTAGTTGATGATGTAGGTCTTACTGTTGAAGATTATGTGAATGTGTCGATGTATGGATAAGTTACGATCGTGGACGTAGAAGTTGTTGAAGATGCGCATGATTCTTCATGCGAGTGCAACCAGTGCATATTCGATTAGTTTACCTATATTTGATTATTGAAACATGTAATGGATTAATTATTTTTATGTCTTGAGATTTGAAGATAATCAAAATTAATTATTTATTATCATTGTTAGACACTCAGTTCATTATTTGTAAGACTTCTGCTTATTTGTTTATTACCTCGGATTATTACTATGGAATGTGTGTGTGGCTTGATATGGTGGGTACGACCTATACGAGATCCTAGTTGAACCCTTGGGTGATTGGAGGTTCATCACACTAATCTGGTTAGACCAAAATTAAGGTGTGATAACTTGGTATCAGAGCCAAGTTCTACCCATTGACCTAACTACTTCCACATGAGTCATGAACTGAGTTAGGATAAGCACTAAAAACTGTAATAAGAACGCACCATAAGCACCTATGTTGTTTGAGACATAATCTAAAAAGAGAATAATGCATATATGTGAATAGGAAATAAATAAATATATATATATATATATATACCAAAATGAGAATAACAAAAATGTACATCCAAATCAGAGTACAGTCCACAATCTAGACAGTTACTTTGTATTATAAGAACGAAAAAAGAAATAAATGATGTCATGGAGCTAGAGGTGCTGGAGGAGGAAGTGCTTCACGGTCTCTATCATAGTCCTCAGCATACACTCTCGCGAGCCAGGCCACCTGAGTCTGAGTCACTCAAACACTAGCTGTCAGATCCGCTACTCGCTGGTCTGTAAAGCACTGGGCATCTAGAAGCTCTCCTACTCTCTGATCAGTCACTCGCTAAGCCTCCCGAATCTCACGTAGTAGCCCCATCATGTCATCTAGTGGTGGGCGTGAAGGGCCAGCTCCAGTAGAATGTTGTGGTAATGGACGAGGTATGGCATCCACATCCATGTACATCCTATCATCATCCTCCTCAACATCACTCTCATGTGCCTCTGCTGCTGCCACTGTTGCCACCTCTACATCTGTTGTCGCTACTCGAGTGAGAGGACGTCTCATAGCATTCTTCTCGTCATCATAAACCTATATCTCTCTCATGCCCATCCTGTCACACCCCAATTTTGTACCATTCAGAATGGTGTGATGAACCGTTAATAAATCAACGGTTCAACTAGAATCTCTAATAGGCTTTGTCCGTTGAAAATAAAATCATACACATCCACAACCATAATCAGAATAAATACACAATAGCGGAAGTCTTAATAATAAATGAACTGAGGAATCTAACTATGATAATCATAAATAATGTTACACCCCAATTCTGCACCATTCAGAACGGTGTGATGAACCGCTAATAAACCAACGGTTCAACCAGGATCTCTAATAGGCTATGTCCATTAAAAATAAAACTATACACATCCACAACCATAATCAGAATAAATACACAATAGGGAAAGTCTTATAGTAAATGTACTTAGAAATCTAACTGTGATAACCATAACAAAATATGAAGTTATTGTTGTATCAACTGAGACATAAATAAATAAGGTATCAATTATATTCCCTTAATAACTCAAACAAAAATCTAATCGAATACGCATGAGTTGCACTCGCATGAGGGATCATGCATATACACTAAGTCTTCGGCTTCAATTGCAGCAACACGCCCATATACTGGAGCACTCATATAATCTTCGATAGTGGTACATGCATCATCAATTAAAAATATTCGACATCGAGAGGGTGAGCACACATCATGGCTCAGTGAGCAAACAAAACAATACAACAAACATATGCATGCATTCAATTCATATCTTTGGTCTGGTAAATAAGTTTGCAATGCGCTATAGAAAGGTTCGGTGGCCGCCTCGCCTCTATGCACAGGGTGTGGAAGCCCGCCCAAAGGTTAACGTTTATTGTCGTCCCCATCCACCCTACCATGGAATAGAGATAGGCTAAAGTGCTGAGGCCCGGCCTATGACACTTCCCCTGATACTCTACCCATACCAATAGATAAGCCGCTACTGGCGAGGGCTTGCAAACTGGGCTCGCAACTAACCAATCCTAATGCCAATCAGTGTATCCAAGGCCTCACCCTAGCATCCCTCAATATGTCCATAGAGATAAGGCTAAGGCCCTCCGGCAGAGTCAGAGACTACACGGTTCGAGACCACCTCCCCTCATACACTACGACGAAATAGTTCTGCTAAGGTAATGGCGATACGACGATGTCAGTGGACAAGACTTGAGTTAGAGATAGAGCTAGAGTGCTGGGGCCCAGCCTATGACACCCCCTGATACTCGCTCGCATCATGTACACCAACCACACACATACATTCACATGCCTATTCCTATCATCATCATCATCATCATCATGTTAGAAACAATAATTTAAATATGCATGAATAGTAATAATAAAAATATTGGATGACATGTTGAATGCACATAACAAGCATACACGCATATAATCAATCATGGCATCGGACTCAAGAATAAAATAGTTTATTATTAACCAATTAGTTTAGGTCTTGTTCCCTCACCTTTGCTTGATTGTAGATTCTCTTTCAAGCTTTAAGAATCAAGTAAATATCACTATTATATCACTAGAAGACCTAATCAAGTGGATAGAATTTAATTAGAATTAATTCTGATTTTAAAAAGCTTACTGTTAACTGGGGGTCGATGCCAGGGTCAGAGGTTCCATCGACCCTGGTTGCTACCACCCACATTCTGGACTACCCTAACACTGGGGGTCGATTCTCCAGGTCTGGTAGGGTCGATTATCCATCGACCCCCCATGCGATCCCCATGGGTTTAGTCGAATTTTCATCCTACAGTCCATTCCTTTGTGTTTGGGTCCTATGGCTTGCTTCTATAATCCATTCCATACATGTTCTATGGTTTAGAACCATAGTTTATTCACTTACATGGTTTTAATGATCTCCTCCATGGTTTTCCATTGAAACCTAACCATGAATGGATGATTTGGGTTTCTCCTAGATCATACTTTCTTCACTATCTATTCTAAGGTCTTTAGAATTACATGGAGATAGTACCCATACCTGAGAAGAATTAGGCTTGTTTCTCTAAAGCCTTCTCTTTGATCTTCTTCTCCACTTTCCATCTCTTCTCTTTCTCTTCTCCTTCTCTTCTCTTTCTCTCAATCTAATTAGGGTTCTAAAAAGAGTGAAAGAGGCTTAGGGACGTTCTATTTATAGGGTAGAAACTCCCAAAATAAGTCCCATTGAGAATAGGAAAGAATCCCATTGAAATTTAGAAAGTTTCCAATTCACGATTTCTATCGGCAGACTGGGGGTCGATGAGGGGGCCGGAGATCCCGTCGACTCCTGGTTCTAAATTGTCCCACCCTCGAAACTCAGGGTCTGACTTTTTATATTGGGGGGTCCGACCCTACCTTGCTGGGTATGCGACCCTCCCCCTTATTTTAGTGTTTTAGGTCAGTTTAATATCTGGGATCGTGATCTCCTTCACACACTTGATCCATTTGGCTCGACCATGATGGGTAGACCTGGTTCAAGGTGGTAAGACCGGGTTAGTTCGATACGGGTCTTACAACTCCCCCCTACTTATAAAAATTTTGTCCTCGAAATTGTACATACCTTCCGAGTCAAATAAATGAGGATATTGCTTTCGCATAGCATTCTCTTCTTCCCATGTGATTTCATCCATATCTTTACTTCTCTAGGTGACCTAAACATAATGGATATCACGGTTGCGTAGTCGTTGAACCTTTCGACTAGTGATTTCAGTCAGTGCTACTTCAAATGTCAAATCTTCAGTCAAATCAGGTAGGTCCATTGTCTAAACGTACGTCGGATCCTTGACATACTTCTTCAATAAGGAAATGTGAAATATGTCATGCACACTTGACATAGATGGTGGTAGTGCTAACTGGTAAGCCACTTTTCCACGTTTGGCTAGAATCTCATATGGCCCGACATATCTTGGACTTAATTTCCCTTTCTGTCCGAACCGTTTCAATCCTCGCATAGGTGACACTTTGAGGAATACCTTATCACTTACGGCGAACTCAAGGTCTCGACGTTTAGTGTTTGCATATTGCTTCTGAAGGTTCTGAGCCGTTCGTACTCTTTTCTTAATAATGTCGACCACTCGACAAGTCTCTTCAACAAATTCAGGTCCAACAATACTATGTTCCCCAACTTCATTCCAAAACAAAGTAGTCCAACACTTTCTGCCATACAGTGCTTCATAGGGTGACATATGTATAGTAGCCTGATAGCTATTGTTATAAGCGAACTCAATCAATGGTAACTTTTCATCCCATGATCCTTTAAAATCAATTACACATGCTCAAATCATATCTTCTAGGATCTGAATTGTACGCTCTGACTGTCCATCTATCTGTGGATGGAATGCAGTACTAAACTTTAATGTTGTACCCATAGCCTTTTGCAATCCTTCCCAAAACTTTGAAGTAAATCATGGATCTCTATCGGACACAATGCTTTCAGGTACACCGTGTAATTGTACAATGTTATCCACATACAGCTTAGCTAACCTCTCCAGTGTATATTGAGGTCGTATAGGTATAAAGCGAGCTGTTTTATTCAGGCGGTCTACAATCACCCAAACTACGTGAACTACTCGAGGAGTCATTGGTAATCATGTGACGAAGTCCATAGTGATGCAGTCCCATTTCCATGCTGGTTCCGATAACGGCTGTAACAATCCTGCCGGTCTTTGTCGTTCAGCCTTTACTTTTTGACAATTTAGGCATTGAGACACGAACTTAGCTACATCTGCTTTCATTCCTCTCCACCAATATAATTTCTTTAGGTCATGATACATTTTTGTACTTCCAGGATGTATCGAATAGATGGTGGTATGGGCTTCATTCATCAATCGGTGTCTAATGTCCAAGTTTTCTGTTTCAGGTACACATATTCTTCCTTTGTATTTCAGTACCTTCTCTTCGTCCAAGGTGAACTTAGGGATAGTCCTACCTTTTTCGATGTCCTCTTGTACCGTTCTTAGGTAAGGATCTGATTTGATGGCTGTCTTTACTTCGTCAATTATATCCGGTATAATCTTCAATGCGGCGAACATATTTGAAAACCGATGAATAAACCCTTGGTTGGCTGATCCATCTGGTGCATCTATCACAAACTGCTCATTATCGTGACTGAATACCTTCCCAATAATACACATTGCGGCAGTTGTGCTAACCTCTCCCTGAGATTTTATCATTGCCTTTCTACTCAACGCATCGGCTACTACATTAGCTTTCCCCGGATGATACTGGATATCACAATCATAGTCTTTCAATAGTTTTCGCCATCTTCTTTGTCTCATATTCATCTTCTTCTGATTAAATAGATAAGTAAGACTTTTATGGTCTGATTTAATCTGAAACTTCTCCCCGTACAGATAATATCTCCATATTTTGACAGCATGTACTACTGCCGCTAGTTCCAAATCATGAGCGGGATAGTTCTTCTCATGTGTCTTCATTTGTCTTGAGGCATAAGCAATTACTTGTTCTCCTTGCATAAATACGCATCCTAATCCCAGTCCTGACGCATCGGTGTACAAGATAAACGGTTGTCCTGAAATCGGAATGGTCAAGATTAGAGTTGATATCAATCTAGCCTTTAAGGTTTGGAAACTCTTATCGCATTTATCCGTCCAAACAAACTTCTCGCCCTTCTTAGTCAAGCTGGTGAGAGGTACGGAAATTCGGGAATAGTCTTCCACAAATCGTCGATAATACCCAGCTAGACCCAAGAAACTTCTAATTTTTGCAACGCTCTTCGGTGCTTCCCACTTTACAATAGCCTCGATCTTGCTGGGATCCACTTTAATTCCTTCAGCGGATACTACATGTCCTAGAAATGCGACTTCCTTTAGCCAAAACTTACACTTTGAAAATTTGGCGTAGAGCTTTTCCTTCCATAATTGCTGCAGAGCGGCGTTTAGATTCTTAACATGAGTTTCCTCGTCTTTGGAGTAGACCAATATATCATCAATTAATACAATAACCAACGTATCCAACATATCGTGGAATACCCGATTCATAAGTTCCATAAAGGTTGCCAGTGCGTTCGTCAATCCGAAAGACATGACCAAAAATTCATAATGTCCATATCTGATCCTGAATACTGTCTTGGGAATATCACCATCCTTAATCTTCAGCTGATGGACCGAAGATCAATCTTGGAGAACACTTTGGCACCTTGCAACTGATTGAACAAGTCATCGATCCGAGACAATGGATACCGATTCTTGATTGTCAGTTTATTCAGTTCTCGGTAGTCTATACACAAGCGAACACTACCGTCCTTCTTCTTTACGAATAAAACTAGTACTCCCCATGGTGATAAACTAGGGCGAATGTAACCCTTTTCCAGCAGTTCTTGTAGTTGTACTTTCAATTCCTTCAGTACAGTAGGAGCCATTGGATAAGGTGCTTTCGATTCTGGTGCGGCTCCAGGTATAAGATCTATAACAAACTCTGTAGCTCGGTCGGGTGGTAATCTTGGTAGTTCTTCAGGAAATACGTCTGGAAAGTCACGCACGACATCAATATCTTCCATTCATGGTGCTTCCTTGGTAAGGTCGACCACATATACCAAATACCCGACTGCTCCTTTCTCAAGGCACTTCTTAGCCTTTAGCACAGAGAGTATGAGCTTCCGTTTACGGGGAAGTTTGGTTCCCGAAAAATTAAACTTTGCTCCTTCTTTGTCTTTAAATGTTAGCTTCTTTTAGGCACACAATAGATTTGCAGAATGCCGAGCTAACCAGTCCATTCCCAAGATGACGTCAAAGTCTGCCATTTCAAGTTGGATCAAAGTTGCATCCAAGGTCTTTTCATCAATAAGAACTGGACATGGTCCGTAATCTTTTTCTAACTCCACTTCTAATCCCATAGGTGATCGTACAAGTAGTTTTCCATCTAAGGATTTAAGGGGTAGATTTAACTTCTTTCCAAATGACACAGATATAAAGGAGTGAGTAGCTCCTGAATCAAAGAGTACTCTGGCGGGAATGCCATTAATAGGTACGATACCTATGACCACACTAGGCGATGTGGCAGCATCCTCAAATGTAACCGCGTAAACTCGTCCTTGATGTAGCTGCTTCTTGGGCTTAGGACATTCCCTTGCCATATGTCTTACTTGATTGCAGTTATGACATTTCATCCCTTCAGGGGTTGGCTTTTGTTACTGTGAGGCTGCGGGAGTAGTCTTGGCTGCAACATTAAAGCCTTGAGTATAGAAGGGTTTGAATATCTTGGTGTTCCCTCCATTGTAAGAATTCCCATTAGGTCTTTTTATTCCCCTATTTTGAGCAAGGTAGCTCTCTTTCTGGTTTGACTCTATCACTCGAGTAATTTGTGCAGCTTCATTATAGATTTTCCTTTCAAGTCCCAGAACATGCTCGTGGATGCTTCCCCTAAGTCCCATGTCGAACCTTTGGGTCTTTGTGTTTTCCTCTTGCATACTGGTGGGTGCAAAGAAGAACAGCTCTTCTTAACATTGTTGATATGCATCTACGGTCATCTGCCCCTGATATAAACTCAGGAACACTCTTTCCATAGAATCTATGAAACTTCTTGGAAATTACTTCTCAAAGAACGCTTCCTTATAAATATCCCAAGTCAATTGGGCGTGCTTTGTGTGAGGAAAATGGAAAATCGACGTGATCCTCCTCTGGATGGACATGTGTATCCCGTATCGATGAAGATCGATTTGTTCTGTTGGAGTTGCCACCTAGATTAAGGTCTAGGACCTCTAAAAATGTAGCCTCACCCTAAGGTAAGACTTTTATTGACTCATGACCCAATGTATCGGTTCTTTGGTCTGCCAGAGATCGGGTAAGTATTCAGGGTACGGTTATGGGAAGGTGTTAGGCACCCAAACCGCCCGATCAATATCGGCCTCCTAAACTTTCCTTAAATTCTAATTTTGACTGTGCTTGGTCAACTGGATGACTAGGGTTCAATGGGGGATGTCCTAAACCAAGTTGCTAAGTTATTCTAACCTAGGGTTCAGCCAATCATGTTTTAAAGCAAGCAAATGTAATGTACAATATTATACAGTGAACCGAACCAAAGATGGTTCGGTCTTGGACTGAATGTGAGATGTGTAAGACATCTCAAACTGCCTACGGATTCTAATCCTGGAAATCAAGTCCAAAAACGTAATTCGAAAATGGGTTGTGTGATTAAAGATTATGGAAGTGATTTATGCATTTGCTTCAATTGGTTTTTTTTTTTTCAAGTTGAAGTTTATGCTGGATGTATGGTTGATGGGTGGCTTTGTACCGTATTTGGGATTCCCAAATTGCCTACGTATTCTAGGGTTTGCCCTAGAAATCAGGTACGACGTAGTTCAAAATTTATGAGAGAATCGGATTTGGAATGTGTACCAAATCCTTCCAATTTTGTCAATAGGATCTAGGAATGAGACCTAAATTCTTACCATTTTTATTTGGGATGTGTACCAAATTCTTTCTATTTTTGTCAATAGGATCTAGGGATGAGACCTAAATTCCTACTATTTTTATTTGGGATGTGTACCAAATTCTTTCTATTTTTGTCAATAGGATCTAGGGATGAGACCTAAATTCCTACCATTTTTAATTGTTTCCTGTGTACCAAATTCTTTCTATCTTTGTCAATAGGATCTAGGGATGAGACCTAAATTCCTACCATTTTTATTTGGGATGTGTACCAAATTCTTTCTATTTTTGTCAATAGGATCTAGGGATGAGACCTAAATTCCTACCATTTTTAATTGTTTCCATTTTTAGGTTTTTAGGGTTTCCTATCCCTTTTCATTGTGATTTTCATTTTTTAGGGTTTCATACCCTAATTATTCTCTTTATTCTAGGGTTTATCTTGCCCTAATTATTCTTTCCATTTTTAGGGTTTCACTACCCTAATTATTCAATTCTTTCCATCTTAGGGTTTTCTACCCTAATGGTTCAATTCTTTCTATTTCAGGGTGTATCTTGCCCTAGTTGCTATTTTTTATTTTTCTCTTTCCAAGACAAATATGGCAAATGAAAATATTCCAACTATATCAATGGTAGTATTCCAAATATAGCAGTATAAGCATCCAAATATAGCATGTTGGAAATATATTCAAATTTAGCAACAAATCAGTCAAAGATGGCAAGTGAGCATGTGAATCAATGCAAACATGGTAAGTGTGAATCCAAACATGGCAGTAATCATCAAATATAGCATGTGAGCATGTGTAGAAAACAAATATGACAATAAGCATGTGTAGTATTCCAAAACAGCAAGAATCATGTAAGCATCAAGATGGTGGACATATCCACATGGAATCCAATGGTTCAGATCACATCATTAGAAATCAATTGATCATTCAGTGGATCAGATTTATTAATCAATGGCTCAAGATCAAAGGCCATAATTAAATCATGTGAAATAACTTAAAATCAAATGGCCATATTAAAGTTCACATTAAAAATTCCACATCGATCCATTTAATTCACATAGAAATTCCAAGCATCCAATGAGACTGATAAAATTCCAGCTATAGTCGGATCAATCTGATAGAAATTCCAAACATCTGATGGGATCAAATTCATGATCATTCCAATCATTCAATGGGCAAATTGATCACATTAAAATTTAAATCAAAAGAACCAATGTGTGATCATATTTTTTCTAATGTTTGGATTCAATTAAAACTTGTCATATCATATGGAAAATATTAGCATCAAATACAAACATGTGTGGTTAGGATTAAAGTCATGATGAGATGCTAGATGAAGGGTCTTGATGTGGCTTACAAGTGAGGGAGACTGCACGGCTGGGTTTGATGATGGTGTTGGTTCAGATGATAATTGGTGATGGAGAGATGGCTAGGTGTGCTTGGGTGTGGTGGTGGTTTGTAAGGTAGACATGTGGTGATGGGAAACAAGTGGTTTAGATTGATGTTGGGTAGCAGATGTAGGATATCAATGGAGACTGCAACAGATTGGTCGATGATTGGGTAATGGTGATAAACATAAAATAACAAAGGAGGGGGAGGGGCTTACCTCGAGTTGCATGGAGTTCTCTCTCCCTCAGCTTTTTCTCTTCTCTTCCTCCTCTGTCCCGTAGCTCTCTCTCTCCCCAAAACAGAAAAAATCCTCCCCAAAACCGTGCCCTCTCTCTCTCTCTTATCCCTTTTTTTTCTTTTTGGAAATCCTTTTTTCTTCTCCTCCCAAAACCGTGCCCTCTCTCTCTCTCTTATCCCCTTTTTTTTTCTTTTGAAAATCCTCTTTTCTCTCTCCCAAAACCGTGCCCTCTCTCTCTCTCTTATCCCTTTTTTTTTTCTTTTGGAAATCCTCTTTTCTCTCCCCCAAAACCGTGCCCTCTCTCTCTCTCTTATCCCTTTTTTTTTTTTTTGGAAATCCTCTTTTCTCTCTCCCAAAACCGTGCCCTCTCTCTCTCTCTTATCCCTTTTTTTTTTCTTTTGGAAATCCTCTTTTCTCTCCCCCCAAAACCGTGCCCTCTCTCTCTCTCTTATCCCCTTTTTTTTTCTTTTTGAAAATCCTCTTTTCTCTCTCCTAAAACCGTGCCCTCTCTCTTTCTCTTATCCCTTTTTTTTTCTTTTGGAAATCCTCTTTTCTCTCTCCCAAAACCGTGCCCTCTCTCTCTCTCTTATCCCTTTTTTTTTCTTTTGAAAATCCTCTTTTCTCTCTCCCAAAACCGTGCCCTCTCTCTCTCTCTTATCCCTTTTTTTTTCTTTTGAAAATCCTTTTTTTTCTCCAAGATCTTTTTAGATTTCATCTCAACCCTAAAGCCTCCTTCTCTTTCACGTCTCTCTCTCTCCTCTTTCCTTTTTCTTCTCCAAGATCTTTTAGATTTCATCTCAACCCTAAAGCCTCATTCTCTTTCACGTCTCCTCTCTCTCCTCTTTCCTTTTTCTTCTCCAAGATCTTTTAGATTTCATCTCCTCCTTCTCTTTCACGTCTCCTCTCTCTCCTCTTTCCTTTTTCTTCTCCAAGATCTTTTAGATTTCATCTCAACCCTAAATCCTCCTTCTCTTTCACGTCTCCTCTCTCTCCTCTTTCCTTTTTCTTCTCCAAGATCTTTTAGATTTCATCTCAACCCTAAAGCCTCATTCTCTTTCACGTCTCCTCTCTCTCCTCTTTCCTTTTTCTTTTCCAAGATCTTTTAGATTTTATCTCTTATATATAATAATATATATTATATACACATATATTTAATAACATACATATATGTATAGTATACAATATATATAATATATAAATACTATACACATGGATGAACTGATTCGACATGGGTTGAGACCGGCTTGGGTTGATTGAGTTAAACTGATATGGGTTAAGCTAGGTTGGACCAGAACTGGCTTGAACTGAGTTGACTGGATTGATTGGAATTAATTGGATTTTCTCTCTATCATTTCATGGGTCATTTCCGCTGTCATCCCGCATGGAATTTTCCGATGGCCTTTATTCCAAATTTTTTACGTTCATTTTGTAGAACATCAAAAATGAGGAATATAGAAACTGAAATCACCTCATTTGGAAGTAAAATGGTTAACTTAAGAATTTTTGAAGTTTAAGCAGACCAATTATCGATAATTTGGCTGACCATTCTGCATGAGATCCTTCGGAAGCTTCTACTGGAAATATTTTACGTCCACTTTGTAGAACACTAAAAATGGAACATAATGAGACAAGAATCACCTGATTTGGATATGGGATGATCAAAATATGAATTTTTGAATATTAAATGGTCATTTCCATATGTAATTTTGCATGGGACCCTTTAGAGACTTTTACCTGAGATTTTTCACATCCACTTTGTAGGACATCACAAATGAAGAACAATGGCCTTGGAATCGTCTGAATCCGACGTAGAACGGAAAAGATATGAAGCTTTGAAGTTCTAACGATAATTTTGCATGCAAGCTTGCATGGGACCCACTGGTGACTTCTACCCGGGATTTTTTACGTCCACTTTCTAGAACATCATGAATGAAGAATAATGGTCTTGGAATCATCTGAATCCGATGTCGGATGATCAAGATATGATGATTTGAAATTCAAACAGTCCAACTTAGGATAATTTGCATGAAGGCCCCTGGGATTATTTATAATAATTTCATAAACCTCCCTTGTACGTATCATCTGACTAAAATGATCATATCTTCTTCATTTGATGTCAGAATCGAGCAATTCTGGTCTCGTTTCGAAGATAATTCTATGACCTATGCATCCATGCAAAATTATAACCCATGACCTCGCTGTGGACCCATTGAAAACTTCCTCAAATTCACAGACCCATTGAAAACTTCCTCAAATTCGCAGTCAAAAATCCAAACATTCGATCATCTTTCTCCTTTTGTTGTCCACATGCCCGCAGGGCTTTGTTTAGCTGGGATGGCAAAAATGGGGTGCTTACACTTTGTTAATAAATATGTCCTGGTAGACCTCCCCCAATGGTGTGCATCTCCTTTCAGCATAAAGGTGACACTCAATACCTTCTCTTCTTTATTCACTTTCATCATCATAAAATTTCTTTCCATCTCGTCAACCCAGTGTACCGGCCATAAAGGATCTGCTGGCTTGCCAGTAAACTCTTTGGGCTTTAGTTTCAGAAAACGCTCCACTAGTCTGGAGTGGTCTAGTTGCTGCGGGACATACGCCCCATACATAGGTGGTTGGGGTTGATATCCACCTTGATCTATCTCAGGATTTTGTACTTGAGCCTGCATGATGGGAGTCTGAGGTGCGTGGGGTACTGTGTTACTTCCCCCTGGAGCTATACTTGCCTGTCCTGCTAACATTGGAGGTGTCTGTGCAGCTGGAAAAGTCATACCTAAGGCAGCTTGCATAGTAGCCTGTGCCTGTTACATTTGCTGCAGCTGTTGGGCCAAGTTCAATACGACTGTGGCCAAGTCTGTAGGTGGAGCTGGCAGATTTGTAGGATTTGTCTACCCATTTATGACGGACGGTGCCGTGTTCATATTCCCCTGTGTTTCTGGGTGTGTCTAGCTATCTTCCCCCCCAGGTGGTGGTGGTGGGATAGAGTTACGGCTTTGTCTGGTTACTCTGCGTCCAGCCATTAACTAATCTGGTAGTGGGATTGCCTGAAAATCATTGAACACGAGAGACAATCATTAAACACTTCATTCTCATATTTTAAAACCACTAACAAATGCAAATTTCAAATTTTTCAGATCATTCTGTCGAAAATGCTGTATTTTCACTGCAGGGTCGATGGTGGGGGTCAATGGGTGTCTGACCCTCAGTATGCGACCCTGAGAAATCACCAATTCTTCCCGAGAGCCGCGGGTCGATGGGGGGGTCGGAGGATGTCCGACCCAGTGTGCGACCCTTGGTTCTCTGTCAGATTACCGAGAGCCGAGGGTCGATTCTGGGGTTGATGGGTGGGTCGATGGTTTTAGTCGAATTTTTTGACCCCTGGACTAAAAATCAGATTTTTAAGTTCCGATTCAAAGTCCATTTCCCATTCTTTCTTCTGCGCTTCGACTCATCTCGTCCCTCTGAGTTGCTACAGTGACAACTCCAATCCGTTGGTGGTTTGTACTCCTTGTTTCGTCGTCAACACCTCCGCTACAGGTATATCTTCTACGTTTTCATGTTTTTAGGTTTCCTTACCGAGGTTTTTTCTCGTATATCTCGTATTTTTCAAATTAAACTTTTTCCAACCATAAAAATTCGATTTTTATTGGGGGCTTTTGTTGTGGGTGACTCGAGGAACGAAAGCCCTCAAAAATATTTGAGTTTCATCGGTTGGTTATCGAGAAACTCGAAATTTACACTTTTTGCCCTAATTTTGTCGAGATTTTGAATTTCTTGAAATTTCTTCCAATTCAATCTCATTAGTTGAAATTTCTGACTGTATGAGTCTCACAGGATAGTTTAGGATCTATGTAAGTCCTCCTGCCCACGTGTATGGGTGAAAAGTGAGGCTTTTGACCAATTTACGTCGTTATTATGTCAAAATTTTGGGTTTTTCCTCTCTACTAAGCCATTATTTGTTTTTCTTTCTTATTTGCAGATACTATGGCTCGTACCAAGGTACCCAATGTTCGCGACCGTCTTTGCTTCCATTCCACTAAAGCCGAGACATAGTATGCCCGTTACTCTCGCAAGAAAGTAGAGGGAGGCCGTAAAGTGGACTTGGCCAGCTTGGCCTTGTTCAATGTGGAGGGGGTTTTTGGCGATATGGGATGGCTCCCTGTCATCACCAATGACGCCTGTACCTATCCTGACTTGGTACGCCAGTTCTATTGTAATCTCCAAGTGGTGGGGGATTACAATGATGTTGAGAGAGGTGGTGAGCTTCGGATCACTAGCTATGTCAAGGGAGTTGATATTTCTTTCGACTATCAACAGCTAGCGGACTTGCTGGGTATCTCCTATGGCGGCTCCTTCGTATTCTGTGCCCCTGGAGAGCCCCAATTCTTTTCATTACAGATGAGGGCTGAGATAGACCGTTAGCTCATCAGACCTGATCGCTGGGAGATAAAAGCGAGTTATCTGCATTCAAATCCACGGGTAACTGCAAGATGTGTACTGCAAGATCATTTAGCACAACCTGATACCGCTGAGTGGACATTACGAGAGGGTCTCCCAGTTGACCCAGTATCTGTTGTACTGCATATGCACTAGGCAGCCCATCTACGTTCCCTATATTATCATGCGGACGATGATCAGTGCCACGTTGCCCAGTCATACTGGCAACCTTCCTTATGGACGTATGATCACTACACTGCTTACCAGCCTGGGGGTGGACTTGTTGGATGAGAAGATTTAGGAGAAATCCTTCTCATCGCCTCTGGATTGGGAGGCCATCTACAAGATGGGCATGCGGGATGCCTAGGTCAGCGATGAGGGGAGGAACGCGATGGTGCGCCCTCGCACTCGAGTGGAGATGGCTGACGCTGAGGCAGCAGCAGCAGCCGCTGGAGCAGGGGTTCATGGGGATGATGATGATTGGCTATACATGGATGTAGATGCCATACCTCCTCCATCACCTACTCATGCTACAGGAGCTGGTCCGTCTTCTTTAACTGGCCCTTTACATGCAGCTGGTCCTTCGTATGATCCTTCTGATGACATGATGAGCATATTGCACGAGATACGAGAGGCTCAACGTATGTCTGACTTGAGGATAGGAGAGCTTCTGGAGGCTCAGTGCTTATCCGATCAGCGGGTGGGAGAGCTTCTGGCTGCTCAGCGCGTACCAGATCAGTTGGTGGGAGAGCTTTTAGCTGCTCAGCGCATGTCGGATCAACCGGTGGGAGAGCTTAGGGATGCTCAGCGTGTGACTGACCAACGGGTGGCTGATCTCACAGCTAGTCTCCAGACGACCCAGACTCAGATAGCTTGGTTGACTAGAGTCTACGCTGAGGACTATGATAGAGACAGTGAGGCACCGCCTCCCCCATCACCTCCAGCTTCTTGATGTATTTCTTTTATCTTTCTTTTGTACTTCAGAGTAACTGTCTGGGTTGTGGACTGTACTCTGCTTTAGTCATATATATATAAACGTTTGTTCTTCTCTTAGTTGTATATAAATTTGTTTCTCATTTAATAGATGCATTATTCTCTTTCAGTTTTTGTCTCAAACAACACAAATGCTTATGGTATGTTATTATTACATCTTTTAAATTTTTATCCTATCTCAGTTCATGGACTTTTGTGGAAGTATACTGGTTTCACAGACAAGGCCTGAGAAGCTCTGATACTAAGTTGTCACACCCCAATTCTACACCATTCAGAACGGTGTGAGGAACCACTAATAACCAACGGTTCAACCAGGATCTCTAATAGGTTATGTCCATTGAAAATAAAACCATACACATCCACAACCATAATCAGAATAAATACACAATAGCGGAAGTCTTATAGTAAATGAACTGAGAAATCTAACTGTGATAACCATAATAAAATATCAAGTTATTGTTGTATCAACTGAGACATAAATAAATAAGGTATCAATTACATTCCCCTAATAACTCAAACAAAAATCTAATCGAATACACATGAGTTGCACTCACATAAGGGATCATGCGTATCCACTAAGTCTTCGGCTTCCATTGCAGCAACACGCCCGTACACTAGAGCACTCATACAATCTTCGACAGTGGTACCTGAATCATCAACTAAAAATATTCGACGTCGAGAGGGTAAGCACACAACATGGCTCAATGAGAAACAAAATAATGCAATAAACATATGCATGCATTCAATTCATATCTTTGGTCTGGTAAATAAGTTTGCAATGCGCTATAGAAAGGTTCGGTGGCCGCCTCGCCTCTATGCACAGGGTGTGGAAGCCCGCCCAAAGGTTAACGTTTATTGTCGTCCCCATCCACCCTACCATGGAATAGAGATAGAGTTAAAGTGCTGAGACCCGGCCTATGACACTTCCCCTGATAATCTACCCATACCAACACGTAAGCCCCTGCTGGCGAGGCTCACAAATTGGGCTCGCAACTAACCAATCCTAATGCCAATCAGTGTATCCAAGGCCTCACCCCAGCATCCCTCAATACGTCCATAGAGATAGGGCTAAGGCCTCCTGGCAGAGTCAGAGACTACACGGTCCGAGACCACATCCCCTCATACACTACGACGTAATAGTTCTGCTAAGGTAATGGCAATACGACGATGTCAGTGGACAAGACTTGAGTTAATGATAGAGCTAGAGTGCTGAGGCCCGGCCTACGACACCCCCTGATACTCGCTCGCATCAAGCACACCAACCACACACATACATTCACATCCCTATTCCTATCATCATCATCATCATCATGTTAGAAAAAATAATTTAAATATGCATGAACAGTAATAATAGAAATATTGGATGACATGTTGAATGCACATAACAAGCATACACGCATAGAATCAATCATGGCATCGGACTCAAGAATAAAACAGGTTATTATTAACCAATTAGTTTAGGTCTTGTTCCCTCACCTTTGCTTGATTGTAGATCCTCTTTCAAGCTTTAAGAATCAAGTAAATATCACTATTATATCACTAGAAGACCTAATCAAGTAGATAAAATTTAATTAGAATTAATTTTGATTTTCAAAAGCTTACTGTTAACTGGGGGTCGATCCCAGGCTCGGAGGTTCCATCGACCCTGGGTGCTAGCACCCACATTTTGGACTTCCCGAACACTGGGGGTCGATGTTAGGGTCTGGTAGGGTCGATTCTCCATCGACCCCCCGTGCGCCCCCCCGTGGGTTTAGTCGAACTTTTCATCCTACAGTCCATTCCTTCGTGTTTGGGTCCTATGGCTTACTTTTATAATCCATTCCATACATGTTCTATGGTTTAGAACCATAGTTTATTCACCTACATGGTTTTAATGATCTCCTCCATGGTTTTCCATTGAAACCTAACCATGGATGGATGATTTGGGTTTCTCCTAGATCATACTCTCTTCACTATCTATTCTAAGGTCTTTAGAATTACATGGAGATAGTACCCATACCTGAGAAGAATTAGGCTTGTTTCTCTGAAGCCTTCTCTTTGATCTTCTTCTCTACTTTCCTTCTCTTCTCTTTCTCTTCTCCTTCTCTTCTCTTTCTCTCAATTCAATTAGGGTTCTAAAAGGAGTGAAAGAGGCTTAGGGACATCCTATTTATAGAGTAGAAACTCCCAAAATAAGTCCCATTGAGATTAGGAAAGAATCCCATTAAAATTTAGAAAGTTCCCAATTCACGGTTTCTGTCGACAGACTGGGGGTCGATGAGGGGGTCGGAGATCCCATCGACCCCTGGTTCTAAATTGTCCGACCCCCGGTTAGAAACTCAGGGTCTGACTTTTTATATTGGGGGGGTCCGACCCTGCCTTGCTGGGTATGTGACCCTCCCCCTTATTTTATTTTTTTTGGGTTAGTTTAATACCTAGGATCATGATCTCCTTCACGAACTTAATCCATTTGGCATGACCATGATGGGTAGACCAGGTTCAAGGTGGTAAGACCGGGTTAGTTCGATACAGGTCTTACAAATAAAGTATATCAAATTATGTTGTATCAACTGAGACATAAGTAATTATAATAGCAAATTACATTTCCTTAATAATTCAAATAAAAATCTAATCGAAAACGCATGAATTGCACTCGCAAGAAGAGTCATGCGTTTCCACTAAGTCTTCAGCTTCCATTGCAGCGACGTGCCTGTATACAGAAGTATTCATATAGTCTTCCACCGTGGTACCTGCATCATCAACTAAAAATATTCGACGTCGAAAGGGTGAGCACACATCACGGCTCAGTGAGCAAACAAAACAATGCAACAAACATATGCATGCATTCAATTCATATATGTGGTCTGGTTCATAAGTTTGCAATGTGCTGTAGAAAGGTTCGGTGGCGGCCTCACCTCTATACACGAGTGTGTGAATCTGCCCAATGAGTATCGACACTGTCGTCCCACATGCACCCACCTTGGACAATATACACCCCATGAAAATGGCATGGCTGTACCGGTTGCCCATACCAACACGTAAGCCCCTACTGGCGAGGGCTTGCAAACTGGGCTCACAAATAACCAATCCTACAGTCAAATAGTGTATCCAAGGCCTCACCCCAGCATCCCTCAATATGTCCATAGAGATAGAGCTAAGGCCCCTCAGCAGAGTCGAAGACTACAAAGTCCGAGACCACCTCCCCTGATATCCTACGAAATAATAGTTCCGCTAAGGTAATGGTGATATGACGATGTAAGTGGACATGACTTGAGTAGAACCATGGCACAATATACTCCCCATGAAAATGGCATGGCTGTACCAGTTGATACCATCCCCTACCCGCACCATGTACACTAACCACACACATACATTTACATGCCTATTCCTAGCAACATCATCATCATCATGTTATAAATAAACATAATTAAATATGCATGAACAGTAATAGCAGGAATATTGGATGACATATTAAATGCACATACAAGCATATACGCATAGAATCAGTCATGGCATTGGACTCAAGAAATAAAAACAGTTTATTATTAGCCAATTAGTTTAGGTCTTGTTCCCTCACCTTTGCTTGAGTGTTGATCCTCTTTCAAGCTTTAAAACCACTATTATATTAATAGGAAAACCTAACAAGTTGATAGATTTTGGTTAGAAGTCATTCCGGCATCATTAGGCTTGTTTTTAAGCACGGGTCATAGGGTGGGTCACAGGTAGGGTAGCAGTCTACATCGACCCCCAGGGTAGGGTCGATGCCAGGGTCGGATGTTCCATCGACCCTGGGTGCGACCACCCCTATTCTGGACTTCCCGAATACTGTGGGTCGATCCTGTGGTCTGGTAGGGTCGATTCCCAATCGACCCCACGTGCGACCCCCCATGGGTTTAGTCGACATTTTCATTCTACAGTCCATTCTTTCACGTTTGGGTCATATGGCTTACTTCCACAATCCATTCTAGGCTTGTTCTATGGCTTAGAACACTAGGTTTCTTCCTTACCATGTCTACCATGATTTCTCCATGGATTTCACCGAAATCTTCCCATAGGTGTATGATTTGGCTTTCTCCTAGACCATACTGTCTTCATGAACTATTCTAAGGTCTTAGATTATCAAATAGAAAGCTTGCCCATACCATAGGTTTGCTGAGATTCAGAGATTTCTCTGAATTCTTCAATTCGGTCCTCTTCTCCAACTTTCCTTCTCTTCTTCTTCTCTTCTCTTTCTCTCACTCTCAATTAGGGTTTCAAAAGGAGTGAAAGAGGCTCAGGGACGTCCTATTTATAGAGTAGAATCTCCAAAAATAAGTCCAATTGAGATTAGGAAGGAATCCTATTGAAATTGGAAAGTTTCCTATTTGTGGTTTCTGTCGACGAATAGGGGGTCGGAGATCCCGTCGACCCTCAGTTCCTAAGTTTTTCGACCCCTAGTGAAAAATCAGGGGTCTGACTTCTATGTAAGGGGGGTCGACCCTGCCTACCTAGGTATGTGACCCTGCCCTCAAATTCACTGTTTATGGGTCAATTTAGTACCTGATTTCGCCATTTCCTTCACGCACTTGGTCCATTTGGCTCGACCATGATGGGTAGACCTGGTACAAGGTGGTAAGACCGGTTAGTTCGATAAGGGTCTTACAACTCCCCCTACTTATAAAAATTTCGTGCTCAAAATTATTCATACCTTCCGAGTCGAATAGATGAGGGTATTGCTTTCTCATAGCATTTTCTTCTTCCCATGTGATTTCTTCTATATCCCTGCTTCTCCAAGTGACCTTAACATAATAAATGTCACGGTTGGGTAGTCGTTGCACCTTTCGGCTGGTGATTTCAGTTGGTGCTACTTTAAACGTCAAATCATCAGTCAAATCAAGTAGATCTACAGTTAATACGTGCGTTGGGTCTCCGACATACTTCTTCAATAAGGAGATATGAAATACGTCATGCACACTTGACATAGATGGTGGTAGTGCTAACTAGTAAGTCACTTTTCCACGCTTAGCTAGAATCTCATATGGTCCGACATATCTCGGACTTAATTTCCCTTTCTGTCCAAACCATTTCAAACCTCGCATAGGTGACACTTTGAGGAATACCTTATCATCTACGGCGAATTCAAGGTCTCGACGTCTAGTGTCTGCATATTGCTTATGATGATTCTGAGTTGTTCTTACTCTTTCCTTGATAATGTCGACTACTCGACAAGTCTCTTCAACAAATCCTGGTCCAACAATACTACGTTCTCCAACTTCATTCCAAAACAAAGGAGTTCGACACTTCCTGCCATACAGTGATTCATAGGGTGACATCTGTATAGTAGCCTGATAGGTATTGTTATAAGCGAACTCAATCGGTGGTAACTGTTCATCCCATGATCCTTTGAAATCAATTACACAAGCTCAGAGCATGTCTTCTAGAATCTGAGTGGTGTGCTCCGACTGTCCGTCTGTCTGGGGATGGAATGCAATACTGAACTTCAATGTTGTACCCATAGCCTTCTGTAATCCTTACCAAAACTTTAAAGTAAATCGTGGATCTCTATCGGACACAATGCTTTCAGGTACACCAAGTAATCTGACAATATTATCCACATACAACTTAGCTAACCTTTCCAGTGTATACTGAGGTCGTATAGCTATAAATCGAGCCATTTTAATCAGTCGATCTACAATCACCCAAACTGCGTCAACTACTTGGGGAGTCAATGGTAACCCTCTGACGAAGTCCATAGTGATGCAGTCCCATTTCCATGCTAGTTCTGGTAACGGCTATAATAGTCCTGCTGGTTTTTGTCGTTAAGCTTTCACCTTCTGAAAATTTAGGCATTGAGACACGAACTTGGCTATAACTACCTTCATTCCCCTCCACCAATATAATTTCTTTAGGTCATGATACATTTTTGTACTTCCAGGGTGTATCAAATAGGCGGTGGTATGGGCTTCCTTCATTAGTCGGTGTCTAATATTCAAACTTTTTGTTTCAGGCATACATATTCTTTCTTTGTACTTCAGTACCCTTTCTTCATCTAAGGAGAACTCAGGAGTAGTCCTATCTTTTTTGATGTCTTCTTGTACCGTTCTTAGATAAGGATCTGATTTAATCACTGTTTTCACTTCATCAAGTATATCAGGTACAATCTTCGATGTGACGAACATATTTGCAAATCGATGGATAAACCCTTGGTTGGTTGATTCACCCGGTGCATCTATCATAAACTGTTCATTACCATACCTGAATACTTTTCCGGTAGTATACAGTGCAGCAGTGGTGCTAACCTCTTCTTGAGATTTCATCATTGCCTTTCTACTCAGTGCGTCCGCAACCACATTAGCCTTTCCCGGATGATACTGGATATCACAATCATAGACTTTCAATAGTTCCAGCCATCTTCTTTGTCTCATATTCAACTCCTTCTGATTAAAGAGGTAAGTAAGACTCTTATAATCTGATTTAATCTGAAATTTCTCTCCGTACAAGTAATGTCTCCATATTTTGACAGCATGTACTACTGCCGCTAATTCCAAATCATGAGTGGGATAGTTCTTCTCATGTGTCTTCAATTGTCTTAAGGCATAAGCAATTACTTGTTCTCCTTGCATAAGTATACATCCTAATACTAGTCCTGATGCATTGGTGTACAAAATAAATGGCTGTTCTGGAATCGAAATGGTCAAGATTGGAGCTGATATCAATCTAGCCTTCAATGTTTGGAAACTCTTCTCGCATTTATCAGTCCACACAAACTTTTCGCCCCTCTTAGTCAAACTGGTAAGAGGTACGGCAATTCGGGAATAGTCTTCCACAAATCGTCGATAATACCCAGCTAGACCTAAGAAACTTCTAATTTCTGCAATGCTCTTCGGTGCTTCCCACTATACAATATCCTTGATCTTGCTGGGGTCCACTTTAATACCTTCGGTAGATACAACATGGCCTAGAAAAGCGACTTCCTTTAGCCATAACTCACACTTCGTAAATTTGGCGTAGAGCTTCTCCTTCTGTAATCGCTGTAGAGCGACGTTTAGAATTTTAATATGAGTTTCCTCGTCTTTAGAGTAGACCAATATATCATTGATGAATACAATAACCGACGTATCCAACATATCGTGGAATACCCGATTCATAAATTCCATAAAGGTTGCTGGTGCGTTCGTCAATCCGAAAGACATGACCAAAAATTTATAATGTCCATATCTGGTCCTGAATGCTATCTTGGGAATATCACCATCCTTAATCTTCAACTGATGGTAGCCTGATCGAAGATCGATCTTGGAGAACATTTTGGCACCTTGTAATTGATCGAACAAGTCATCGATCCGAGGCAATGGATACCGATTCTTGATTATCAGTTTATTCAGTTCTCAGTAGTCTATACACAATCGAACGCTACCATCCTTCTTCTTCACGAATAATACTGGCGCTCCCATGGTGATATGCTAGGTCGGATATAACCCTTGTCCAGCAGTTCTTGTAGTTATACTTTTAATTCCTTCAATTCAGTAGGAGCCATTCGATAAGGTGCTTTAGATATTGGTGCGGCTCTGGCTATCAGATCTATAACAAACTCTGTAGCACGGTCGGGTGGTAATCCTGGTAGTTCTTTCGGAAATACATCTGGATAGTCACACACGAAATCAATGTCCTCCATTCGTGGTGCTTCCTTGGTAAGATCGACCACAGATATTAAATACCCAACTGCTCCTTTCTCAAGGCACTTCCTAGCCTTTAATGCAGAGAGTATGAGCTTTCGTTTACGGGGAAGTTTGGTTCCCGAAAAACTGAACTCTGCTCCTTCTTTGTCTTTAAATGTCAGCTTCTTTTCGGCACACAATAGGTTTGCAGAATGCCGAGCTAACCACTCCATTCCCAAGATGACGTCAAAGTCTGCCATCTCAAGTTGGATCAAGGATGCATCCAAAGTCTTTTCATCAATAAGAACTGGACATGGTCCATAACCTTTTTTTAACTCCACTTTTAATCCCATAGGTGATCGTACAAGCAGTTTGTAGTCTAAGGATTTAAGGGATAGATTTAGCTTCTTTCCAAATGACATAGATATAAAAGAATGAGTAGCTCCTGAATCGAAGAGTACTCTGGCGGGAATGTCATTAATAGGTACGATACCTGTGATTTGTTTTGGTTTAGTCTACATGCTCACATAATGTAACACAAAATGATAAGATTCAGGTCATACCTGTGACTACATCAGGCGATGCGGCAGCATCCTCGGATGTAACCGCGTAAACTCTGCCTTGTTGTAGTTGCTTCTTAGGCTTAGTACACTCTCCTGCAATATGCCCTACTTGATTGCAGTTAAAACATCTTACTCCTTCACTAACTTGCTTTTGTTGCTGTGGATCTGCGGGGGTAGTCTTGGTTGCAGCATGAGTGGGATAGTTCTTCTCATGTGTCTTCAATTGTCTTGAGGCATATGCAATTACTTGTTCTCCTTGCATAAGTACACATCCTAATCCCAGTCCTGACGCATTGGTGTACAAAATAAATAGCTGTTCTGGAATCCAAATGGTCAAGATTGGAGCTGATATCAATCTAGCCTTCAATGTTTGGAAACTCTTCTCGCATTTATCAGTCCACACAAACTTTTTTCCCTTCTTAGTCAAACTGGTAAGAGGTACGGCAATTCGGGAATAGTCTTCCACAAATCGTCGATAATACCCAGCTAGACCTAAGAAACTTCTAATTTCTGCAACGCTCTTCAGTGCTTCCCACTTTACAATAGCCTTGATCTTGCTGGGGTCCACTTTAATTCCTTCGGCAGATACAACATGGCCTAGAAAAGAAACTTTCTTTAGCCAAAACTCACACTTCGTAAATTTGGCGTAGAGCTTCTCCTTCTGTAATCACTGTAGAGCGACGTTTAGAATTTTAATATGAGTTTCCTCGTCTTTAGAGTAGACCAATATATCATTGATGAATACAATAACCGACGTATCCAACATATCGTGGAATACCCGATTCATAAGTTCCATAAAGGTTGCTCGTGCGTTCGTCAATCCGAAAGACATGACCAAAAATTTATAATGTCCATATCTGGTCCTGAATGCTGTCTTGGGAATATCACCATCCTTAATCTTCAACTGATGGTAGCCTGATCGAAGATCGATCTTGGAGAACACTTTGGCACCTTGTAACTTATCGAACAAGTCATCGATCCGAGGCAATGGATACCGATTCTTGATTATCAGTTTATTCATTTCTCGGTAGTCTATACACAATCGAACGCTACCATCCTTCTTCTTCATGAATAATACTGGCGCTCCCATGGTGATATGCTAGGTCGGATATAACCCTTGTCCAGCAGTTCTTGTAGTTATATTTTTAATTCCTTCAATTCAGTAGGAGCCATTCGATAAGGTGCTTTAGATATTGGTGCGGCTCTGGCTATCAGATCTATAACAAACTCTGTAGCGCGGTCGGGTGGTAATCCTGGTAGTTCTTCAGGAAATACATCTGGATAGTCACACACGACATCAATGTCCTCCATTCGTGGTGCTTCCTTGGTAAGATCGACCACAGATACTAAATACCCAACTGCTCCTTTCTCAAGGCACTTCCTAGCCTTTAATGCAGAGTATGAGCTTTCATTTGCGGGGAAGTTTGGTTCCCGAAAAACTGAACTCTGCTCCTTTTGTCTTTAAATGTCAGCTTTTTTTCGGCACACAATAGGTTTGCAGAATGCCGAGCTAACCAGTCCATTCCCAAGATGACGTCAAAGTCTGCCATCTCAAGTTGGATCAAGGTTGCATCCAAAGTCTTTTCATCAATAAGAACTGGACATGGTCCATTACCTTTTTTTAACTCCACTTCTAATCCCATAGCTGATCGTACAAGAAGTTTGTAGTCTAGGGATTTAAGGGGTAGATTTAGCTTCTTTCCAAATGACACAGATATAAAAGAATGAGTAGCTCCTGAATCGAAGAGTACTCTAGCGGGAATGTCATTAATAGGTAGGATACCTGTGATTTGTTTTGGTTTAGTCTTCATGCTCACATAATGTAACACAAAATGATAAGATTCAGGTCATACCTGTGACTACATCAGGCGATGTGGCAGCATCCTCGGATGTAACCGCGTAAACTCTGCCTTGTTGTAGTTGCTTCTTGGGCTTAGTACACTCCCCTGCAATATGCCCTACTTGATTGCAGTTAAAACATCTTACTCCTTCACTGACTTGCTTTTGTTGTTGTGGAGCTGCGGGGGTAGTCTTGGCTGCAGCATTAAAACCTTGAGTACGGAAAGGTTTGAATACCTTGGTGTTCCCTCAGTTGTAAGAATTTCCATTTGGTTTTTTTATTCCTCTATTTTGAGCAAGGTAGCTCTCTTTCTGGCTCGATTCTATCGCTCTAGCAATTTGTACAGCTTTATTGTAGACTTTCATTTCAAGTCCAAGAAGATGTTCGTGTATGCTTCCCCTAAGTCCCATGACGAACCTTCGGGTCTTGGTCTTTTCCTCTTGCATACTGGCGGGTGCAAAGAAGAACTGCTCTTCATAACGCTGTTGATATGCATCCACGGTCATCTGCCCCTGATATAAACTCAGGAACTCTCTTTCCATAGAATCTCTGAAACTTCTAGGAAAGTACTTCTCAAAGAATGCCTCCTTATAAATATCCCAAGTCAGTTGGGCGTGCTTTGTTAATAAATATGTCCTGGTAGACCTCCAACAATGGTGTGCATCTCCTTTCAGCATAAAGGTGGCACACAATACTTTCTCTTCATCATTTACTGTCATCATCATAAAATTTCTTTCCATTTCTTCAACCCAGTATGCCGGCCATAAAGGATCTGCTGGCTTGCCATTAAATTCTTTGGGCTTCATTTTCAGAAAACGCTCCACCAGTCTGGAGTGTCTAGTTATTGCAAGACATACGCCCCATACATAGGTGGTTGGTATTGATATCCACCTTGAGCTACCTCAGGATTCTGCACTTGAGCCTGCATGATGGGAGTCTGAGGTGCATGGGGTACTGTGTTGCTTCCCCCTGGTACCGTGCTTGCCTGTACCGTGCTTGCCTGTCCTGCTGGCATTGGTGGTGTCTGTGTAGCTGGAAAAGTCATGCCTATGGCAGCTTGCATAGTAGCTTGTGCCTGTTGTATTTGTTGCAGCTGTTGGGCCAAATTCATTACTACTGTAGCCAGGTCTGTAGGTGGAGCTGGCAGATTTGTAGGATTTGTCTGCCCATTAATTACGGACGGTGCCGTGTTCGTATTCCCCTATGTTTCTGGGTGTGTCTGGCTGTCTTCCCCCACAGGTGGTGGTGGTGGGATAGAGTTACGACTTTGTCTGGTTACTCTGTGTCCAGCCATTATTTGTTTTGATAGTGGGAATGCCTGAAAATCATAGAACACGTGAGGCAATCATTATATACTTCATTCTCATATTTTAGAACCACTAACAAATGCAAATTTCAAATTTTTCAGATCATTCTATTGAAAATACTGTATTTTCACTACAGGGTCGATGGTGGGGGTCGATGGATGTCTGACCCAGGGTTTAACCCCTGGTTCTCTGTCAAATTACCGAGAGCCAAGGGTCGATGAGGGAGTCGGAGGGGGGTCGGATGTCTTGGTTGAATTCTCCGACCCTCGGACTAAAAATCAGGTTTTTATTTCTGATTTTGAATCCATTTCTCATTCTTCCTCCTTTCCGACTCGGCTCATCCCTCTGAGTTTCTACAGTGCCAACTCGGACTCTTTGGTGCTATTTTCTTCTTATTTCTACGTCCACACCTCGTCTATAGGTATGTTCTCCACATTCTCATGTTTTTAGGTTTCCTTAGCTAGGGTTTTGCTCATTTAACTCATTTTCTTCAAATTAAACTTTTTTCAACAGTAAAAATTCGATTTTTATTGGGGGCTTTTGTTGTTGGTGACTCAAGGAACGAAAGCCCTCAAAAATATTTGAGTTTCATCGGTTGGTTATCGAGAAACTTGAATTTTCCCATTTTTTCCCTAATTTGTTGAGATTTTTTAATTTCTTGAAATTTCTTCAAATTTGATCTCTTTAAATGAAATTTCCAATTGTATGAGTCTTGCAGGATTGTTTAAAACCTTTATAAGTCCTCTTGCCCATGTGTATGGGTGAAAAGTGAGGCTTTTGATCAATTTATGTCGTTATACTGTCAAATTTTTTGAGTTTTTCATCTTTACTAACCCAATATCTGTTTCTCTTTGTTTTTGCAGATACTATGGCTCATACCAAAGTACCCAGGGTTCATGACCCAGTCCGCTTCCATTCTAACGAGGTGGAGACACAGTATGCCCGCTACTCTCGTAAGTAGGTAGAGGGAGGTCACCGGATAGACTTGGCTGGCCTGGCATTGTACGATGTGGAGAGGGCTTTTGCTGACATGGGTTGGCTTCCTGTGATCACCTATGATGCCTGCACTCGGCTGGATTTGGTGAGACAGTTTTACTGTAATCTCCAGGTGGTGGGAGATTACAACGATACAGAGAGGGGTAGAGAGCTTCGGATCACTAGCTACGTTAAGGGGGTCAAGATTTCATTCGATTATTGGCAACTAGCCGACTTGTTGGGCATTTATGACGGCCCCTTGGTGTTCTGTGCTCCTGGAGAGTCCCAGTTCTTTTCATTGGAGATGAGAGTTGAGATTGAACGCCAGATCATCAGAGAGGATCGTTGGGAGATGAAAGCGATCTATCTTCGTCCAGAGCCTCGGGTTTACTACAAGATTATCCAGCACAACCTGATACCTCAGAGTGGGCATTACGAGAGGATCTTTCAGTTGACCCAGTATCTGTTGTACTGTATCTGCACTAGGCAGCACGTCTGCCTTCCTTACATCATCATGCGGATGATGATTAGCGCTACGTTGCCCAGTCATACTGGAAACCTGCCATATGGACGCATGATCTCTATGCTACTGACCCGCCTGGGTGTTGACATGACGGATGAGAGTATTCAGGAGAAATCCTTCTCGTCACCTTTGGATTGGGAGGCCATCTGCAAGATGGGCATGCGGGATGCCCAGGTCAGCGACGAGGAAAGGAACGCTCTGGTGCGTCTACGTACTCGAGTAGAGATGGTTGATGCTGAGGCAGCAGCAGTAGCCACTGGAGTAGGGGTTCATGGGGGTGATGACGATCATTTGTACATAGATGTGGATGCCATACCTCCTCTATCACCTACTCATGCTACAGGAGCTGGTCCTTCTTATTCAATTGGTCCTTTACATGCAGCTGGTCCTTCGTATGCACCTTCTGATGACATGATGGGGATATTACATGAGATATGAGAGGCTCAGCGCATGTCTGATTTGAGGATGGGAGTGCTTCTAGATGCTCAGCGCTTGTCTGATCAATGGGTGGGAGAGCTTCTGGATGCTCAGCTCATGTCAGATCAGCGGGTGGGAGAGCTTAGGGATGCTCAGCGGGTGACTGACCAGCGGGTGGCTGATCTCACAGCTAGTCTCCAGACGACCCAGACTCAGATAGCTTGGTTGACTAAAGTCTATGCTGAGGATTATGATAGAGACCGCGAGGCACCGCCTCCCCCATCACCTCCAGCTTCTTGATGTATTTTTGTTTATCTTTCTTTTTGTACTTCAGAGTAACTGTCCGGGTTGTGGACTGTACTCTGCTTTAGTCATATATATATACGTTTGTTCCTCTTTTGGTTGTATATAAATTTGTTTCTCATTTAATAGATGCATTATTCTCTTTCAATTTTGTCTCAAACAACACAGATGCTTAGGGTGTGTTATTATTACATCTTTTAAATTTTTTATCCTATCTCAGTTCACAAACTTTTGTGGAAGTATACTGGTTTAACAGACAGGGCCTGAGAGCTCTGATACCAAATTGTCACACCCCAATTCTGCACCATTCAGAACGGTGTAATGAACCATAATAAACCAACGGTTCAACCAGGATCTCTAATAGGCTGTGTCCGTTGAAAATAAAACCATACACATCCACAACCATAATCAGAATAAATACACAATAGCGGAAGTCTTAATAATAAATGAACTGAGGAATCGAACTGTGATAATCATAAATAAAGTATCAAATTATGTTGTATCAACTGAGACATAAGTAAATAAAATAGCAAATTACATTTCCTTAATAATTCAAATAAAAATCTAATCGAAAACGCATGCATTGCACTCGCATGACATGAAGAGTCATGCGTTTCCACTAAGTCTTCAGTTTCCATTGCAGCGACGTGCCCGTACATAGAAGTATTCATATAGTCTTCCACCGTGGTACCTGCATCATCAACTAAAAATATTCGACGTCGAAAGGGTGAGCACACATCATGGCTCAGTGAGCAAATAAAACAATGCAACAAACATATGCAGGCATTCAATTCATATCTATGGTCTGGTTCATAAGTTTGCAATGTGCTATAGAAAGGTTCAGTGGCCACCTCACCTCTATACACGAGTGTGTGAATCCGCCCAACGAGTTTCAGCATTGTCGTCCCACATGCATCCACCATGGACAATATACACCCCATGAAAATGGCATGGCTGTACCGGTTGCCAATACTAACACGTAAGCCCCTGCTGGTGAGGGCTTAAAAACTAGGCTCACAACTAACCAATCCTACTGCCAAACAGTGTATCCAAGGCCTCACCCCAGCATCCCTCAATACGTCCATAGAGATAGAGCTAAGGCCCCCCGACAGAGTCGAAGACTACAAGGTCCGAGACCACCTCCCCTGATACCCTAAGACGTAATAGTTCTGCTAATGTAATGGCGATACGACGATGTCAGTGGACATGACTTGAGTAGAACCATGGCACATTATACACCCCATGAAAAGGGCATGGTTGTACCGGTTGATACCATCCCCTACCCACACCATGTTCACTAACCACACACATACATTCACATGCCTATTTCTAGCATCATCATCATCATCGTGATATAAATAAACAGAATTAAATATGCAATAACAGTAATAGCAGGAATATTGGATGAGATATTGAATGCACATACAAGCATATACGCATAGAATTAGTCATGGCATTGGACTCTAGAAATAAAAATAGTTTATTATTAGCCAATTAGTTTAGGTCTTGTTCCATCACCTTTGTTTGAGTGTTGATCCTTTTTCAAGCTTTAAAACCACTTTTATATCAATAGGAAAACCTAACAAGTCGATAGATTTTGGTTAGAAGTCATTCCGGCATCATTAGGCTTGTTTTTAAGCACGGGTCATAGGGTGGGTCGGAGGTAGAGTAACAGTCTACATCGACCCCCAGGGTAGGGACGATGCCGGGGTCGGATGTTCCATCGACCCTAGGTGCGACCACCCCTATTCTGGACTTCCCGAATACTGGGGTCGATACTGTGGTCTGGTAGGGTCGATTCCTAATCGACCCCACGTGCGACCCCCCGTGGGTGGAGTCAAGATTTTCTTTCTACAGTCCATTCTTTCACGTTTGGGTCCTATGGCTTACTTCCACAATCCATTATAGGCTTGTTCTATGGCTTAGAACAATAGGTTTCTTCCTTACCTTGTCTACCATGATTTCTCCATGGATTTCATCGAAGTCTTCCATGGGTGTATGATTTGGGTTTCTCCAAGACCATACTCTCTTCATGAACTATTCTATGGTCTTAGATTATCAAATAGAAAGCTTGCCCATACCATAGGTTTGCTGAGATTCAGAGATTTCTCTGAATTCTTTAATTCGGTCCTCTTCTCCAACTTTCCTTCTCTTCTTTTTCTCTTCTCTTTCTCTCACTCTCAATTAGGGTTTCAAAAGGAGTGAAAGAGGCTTAGGGATGTCCTATTTATAGAGTAGAATCTCCAAAAATAAGTCTCATTGAGATGAGGAAGGAATCCCATTGAAATTTGGAAAGTTTCCTATTTGCAGTTTCTGTTGGCAAACAGGGGGTCGATGTGGGGGTTGGAGATCCCGTCGACCCTCAGTTCCTAAGTTGTCTGACCCCCAGTGAAAAATTAGGGGTCTGACTTCTATGTGAGGGGGGGTCGACCATGCCTACCTAGGTATGCTCTCCAATTCACTATTTTTGGGTCAGTTTAGTACCTGGTTTTGCCATTTCCTTCACGCACTTGGTCCATTTGACTCGACCATGATGGGTAGACCTAGTACAAGGTGGTAAGACCATTTAGTTCGATACAGGTCTTACACATCCTACTGATGGCCACCTAATCAAGGTCAGTTGAGAAGGTGTCCTCAAAGATCCTCTCATCCATTAGGTCCACCTGTAGACGAGCGAGCAAGGTAGCGATCAGCCGCCCATAGGGCAAGTTACCTCTCGAGTCAGGGAGTGTAGCTTTGTGCATAGTCCGAAGATAATATATGGGAGACAGAGAGGCTACCTAGTACGAATACAGTACAGTAGGTACTGAGTCAGCTGTGAGACCATCTCGTAGTGTCCACCCTAGGGAATAAGATTATGCTGGATAATCTTATAGTAGACCCATGGCTCTAGATGCAGGTTGATTGCTTTCATCTCCCAGTCATTATCCCAAAGAATTTGGTTATCTATTTTTGCACGCACTTATGTAGACAAAAATTGTGGCTCCCTTGGCGCACAGTAAATCAACTGACCATCATTTGAGATGCCTAGGAGATCAGCCTACTCCTGACAGTTAAAAGAGATCGGAACCCCTTTCACCCAGCTAGTGATCCAAAGCTCTCTACCGCTGTCAACATCCTCTAGGTCACCCTCTACTTGTAGGTGATAGTAGAACTGCTTCACTAAATGTGGGTGAGTACAAGCCTCATACAGAATCACTAGCAGCCAGCCCATAACACCAAACGCCCTTTCTACATCAAACAGGGCTAAATGGGCTAAGTTAACACATCTACCCCCTTCTACCTTCTTTTGATTAAACCAAGGGTATTGTGTTTCTGCTTCCAAGGACCTGAAAAGACGTGGTTCATGAACTCGAGGAACCTTAGTGCGAACCATGATAACTATAAGAGAAGAAAATAAGAAAAACAAGTTAGATAAATTTGAAAATTTGACAGCATAAAATGTAAAATGGGAAATGCCTCACTTTTCACCCAAATATTTGGGCAGGAGGACTTACATAGGTCCCAAATCATCCTGCAAGGCTTATACAATGGAAAATTTCAAATAGGTAAGTCGAAGTTGAAGAAATTTTGACAATTGGGAAGAATCCCAAAATCTAGGTCAAAAATTGGGAATTTCAAAAATTTTAACAAACCAACCAATGAAACTCAAATTTTCTTGAAGGCTTTCATCCATTGGGTGGCCAATAGCAATAACCCCCAATAAAAATTAAATTTTTATGGTTTGAAAAATATTAATTAGAATAAAACCCTACAAATGGAAAAAACCTAGGTATGAAAGCTTGAAAAGGAGAAAGAGTAGGGAACATACCTAGGGGAAGGGAATTTAGGTCGTAGATTGATGGAAAAATCACCAAGTTTGTACAGTTGATACTGTAGCAACTCACTGGTGGCGAGTTGAGTTAAGACCGTAGGAAGGAGGAAAAGAAATGAGAGGGAAATCTCGAAAACAGGTTTTAAAACTGATTTTTGACCATACAGTCGCACAATTCGACCAAAACCATCAACTGTATGATCGACCATAGGGTCTCAGTAAGTTGCCAGGATTTCAAAGGTTGCACCTATGGTCGCACAACATGCAACTGTAGGCCATCAACCGTATGACTAACTGTTGTCTATTTTGATTCTATTCGAACTTTTACCTATTAATCTTGTTCTTCTCTCTCCTTCTATTGTGAGACTAACCCAATACCACCATTCTATTTTGTCCCACATGTGTAGCTCTGCCAATAACACTTCAACCAAGAGTTTAAATGGCTGGGCGTAGAGTAAGTAGAAGGAGACAGAATGCAAACCTATCTCCACCATCTATGGAGACCAATGACAATGAAGGTTAGCAAGGGCAGAAAGAAAATATTGGAGCTCAGAATGCTGCACCTCAGAATGTTCACACCCAAGCCAACCCAATCAACTTACCTGCACCACCTACGGATTTGGCTATTGTGTTGATGAATTTAGTACAATAAATGCAGCATATACAGCAAATGCAAGCCAACATAGAAGCTGCTATGGGAATTGCTTTCCCAGTAGCAAACACAAAATCTCTACCTGAAGGACAAGCTAGTATGACACCTGGTGGTAGCAACACTGTACCCCAAGCACCACAAACACCAGCAGTACAAGGCCAAGTGCAAAAGTCTGAAGCACCGCAAGGTGAGTATAACAAGGTAATTATCAGTACTAACTGCCTATGTATGGGGCATATGCACAGTATCAGCTTGATCACTCTCGATTGATCGAGCGTTTCTTGAAGTTGAAGCTGAAGGAATTCACAGGCAAGCCATCAGATTCGTTATGGCCAGCTCACTAGATCGATGAGATGGAAAGAAACTTTATGATGATGACTATAAATGAAGAAGATAAGGTATTATGTGCCACATTTATATTGATGGTGACGCACACCACTGGTGGAAATTTACTAGATGTTATTTGTTAACAAAGCACGCCCAACTGACATGGGTTATTTATAAAGAAGCTTTCTTCGAGAAGTATTTTCTTAGGAGTTCCAGAGATCAAATGGAAAAGGAGTTCTTGAGTCTATATCAAGGACAGATGAATGTAGACGCATATCAATAGCATTATGAAGAACTGTTCTTCTTTGCTCCCCCTAGCATGCAAGAGGAAAATACCAAAACCTGAAGGTTTGTCATAGGACTTAGGGGAAGTATCTGTAAGCATGTATTGGGACTGAAAATTTTTTTTAATGATGAAGCTATACAGATTGCTCGAGTACTAGAATCGAACCAGAGGGAAAGTTATTTTTCTCAGAACGGAGGTATAAAGAGGCCCAATGGAAACTCATACCACGGAGGGAACTCAAAAACATTTAAACCCTTCCATACTCAAGGCTTCAATGCTGCAGCCAAGACTACTCCAATAGCCCAACCTCAACAGAAGCAAAGTAATGCTGGAGTCAAATGCTTCAATTGCAATCAAGTAGGACATTATTCAAGAGAGTGTCCTAAGCCAAGGAAGCAACTACAGCAAGGGAAAGTTTATGCAGTTACTTCTGAGGATGCTGTCGCATCGCCTGATGTGGTCACAGGTATGACTTGAACCTTTTGTTTTGTACTCCCTTGTGTGAGCATATAGATTAATATAAAAAGAAAATCACAGGTATCGTACCTATTAATGACATACCCACCAGAGTACCCTTTAACTCTGGGGCTACTCATTCTTTATATCTGTTTCGTTTGAAAAGAAGTTAAATCTATCCCTCAGACCTTTAGACTGCAATTTTCTTGTACGATCACCTATGGGATTAAAAGTGGAACTAGACAAAGGTTATGGACCATGTCTAGTTCTTATCGACGAAAAGATTTTAGATGCAGCCTTAATTCAACTCGAGATGGCAAACTTTGACAATATCTTGGGAATGGATTGGTTAGCTCTGCACTCCATAAACCTATTATGTGTGGAAAAGAAACTAACATTTAAAGACAAGGAAGGAGTAGTGTTTAGTTTTACGGGAACCAAACTTCCCCGTAAACGAAGCTCATCCTCTCTGCATTGAAGGCTAGAAAATGACTCGAGAAAGGAGGAATTGGGTACTTAGTGTCCATGGTCGACCTCACTAAGGAAGCACCAAGAGTGGAAGATATTGAAGTTGTGCATGAATTTTTGGATGTATTTCCTGAGGAATTATCAGGACTACCACTTGACCGAGCGACAGAGTTTGTTATAGATCTTATACCTGGAGCCGCACCAGTACCTAAAGCATCCTATCAAATGGCTCCTACTGAACTGAAGGAACTAAAGGTACAATTACATGACTTACTGGACAAGGGTTTTATTCGACCCAGTATATCACCATGGGGAGCGCTAGTATTATTCGTGAAAAAAAAGGATGGTAGCATTCGACTGTGTATAGATTATCGGGAATTGAATAAGTTTACAATCAAGAATCGATACCCATTGCCTCGGATCGATGACTTGTTTGATCAGTTGCAAGGTGCCAAAGTGTTCTCCAAAATTGATCTTCAGTCAGGATACCATCAGTTGAAGATTAAGGAATGTGATATTCCGAAGACAGCATTCAGAACCAGATATGCATATTATGAACTTTTAGTCATGTCTTTTGGATTGACTAAAGCACCCATAACTTTTATGGAACTTATGAATCGGGTATTCTACGATATGTTGGATACATCAGCCATCGTATTCATTGATGACATACTAGTCTACTCCAAGGATAAAGAAACTCATATCACAAATCTAAGAGCCGCTCTGCAGCAACTAAGAAAAGAGAAGCTTTACATAAAATTTACTAAGTGTCAGTTCTGGCTGAATGAAGTTGTTTTCTTAGGCCATGTATTATCCGCTGAAGGAATTAAAGTGGATCCTAGCTAGATTGAAGCCATTGTAAAATGGGAAGCACCTAAGAATGTTTCCGAAATCAAAAGTTTCTTTGGTTGAGCTGGTTATTATCGATGATTCGTGGAAGATTACTCTAGAATCATAGTACCACTTACCAGTCTGATTAAGAAAGGAGAAAAGTTTGTTTGGACAGACAAATGTGAAGAGTATTTCCAAACATTAAAGGTTAGATTGATATCAGCTCCCATCTTGACCATTCTAATTTGAGGACAACCATTTACCTTGTACACCGATGTGTCTGGATTAGGTTTGGCATGTATGCTTATGCAAGGAGAACAAGTAATTGTGTATGCCTCAAGACAACTAAAGACACATGAGAAGAACTATCCCACTCATGACTTGGAGTTAGCAATAGTAGTATATGTTGTTAAGGTATGGAGACATTATTTGTATGGGGAGAAATTTCAGATTAAATCAAATCATAAGAGTCTTACACACCTTTTTAATCAGAAGGAGTTGAACATGAGACAGAGAAGATGGCTAAAATTACTGAAGGATTATGATTGCGATATCCAGTATCATCTAGGAAAAGCTAATGTAGTTGCTGACACACTAAGTAGGAAAGCTATGACAAAATCCCAAGAAGAAGCTAATACAAATGCTGTAGTGCGTGTCACAGGAAGAGTATTTAATTATGGTAATGAGCAGTTTGTGATTGATATTCCAAATGAATCAACTGACCAAGGGTTTATTCATCTATTCTCAAAAATGTTTGCTACATTAAAGATTGTACCTGATCTAATAGATGAGGTGAAAACAACTATTAAATCAGACCCTTATCTGAGAATGGTGTAAGAAGACCTTGAAAAAGGTAGGACTAACCCTGACTTCACCTTGGATTCTAAGAAAGTAATAAGATACAAAGGGAGAGTATGTGTTCCTAAAAATGAAGACTTGAATATTAGACACAGACTAATGAAGGAAGCCCATACCACCGCTTATTCGGTACATTCTGGAAGTATAATGATGTATCATGATTTGAAGAAACTATATTGGTGGAGAGGAATGAAAGTGGATGTAGCTAAATTTGTGTCTCAATGCTTAAATTATCAACAGATAAAGGTTGAAAGGCAAAGACCTACAGGATTGTTGCAGCCACTGCCAGAACCAGCATGGAAATGGGACTGCATCACTATGGACTTCGTCACAGGGTTACCATTGACTCCCAAAGTAGTTGACGCGGTCTGGGTGATTGTAGATCATTTGACTAAGATAGCTTGTTTCATAGCTATACGACCTCAGTATACCCTAGAGACGTTAGCTAAGCTATATGTGGATAATATTGTTAGATTACATGGTGTACCAGAAAGCATTGTGTCTGACGGAGACCCACGCTTTACTTCAAAGTTTTGGGAAGGATTACAGAAGGCTATGGGTACAATTTTAAAGTTTAATACTACATTCCATCCTCAGACTGATGGACAGTCAGAATGTACCATTTAGATTTTATAAGATATGCTCCGAGTTTGCATAATTGATTTTGAGGGATCATTGGATGAGAAATTACCATTGATTGAGTTCGCTTATAACAACAACTATCAAGCGACTATACAAATGTCACCCTATGAAGCACTGTATGGTAGGAAGTATCGAACTCCTTTATTTTGAAACAAAGTTGAAAATGGAGTATTGTTGGACCAGAGTTTGTTGAGGAGACTTAACAAGTGGTCGACATCATCAAGAAAGGGTCCGAACAGCTCAGAACCGTCAGAAGCAATATGCGGACAATCGATGAAGAGATCTTGAATTTACCATAGGTGATAAAGTATTTCTGAAAATATCTCCTATGCGTAGTTTAAAAAGGTTTGGACAGAAGGGAAAGCTATGTCCTAGATATATTAGACCTTATGAAGCTCTGGCAAGGCATTGAAAGGTAGCATATTAGTTAGCAGTACCACCATCAATATCTAGTGTACATGATGTATTCCATGTCTTAGAATTGAAGAAGTACGTCAAAGATACAACATACGTATTAACAGCGGATCCACTGGATTTGATTGAAGATTTGACGTTCGAAGTGGTACCTTTTGAAATTACTAGCCAGAAGGTGCAATGTCTATGCAACCACGACATCTATTATGTGAAGGTTACTTGGAGAAGCCAAGATGTAGAAGAAATCACATGGGAAGAAGAGAATACTGTGCAGAAGCAATATCCTCACCTATTTGACTCGGAAGGTATGTACAAATTTTGAGGAAGAAATTTATATAAGAGGGGCGGAGTTGTAAGACCCGCACTCCACTAACTTGGTTTAACTGTGTCGTGCCAGGTCTTCCCCTCATTCCTGGACCAAGTGCACTGAGCGTGTGAAGATGGATCACAAACCAAGTATAAAAATTGACTCAACACCCAAAACTATATGCATATGGTCGCATACCTAGGTAGGTATGGTTGACCATATGGAAAGAAACAATGGTCACTGATCAATGACCCTACGATCGATGATTTCAACCCTACGATCGACAGGTTCTGCGACCGTAGCCATCGACCGTAAGACCCCAGATCAGACTCCGAGTTTTGGAAACTTTCCTAAACTAAGGGATTTCTTTCCTAATTGAAAGAGGAGTCTATATGGAGAGTTTTTCTCTATATAAAGGATGCCCCTCAGTTTTTTTACTCTTTTAGAACATTAGTAAACCCTAGAGAAAGAGAAGGAAGAGAATGAGAAGAAGAAAAGGCTAAGGAGAGGATTTTGCTGAGAAGATATTGGCTCTCTATCACATGCAAAGGTATGAATCTAATCTCTGGAGATGTAAACTCTAAGGAATAAGACTTTTATGGAGGTTAGGAGATATCAACCTAATATGATCTATGTGTTCCTTGAGAAAAGCTCAAGGATAACCATGAGGGATGAGTTTGATGATTAGGGTTGATAAGAAACTACTAATGATGGCCATAGGATGACCTTAGTATAAACCCAACTGAAGAGCAGAGGATTTGACCTAGGAAGAACTCGAATTGCATGTAGTCTGTGACCAGAAATCTAAGGTCGTAGCTACGATGGACCATAGCATGACCAGCCTAATCAGAGGATCAACCATAGGAATTCGGGAAAATTAAGGATTCATATGGTTGAAACTATGGTCGCACCATATGCGACCATAAGGTATCGACCGTAGGCAGTAAGGTTGACACAGTATGAGACCATAGGACGAATCAGACACCTATCAGTGCTCTATTTTGATTTTCGACTACTGTAACGTGTCACATATGAATCCTAACTTAAATTCATATAACTTTTAAGCTGTTAAATTGATTGAAAGAGAATTGCAAGGCTTGGAAGGAGATCGAGTATTGCTAACAGGTGAGGGAACAATACCTAAACTAATTGGATAATAACAAACTGCTTTATTTTTATTGAGTCTAATGTCATAATTGATTTTATGCATATATGCTCGTAATGTGCATCTCACATGTCATCCAATATTCTTGCTATTACTGCTCATGCATATTTAATTCTATTTTTTTATAACTTGATGATGATGATGATGGTAGGAATAGGCATGTGATTATATGTGTGTGGTTGGTATGTTGGATGCGAGTAGAGCATTAAGGGGAAGATGTACCATGGTGGTCTCTAACCTCACCACCAGACTCTAGCTCTATCTCTACTCAAGTCTTTCCCACTAACGTCATCGTATCGCCATTACCTTAGCAGAACTATTACGTCGTAGATCATCAGGGGAAGGTGGTCTCGGACCGTGTGGTCTCTGACTCTGCCGGAGAGCCTTAGCTCTATCTCTATGGACGTATTGAGGGATGTTGGGGTGAGGCCTTGTATATACTGTTTGGCATTAGGATTGGTTAGTTGCGAGCCCAGTTTGCAAGCCCTCACCAACAGGGACTTACGTATTTGTATGGGTAGGGCATCAGGGGAAGTGTTGGCGGTGTTTGATCTAGACACTTTAGCTCTATCTCTATTCCATGGTGGGTGTATGTGGGACGGCAATGGTGTTTGATCTATTGAGCAAATTCACACACTCATGTTTAGAGGTGCAGGGGCCACCAAACCTTTCTATAGCACATTACAAACTTAAAAACCAGACCAGAGATATGAATTGAATGCATGCATATGTTTATTGCATTGTTTTTTTTGCTCACTGAGGCATGATCTGTGCTCACCCTTTCAACGTCGAATATTTTTAGTTGATGATACAGGTCTTATTGTTGAAGATTATGTAAATGCGCGGATGTATGGATAAGTTACGCCATGGATGTAGAAGCTGTTGAAGATGTGCAGGATTCTTCATGCGAATGCAACCAGTGCATATTCGATTAGTTTAGCTATATTGGAACATGTAATGGATTACTTATTTTTATGTCTTGAGTTTTGGAGATAATCAGAATTAATTATTTATTATCATTGTTAGACACTCAGTTCATTATCTGTAAGACTTTCGCTTATTTGTTTATTACCTCTGATTATTACTGTGGAATGTGTGTGTGGTTTGATATGGTGGGTACAACCTATAAGAGATCCTGGTTGAACCGTTGATTTATTGGCGTTTTATCACACTAATCTTGCTAGGCTAGAATTGGGGTGTAACATTATTAACACTCTGAGGTACTATGCATCCGGTGTAGAGGATGTAGATGGTGATAGCAACAAAGATGTCCATAGCTCCAATTGCTAGGGCGACAATTGTGTTTATGGATAAACGTGAACTTTCTTTCATAATATTACTAATGTTTAAATAAATAATTTAATTGGAGACGTGTTGTCCATATCTTTTAAGTAATACTTGACCTCTTGGAAATACTTTTTCTTAAATAATGTTTTGAATATTTCTTTCATAAATTGTAGACTTCAACTACCTTGAATTGAGATAAGACTTCCGCTAAATAATTTGGAATTAAATGTATTATTTTCTTCAATTACTCTGAGAAAGTTTAATTATTACTTTGTATATGTAGCGTTATGGATTGGTACTTGTGTATCCTATGAAACGTGATCCTGTAAGGGGATTTCTTGTGCCCAAAAAGAATGGGGAGATCCTATTGCATTCTATAGTACCGATATGTCAAGAACAGGGTGTGACAAAAATTGGTATCAGAGCACATTTCATTCTATGCACATTACTAATCCTACCTATACACAAAATCAAGCACGCTAACATAGGTAGACTAAAAGACAAATGAGAATAAATCATGTAAAGGTTATGGAACAAATACAAAAAAAAATAGCATAATACACCATTAGACAAATAAGAATAAACTAAAGAGATATACTTCATAATCAAAATAGAAACTGTGTACATAAGGATGGGTTTGTATCCACACCTTAGGTACTTACCCATAAAATAAAAACAGATAAAATTCATGCACTATTTGAGAGATTACAACCCATTAAACAATGACAAATAATAGTCGTATACAATTCAAAGAGAGATAACTGAATCAAATAAAAATAAAAATAAATTTAAGCATCTACTGATTTGGCTGTTGCATCTGTCTCTCCTCCTGATACCCAGTAATATCCACAGAGTATGTGAGCATACTCTAGGCACCACCCTAAGTCTCTACCACATGCTCTCGACTGCTCAATTGCTACTATGGCCGCTGTCTCAGCAAGAATAAGAGATTCAATACCTGCGTTAACAAACGCAATCCATAAGAATGCAGTCTTTTATCTAATAGCCTCCACATACCTTTGTACATCGATGATCGAATGCTCTGTAGACATCACACGCTGTTCCACACCAGCGATGTTCTGCAGCATACATCTCTTGGAAGCCATGATACTTGCCTGTATACCTTGGCAATATTCTCGCAATTCAGACAGAATGAGAGAGCCTCCTTCAGTAACCTCACAACTCAAAAATATCAGGAACCTCAGCATGAGGAGCAGCTATAAGTAGAACATCAGCAGGTGGCAAATCCTCTCTAGCCTCCGAAAGAACTGGTATCGATAACCTTCTACTATCTGCCTCTGCTAGCTTAACATCAAACGATTACTCTATCTCTATGCACTGAGTCCAACCACTCTTGACCTGTCATCATCTCGACAGCCTATCTTGCTGAGGGATCCACTCCAACTCATCGTCACTAACGATAGCGTCCTGAAGATTCAACTTGGCTAGGGAATCCTAACCAAATTCAGTATGGACTGACTTATCCATACCCTCCTCTATAGAGATGTCAATCCCCAAGCGAAAGAACGAAATGAAAACAGTCTCCTGTAAGGTAGACTGCCAGTTCAAGTGCAATGAGCTATCATAATCAATGTCCTCAAGATCAGGTAAGGAAGACTGATCTGACGCTGCACTATGACACAATATGTTACAAACTTGCAAAGGACATGGTAGCTACTTCAGCGATGAGCAGAGAAGATGTGGTTCAAGTTTGAAGCTTGGAAGTGCCAAAGGAGACCTCAAGAGAATCGTATGGAAGGATGCATTTCTCCTTCTGCTGCATAAGCCTATAGTAAAGAGTAAAAATGAGAAAAGGGCCATGACTTGGGTTAAAAGAGTACTTTCTTTGACTGATCGATGAACTTGTGCCCATCTACCACACCCATCAACAGCACAACTCTATTTTGAGCCATATGCTTCATTCGGAAACACTTGCATCATCATATGCGCAGAAGCATGGTCTTTACACTCGCATTCTCATACATACAAGACTCTCCCATTAAATTTTATGAGTATTCTGGATCTATTATGACAAGTGTTTTACAAGTAAACTGTCTACATGACCAAGGAAATGTCAATTTTTGCTCTCCTTTACAGATACCGAGTAGATCTAAGAACCGATGGCTCCAAGAACACGCAAAAGAGCCCAAGTACCCCATGTTACTGAGTGGCCTTCCTCCGGAGCCAATGACAAATGATCAGGATGTAGCTTCGCACACACCTAGTGCCCAGGAAGACACTGACCCCACTGCACCATTTCCCCCTCTGGTGCTTATGGTAGCAGACATGATTATGATCATGGGTATCTTCACTCGCGCTATAAATGCTCAGCAACAACAATTTATGGCACAGTTGATTGCAGCCATATAGAGGAGACCAGTGCCACCTATTGCTATGTTTGCACCAACTCCAACACCAACAGTGATTATACCCGAAGCCACTATAGCACCTCCACCCACTGCAACGACAATGGCAAGGATAGTAGAGGCATTTTCAGAAGATGAAGCCCCCGAAGTTCATAGGTGTGGGGAATGATCCATTACAGCCTGCTATCTGGATGCATTCGATAGAGAAAACTCTATGCATGATGCCATGTTCTGATGATCAAAAAATCCTCTACGCCACATTTATGTTTGAGGATAAGCCTAATAATTGGTGGGAATCCACATGACTGATATTGGAGGCACAATACAATAAAATCACATGGGCAATGTTCAAGGAGGCATTCTTTGACAACTACTTTCCATAGAGTTATAGAGATCAGAAGGAAGCTAAGTATCTAACCTTCAGACAAGTTAAAAAAATCAGTTGCTCAGTATTAGCAGGACTTTGAAAGACTGTACTATTTTGTAAGCCCTAGCATGCGTATTGATGCGCAGAAGGTCAAGAGATTTGTGGATGGACTGAGAGGTGGAATAAGGGCCATTGTGAAGGCTCAGAGTGATACTACCCATGCCAGTGTAGTACAAATTGCCAAGGTAGTAGAAAATAGTCAAAGGGATGGTTAGCTAACTATTCTGAGGGATAAGCAAGTATTCAATGGAGTCAAGCGAGCCAGTCTGGTCACTAACAACCTTGTGGTCAAAATGGCATACCAGATTATACCTGACCAGAAGACATCCTCCAAGGTACTTATCAAGCGTAGTTTCCCTCTAGCTCCATTTGATATGGCACCACCACCGATAATATGTTACAATTGTAACAGATAAGGTCACATGGCTAAGAACTGTCGAAAACCAATAAAACAAGGATTGCAAAAGGAAAAAAGTTTATGCTACAATGGCTGAGGAAGCAAAAAAGGCCACTAAAGTGGTAACAGGTATTTTTCCCTCTATTGTTTTTATCTTTGTGCATTTGAAGTCTTGAACCCCCCCCCCCCCAAATCATTGGAACCTCAACTTGTAATAGGATACTATTGGGATATAAAGTGGAGTTGTGCCATTTCCACGGGCCCTGCCAAATACAAGTTGGAGATAAGCAGTTGGACACAAATCTGATCCTAATGGATATGACTGATTTCGACTTAACATTAGGAATGGATTGGCTATCCACCCATAAAGCCAGCATCCTCTGTGCATTGAGAAAAGTCTCATTCAAGATAGATGATGGGAACATCAATTAATTTCTCTAGAAACAAGCCAAGGAAATGAGAGAAGATGTTCATTTCAGCCTTGTGTCACAACCCATTTTGGGGAATCGGGCATGATATCCGAGGCATCCAAGAGATAACCCGAACCTTCCAGCTATCGACAACCAAAATGATCTACCAACAAACCACACAGTCTACACAAACAATATCCATAATAATTAATACTCATTACAGTGGAATAATAAAAGTTTACAGTAGAATCATAATAGAGAATAGATACTTCTAATGTTATCATTACATAATAAGTCTGTTATGTCTTACAAACCGTTTCATAAGTAATATTCATATTACATATACCTAGTACTAAATAACTAGAGTAAATCTGAATAAAATACTGCAAATAGACCAAACTGCATCTATCTATAGATATTAAAATCATGGAAGCGAGGTACTGACTCCAGTCCCATAAACACAGTCTTTATAGGTACAGCCCTCGACATGACCCCTTAGTGGTCCTCCAGTAAGAGAAATGCCCTCAACATCATCAGGATCCATAGCAGCAGATATAGTAGAGGTACCTACAATCAAAGCTAAAAATATATTTGATATTGAGGGGTGAGCTCCCATCCCAACTCAGCGAGAAGTTAGGTATCCAATGCAATCCTAGGCAACAATTTATGAATGCAGTACAGAAGAAAATAAACAAGCAATTGTGAGTGACAATCAAATGTGTATGCAATTATGGCCGGTAGGTACCCTAGCTCAACCAAAATTCATTGATCTTGAGTCAGACCGAGACAATCAATGACACCCCTAATCCTGAGGCAGCCCCATGCGAATTAGTAGCTTGTTACTGGATGAACCGTCATTGATCTGGAGTCAGACCCAGATAATCAATGACGCACCTGATCCCGAGGTAGACCCATTAATCAGTGGCTTGTTCACCCATTTTGTTAAACCATAAGTCATTTGACCAAGTTGATGCAGGATTCAAGAGAATATAATAAATAAGGCTACACCCCAGTAGAGGTCCCTGTTTCCCTCCCATGGACTGGCCGTACCCCCACTAAGGTGTAACCGGGCATATGACCATGTGTTATACTCTCATACACCACACGATCATATACCCTACAACACAATCATATCCAAAACAACAATAACTCAACAGGGCATGTGCACACAATAAGTAAAACTATACTCCAACAGGAATCCTCGTTCTACTCCCATGGACTGACTGTGTCCCCACTAGAGCATAGAGTGCCAACATGGCATGTATATCATACTCCCATACTCTACACACCCATCATACATGGCCTTATCCAAAACTGCACCCAACAGAGGACCCTAACTCCCCACTCCCATGGTTCATTATGCCTTCACTAAGGTGTACCCACTCATAACGTGATTCATATGGTCACTCATTACATGAACCACCGTACATGGGTGGTACCCCAACGGAGAACCCGAGATCCCCATCCCATGGATCACCTTGTCCCCACTAGGATACCGACACACCACCATCGTACGCATGCCTGTACTCCCATACGTCACAAGCACCATTATACATGGCTATGCACACAACATCCTCAATAACTACCCCTTTCAGAGAACCCCAGATCCCCACTCCCATGGTTCACTGTGTCTCCACAAGATCACAACAACTATCATCATGGCCCGTGTGTTGTGCCCCGTACGCTACACGTCCATCATACAACAATCAACATACATAGTTATTGTCATAATGCAAATGCATAAACAGTTATATACAATTTATTGGATAACATGTTATAAAAGAAAAACATCCATAACAACTAGCAAATACATGCTCAAACTCTACATGACCCAACCCCTCACCTGTAGACACCAGTGGGTGTTGTTGAACCTTGAAGCTGGTAAAAGGCTTCGTCCACTACCCGTGGTGTTTTACCTAATTTAATTACATAAGTTTCATTAGGTGAGTGAATATCTTTTAAACTAGCATAAATAGGTTTCAGAGTCCATGCAATACTGAAAGGATAATCTTCTTAACCAATTCTAGGCTTATAAGTCAATATCGATTTAACCAGCAGAAAGAATCGGTTGTCCATTCCACCAGTACATGATGTCAGTTAACACTTAGTCATTTTCTTATGTATACTAAATCGAAAGACTGATCGAATGTATGGTCTTCCGATTGGTCATCCGCTTCATATGCTGTTATAGTCCTAAGGTTCCAGTAGGTCATTTGGAAGCTAAGCTGGGTGGTCGATCATCCAGCAATGTCTCTGGTTCCTGCCTCCTGTTCATGCAGGCGGTACGTGCCGCTAGTCTATGCTGTCAATTCTTGCCACCGCTTCGTGCCACCGATACATACCGTGGGTTCATGTAGCCTATATGTGCCTCCAGTTCGTGCCTTTGGTATGTGCCACCGGTTCTGTGACACAGGCTCCATGCCATCGATTTTGTGACACAGGTTCCGTGCCACCGGTACATGCTATCGGTACATACTACCGGATCTGCCCCAGAAGCCAAGCACGAACTAGAGAAGTTCTCCTTCTTTGGAGAAGGTTTCCCACCATGGTTTCCTTTATTTTAAACTGTGAAAAACACTCTTCTACCATTATTACACATAATGGGAGTCATTTAGACCCCATTATCATCTCCATTCATGGATAAGGAAACAACCTAGGTTTTCTAGGTTAAGCATAGTCTCCATTAATAGAGATTTGATTTCCACTTCATGATATTCATTTTAGTTAGGGGAAACTTATTCCCACCATTTATACATTCAATGAGAACCATTGATGGTTCCATTGACTCCATTCTTGGAGGGGTAGAGAAAACCTAACTTTTAGGTTTAATGATGGTTCAGCATTAATGGTCTTAACATTCAACTACAAAAGAAAGAGAGGGAAAGACAATGGCTTACCTCCAACGACGATCCACTCAAGGGTTTGAGGACTTGGAGTTCTTCCTCTTCATTCTTCTTCTTCTCTTCTTCTCCCACTTTCACTCTCCCACAGTTCTAAATGGAAGGAAAGGAGGTTGGGTCCTCCTTTTTATAGAACCCGTGGAGAGAGAAAGACTCAAATGCGTGTTCAACTGGTTGCAGTCAAGCGGATGAACATTCATCTGGTACATTTCTTCGATTGGGCATAAAATAGGTTTAGGCTTAGTTTTATGGGCCCGATTTGATGGGGATGCCTTCTAAGTTTCTTGAACATCATTTCCCATACGTCCTACCACCACTAAGTGATCCAAGAAGTGGATCCCACACCATATGGATGGTCAAAATTCAGGGTGCCAAGGGTTGCCATAGTAAGACCAGATACAGAGAAATCCCAAATGCAAGGATTTCAGAGTGGGTCTTAGACCTTGTCTGCAAGTAAGATATTAGCGCAAGGTTGTACCGGGTGCAATACATTTGAAGGAGACACTATCTTAAATGTCTTAAAACTCAAGGAAATCAGAGTAGTAAATGAGTTTCTAGACACGTTTCCGAACGACTTACCAGGTTTGCCAACCGAAAGGGCAACTGAGTTTGCAATCGACCTACTCCCAAGATCGGCACCCACATCCAAAGCACCATACCAAATGGTGCCTATAGAATCCCAAAGAACTCAAGGTTCAATTACAAGAAATACTAAACCAAGGCTTCATGAGGCCAAGTATTTTACCTTGGGGAGTGCCTATTTATTCATAAAGAAGAAGGACAAAAGTATGAGGCTGTGTATTGACTATTGAATATTGAACAAGTTCACTATTAAGAATCGGTACCCATTACCTAGGATCGATGATCTTTTCGATCAACGGTAAGGGACTGCAGTGTTCTCAAAGATCGATCTATGGTCTGGTTACCATCAATTAAATATCAACGATAATGACATTTCCAAAACAATTTTCTAAACCTGTTATGATCATTATAAATTTCTGGTCATGTTGTTTGGGTTGACCAATGCTCCTGCCTCATTTATGAAGTTAATGACTAGAGTATTCCATGACCTTCTTATGTTTGTCATTGTGATCATTGACGATATCATGGTGTACTCTAAGTACTCAAATCATGAGCACTCAAGTGAAGTGTTGCAACAACTAAAGGATGAGAAGTTGGTATTACAAATTGTGAAATGAAAATTTTATTCGGAGGGAGAAATTTTTCGATTAGACGTATAGTCTCAGGTGAAGGAATCTCTATGGACCCTAGTATAGCCCAAGTAGTATTGGAATGGGGAATGCCAAGATTATCACAGAAGTTAAAAGTTTTCTTGGTTTAGCGGGATACTATCGATAAATTATTTACCAAAGATTACATCCTTTCCACTACTCCCTAGCACAACTAACCAAGAAAGGCCAAGAAAAATTGGATGAACTGACAAGTGGGAAGAAAGTTCCAGATGTTGACCATACCGATTGGGACGCCTGGTTACACAATGTACACTAATGCATCTAATGAAGGGTTGGGATGCGTACTGATGCAATATGACAATGTTATTTCATATGCTTCTTGACAACTGAAGGAGTACAAGGAAAACTACCCCACTCATTACCTTGACTCGACAGCAATGGTTTTTACCTTGTGACATGGAGTCACCATTTGCATGGTGAAGCATTCAACATCATATCCAACCACATGAGTCTGGTTTACTATATAACCAGAAGGAACAAAAAGGAGATAATGATGGTGATTGGAGTTATTGAATGACTATGAGATCAATGTGTAGAACTTCCCCGAAGAGGTTAATGTAATGGTTGATGCCTTAATTATGAGCCTTAAGCCATACCTAATAGAAGTTGGTATAAGGGAATCGGTACCTAAGAACCCGTACCTTCGTATGGTTACCAAGGACCTTGACCAAGGCAAGTTAGTTCCTGATTTTAAAGAGATGATGAATTATTATACTTCGAGGAATGAATTGTGTGTTGAAAAATGATGGAAACTTTGAGATAAACCATCAAGATGGATGCCTACACCACTCTTTACTCCATGTACCTGAAGGGTACAAGGATATATATGAATGGAGGAAAAATTATTGATGGAAAGGATTGAAGGTCAAAGGGACCAGATTTTTATAAGAGACTGACTTGTCAGTAAATTATGACCATGAATGGTAGAAGGTGCAAGACTTCACTATACTGGACTGATGTCGGTGAATGAAAAAATTTGGGATGAAATCATTCAAGAAACTTATGAGAAGGTCGAAGGGTTTAGAGAAAAAATCAAAACCGCTCAGTTTCGTTACTCCCCGAAGAAGTTGGTATCTTGAAGGTGTTTCCATTCAATGAATAAAAATATTTGGTAAGAAGGGAAGCCGAGTCCTCGTTATATCAAACCTTATGAAGTACTAGGCCAAAGCGGAGCAATCTTACCAAACGGATCTACCACTAGCCCTACTCAACGTTCACATCGTGATCCACTTGTCGATGATAAGGAAGTACATCGAGACCCGACTCACGTGTTGACCACGGAACTGCCCCAGGCAAAGGCTTATTTTTTATATCCAGTTGAACCGTTGACCATTGTAAACTAAGAAGGTAAAGGATTCAAACAGCAATACTTATTTTGACAAGAATCTTGTGGAATGATAGTAAAGGCAAATGAACATAATAGTGAAAGGATGGATGATATGTGCTAGCGATACCATAATTATTGAGGACGTAGGAACTTTGAAATTTCGAGGATGAAAATTTTGTAAGGGGGTGGAGTTGTAAGACCCGTGCCCAAATTTCAGTCCTAAGTTAGAAATTTCGGCTTATAGTAGGTCTTACCACGATGAACCGTTCAAACCAAGGTGGACCAGACCTATGAAGCCCAATGGAGGTAAATGGAATAAACCCTAAAACCTAAAATAAACAATGAGGACTCAAATAGAGGGTCCGGCACAACATCAACATGTTGCGATCGGTCACATGCCACACCCCCTGTAGCGGGATTGGTTTAGAAAACCAACTCGTCTGAACCACCGGTCAGACCTGGTCTCGAATTTCACATGTTGGAAAGAGTATCTAGGTGTGTTCCCTATTTCAAATTGGGTAGAGAGGAGGGAATCCTTTAATTCCCCTTGATTGGATCCCAAATCACTCCAACGTAATTGGGATAGGACTGGTTTATCTCTCTCTTTTCCAATTCTCTTCATTCACATTGTCTTTCTCTGCACAACCAAAACGTGAGAGAGGAAGAGAGGTCTTGCTGGTGCTGCAAAAGGAAGAAGGGAAAGAAGATTTAGAAGAAAAGAAGAAGGAGAAAGCTCCTCAACCATTGGAAAGCTAATACCTCCATTGACTGAGAACCAATACGGGTATCAATCCTTTATTTCTTAGTTTTCTTTCGAATCCATTCAAACCAACAAACCATGGATGGAGAATTAATCAAACTCTTGGTCATGAACTCCTCTTCTCCATCTCTGATATACACCCAAATACCTATAGGTGTGTGGATCAGATTTGCAGAGAACTAGGATCTAGATAAATAATAAAGGATGGATAAGGATGATGAATGAATAAATTTAATATGGTTTTTATCTAAGTGATTCATCTAGATTGTTAATTAATTTCCAAGCCTTTAGACTAAACTTAGAGTTGGATCTGAATCAGAGATGAACTGGGATTTCTAAAATGTTGCGAGATGGAATTTTAATAGACTATTGATTGGATCGAAGTCTCCCAAACTTAAATGATAAATCTAAATGGATTATTATAGATTTTGACCCAAGGAAATCATCCCTGGTGTTGTTGGAAAAGGGATTTAAGGAACAGAAACCAGATCCAGCAATATCAGTTTACAGAGAAATGAATTCGGTAACATTTGTATGAGTTAGAATGGGATTTTTGGACTCAAACTCATAAATTAGACTCATAAAAATTTAAGAAGAACTTCGTCAAAAATTCAGCATGATCTGACCATGTTTTGATGTGCTGTCGGATAAATGCCACATGCCTATGGCTAGTAACCATGCGGTCAATATCATGTGCCGCACGGTGAAAGAACCTTTGTTGATGACCATTCTTGGACATCATCCTTCTGGGATTTTTATGAACTTGCTTATGTGTTTATATCCCTTAGAAGGGTTGTTGGAATCGAATCAGAGGTTTAAAACCAGATCTAGCAGTATCAACTGCCCAGGAAATCAAACGGTATCCATTACTTGATGTAGAAATAGAATTTTTAGCCCAAACTTAGTATTCTGGCTTAGAAAATTCCAAGAAAACCATCGTATCAAAATCGAGTCATTTCGGCCATGTTTTGACTTGAGGTCGTTGACTTGCCGCAAGGCCCACCTATCATTAGGTATCGCACCTCACGTGCCGCACGAGGTTTTGTCCTTGGATCGTGGCCAAACTTGGCCAGAAGCTTTCTGGGATTTAATTAAGCCCATTTAGGGGTTTAGATCCTTAAAATCATATATATATATATATATATACTCTCTATTATTTCAATTGTTAGCCATGGAAGCTATTTTTATACTTGCTGTTCACTATTAGAAATGCTTTGAACCTTTGGACAGCAAGTGTGTCATGTCAAAACTAGACTATCAGACCCTTGAAAATGTTAATAACGCAATGGGATGTTATGATGAGCAAACGATAGAGACAAATAGTAAGAAAAATAATTAATAACAATTATTTATGTTGATGCTAAAGGTACGAGAGAACCTTAGTGAAGCTGTTCAAAGTCGTGCTTCTTTAATAATTATTGTTTACCAATCAGGTAAGGGGATTAAACATTTGTTTGGTAGTATTAGTCATATTGATCATGTTGAGTGATGTTATGCGATTGATAACATGCTTTTGCGTGATAACATGACATCCAATAAACTGTATTGTTTGCTCATGTATATGCATTTATCCTGTGTGCTATCAGTGATACTCATAGTGGTTTGGAAGTGGGGTGGAAGGGGATGCCTCGCTACCTCTCCATGAAAGGTAGAGCTGGTCTTGATGATTCCCGATGTCTGGTTAAGTTGGTAAGGAGGAAGGTGGGTGGAATGGGACGCTTGCACCACTTTTTATTGATGCTGCTTTGCATTGACTATATGTAACCTAGCCAAGTCACAATATACTATGTGGGGGCTCAGACGTGGTCTTAAGCTTGGCGAAGTTACGGTCCAATAATATAATTAATTAGGTAGACATGGCTAGTCGAACATATTTTTCCCTATAACTATACCCCTAGCCATTGAGGGGTTATGTAATGGCAGGGGTTCAATAAAAAGGTGGTATGAACATAGCTATGATGCTCCACATGCCCGATGTAGTGTGGAAGGGCTAGCGAGTCAATTAGTGGGATTACCATCTCCTCAAGTGCCCGATGGACTGTAAACTTGGGATGAGTTGTGGGCAAGCAGCCAACGGAATACGAACCTGTACCTTAATGATGGACCCGTACTTGGGAGATGTTACTATGCTCTATGTGTGGGACAGTATTCATCTTGTAAGAGTGACCCGTGAAACCCAAGGATGTTTGCTGTATGCCGAGTGAAGGGGGATTCATCATGGTGGCCCGTGAGTTGGCACATACAGTTATTTGCCAGACTGTAGTTTGTAATCCCATGCATTTTGTATGTTGCATATCTGATTTCGTTGCTAAGCTTGGTAGTTGAGCCTACCCCGCATGCACGTAATATTTTTAGCTGATGCAGGTGTAACCATTGGTAACTTCATTAACACTTTGAGGTACTATTTATCCGGTGTGGAGGACGTTGATGGTGATAGCGACAAAGATGTCCATAGCTTTAGTTGTGAGTGCAACGATTGTGTTTATGGATAAACATGAACTTTCTTTCATAATATTACTAATGTTTAAATAAATAATTTAATTGGAGACGTGTTGTCCATATCTTTTAAGTAATACTGGAGCTCCTGTAAATACTTGTACGTGAAATAATGTTTTGAATATTTCTTTCATAAATTGTAGACGTCAGCTACCTCGAATTGAGATAAGACTTCTGCTAATTAATTTGGAAATAAATGTATTATTTTCTTTAATTACTCTGAGCAAGTCTAATTATTACCTTGTATGGGTAGCATTAGGGATTGGTATTTGTGTATCCTATGAAACGTGATCCTATAAGGAGATTTCTTGTGTCAAAAAAGGATGGAGAGATCCCATTGCATTCTATAGTATTGATACGTTGGGAACGGGGTGTGACAGTGGGGGCTTAGAGCTTGTTCTAGGTCTAAGGGGATGATAATATGTTACAGGTTGATAACCTTGTTCTAGGTTAAAGTGTTGTAGAACTTGTTTTAGTTCTAAGAGTTAAGGACTTGTTCTAATTTTAAGGGGTTTTAAAACTTGTTCTAGTTATAAGGGTTTTGGAACTTATTCTAGTTCTAAGGGATAACCTTGCTCTACGTTAGGGTTATTGAGGGGTAAGGATCATCTTAATTTTTGGAATATTTAGCTAGGCACAATCTTTCTTCATTAAGATTTATTTTTGTTTCCTTTTTTTTTTTTTTTACCCTTACTAAGTATGTGAGTGCCTAAATGCATGTCCTTACTCCTTGTTTATCTTTTAGTGTGCAAATATGGCATGTTTAACTTAGGTGTTGCATGAATTAAATTATTACCCAAATAAGATGTTCTATTCAAACATGGAAATTATCATGTGTATATGGAAAGATTCATCTAAATATGGCATGTGTTAATTGGGTAAGATCTAGATATGCTATCTTCTAAGCATGGCATGTGTATATAAGGTAGGTGTATATGAGGTAAAAAAAATCTTTTTAACCTACCAAATATAACATGATAAGTGACAATGCATATTAGGTAAGAAATCTTTCTTATTTCAAAACCTACCAAATCATGTAAGCTTATAAATATAAGGTAAGAAATCTTTCCTGTCACACCCCAATTCGAGCTTAACCAGAAGTGTGAGTAAACATCCACTAAACCAACGGTTCACACCAAGATCTCAATAAAACTGTGTCAACAGCCAAACCAACGCACACTAACCACAAATCAGAATACAATAATAATACAGCGGGAGTCTTAACATAAATGAACTGAATAATCTATTTGATAATTAAATAAGTATCCCAATTATTCATTGTACCAAAACGTAAATATACTCTTATTACATTGTCTTATAAATCAAAACTAAAAATAAATAAACTAAAGAATAATCCTAGAGGTATACGCAGTAAGGGCACTCGCATCTCTCCTACTTGCACATCCAGGGCAGCAACAGTCCCATACGCTGGAGCAGCAACAAAGTCTTCTACCATATCAATCGAAATCAGCATCTGAAAAATGGTGTGTACACAAGGGTAAGCTCACAATTTAGCTCAGTAAGGCAATCAAACAATGCAACAAGCAATATGCATAAGTAACATTCACATTTGATCGTGTATACTTGCACAGTGCTATGGTAAGGGTAGGTTGCACTCCACACCTCCATGTATGAGAGTATGAGCACACCCAACGGATCACACACCACTGTCGTCCCATATCACTCACTCTGGTATAGAGATAGAGCTAGAGTCTGGTGGGCAGGCGGCTCCTCAATCCAATGTCCTCCGCTTAATACCCTACACCATACCAATACCTACACCCCTATCGGCGATGGCTTGCAAGTGGGTTCATCACTAACCAATCCTACATGTCACCACAGTATCTAAAGCCCGATCCCAATACAGCTCCCTAAGGCATAGAGATAGGACTCAAGTCTGGTGGCCAAGCCATAGACCACAATGCCACGTCCTCTCCCTCATACCCTACCCATACCAAGCATGCTAAAATAGTAGCGATACGAAAGGTGCTAGTATGAGGAATGATCCAAGACCCCAGCCCTTCCCATTCCATACACCAATGAAAATATTCACATGCCTAACAATCATAACCTAGTATAGAGAGTATGCATGAACAGATATAATAACAGAAATAAAGATGACATGTTAATATGCACAATCATCATTCCACAGATATAGGAATAATTAACAATGTTTTACTGTTATTAGTTAATTAGGGTTTAGGTCTGATTTCCTTACCTGATACTTGATTGCTAGCTTCCTCTACATCACAGAGTCCAACCTTGTCGTCAAAAGATCCTACATATCATTAGGGTTTGATTAAAATTAGTTTCATAGGGTTTACATATTCAGAACCCAACAGGGATTAGAAAACAGCCTTTCAATACATTTCGATCGCACATACCAATCGTAGGTCACTGTACAGTAGTGTGATCAGTATGGTCGACCAGACAACCTTCGCAGGTTTCTCGAGGGGTACCGGTCGCAATACCGGTAGGACCTAGTACCACCAGTATGGTCGACCAGAATACCTCCATAAGACTACCAACATGGTGTTCGTCTTTTATCAATTTTTCAACTTAACCTCTAGGGTTCCTCCTATGCATTATAGGCCTGAGCAATGTATTAGGATGTGTTTTATCTCTCATTCATGTCCTATGTCCTAATGAACCTTAGTTTAGAATTCAAATCTAGGGTTTATCAAACTAATTAGGGTTTATCGACAAGGTAAGGTTTTAGATCAATACCTAGTCAGGCATGGTATTGATCAACATCTAAAACAACCTAAAACTAGAGAAAGGTATAGCACTTATCGTTGGTCTATGAACTATGGTGTTCTTCTTCCAACGGAGTCTCTTTTGCAACCTTCCTCAGCTCCTTTCTCCTCTTCAGATCTCCTTCTCGTCTTGAGGGTTTGTGAGAGTCAACAAAGAGGATCTAAGGAGGTTTAAGAGTCAATATATAGGCTAGGATAGGTTTTAAAAGAGTTTCCTACGTAAGGAAGGTCTTTAAGATTGAGATTTGGAAGGTGGGACCCATTAAGATTCGTTCCCAAATCTAACTAGTCTGTCCTTACAGACATACTGATCGACCGGTATGGTAGACCGGTATCATGAGACTGGTATGTCTCATGACACTTCCCATCTAGTCCTTTTCGAATATTTTCATACCTAAACTTTGTGGTTCATCATTCACTCATCCTATCTGGTCCGGTTAAGATTGGAAGACCTATCATGACATGAAATAGAGGTTTAGATCGGGTTCGCGAAGTGCGGGTCTTATAACTCCCCCACCCTTAAAATAAATTTCATCCCTGAAATTTTCATATAGGTCTCACAATTCCCCTCCCTTAAAAGAAATTTATGCCTCGAAATTTATACGTACCTTATTCATCGAAAAGGTTAGAGTATTCCTTCCACATTTCGTTCTCCTCCTCCCATGTAATCTCCTCTACATCTTGGCTTTTTCAATGCACTTTGGCGTAATTGATTTCTCTTTTCCAGAGGTGTTGTACCTTTTGACTTGTAAATATCATTGGTACCACCTCGAATGTCAAATCTTCTGTCAAGTCTGATGGGTCTGCTGTCACGATGTGTGATGGGTCCCTGACATACTTCTTCAAAAGTGAGACGTGGAACACATCATGGACACCTGACATAGATGGTGAGGGCCAGTTGATATGCCACGTTGCCCCGTCTGGTCAATATCTCATACGGTCCCACATATGTGGGGCATAGCTTCTGAACTGCTTCAGACCTCGCATAGGTGATATTTTCATAAATACCTTATCACCCACTGCAAACTCCAGATCTTGACGTCTATTATCCACGTAATGTTTTTTTCAAACTTGAGCTGTCTTTAACCTTTCTTTGATTTGATCAATCGCTCGATAAGTTTCTTCTACGAACTCTGGTCCTACATTCCTTCTCTCTCCCACTTCATTCCATAACAGAGGTATCCTACATTTCTTTCCATACAGTACCTTGTATGGGGCCATCTAGATCGTAGCTTGATAACTGTTATTGTAAGCAAACTCGATGAGCGATAGCTTCTCATCCCAAGCTCCCTAGAAGTCTATGGCACTTGCTCAAAGCATATCTTCCAAGATCTAGATAGTTCTCTCTGACTGCCAATCTATTTAAGGATAAAAAGCTGTACTGAATTTCAGTTTGGTCCCCATGGCTCTCTATAATCTTTTCCAAAACTTGGTCGTAAAACGGGGATGTCTATCTGATACTATACTCTCCTGCACACCGTGAAGTCTGACTATGTTATCCACGTATAGCTTAGCCAACCTATCCATGGGATACTAAGGTCTGACAGTGATGAAGCACATTGTCTTAGTAAGTCGGTCTACTATCACCCAAACTGCATCCACTGACCTTGGTGTCAAGGGTAGGTCAATGATAAAATCCATTGTAATATAATCCCACTTCCGTGCTGGCTCTGATAGTGGTTGTAATAACCCAACGGGGTTTTGTCTTTTCGCTTTTACTTGCTGGCAATTCAGACATTGGAATATGAACCAAGCCATATCCTCTTTCATACTCCTCCACCAATACAATCTCTTTAGATCATGGTATATCTTAGTGCTTCCCAGATGTACTGAATATGGGGTATAATGAGCTTCTTCATGATTCTGTCTTTGATGTCTGAGTTCTCCTTCTTAGGTATACATAACCGTCTTCGGTACCTGAGTACCTTATCTGCATCCAAGATGAAGTCAGGGTTGGTTTTACCCTTTTCTAGATCCTCTTGTACTGTCTTGAGGTGTGGATCTTGTAGGATTGTGGCTTTCACCTCGTCAATCAGATCTGAAAGAATCTTCAAAGCTACAACATAAGCATGAACTTATGAATCAAACCTTGCTCTACTAGTTCCTCTACTAACTCTAGAAAGTGTTGTTCTTCATTTTCTATCGAGCCAAAGGCTGCAAAACACAGTGTGGCATTTGTACTAGGTCATGCCTCAGGTTTTGATGCCACTTTCTTCTTAAGGCATCAGTCACAACATTTGCTTTACTCAGATGGTACTGAATGTCACAATCATAGTCTTTCAACAATTCAACAATTCCAACCACCTCCTCTGCCTCATATTCAGGTCCTTTTGAGTGAAAAGGTAAGTCAGACTCTTGTAATCAGACTTGATTTGAAACTTTTCACCATACAGGTAATGCCTTAAATCCTTAATCGTATGAATGACCGCTGCCAACTCCAGATCATGCGTAGGGTAGTTCTTTTCGTACTTTTTCAACTATCTTAAAGTGTAGGCAATCACCTGCTCTCCTTGCATCAACACATCCAATTCCCAAACCCGATGCATCTGTATATAGAGTGAATGACAGGCCTGGGGCTAAAATAGTCAGATAGGTGCAGAGATTAATCTTGACTTCAGAGCTTGAAAGCACTTCTCACACTCATCCGTCCATATAAATTTCTCTCCTTTCTTGGTTAGCCTGGTGAGTGGAACGATGATCCTTAAATAGTCTTCCACAAATCTTCTGTAGTAACCAGCTAAACCCAGGAAGCTATGAATCCTAGCAACTGACTTCGGTGCTTTCCATCCTACTATAGTTGTTATCTTTCTTGGATCCACATTGATACCATCTACAGAAATTACGTGACCCAAGAAAGCTACTTCATTTAACCAAAATTCATCCTTCTTGAACTTTGCATAGAGCTTCTCTCTTCTCGACTATTGTAGAGCTACTTTCAAGTGTGTTGTATGCGTATCCTTATCCTTTGAGTAAACCAATATGTCATCAATAATTACGATGACTGAAGTGTCCAACATATCATGAAACACTCTGTTCATCAGTTTCATAAATGATGTTGGGGCATTGGTCAACCCAAACGACATCATAAGGAGCTCGTAATGCCCATATCTTGTCCTGAAAGCAGTTTTTTGAATATCTCCAGCCTTGATCTTCAATTAGTGATACCTAGATCTAAGATCAATCTTTGAGAAAACCTTTGCACCTTGTAACTAATTGAACAGATCATCGATCCTAGGCAAAGGGTATCTATTCTTGATAGTTAACTTGTTTAACTCTCGATAATTAATACATAGACATATTCTACCATCCTTCTTCTTTACAAACAATACAAGTGCTCCCCATGGGGATATACTTGGTCATATGAAATCCTTATCTAGCGATTCTTGTAGCTGAGTCTTCAACTCTTTCAACTCTGTAAGGGCCATCCTATAAGGTGCCTTAGACACCAGCGCCGATCCTAGCATAAGGTCTAACATGAACTCTGTAGCCATGTCTGGTGGTAGTCCGAGTAGATCATCTGGAAATACCTCTGGGAACTCTCGTACCACATCTAGATCTTTCATCTTTGGCAACTCTGCTGCAATGTCAACCACAGATACTAGTATCCAACTCCTCCTTTCTCTAGGCATCTCTTAGCTTTGAGAGCAGAGAGAATAATCTTCCGCTTCCTAGGTAACTTAGTCCCCGTGAAGATGAACTCCTTTCCACTATCATCCTTGAAAGCAAGCTTCCTTTTGAAGCATAATAAGCTAGCCGAATGCTAGCCCAGCCAATCCATCCCTAAGATGACGTCAAAATCTACCATCTTGAGTTGAACCAGATTTCCTTCTAGGTTCCGCCCATTAATGTAAACTAGGCACGACCCACAGCATTCATTCAAGATCACTTCTAATCCCAATGGAGAACAAACTATCAAGCTCAGAGTCAAGGGCTTGACATGTAACTCTAATTTCTTTCCAAAGGATAAAGAAACTAAAGAGTGTGTAGCCCTAGATTCAAAGAGGACTCTAGGGGGCACACCAGCTATATCTACAGTTCCTGAAATTTTAATTAACCCTTAGTCTAAGTGCTCACACATAATAATGCAGTAAACAAAATAGTAAGGGACAAAATTGTACTAGTAACCACATCAAGTGATGCGGCTGCTCCTCAGCAGTGACTACAAATACCTTCCCTTACTGTTGCGGTTGCTTCTTTGGTAAAGTGCAAGTCCAAGCATAATGTCCCATTTGCTAATAATTAAAACATTTGATGTTACTGTTCTGACCAGCTATTGACTGCAATGGTATGGTAATTGTCTTGCTGGTACCGTAGTAGTCTGAGCCTTGTAAGGGCAGAAGGGTCTAGTGTTCCCTCTTCCTGATGTCCCAGTAACAGGCCTCTTCAATCCCATATTCTGAGCAAAGAAGCTATCTCTTTGGCTTGATTCGATCACTCAAGCGATCTGTATCGCTTCATTGTACACTTTCTTCTCTAGACCTAGAACATGCTCCCAAATACTTCCTCATAATCCCATACTAAACCTGCATATCTTTGTTTCCTCTTTTTGCATGCTAGCTGAAGCAAAAAAGAACAGCTCTTCGTACCTCTGTTGGTGTGCATCCACAGTCATCTGGGATTGTTGCAAACTGAAAAATACTTGTCAAAGAAGGCCTCTTTGAATATCTCCCATGTGATTTGGGTATACTTCGTCTCCAAGTACGGTTGGGTGGAGTTCTACCAAGCATTTGAATCTTCCCTTAGCATGTGCGTAGCAAACAGTACCTTCTTGTCCTTTGTACAAATCATCAGACAAAAGTTTTTCTCCATCTCAGATACCCACTGTACTGGCCACAACGGTTTCCCTAGCTTCCCTATGAAGGTAAGGGGTTTCAGCTTAAAAAATCTATCCACCGCAAGGCTAAGGTTGTTTTGTCCTGTTGCATTCATTCTATACCATGGTGGCGGATACAGATATCCCCGTTGATAGGTAGATGATGTCAGAATGTACTGTGATGGTTACGGATTCTACTCTTAGCCCATCGGTCCAAAACTACCATCAACTGGTAGTGAGGTATTGTTTCCTCCAGATTCAACATAGCATCTGCGAGAATGTGTCCTGGTGGCCTGAACATCTTTAGCATTTTGGCCAAGAACACCTTTTGCTGTTCTTCCATCTGGTAAACCAGATTCATCACAATAGTCTCCGAGTTCGTGTGAGGAGGTCATGGCAAGTTGGTTTGTGCCCTGTGATTCTGCCCTTCTCCATTGTTCCTCATTGGAGTCCTTTCTTTAGCATCCCTCACTGGATTTCCTTCTTCCAGGTTCAATTTTTGTTCACCAATGTTTTCTATTTCCACAATGTCCTCAGTGTGACACACCCTTGAGTGGTGACATTTCCTTGAACCTCTAAGACCATTTCCGCCTGCAATCTCAGATTATTTTTTTTATTGGATTTGAGAAAAGACATAACACATAAGATATGTTCGAGCAATTACATTCTATCATAATAGTGTTAGTCCAAACAAGTATGAGGCAAAAACTCCAACAGAAACAATTAGAATCACAAAATTTTAATTTTTAAATTTTTCTATACATAATACATTTTGTCCGGTCGCAACATACCGGTCGCGGGTCCTGTAGAAATGGGTAGACCAGTATGGTAGGCAGACAAAATTCTCAAATTTCCCGAGAGGTACTGGTCACATGACTGTGGAAAATGGTGTGACCGGTATAATCGACGGACAAAATTTCTCGACTGAACGAGAGGTACTGGTCGCATACCGCAGGAGGAACCGGTCAACCGATATCTCGCAAACCGTTAACCAGTATGCCCAAAATCGCTTTTAAAACATGATTTTTGGAGTCATTTTCATAACTGACTCCTTTCTTTCCTCTCCGATGGCGATTCCTCTTTGCCATAGCGAGTCTTTATAGTTTCACCGGTGTTTTTAGGAACGATTAAACTCGAACAAGAGTCTCAACAACATCTTTAGGTGAGTTTCCATTGCTTTCTTCTCACTTTGATATCGTTTTCTCCATGGTTTAGGCCCAAAATCCTAGGTTTTCTACATTGGAGAGTTTTGAACCACAGGAAACTCTTTTCTTCAGTTTAGAATGGTTCTTAGGACTTAATGAGCAAAACCCCTCAACCTATTTGAGGTTTCATTGAGTGGTTTGCTACAAATCCCAAATTGATGAGTTTTGACCTAGATTTTGTTAAATTTCAAATTTTTACGAGATTGGCTTGATTTCTTGCTTTGTTCAGTAATTGTTTTGATCTCTTGATGATGTTGGATTGTCACGTACGTCCTCCTACCCAAATTTTGGGTGAGTTTGAGGCTTTTTCTTGCATTACTGTCCTTATGCTGCCAAAATTCCAAATAATTTCAACTAATTCATGTTATTTGCCTTTGTTTTGTAGTTTACATTATGTCTAGGCATCGCAGCGCAAGAAAACATGCTTATGCTCTAGGTTTACACAGACCACACCTGCCTGCCTGACTTTTTTATGAGAGGTGGTTTCGATTAGCGGCTGCAGAAGCCTGTTTTCCATGGTTTGAAGACAAGAACATTGAGTCCAGCCACTGTGTAAATCTGGCACAGCTCCAACCGTTTGATGTCAAGGTTGCTTTTGATGCTTTTGGGTGGTTACCTGTTATCACCTATATAGTGACTACTCGACCAATTTGGTAAAGCATTTCTTTGCCAATTTGGAAGTCTAACGGGACCTCAACGACTTCAAGCATTGTCGAGACATACGCATCACTAGTTTGGTCAAAGGTGTTCCTATCTCATTCAATACTCATCAATTCGCCAAGTTATTGGGGATTCCAAATGGTGGCGAAGTAGTATACTGTGCACCTAAGGAAAAGGGGTATCTCACTAAGGAGATGCACGCAGAGATTTCTGCTCAGATTCTTACTCCAAGTTCGCCCATGCTGGCGGCGAACCTTCGACCTGTTCCTAGGGTGCACTACTGCATTATTCAGCATAACATTCTTCCCTAGAGTAGTTACTACAGCGAAGTGTCCCAGCTAACCCAGTTCCTTACATATTTCCTAGCCACTAGGGAGAATGTATGCTTGTCGTACATCATTATCAGGACCATGGCACACACTACCATGCCCAAACTGATGGGTAACCTTCCTTATGGTCGCCTCATTACTACAATCTTGCAGCGTCTACACGTAGACATAGAAGGTAAAAGTGTCGTCGAAGATACTATGCACTCCAACATTAACTAGGATGCCATCGTCAGAATGAGGATGGACAACCTGTCGATCAGTGTTGAGAAACTAGAAGCTCATCCACGTCCACCTAGGAGGGTAGCAGCAGCGGCAGCAGCACATGTAGGAGAGGTAGGGGTGATGGGGACGAGCACATGGAGGATATTCCCACTCCTACACCACAGCCCAATCCAGCAGCAAGACCTTCTCGGGCCCCTATAGATCCAATGATGGCAATGTTGTTAGAGATTCAGGAGGCTAACGCGCTGGTGATCATTGCATAGAGCACCTGGCCCATAATCTCAGGGTCACTCAAGAGTAGGTGCACTAGCTCAGGGTCGCATATGAGTGAGACTAGGACATTACTTACCCGATTCCTCCAATGCCCCTAACCCCATGATGGTTTACTTTACTTTTCTCTCCTATTAGTATAGTTTCTTTTTATAACAAGGTAACTGTCCGGTTTGTGGACTACCCTGTGGTACAATTTAACAGCTTATTTTCAAGGTTTTCAATTTCACTGTTTTAATATCTAGAGCATATTGTTTATTAAGTTCCTCTTTAATATAGTATATTATCCTCTTTCTTATTTGGTCTCACGCATCAATCAAGTGCTTATGGTGTGTTTTTATTAAGGCTTTTAAATTTTCCTATCTCAATTCATTGACTCTGTTAGATGCATGTATGGTCTGTTGGACAGAGCCTTGGAGCTCTGATACCAAGTTGTCACACCCCAATTTCGATTGAACCAGAAGTGTGAGTGAACCGTCACTAAACCAACGATTCACACCAGGATCTAAATAAGACCGTGTCAATAACCAAACCAATGCCCACTAACCATAAATCAGAATAAAATAATAATACACTGGAAGTATTAACATAAATGAACTGAATAATCTATTTGATAATTAAATAAGTATCCCAATTATTCATTGTACCAAAATGTGAATATACTCTAATTACATTGTCTTATAAATCAAAACTGAAAATAAATAAACTAAAGAATAATCCTAGAGGTACATGCAGTAAGGGCACTCACATGACATGTCATGCTCGTCCTACCCGCACATCCAGGGCAGCAACAGTCCCATACGCTAGAGTAGCAACCAAGTCTTCTACCGTATAACTTACATCAACATCTGAAAAATTTTGTGTACATAAGGATAAGCTCACAACTTAGCTTAGTAAGGCAATCAAATAATGCAACAAGCAATATGCATGAGTAACATTCACATTTGGTCTGGTATACTTGCACAATGCTATGGTAAGGATAGATTGCACTCTACACCTCCATGCGCGAGAGCGTGTGTCACACCCTAATTCTGAACTAACCAGAATAGTGTGATGATCCGTAAATAACCAATGGTTCAACCAAGAACTCGTTTAGGTAGTACCCACCATATCAAATCATACACACATTCTACGATAATAATGAACGATAATAAACAAATAAGCGAAAGTCTTTATAATTAATGAACTGAGTATCTAACAGTGATAAATAAATATTGAATCCAGTCTTCTCCAAGTAAATCAAAATATAAAATAAAATAATCAATTACATGTCCGTTAACCAAAATATAACTAAACTAATCAAAGACGCATTTATTGCACTCACATGAAGGATCATGTGCATCTTCAACAGCTTCTACGCCCATAAACGCCATGTGTCCATATGACGGCACATTCACATAATCCTCGATAGTTGTACATGCATCATCAACTAAAAATATTCGACGTTGAAAGGGTGAGCACACATCACGGCTCAATGAGCAAAAAAAAACAATGCAATAAACATATGCATGCATTCAATTCATATCTTTGGTCTGGTTTTTAAGTTTTCAATGTGCTATAAAAAGGTTTGGCGGCCACTGCACCTCTATACACGGGTGTGTAAGCCCACCCAATGGATCAAACACCATCGTCATCCACATCCACCCTACCATGGAAAAGAGATAGAGCTAAAGTGTCTGGATCACATACCGCCAACACTTCCCCTGATGCCCTACCCATACCAACACATAAACCCCAATTGGCAAGGGCTTGTAAACTTGGCTCACAACTAACCAATCCTAAATGTCATCCAGTGTATCCAAGGCCTCACCCCAGCATCCCTCAATATGTCCATAGAGATAGAGCTAAGGCCCCCCGACAGAGTCAAAGACCACACGGTCCGAGACCACCTCCCCTGATGCCCTACGACGTAATAGTTCTGCTAAGGTAATGGCGATACGTTGATATCAATGGGCAAGACATGAGTAGAGATAGAGCTAGAGTCTGGTGACTAGGTCAGAGACCACAATGCCACGTCCTCCCCCTGATGCCCCACTAGCATCCACCACACTAACCACACACACAATCACATGCCTATTCCTATCATCATCAACCAACATGGTAGCAAATAGACAGAAGTAAATATGCATGAGCAGTAATAACAGTAATATTAGATGACATGTGAGATGCACATTACAAGCAGACAAGCATAGAATCAATCATGGCATTGGACTCAATAACATAACAGTTTATTATTATCCAATTAATTTAGGTCTTGTTCCCTCATCTCTTAACAAAGTTCGATCTCCTTCCAAGCCTTATAACTCTCTTTGAATCAATTTAGTAACCTAGAAGTTATATGAATTTAAGTTAGATTTCATCTGTAACATGTTACAGTTGTCAAAAATTGAAACAGATCACTGGTAGGCGACTGATTGGTCCTATGGTCTCATGCTGTATTGACCTTACCACGTACGGTCGATACCCTACGGTCACACCATATGCGACCATACACCTGTGACCATACAGTTCCTAGATTCTTCCCGAAATGCCTATAGTCGATACTTTGGTCCTATTATGGTCGACCATATTTGCAACCATACAAGTGTAATGTGGTCTCTTGCTTTTAATACAAATTCCTCCTCTAAGCTTATCAACAAGGTCCTCCCTAGTGATCATTCTAAGGCCAAAACTCTTAGTTTTACCATATTAATTGCTCTAACCCATTCTCCATGATCTCCGCTTGAGGTTTGCTCAGAGAATCCCATAATTGAATCCTTACATTGGGTTTGGTATTACAATTACACTAGAAATTCCTACTCTTGATGTTCAAAGGTTATAGAGACAAGGTTCATACCTTATTTGTTGCAGAGAGTGTTGAACTCTTCTCTCAGCCTTCTCCTTCGTTTTCTCTCCTTCTCCTTCTCTTCCTCTAGGGTTTGATAGTGTTCCAAAAGAGTGAAAAAGGGTTGAGGAACGTCCTTTATATATAGAAAAACTCTCCATATAAGGTTCTCCAATAATAGGAAAGAGATCCTCCTTTTATTTGGTAAGTTTCCAAACTCAGAGTCTGGTTTAGGGTCGTACGGTCGGATGATACGGTCGCAGAATCTGTCGACCATACGCTCAAAAACATCGATCGTACGCTTCAAAATCAGTGGTCTTTGTTTGTCATCGTATGGTCGACCATACCTACCCAAGTAATCGACCATACACTTGATTTTAAGTATTTTTGGTCAATTTTCATACCTGGTCTTGTGGTCCTTCTTCACACGGTTGGTCCACTTGATCTAGCTATAATAGGAAAACCTGGCATGACACGATCAAATCGGGTTAGTGGAGTGCGGGTCTTACAACTACCTCCCCTTACATAAATTTTTTCCTCGAAATTTGCACATATCTTCCGAGTCAAATAGGTGAGGATATTGCTTTCGCATAGCTTTTCTTCTTTCCGTGTGATTTCTTCCACATCTTGGCTTTTCTAGATAACTTAAACATAATAGATGTCGTGGTTGCGAAGACGTTGAACCTTTCGACTAGTGATTTCAAAAGGTACCACTTCAAACGTTAAATCTTCAGTCAAATATGATGGATCTGTTGTTGACACGTGTCGAGTCTCTGACGTACTTCTTCAGTTATGAAACATGGAATACATCATGTACACTAGACATCGATGGTGGTAATGCTAACTGATACGCTACCTTTTCACACCTTGCCAGAATCTCATAAGGTCCAATATATCTAGGACATAGCTTTCCCTTCTGTCCAAACCGTTTTAGACCACGCATAGGAGATATCTTTAAAAATACCTTATCACCTATGGTAAATTCAAGATCTCAACGTCGATTATCTACATATTACTTCTGACAATTTTGAGCTATTCGGACCCTTTCCTTGATTATGTCTACTACTCGACAAGTCTCTTCGATAAATTTGGGTCCAATAACTCTCCGTTCTCCAACTTTGTTCCAAAATAAGGGAGTTCAACACTTCCTACCATACAGTGCTTCATAGGGCGACATCTGTATCATAGCTTGATAGCTATTGTTATAAGCGAACTCGATCAATGGTAATTTCTCATCCCATGATCCTTTAAAATCAATTACACAAGCTCGGAGCATGTCTTCTAAAATCTAAAAATTACACAAGCTCAAAGCATGTCTTCTATATCTAAATGGTGCACTCTGACTATCCATCGGTCTGAGGATGGAATGCGGTATTAAACTTTAACATTGTACCCATAGCCTTCTGTAATCCTTCCCAGAACTTTGAGGTAAATTGTGGGTCTCTGTTGGACACGATGCTTTCAGGAACACCATGCAATTTGACAATATTATCCACATACAGCTTGGCTAGCCTCTCTAGTGTATACTGAGGTAGTATAGCTATAAAACGAGTTGTCTTAGTTAAACGATCTACAACTACCCAAATTGTGTCAACTACTCTAGGAGCCAATGGTAATCCTATGATAAAGTCCACAGTAATGCAATCCCATTTCCAAACTGGTTCAGGTAATGGTTGTAACAAGCCCGTAGGTCTTTGCCTTTCAGCCTTTACCCGTTGACAATTCAAGCATTACGATACATATTTAACTACATCCGCTTTCATTCCCCTCCACCAATATAGTTTCTTCAGATGATGATACATCAACGTACTCCCATGATGTACCGAATTAGCAGTAGTGTGAGCTTCCTTCATTAATCTGTGTCTAATATCTAAGTCTTCACTTTCAAGGACATATAATCTCCCTCTGTATCGTAGTACCCTTTCAAGGTCCAAGGTAAAGTCAGGAGTAGTCCTACCTTTTTTAAGGTCTTCTTGCATTGTTCTCAGATAGGGGTCTGATTGAATAGCTGCTTTTACTTTGTTGTTTTGATCAGGTACAATCTTCAATGTAGCAAACATGTTTAAAAATCGATGAATAAACCCTAGGTTGATTGATTCATCTAGTTTATTTATCACGAACTGCTCATTGTCATAATTGAATACTTTTTTCTATGACACACATTGCAGCATTTGTGCTAGCTTCTTCATGTGACTTTGTCATTGCTTTTCTGCTTAGTGCATCGGCCACTACATTAGCCTTTCCTAGGTAATATTGGATATTGCAATCGTAATCCTTTAGCAACTCTAGCCATCTTCTCTGTCTCATGTTCAACTCCTTCTCATTGAAAAGATGAGTGAGACTCTCATGATCTGATTTAATCTAAAATTTCTCTCCATACAAATAATGTCTCCATATCTTGATAGCTTGTACCACCGCTGCTAATTCCAAGTCATGAGTGGGGTAATTGTTCTCATGCATCTTTAATTGTCTAGAAGCATAGGCAATTACTTGCTCTCCTTGCATGAGCACACATCCCAAACCTAACCCAGACGCAGCGGTGTACAAGATAAATGGTTCTCCTGGTACCGGTATTGTCAAGATGGGAGCTGATATCAGTCCTGCCTTCAGTGTTTGGAAACACTACTCATAGTTATCGATCCAAATAAATTTTTCTCCTTTCTTGGTCAGACTGGTGAGCGGTACAGTGATTTTGGAGTAATCTTCCTCGAATCATCGATAATACCCAGCTAAACCTATGAAACTTCTAATTTCTACAACATTCTTAGGGACTTCCCATTTCACAATGGCTCTCGATCTTGCTAGGATCCACTTTAATTCCTTTAGCTGATACAACATGGCCTAAGAAAGTTACTTCACTTTGCTAGAATTCACACTTAATAAATTTAGCGTAAAGCTTTTTTGTTCTTGGTCGTTGTAGAGCGACACTAAGATTTGTGATATGAGTTTCCTTGTCCTTGAAGTAGACCAGGATATCATCTATAAATACAATGACCGATGCATCCAGCATATCATGGAATACCCGATTCATAAGTTCCATGAAAGTTGTAGGTGCGTTAGTCAATCCGAAAGATATAACTAGGAATTTGTAATGTCCATACCTTGTTCTGAATGTTGTCTTCGGAATATCACCTTCCTTGATCTTGTACTGATGGTATCCTTATCGGAGATCAATCTTGGAGAACACTTTGGCACCTTGCAACAGGTCAAATAAGTCATCGATCCGTGGCAACAGATATCGATTCTTGATCGTGAGCTTGTTCAGTTCCCTATAATCTATACAAAGTCGAACACTACCATCCTTCTTTTTCATGAACCATACCGGCGCTCCCCATGGTGATATACTGGGTCGAATATAACCCTTGTCGAGTAACTCTTGTAATTGTACCTTCAATTCCTTCAATTCAATAGGAGCCATTTGAAAGGGTGCCTTAGATACTGGTGTGTTTCCTAGTATGAGGTCTATAACAAATTATATCTCTCGATCAGGTGGTAATCCTGGTAATTCCTCAAAAAATACATCTGGAAATTTACGCATAACTTCAATATCTTCCATTCGTGGTGCTTCCTTGGTGCGGTCGACCACGGACACTTTGTACCCAACTCCTCTTTTCTTGAGGCATCTCCTAGCCTTTAATGCATAAAGAATGAGTTTTCGTTTACGAGGAAATTTGGATCCCGCAAAACTGAACTCTGCGCCTTCCTTGTCTTTAAATGATATCTTCTTCTCAGCGCAAAGCAAACTTGCTGAATGCTGGGATAACCAATCCATCCCCCGAATGACGTCGAAGTATGCCATCTCAAATTTCACCAGGTTGGCGTCCAAACTTCGTCCATTTATAAGAACTAGACATGGTCCATAACCTTGATCCAATTTCGCTTCTAATCCCATAGGTGACTGTACTAGTAGCTTGTTATCTAATGGTTTGAGGGGTATATTTAACTTCTTTCTAAAAGACACTGATATAAATGAATATGTGGCTCCAAAGTCAAAGATTACTCTTGCGGGTATGCCATTAATAGGTATGATACCTGTAACCACATCAGGCGATGCGACAACATCCTCAGAAGTGACTGCATACCCCTTTCCTTGTTGTAGCTGCTTCCTTGGCTTAGGATAATATCTTGAATAATATCCAACTTGATCACAGTTGTAGCATTTAACTCTAGCACTGTTTAGGTTGGACTGTTGGAGTAGTCTTGGCTGCAGCATTGAAGCCTTGAGTACGGAAGGATTTAAATGTCTTAGAGTTCCCTCCATTGAATGAGTTCCATTCGGCCTCTTTATACACCTACTTTGAGCAAAGTAACTCTTTCTTTGACTAGACTCCAAAACTCGTGCTATCTGTACAGCTTCATTGTATTTTTTCTTTTCTAACCCCATAACATGCTCTCAGATGCTTCCCCTAAGTCTCATAACGAACCTTTGGGTTTTGGTATCTTCTTCCTGCATGCTAGAGGGAGCAAAGAAGAATAGCTCTTCATCACACTTCTGATAAGCGTCAACAGACATTTGTCCTTGATATAGACTCAGAATTCTTTTTCCATTTGATCCCTGAAACTCCTAGGGAAATACTTCTCGAAAAAGGATTCTTTGAAGATAGCCCAGGTTAATTGGATGTGCTTTGTCAACAGATCACTCCGAGTAGACTTCCACCAGTAATGTGCATCACCTTTCAACATAAATGTGGCACATAATACTTTCTTTTCTTCGCTGACAATCATTATCATAAAGTTTCTCTCCATCTCGTCGATCCAGTGGGCTGGCCACAGAGGATCCGATGGCTTACCAGTGAATTCCCTTGGTTTCATCTTCAGAAATGCTCAATCAGTCTGGAGTGATCAAGCTGATTTTGTGCATATGCTCCATACATGGGCGGTTGGTTTGATAATTACCTTGGTTGTACCCACCTTGTGGTGCTTCAGGGTTCTGCACTTAAGTTTGCACAACTGGTGTTTGAGGTGCTTGGGTACCATGTTGTTCATAGTAGATGCTTAGGGTACAGTATTTCTACCCCCTGGTACGTTACTAGCTTGCCCTGTAGGTATATGTGTTGTGTTTGTAGCAGGGAAAGCAATTCCCATAGCAGCTTGGATATTTGCTTGCATTTGTTGTATCTGCTGCACCTATTGTGCCAAATTCATTACTACAATGGCCAACTCTATTGGTGGTGCAAGTAAGTTGGTTGGGTTGGCCTAGGTGTGAACTTCCTGAAGCACAACATTTTGATTCCCAAGATTTCCTTTTTGCTCTTCATGACCTTCATTGTCGTTGACCTCCGTAGGTAGTGGAGGTGGGTTTACATTCTGTCTCCCTCTAGTTAATCTATGCCCAGCCATTTAAATTCTTTGGTGGAATAGTATTGGGAAGGCTACACATGTGAGACAAGATAGAATGGAAATATTTTTTTAGTCCCACAATGTAACGAGAGAGAAGAAACAAAAATCATGAGGCAATAGTTCTAACAGAATCACAAACGGACAATAATCAATCATAGGGTCGATACTGCACGGTCACATGTAGTGCGACCATAGGTTCGACCTTACGAATCCTGGAAACTGACCGAGACCCTATGGTAGATCCTATGGTCGATTGGTACGGTCGACTATTTTGGTCGAATTGTGCGACCGTACAATTCAAAAATCAGTTTTTAAACCTATTTTCGAGATATTCCCTCTAATTTCTCATTCTTCTTCCTACGTTCTCAACTCAGCTCACCACTACTGGGTTGCTACAGTGTCAATCGTACAAACTTGGTGATTCTTCATCAATCAACCATCTTCAGTATGTTCCCCTAGGTATGATTCTTTATTTCTTCTTCCTTTTCAAGCTTTCATACCTAGGTGTTCGTCATAATTAGAGTTTTCTTCAAATTAATATCTATTTGACAGTAAAAATTTGATTTTTATTGGGGGATTTTGCTATTGGCTACCCAACGGAAGAAATCCCTCAAGAAAATTCGAGTTTCATCGGTTGGTTTAATTAGCATATGAAATTTCCCATTTTTGACCTAGAAATTGGGGTTTTTCCCAATTTCATGATTTTTCCAAATTCAGTCTACCTAGTTGAATTTTCGATTGAATGAGCCTTGGAGAATGGTTTGTGACCTATGTAAGTCCTCTTACCTAAGTGTTTGGGTGAAAAGTGAAGCTTTTTCCCATTTTACATCGTTATGCTGTCCAAAATTCAAATTTCTCTAACTTGTTTTTCTTATTCTCTTTTCTTGCAGTTATCATGGTTCGCACTAAGGTTCCTCGAGTTCATGACCAGCGTCGCTTTCGGTCCATTGAAGCAGAGGTTCAATATCCATGGTTTCAGTGAGAAAAGGTGGAAGGGGGTCAGTGTGTTAACCTAGCCCATTTAGCCATATTTGATGTAGAGAGGGCATTTGGTGATATGAATTGGCTACCCATAATCTTTTACAAGGCTTGCACCTTTCCAGACCTAGTAAAGCTGTTCTATTGCCACTTATAGGTCGAGGGTGATCTAGAGGATATGGACCGGGGTAGAGAGTTTTAGATCACTAGTTGGGTGAAAAGGGTTCCTATCTCTTTCAACTGTTAAGAGTTGACTGATCTCCTGGGCATTTCCAATGATGGGCCATTGGTTTACTGCGCACCAAAGGAGCCTCGGTTTCTACTTCTATGCACGCAGAGATATGCAATCAGATTCTTCGTGTTGACCGTTGGGAGATGAAGGCCAACAACCTACGTCCTGAGCCACAGGTATATTGTAGGATCATTCAGCGTGATCTGATCCCTTAGGTTGGACACTACAACATGGTCTCCCAGTCGACTCAGTACCTAGTGTATTGTATATGCACCAAGCAGCCTGTCTGTCTGCCATACATTATTATCTGGACTATGCATAGGGCTACTTTGTCTGCTTCGCGAGGTAACCTGCCCTATGGACTGTTAATCTCCACTTTGCTGACTCGCCTCCAGTTGAATTTAGAGGATGAGAGGATCTATGAAGACACCTTATCTGCTAATCTAGATTGGGATGCCATCTGCAGGATGGGGAGGAGAGAGGTACAGGTCAACAATGAGGAGAGAAATGCCATGAAAGGTCCTCTTACTCAGGTAGAGGCAATAGATGCAGAGGAGGCAGCGGCGGCAGCAATAGAGGCAGACGAGAGGGATGATGAGGAGGATGTTGATCGGATGTACATGGATGTAAATGCCATACCTCCTCCATTACTATAGCGTTCTACTGGAGCCAACCCTTCTCAAACTTCTCAGTTGGCTGGTCCTTCACTCCCACCATCAGATGACATGATGGTGTTACTGTGTGAGATTCTGGATGCCCATTGTGCTATGGATCAGAGGGTAGGAGAGATCCTAGATGCTCAACGCTCCACAGACCAGCAGGTAGCAGATTTGATAGCGAGTCTCCAAATGACCCAGACTCAGGTAGCCTGGCTCGCGAGAGTGTATGCTGAAGACTATGATTGAGACCGTGAGGCACCTCCTCCTCCAGCGCCCCCAGCTCCACGATTACTTCTTTTACTTTCTCTTATTTATACTACAGAGTAATTGTCTGGGTTGTGGACCGTACTCTAGTTCGGATATATATTTTTCTCATTTCTTTGCAAGTCTTGGCATATGTATATAATTTGTTTCTCCTTTAATTATGTGCATTATTCTCTTTCTTAGTTTATGTCTCAAACAATACAAGTGCTTATGGTGTGTTTGTATTACAGTTTTTAATTTATCCTAACTCAGTTCATGACTTACGTGGAAGTTGTTAGGTCAATGGGTAGAACCTGAGAGAGCTCTGATACCACTAGTCACACCCCAATTCTAGACTAACCATAATAGTGTGATGAACTGTCAATAAACCAACAGTTCAACCAGGAACACTTTTAGGTAGTACCCACCATATCAAACCACACACACATTTCACGGCAATAATCAGAGATAATAAACAAATAAGCAAAAGTCTTTATAATTAATGAACTGAGTATCTAACAATGATAAGTAAATATTGAATCTAGTTATCTCCAAGTAACTCAAAACATAAAATAATCAATTACATGTTCATTAACCAAAATATAACTAAACTAATCAAAGACGCATTTATTACACTAGCATGAAGGATCATGTGCATCTTCAACAGCTTCTACGCCCATAAACGTCATGTATCCATACGACGGTGCATTCACATAATCCTCGATAGTAGTACCTGCATCATCAACTAAAAATATTCGACATTGAAAGGGTGAGCACACATCATGGCTCAGTGTGCAAAATAAAACAATGCAACAAACATATGCATGCATTCAATTCATATCTTTGGTCTGATTTTTAAGTTTGCAATGTACTATAGAAAGGTTTGGCGACCATTGTACTTGTATACAGGGGTGTGTAAGCCCACTCAATGGATCAAACACCATCATCGTCCACATCCACCCTACCATGGAATAGAAATAGAGCTAAAGTGTCCGGATCACACACCGCCAACACTTCCCCTGATGCCCTATCCATACCAACACGTAAGCCTCTATTGGCAAGGGCTTGCAAACTTGGCTCGCAACTAACCAATCCTAAATATCATCCAGTCTATCCAAGGCCTCACCTCAGAATCCCTCAATATGTCCATAGAGATAGAGCTAAGGCCCCCCGGAAGAGTCAAAGACCACACGGTCCGAGACCACCTCCCCTGATGCCCTACGACATAATAGTTCTGCTAAGGTAATGGTGATACAACGATGTCAATGGGCAAGACTTGAGTGGAGATAAAGCTAGAGTCTAGTAACCAGGTCAGAGACCACAATGCCACGTCCTTCCCCTGATGCCCCACTCGCATCCAACATACTAACCACACTACACAATCACATGTCTATTCTTATCATCATCAACCAACATGGTAGCAAATAGACAGAAGTAAATATACATGAGCAGTAATAACAGTATTGTTGGATGACATGTGAGATGCACATTACAAGGATACAAGGAAAGAATCAATCATGGCATTGGACTCAATAAAATAATAGTTTATTATTATCCAATTAATTTAGGTCTTGTTCCCTCATCTATTAGCAAAGCTCGATCTCCTTCCAAGCCTTACAACTCTCTTTGAATTAATTTAGTAACCTATAAGTTATATGAATTTAAGTTAGACTTCATGTGTAACATGTTACAGTAGTAAAAAATCGAAACAGATCACTGATAGATAACTGATTGGTCCTATGGTCTCATGCTGTGTTGACCTTACCACGTACGGTCAATACCCTATGGTCGCACTATATGCAACCATACACCTGAAATCATACAGTTCCTGGATTCTTCTCGAATGCCTATGGTTGATACTCTGGTCCTACTATGGTCGATCATATTTGCAACCATACGAGTGTAATGTGGTCTCTTGCTTTCAATACGAATTCCTCCTCTAAGCTTATCAACGGGGTCCTCTCTAGTGATCATTCTAAATCCAAAACTCTTAGTTTTTACCATGTTAATTGCTCTAACCCCTCCATGATCTCCTCTTGAGGTTTGCTCAGAGAATCCCATAACTAAATCCTTACATGGGGTTTGGTATTACAATTACACTAGAAATTCCTACTCTTGATGTTCTAAGGCTACAGAAACAAGGTTTATACCTTACTTGTTGCAGAGAGTCTGTAGAACTCTTCTCTCAGCCTTCTCCTTAGTTTTCTCTCCTTCTCCTTCTCTTCCTTCTCATCCTCTAGGGTTTGATAGTGTTCCAAAAGAGTGAAAAAGGGTTGAGGAACATCCTTTATATACAGAGAAACTGTAAGACCCGTGTCAAACTAACCCGATCTTACCACCATGAACCAGGTTTACCCATCATGGTCGAGTCAATGGACCAAGGGCGTGAAGGAGAGCGAGATTCCAGGTATCAAATCGACCCAAAAACACTTAAAATAGGGCAAGGGTCGCATACCCAGCTAAACAGGGTCGACCCTCTCAAATTAGAAACTCAGACCCTGAAAAATGGACAGAGGGTCGGACAGTGTCAAACCACAGGGTCGACGGGATCATCGACCCTCTAATCGACCCTCACTTACTGCCGAGTCTGAAATTAGGAAATTTCCTAATTTTCGATTGGGATTCTTTCCAAATCTCAATGGGACTATTATAGGACATTCCTACTCTATTTAAAGGACGTCCCTAAGCCACTTTCACTCCTTTCACAACCCTAATTGAATTGAGAGAAAGAGAGAAGAAGGAAAAGAGGAAGAAAAGAGGCAAGGAAGAAAACTTAGAAAAAAGGAGAAGAATTTCCAAAGAAAGTAATCTTCTCAGGTATGGATACTAATTCCATGAGTTTCTACAGAACTTAGGTTAGATATGGTTGAGTGTAGGATTTCGGAGAAACCCAAACCATCCATCCATGGTTAAGTTGTCATGGAAAAACCTAGGATAATGCATGAAAGCCATCTAGGAGGATGAATCATGGTTTCAGACCATGGAATGAATGTTTAATGGAATGTGGAAGCAAGCCATAGGACCCCAAACATGAAGAATGAACTAAAAACTGGAAATTGGACCTGATTGCACAGAGGGTCGCACACAGGGTCGATAGACCCATCGACCCTATGCACCCTGACCATCGACCCTCAGCATTCGGGAAGTTCAGAAAGAGGACAGGGTCGATAGACCCATCGACCCTATGCCTTCTGAGCATCGACCCTCTGATCGACCTTTAGTTAACAGCATGGTTTTTAAGTTGGAAATTAATTCTAATTAAATTCTATCGACTTTGTTAGGTTTGCTAGCATTATAATAACACTGTAGAGGTGATTCTAAAGCTTGGAAAATATCTATTAGCAAGCTAAGGTGGGGAACCTTAACTCCAAACTAAGTTGGTTAATAATAAACTGTTTTCTATTTCTTGAGTCCTATGCCGTGCTTGATTCTATGCGAATATGATTGTAATGTGCATACAGCATGCCATCCAATATTTCTATTACTTGTTCATGCATATTTACTTTATTGTTTATAACATGATGATGATGATGATGATGATGATAGGAATAGGCATGTGGTTGATGTACTTGATGCGAGCGAGTATCAGGGGAGGTGTGATGAGAATGTCAATAAACGTTAACCTTTGACGGGACTCAGCACTTTAGCTCTATCTCTAACTCAAGTCTTGTGCATTGGCATCGTCATATCGCCATTACTTTAGCAGAACTATTATTTCGTAGAGTATCAGGGGAGGTGGTCTCGGTCCTTGTAGTCTCTGACTCTACCGGGGGGCCTTAGCTCTATCTCTATGGACATTCTGAGGGATGCTGGGGTGAGGCCTTGGATACACTGTTTGGCATTAGGATTGGTTAGTTGCGAGCCCAGTTTGCAGCCCTCGCCAACATGGGCTTACCTGTTGGTATGGCACTATATAGCAATAAACGTAACCTTTGTTATATATTGTTCATGGTTGGGTGCATGTGAGTTGACGATAAACGTGATCTTCGGGTAACGTCACACACTCATGTATAGAGGCGGAGTCAATAAACGCGACCTTTGGCTACCTCAACCTTTCTATAGCATACTGCAAACTTTAAACCCGACCAAAGATATAAAGTGATTTTTTTTTGCATGCATATGTAATGTTGCATTATTTTGGCTACTCACTGAGCCGTGTTGTGTGCTCACCCCTCGACGTCGAACATTTTTAGTTGATGATGCAGGTTACATAGTTGAAGACTATATGAATGCTTCTACGTACGGAACGGTAGCAGCAATGGAAGCTGGAGTTGAAGATGATACACACGACTCCTCTTGCGAGTGCAACTCGTGTGTATTTGACTAGATATTTTTATAGGTTTCTTTATTAGATTTATAAGACATGTATTTGGTACTTAAATATTTATGTCTCAGTTGAGAACAGAATAATTTGCTATTAAATTAATGATATCATCTTAGTTGCTCAGTTCATTTTATTATAGATTTTCTGCTATTGTGTATTACTCTGATTATGATTATGGATGTGTGAAAGTTGGATAAAATGGGGATAGCCTATTTGAGATCCTGGTTGAACCGTTGGTTATTTAGTGGTTCATCACACCATTCTAAACAGTACGGAATTGGGGTGTGACAACTTGGTATCAGAGCATCTCAGGCCTTGCCCGCTGAACTAACATACATTCAAGACAATTGTGAACTGAGTTAGGATAAAAATAAAAACAGTAATATTAACACATTATAAGCACCAGTGATGATTGAGACCAAATTTAAAAAGAGAATAATGCATCTATAAAAGGTGGAACCATATATATACACTCACACAGAAAGAGGAGACCAAGAATTATCCTAATAAACAAACAATTTAGGGTATTATCTATAAGTTGGGTAGTTATCCAAGTATACAAGGATATAGCACAGTAGCAAGAAGGGAGCTTCTATAAAGTAGAAAATTAGAATACCGAGTTGGTACTCACAAGATGTGAAACTCGATGTAAGACAGATGAAGAAGGATAGTAATGCCAAAAAAAAACCTGTAGAGATAAAGGAAAAGATCTCAGGCTAAATCCAACAGAGATAAGAGGATAATGGCCATGTAAGTAGATATGTTTATATAGGATGCGGTGCATTATTGACTTACTCTTATGATTATAGAGGATGCACATACTTAATTTTAATTCTCGTACCTTGATAGGATACCTTCTTGATTTAACTTGTCAATTGAAGTCATAGATATTGTTTCTTTAGTAGTATTCCTGATTATACCAATCTTAGCCACTCTCATGATCGACCAAATGAACAGAGATGTGAACTGAATGAATAGTTAAATGTTTAATCGGGTTGAGCGTACATCTCCTGATTTATACCTGATTTATTGATGTACGAAATTTTTTCTCCAGATTATACCTGATTTACTGTTGTGCGAAATCTTTCTTCAGATTTACTCCTGTAGTGCCTCGACCAATGGCATTATATATACTCAATAGAACCTGTAACCATGAGGTTAAGAGCTATAAAACCTCTATTTCCATGTAATTGGGCCACCGTGCAACCTAACGACCTTTAGATGCCGGTTAGATTATCATAGATTTACTCCTGATTCTTAAAACCTAAGTTCGCTAGATAAAGCAAGTGGTTGTCATTATGATAATTGAAAGAAGGAAAAGAATTATTTTGGATGCACATTCTGATTCATTAACTCCCTGACCTTTGTTGATAAAGATGTTTAGTGATAATGGAATTATTGGAAGGAAGATGATTAAATTCAGATTAGATTTTATAGCCAAGAAACCTCCGATGAAGTAATGGAGAATCTATTTTGAGATTTCTAAACTGGTGGTTATGAATCATGTCTATAAAGGAGTGCATGAGAAAATGTGGGAACTATTAAGAGTAGCCAGTAAAGAAATAAATAGCACTCAAGTAGAGTTAAGGATGGCTATATCGGTATGAATTTTGACAAGGTAGAAGATTCCTAAAGGCAAATTTATGAATGGATACACGGATAAGTCATGGCATAAGTAGTACTCGATTTAATAAAATGATAATTGAGTTATGCCCAATGTTGAGGGATATGATTAAGTAAAGACCAAAATAGTTTGGCTGAATTAATGAATTTATAAGCATATACCCTAATGCTTATAGATAGACTTGGGATATGAAGTAACAATCACAAGGTATACTCCAAGGACAAGGAAACCCATGTCAAGAACCTAAACGCAGCCCTACAGCGTTTAAGGAAAGAGAAGTTATACGCCAAATTTTCAAAGTATGAGTTTTGGCTAAGTGAAGTGCCTTTCTAGGCCATGTAGTATCCGCCGAAGGAATCAAAGTGAACCCTAGCAAAATTGTGAAGTGGGAAGCACCAAAGAGCGTTTCAAAAATTAAAAGTTTTCTAGGTCTAGCTGGTTATTATCGGAGATTCGTAGAAGACTATTTTCGGATTGCCGTACCTCTTACCAGTTTGACCAAGAAAGGAGAAAAATTTGTATGGACGGATAAGTGTGAAAAGAGTTTTCAAACACTGAAGACCAGATTGATATCCGCTTCGATTTTGACTATTCCGATCCCAGGGCATACATTTACCTTATATACCGATGCGTCGGGATTGGGATTAGGATGTGTGCTTATGCAAGGAGAGCAAGTGATTGCCTATGCCTCGAGACAATTGAAGGTACATGAGAAAAATTATCCCACTCATGATTTGGAGTTAGCGGCAGTAGTACATGTTGTCAAGATATGGAGACACTACCTATACGGAGAGAAATTCCAGATTAAGTCGGACCATAAAAGTCTTACTTATTTATTTAATCAGAAGGAGTTGAATATGAGACAAAGAAGATGGCTGGAACTATTGAAAGACTATGATTGTGATATCCAGTATCATCCAGGAAAAGCGAACGTAGTAGCAGATGCATTGAGCAGAAAAGCAATGATAAAATCTCAAGGAGAAGTTAGTATGACTGCGGCAATGTGCACTACTGGAATGGTATTCAATCACAACAACGAGCAATATGTGATAGATACAACGGATGAATCAGCTAACCAAGGGTTTATTCATCGGTTTTTAAATATGTTCGCAGCATTGAAGATTATACCGGATATAGTGGATGAAGTGAAGACAGCTATCAAAGCAGATCCTTATCTGAGAACAGTACAAGAAGACATGGAGAAAGGTAGGACTAACCCGGAGTTCACCTTGGATGAAGAAAAAGTATTGAAATACAAAGGAAGAATATGTGTACCCGAAACAGAAAGTGTGGACATTAGACACCGACTGATGAAAGAAGCTCATACCACCATCTATTCGATACATCCTGGAAGTACAAAAATGTATCATGATCTAAAGAAACTGTATTGGTGGAGGGGAATGAAAGCAGATGTAGCTAAGTTCGTGTCTCAATGCCTAAATTGTCAGAAAGTAAAGGCTGAATGACAAAGACCCGCAGGACTGTTACAGCCGTTATCGAAACCAGCATGGAAATGGGACTGCATCACTATGGACTTCGTCACAGGACTACCATTGACTCCTTCAGTAGTTGACGCAGTTTGGGTGATTGTAGACCGTCTGACAAAAATTGCTCGTTTCATACCTATACGACCTCAGTATACACTGGAAAGGTTAGCGAAGCTGTATGTGGATAATATTGTTCGATTACATGGTGTTCCAAAAAGCATCGTGTCGGATAGAGATCCCCGATTTATTTCCAAGTTTTGGGAAGGACTACAAAAGGCTATGGGTACAACATTAAAGTTCAGTACTGCATTCCATCCGCAAACAGATGGACAGTCAGAGCGCACAATTCAGATTCTAGAAATATGCTACGAGCATGTGTAATTGATTTCAAGGGATCATGGGATGAAAAATTACCATTGATCGAGTTCGCTTCTAATAATAGCTATCAGGCTACTATACAGATGTCACCTTATGAAGCACTCTATGGAAGAAAGTGTCGAACTCCTTTTTTTTGGAATGAAGTGGGAGAACGTAGTATTGTTGGACCGGAATTCATTGAAGAAACTTGTCGACTGGTCGACATCATCAAGGAAAGGGTAAGAATAGCTCAGAACCGTCAGAAGCAATACGTAGATACTCGACGAAGAGATCTAGAGTTCGCCGTAGGTGATAAAGTATTTTTGAAGGTATCGCCTATGCGAGGATTGAAAAAGTTCAGACAAAAAGGGAAACTAAGTCCAAGATATGTCGGGCCATATGAAATTCTGGCTAAGCGTGAAAAAGAAGCTTATCAGTTAGCACTACCACCATCTATGTCAAGCGTGCATGATGTATTTCACATTTCCTTATTGAAGAAGTATGTCAAAGACCCAACGCATGTTTTGACAGTGGATTTGCCAGAATTGACTGATGATTTGACATTTGAAGTAACACCAACGGAAATCACTAGTCGAAAGGTTCAACGTCTACGCAACAGAGATATCTACTATGTTAAGGTCACATGGAAAAGTAGAGACATGGAAGAAGTTACATGGGAAGAAGAAAATGCTATGCGGAAGCAATACCCTCACTTATTCGATTCAGAAGGTACGTCCAATTTCGAGGATGAAATTTTTATAAGTTGGGGGGAGTTATAAGACCCGTGTCAAACTAACCCGGTCTTACCACCTTGAACCAGGTTTACCCATCATGGTCAAGTCAATGGACCAAGGTCGTGAAGGAGAGCGAGATCCCAGGTATCAAATCGACCCAAAAACACTTAAAATAGGGCAAGGGTCGCATACCCAGCTAAACAGGGTCGACCCTCTCAAATTAGAAACTCAGACCCTAAAAAATGGACAGAGGGTCGGACAGTGTCAGACCACAGGGTCGACGGGATCATCGACCCTCTAATCGACCATTACTTACTGCCGAGTCTGAAATTAGGAAATTTCCTAATTTTCGATTGGGATTCTTTCCAAATCTCAATGGGACTATTATAGGACATTCCTACTCTATTTAAAGGACGTCCCTAAGCCACTTTCACTCCTTTCACAACCCTAATTGAATTGAGAGAAAGAGAGAAGAAGGAAAAGAGGAAGAAAAGAGGCAAGGAAGAAAACTTAGCAAAAAGGAGAAGAATTTCTAGAGAAAAATAATCTTCTCAGGTATGGATACTAATTCCATGAGTTTCTACAGACCTTAGGTTAGATATGGTTGAGTGTAGGATTTCGGAAAAACCCAATCCATCCATCCATGGTTAGGTTGTCATGGAAAAACCTAGGATAATGCATGAAAGCCATCTAGGAGGATGAATCATGGTTTCAGACCATGGAATGAATGTTTAATGGAATGTGGAAGCAAGCCATAGGACCCCAAACATGAAGAATGAACTAAAAACTGGAAATTGGACCTGATTGCACAGAGGGTCGCACACAGGGTCGATAGACCCATCAACCCTATGCACCCTGACCATCGACCCTCAGCATTCGGGAAGTTTAGAAAGAGGACAGGGTCGATAGACCCATCGACCCTATGCATTCTGAGCATCGACCCTCTGATCGACCCTCAGTTAACAGCATGGTTTTTAAGTTGGAAATTAATTCTAAATAAATTCTATCGACTTTGTTAGGTTTGCTAGCATTATAATAATACTGTAGAGGTGAATCTAAAGCTTGGAAAATATCTATTAGCAAGCTATGGTGAGGAACCTTAACTCCAAACTAAGTTGGTTAATAATAAACTGTTTTCTATTTCTTGAGTCCTATGCCGTGCTTGATTCTATGCGAATATGATTGTAATGTGCGTACAGCATGCCATCCAATATTTCTATTACTTGTTCATGCATATTTACTTTATTGTTTATAACATGAGGATGATGATGATGATGATGATAGGAATAGGAATGTGCTTGTATGTGTGTGGTTGATGTACTTGATGCGAGCGAGTATCAGGGGAGGTGTGATGAGAACGTCAATAAACGTTAACCTTTGATGGGTCTCAGCACTTTAGCTCAATCTCTAACTCAAGTCTTGTGCATTGGCATTGTCATATCGCCATTACTTTAGTAGAACTATTATGTCGTAGAGTATCAGGGGAGGTGGTCTCGGTACTTGTAGTCTCTGACTCTACCGAGGGGCCTTGGCTCTATCTCTATGGACATTCTGAGGGATGCTGGGGTGAGGCCTTTGATACATGTTTGGCATTAGGATTGGTTTGTTGCGAGCCCAATTTGCAGCCCTCGCCAACTGGGGCTTACATGTTGATATGGCACTATATAGCAATAAACGTAACCTTTGTTATATATTGTTCATGGTTGGGTGCATGTGAGTTGACGATAAACGTGATCTTCGGGTAACGTCACACACTCGTGTATAGAGGCGGAGTCAATAAACGCGACCTTTGGCTACCTCAACCTTTCTATAGCATACTGTAAACTTTAAACCAGACCAAAGATATAAATTGATTTTTTTTTGCATGCATATGTAATGTTGCATTGTTTTGGCTACTCACTGAGCCGTGTTGTGTGCTCACCCCTCGACGTCGAATATTTTTAGTTGATGATGCAGGTTACACAGTTGAAGACTATATGAATGCTTCTACGTATGGGACGGTAGCAGCAATGGAAGCTGGAGCTGAAGATGATACACACGACTCCTCTTGCGAGTGCAACTCGTGTGTATTTGACTAGATATTTTTATAGGTTTCTTTATTGGATTTATAAGACATGTATTTGGTACTTAAATATTTATGTCTCAGTTGAGAACAGAATAATTTGCTATTAAATTAATGATATCATCTTAGTTGCTCAGTTCATTTTATTATAGATTTTCCGCTATTGTGTATTACTCTGATTATGATTATGGATGTGTAAAAGTTGGATAAAATGGGGTAGCCTATTTGAGATCCTGGTTGAACCGTTGGTTATTTAGCGGTTCATCACACCATTCTGAACAGTGCGGAATTGGGGTGTGACAGAAACTCTCCATATAAGGTTCTCCAATAATAGGAAAGAGATCCTCCATTTATTTGGAAAGTTTCCAAACTCAGAGTCTGGTTCGGGGTCGTACTGTCAGATCGTACAGTCACAAAATCCATCGACCATACATTCAAAAACATTGATCGTAAGCTTTAAAATCAAGTGGTCTTTATTTACCATCGTTTGGTCGACCATACCTACCCAGGTAGTCGACCATACCTACCCAGGTAGTCAATCATACACTTGATTTTAAGTGTTTTGGGTCGACTTTCATACCTGGTCTTGTGGTCCTTCTTCACGCAGTTAGTCCACTTGATCCAGCTATGATAGAAAGACCTGGCACGACACTGTCAAATCAGGTTAGTGGAGTGTGGCTCTTACAGTGTGAGCTTGCCTAATAGATCACACATCGTTGTTGCCCCACATCACTCACTCTAGTATAGAGATAGTGCCAAAGTCTGGTGGGCAGGCAGCGCCTTAATCCCACGTCTTCCCCCTGATACTCTACACTGTACCAATACCTACACCCATATTGGTGAGGGCTAACAAGTAGATTCGTCACTAACCAATCCAACATGTCATCATAGTATCCAAGGACCCATCCCAACACAACTTCCTATGGAATTGAGATAGGGCTCGAGTCTGACAGTCAGGCAATAGACCACAATGCCACGTCCTCCCCCTGATACCCTACCTATACCAAGCATGCTAAAATAGTAGCAATACAGAAAGGTGCTAGTGTGAAGAATGATCCAAGACCCCAGGCCTTTCTCATTCCATACACCAACAAAAACATTCACATGCCTAACAATTACAACCTAGTATAGCGAGTATGCATAAAGAGATATAATAATAGAAATAAATATGACATGTTAATATTCACAATCATCATGCCACGATACAGAAATAATTAATAACGTTTTACTATTATTAGTTAATTAGGGTTTAGATCCGATTCCCTTATCTGACTATTGATTGCTAGCTTCCTCTGTGTCACAGAGTCCAACCTTGTCGTGAAAAGGTCCTACATATCATTAACGTTTGATTAGAATTAGTTCCATTGGGTTTACGTTGGTCGAAACCCCACAGGGATTGGAAAATACCCTTTCAGAACATACCGGTCACAAGTCACTGTACAATAGTGTGACTAGTATGGTCGACTGGACAATCTTGGTAGACTTCCCAAGGGGTACTGATCGCACCTACTGCCACTGGTATGGTTTACCAGTATACCTCCGTAAGACCACCAACATGGTGTCCGTCTTCTGTCGGTCTTTTAACTTAACTTCTAGGGTTTCTCCTATGCATTTTAGGCCTGAGCAACATATTAAGATGTGTTTTATCTCTCATTTAAGTCATATGCCGTGATGAGCCTTAGTTTAGAATTCAAATCTAGGGTTTATCAAACTTATTAGGGTTTAACCAAAAGGTAAGGTTTTGGATCAATACCTAGTCTAGCATGGTATTAATCAACATCTAAAACAACATAAAATTAGAGAGAGGTACAACACTTACCATTGGTCTGTGAACTATAGCGTTCTTCTTCCAACGGAGTCTCCTCTGCAACCTTCCTTAGCTCCTTTCTCCTCTTCAGATCTCCTTCTCGTCTCTAGGGTTTGTAAGAGTTAACAAAGAGGATCTAAGGAAGTTGAAGAGTCAATATATAGACTACGATAGGTTTTAAAAGAGTTTTCTACGTAAGGAAGGTCTCTAAGATTGAGATTTGAAAGGTGGGACCCACTAGGATTCGTTCTCAAATCTAACTAGTCTACTCGTACAGACATACCGATCGACCGGTATGGTAGACCGGTATCATGAGACCGATATGTCTCATGACACTTCCCATCTAGTCCCTTTTAACTATTTCCGTACCTAAACTTTGTTTTATCATTTGCTCATCCTGTCTGGTCCGATTATGATTAAAAGACCTATCACGATACTAATAGAGGTTTAGGTCGAGTTCGTGAAGTATGGGTCTTACATTCCCTATTTCAAAACTTACTAAATAAATGTAAATCTTTGAAACATGGTAAGAATGCTTTCCTATTCTACCAACCAAATCCAGCAAATATCACAATGAATATGTCTATCTTACTATATATATCAGAATCATCCAGATATGGTAATGAATGCATTTATCCTATCATATATATCAAAGATTATGCTAAAATAGGCAAGATAGTTTATTATGTGAAAAACAGCATGTTCCAGCTCTGCATACTTGTAAATTTGAGTAGGAGATAACTGACTCGAAGGGCTACATTCCCTATGTTTTCCTCTCTCCTGGATTCTGTATGTAAACCCTACTTATAGGCTCATGAGCAGAGTGCTTCTGCTTTTTCTCTATTTCTAACCTTTGTGCATTGCACAATTGTTTTGGAGGTCATCCCAGATCCAAATCGATCTGGTTTTCTTGGAGGATCTTTCGAACTCATTTAGGCATGTCTTTTAATTTTTTGGAGGTCAGAAAAATTTGTCTTATATGTTTGATATCAATATTGCAGTCAGATTTTAGATCTGGCTCTCTTAGATTTGAATCTCAGTCATGAAAAAAAAAATTTCCTAGGCAAAACTCCATGGATGGAGCTCAAATTCAAGGAAAAAAACTCTTTATAACATATATTTTCATAGACAAATATCTTATTTGGGTTTTAATAGTGGAATTTACATAGGAATGCAAGCAAGCATGCTACTCTACACTTGTTCCTTTACAACCCTATTCTAGCATGTGCATCTTCATTGAGCTTTAATGGAGATGGGGAAGAAGACTTACCTTGTCCCTCTATTGGGATGAAGACTCTTATTGCATAAGCTTAATGGAGGATGAAGATGGTGGAGGTGAGAGCTTCTTCTCTTCTTCTCCTTCCTTTCTTTCTTTCTCTTTTTCTCTCTGTCTCTCTTCTCTCTTCTTTCTCACTTGCTCACATTTTCGGAGAGAGGGGGGATCCAATTTCATAGATGGATGCTTTGGACACTCCCTTTGTCTTATTTATAGCCCTAAGGCTCTCCTTTGCCAACTCACATTGAGTTGTCAATAGGTTTAATTGAAATTTCTCTAAATTCCAAGTTTTGCCTTAGATTTGGTGTGCATATTGGATATTTGACATGTGTCACTTTATTTTTGGCTCAAATAGAATCTTTGAATTGGTATCTAAGTAAAGACCAATTAATCTCTAATTAGAGACCATTGAGTTTCTAGAGTTTTCCAAAATTTCCTTTTCTTCTTTCCTTCTTTCTTTTTTTTTCTTTTCTTTTTAATTTTAGGCACTTTCCTATGTCAACACATAAGATTTGTATGACACATGTCACTCTACTATTGAATCCCTCCTTAACTTCCTAATTAGCTAATAGAATCTCCTTGTAACTTTATTTTTTTTAAATCCTTGTTTTCCCTTTCTTGTGTGTAAAGTCAAAACTTCCAAAGTAAACACAAAAGATCTTTGACAGAACCCTTGTGTGACATGTGGTATGCTACTATTGGAGCCTCTTTGATTTTTCTAATTAGCTAATAGAATCTCATATTTTCTAAATTATTTCATTCCCTTTTATTATTTTTCCTTCTTTGTGTGTATAGTCAAAGTTTCCAAAGCAAACACATAAGATCTTGTAGTGAACACTTGCATGACATGTAGAACGTGGAGCAATAAATCTCAAGTATATGCATTTCAAGTGTTCAATAAATTTCAAGTATTTTCATTTTAAATGTACAACAAATGTCAAATATGTTACATTCAAGTGTAACAACTCTCAAATATATTGCATTTCAAGTGTGCAACAAATCTCATGTATGTTGCATTTCAAGTAGCAAATCTCAAATATATGCATTTCAAGTGTGCAAAAAATTTCAAGTATGTGCATTTCAAGTGTGCAACAAATTTCAAGTATGTGCATTTCAAATCTGCAATAAATTTCAAATATATCCATTTCAAATGTGCAATAAATTTCAAGTATATGCATTTCAAATGTGTTACAAATTTCAATTGTTGTAACCTTAATGTGCAACAAATTTCATGTGTTGTAACCCGAATGTACAACAAATCTCAAGTGTTAAGTGGGGTATGGAATTTTCTTATATCACTCTTGTAAGCACCCCATTTTTGCCACCTTTCTCGTACCATCTCTGGCTTACTTGGACCACTAAGTATCCTGTGTCATCCCCTACTCATGGGAACCCCAATCCTGCCATTTTAGGGTCACCCCATGTCATTTTCCCCTTAGGAGTCCAAACGTGCCATAAATAGACCCTCCAGTGTTAAACCTTGTCCAAAGTCCAATACCTGCCATTTCTGGCTCATCTGGACCCCCTTGAGTCACATTTCCCCCTAGGGTCAAACCTACCATAATTAGGAATACCACTCAGTCATGTGTTGCTCGGGCCAGAAAACTGCCATATAGGGATCATCTAGTACTTAAATCTTCCCTTTAGTCCAAAACTACCTTACTTGGGTCATCTGGGATCATTTATAGGCATAAAACCATCATTTACCTCTTCAAGGGCGTTTTGATCATTTTGGTCAAAGTTGGTCAAACTTAGTCAAACTTGGTCAAATCTAGTCAACTAGCCCATATATAATCAATCTAGTCCTTCACTTGTGATCTTAGAGTCGTATTTTCCTTTTATTAGTCAATTTGGACCTATTAGTGCCCCTGAGGTCAAATCTGTCTTTTCTAACTCATCCAAAGTCATTTTTCATCATAGAATCTATTTTTGGCCATTATGAGTTGTTCAGCATGTCTTGTTAAAATTTTGAAAGAATCGGAGAAGGTATAAGAAATGACTTCCCAAGGGGGTCATCCACCTTGAGATTACCCAGGCCCGAGCACGCTTCACTAGGTATGACTAATTTTGGCCCCTTCCAGGGCCGTTTAAGGTCAAATTTTTACATAATATCATGCACGTGGCTAAATTGCACCCATCCAAACCCAGCGGAGCAGTCGAACTTGGTCAGAAGTGGTTAAACCAGCCGACCTAGTCAAAACCTATTCAACCCAGTCAACTTGGTCCAAACCCATCCAACCCAATCAACTCAGTTAAAACCAAGTCAAACCCAGTTAAACCTAGTCGAAGCTAGTCAACCCAGTTCATACCCAGTCAATCTAGCCTAGTCACCTAGCACCTCCCTAGGTGTTACGTAGAGTGACACATGACACTGAAAGATTTTGTCATCCCCTTGGTGGTCCATAAGTGATGAGAGAGAGGGTGGAGAGAGAAAGTAAATAGAGAGAGAATGGAGAAAGTGGTTTGAAGTTCAACTTAAGCCCAACTTGAGCCCACTAAGGCCTAAGCTAATCCTAATGGGCCTAACTTAACCCTAATGGGCCTAAGTGAGTGGACCAAATTTAATCCCTTTTGCTTCTTGAGGATTGAACTGCAATTAAATGAGATAAGGATGCAACGGGCCGGTCCAATTCGGTTTCGGTTCAGGTTGAAATGGTGTCAGGCTTTACAAGCCCAGCCCAAAACATGTCCATTAAGGGTTTGGGCTGGGGTGGGCTGCACTAGACAAAATAACTAACAAGCCGGTCTAGTGTCAGTTTGTTATCGGGCAGGGCTTATTTGGCTGACTTTGGGCCAGCTCGGTCTGGACTACCTTTATACGTAGCTATTTTTGCACGACAATAAATTTTTTCTAGCACTTTTTGTTCATATTTAATACAATTGTAAGCGGTTGAGTTCTGATTGATCTTAGGGGCATCTAAGCATAGATAATGGATTGCATATTTGTATTTATCTAATTAGAAACATTAGATCCTTAGTCAATTAGTTATTATTTGAGCAGTAAAAAGAATCGGTCGGGCTAACTTGGGCTTCTTAAAGGGCCTTACCGGTGTTCTGGTTTCTTAATGGGCCAGTTTGGTTCGATTTCAATCTAGACCGAAACAATGTCGGGCTTTACAAGCCCAGACAGAAACCTATCCATTAAGGGTTGGTCCAAGCTGCGTTCGGACTACGCCAGGCCAACCCGGTCCGTGCTACTGGGCCGGGCCCAGATTTAACACCCTTAAAATAAGAGAGGCATATGTGCAAATAAATACAAATAAGCAAAAAGGGAAAAAAAAAGAAATAATAATAAATAGAGAGGGGGGCCTACCCCCATTAATGTAAAGTGAGGCAGAGACTCCTTGCCATGTCCTTTAGGTTGGAAAGAAAATAAAAAAAAAGAAAGAGAAGAAATTGAGAAAGAAAATGAAAAAGGAAAGAAAAAAATAAATAAGATATTTTCTTAAGGCTATAAAAGAAAGCAAAGGAGGCAGGAGGGGGCATCCTTCCACGTTGAGCAGCCCTTCCCCATTCACGTCCAAAGAGGGAGAGAGAGACAAGAAAGAAAAAGAGAAAAGAAGAAGAAGAAGAGAGAAGAAAGAGGAGCTCTCACCTCCACCATCTTCATCCACCATCAAACTCCTGCAATAAGGGTCTTAATCCCCATAGATGGACAAGGTAAGTCTCCTTCCCCACCTCCATTAGAGAGCTTCAAAGTATGCATGCTAAATAGGCTTAGATGGGAGTAAGTAGTATACATGATCATGTTTGGAAGCATTCTTGTGTGATTTCCATAGTTAACTTTTCTATCGAATAATTTTCATTGAAAATATATGCTGTTAGGAGTCTCTCCTTCAAATTTGAGCTCCATCCATGGATATCTATTTGCCTAGGCAAAAAAAAATCCATGAATGAAGTTTAAATCCAGAAAAGTCAAATCTGGAACATGACAGTATAAGATGTGTTTGATATATTTAGACATATTTTTTGGACTCCAAAAACTTATGAGAAATGTCTTAATAAGTTAGGAAGATCCCCTTACAAGCCCAGACTGATTTGAATCTGGGATGACCTCCAAAAAAATCATGCAATGCACAGTGGTTAGAAATAGAGACAGAACAGAGGTGCTCTGTTCATGGGCCTAGAACTAGGATTTTCACCCAGAATCGAGGAGAGAAAAAAACATGGGGAATGTAGCACATAATTTATCTGACTCTCAGAGCTAGTTAGGAGTTATTTGGATATAAATTGAAATTTTGGTGGATTTTACACTAAAATCGGATAGAATCTGGAACAGAATTTTACATCACTTTGAGTGTTAAATCTGGATATGATAGAGCTTCTTTCTGCAAATGTCTAGTAGAGAAAAAAAGTTAGGATTTTGAATCTAGTTTCTGAGAATATGCCTGGATTTAATTTTCATAGAAAATTTGATTTTATATAGATTTTACAAGATAGGTATGCAAATTTGGAAAAATCTATTTTCTACACAATGAACAAACTTGCATGTTTTTTAATACTCTTTGACATATATGGTAAGATAGATGCAATCCTCACCATATTTGGATGATTTTTATGTATATGGTAAGATAGGAATATTCAATACCATATTTGTTAGATTTGTATGGTGGAATAAGAAAGCATTCCTTACCATATTTGAAAGATTTCTACATGTTTGATATATAAGGAAGGTTTTCTTACCATATATAGATTTGGACATACTTGGTAGGTTTTGAAAAAATTTCTTGCCATCTTTGTATTCACTCATGATCATCTATTTGGTAGGATAGAAAGATTTCTTACCATATTTCCACATGTCATATTAAGATCTTGCTATACTTAGAAAGTACCATGATTAGATCTTAACATATTAAATCTTGCTATTAGTGTTAAATACCATATTTAAATCTTTCCATGCATGATAATTGCCATGTTTAGATAAGATCTTTATTTTTGGTAATAATTTAATTTTTACAACACCATAGTCGAATATCTATACACCTAGCAAACATATTAGGTGTAGGGACGTGCGTGTAGGCACTTATATTCATGGGAAAAGTAAAAATGAAAATGATAAAAATCTTAATCAAGAATGATCAAGCCTAGCTCAACATTCCAAAATTAGGGTTTTTTAGGTTAAGGGTAACTTTAAGACGATCCCTACCCCTCAGCTCATTTTCCTTAAGGTACAGAGACCTAGATAGGTGTAATGTGAATCCAACCATAGATCATTTAGGATCACTACTCCGACCTTGAAAGTACACACTCAATGAATCCATTTGTTTCGAACTACGTGGATCCTAATTATTAGGGTAAGACCCTAGGTTACATAGGCAGTTTGGGAAGATTCTTAAATATGGCTCCACCCCCCTTAAGTTATTTAGAATACCCATACGATTTGCTTGTTTAAGTTGTACATCCCTTTGGCCTATTTAGAATACTCGTATGTTACGCTTGTAAAAGTCGTACACCTTTCGTACGTTTCACTTGTAAAAGCCGTACACCCCTGGTACGTTTCTCTTACACACCTCATACATTCCTCGTACGTTTCGCTTATTTTTCTTGTAAAAACCATATATTCCTCGTACATTTCACTTGTAAAAGCCATACACCCCTCGTACGTTTCGCTTGTAAAAGTCGTACACCCCTCGTATGTTTCGCTTGTAAAATCCGTACACCTCTTATACGTTTCGCTTGTAAAAGCCATACGCCCTTCATACATTTTGCTTGTAAAAGTCATACATCTCTGCTACGTTTTACTTGTAAAAGTCGTACACCCCTTGTATGTTTCGCTTGTAAAAGTCGTACACCCTTTGTACATTTCGCTTGTAAAAGTCATACGTTTTCCCTCAGTTAGATCAGACCATCCGTATGTTTCGCTTGTTTAAGTCATACATCATTTGTCTATTTAGGTTATCCTTATCTATACCCATATCTATATCATATCCACATTTATCCACAATCCACTAAAGAAAGAACGAACTATGTTGTACCAGATTTCTAGGACCTCTGGAATACATAGGCAACTTGAAGGGTTCACCAAGTACGGTATCATACCACATCTTAGTCTTCTTAGGTGATCGTTATCCTATATCCACATTTAACATCTATATTTATTTCATCCATATCTATAATCACAATCTACCTCCATTATAAAACAAAAAAAAAATCAAAAAACCAACAAACTACATTGTACCTGATTTCTAAGACCTTTAGAATACGTAGGCAATTTGGAAGACTCTCCAAGTAAATACTCTTAGTCCATATGGACTATCCTGATTCAGTCTCAACCATATATCAAGCATAAATCTTAACTTGAACATTGAATCTAATAAAGCTCAAGCATAAATCACATTCATAAGCTTTAAAACAATCTATTCGAACGACGTTTTGGACTTGATTTCCATGATGGAATACGTAGGCAGTTTGAGATGGACATTTCAGATTCAGTCCATCATCAAACCATCTTCGATTCGGTTCACCGTATATTACTTTTGCTTATTTATTTACACAACATGTTTGGTTGAACCTTAGGTTAGAATAAATTAGCAACTTGGTATAGGATCCCCCATGAGCCCTAGTCATCAATTGACCATGAACAGTCAGAACCATAGAGTTTAAGGAAAGTAGAATCATATAGGAGGTCGATTTTTGGATCAGATAGCTTTGGGTGCCTAACACTTTCCTAAATTATACCTTGAACGCTTATCCGTTCTCTAATAGACCAAAGCCAATATATTGGGTCAAGAGTCAATAGAAATCTTATCTTACGATGGCACTACATTTAAGGTCCTAGACTTTAATCTAGGTGGCGACTCCAAATCATTACCAACCATCAGCATGGGTGGACAAGATCAGAAATGAAAGCCGATGATCTACATATATTTAGGAAAACTTGAGGGCATATTTTAAAATAAATTCCTTAAATATTTGTCCTCACAACTCCTTTCTCTCCCTTTATTCTTCTACATTATCTCTCTCTCATGTCACCTATGGACTATGGGGGAAATGCATGAGCATGGCTTCTAAGTGACACATGGTTATTTTAGATGACATCTAAGAGGGTTACTAGGTGACTAGGATGAGTTTTGACTAGGTTTAACTCTAAGTGACAGTAAAATTAACTCTAAGTTGACTTTAGAATTTAGGTATGACCAACTTTGACCATTTCGATCAACTTTGATCGACTTTAACTTTATTTGACTTTCTTTGACTTTAACTACCAAATGCCCTTAGAATGGTTCTAAGCCGTCTTAGGCTTGGAAATTTCCTCCATTAACCTAACTAAATAAGGCAGTTTTTTCCATGTGGAGTTTAACCCTAATGGGTCTATTTATGACAGATTTCTAACTTAGGTTCAAGGATGACTCTTAGAGGTTTACCTATGATAGGTTTCTAACCTAATGGGGAAACTGACTCTGGGGAGGCTATATATGGCAAGTTCTAACCTAATGTGGAAACTGACTCTAGGGAGGCTACATATGGTAGGTTTTAACTTAATGTGGAAACTGATTCTAGGGTCATCTATGGTAGGTTTGGATTCAACCTACGGGTAATGATACATGTTATTCCTAAAATGGCAGGTAAAGGTTCCTAATGTTAAGGGATAACACAGGTAAACCCTAAACTGACTGTGAAGGTTGTGAGAGATTGGTGAGGCAAAAATGGGGTGCTTACAGGCATGCCTTAGGGTAGTACATTACTCGGTATCATGCCTGTTTTGGTTATGGTACTTGCAGAACTCATTTTCATGCCAAAAGGGAGGTAACAGGTTCAGGATAGGCCAGACCTCTAGGATTTTAAGTTTCCCGCCTTTTACCGACTCATCTAGAAGTTATGCTCTTGTCATACCTAATTCTGTGAACTGTCTTCTAAGTCTAGACCTTTGTAGATCCAGGAAAAGAGGTGTAGATTCTATGATCAATTGTGTCGAACTCGTATTGACCATTTGCTTTGGCGGTGATAGCAGGTTGGATCCTGAACCCTTGGGTGGGTACAACTTTCTATTAAAACTGGATTCTGGCCTTTCTACCTTTGTTAGGAGGATATCCCCATGATTAATTACCCCTTCAACTTTTTGCTCTGCAACAATAAGTCCATCGAAGGTCAGTATGGCAAATCCAAAAATATAAGTCTTATAGGTATTTTTTAATCCCCTCATCATCATTTGGACTTAATCCCTCTCAGACAGTCAGTCTGATAGTTTTTCTACTACAGTTCTGAACCTAGTCAGGAATTTTGTAGATCTCTCATCTTGCTTTTGCATCAAGCTGCCTCTTGTGGGTCTCAATCTCAATGTTGTAAGAATATAAATTTATGAACCACCTTCAACCCTCCTCTCTCGGAGAACACATCAGAGTTTTGGTAGAGAATACACATTCTCTAAAGAGGCTTTGGAGTAGTTTGATCACCTTGGAGTCTCCTTCCAAAGTGGACTCCTTTGGAGAGTGGGAATCTAGGGAAATATTTCCACATGGCAAGTAATAAAAACAGGAGAGGATTTCTACTCCCTTAACCAAATCTAAGGTTATTAGGAGTGAGGTGGGACCTATTGGGTCCGCCCATGGTGTACAGAGAATATTCCCATTCGAGCTCCATTGAAAGATTTGAATTCTTCAAATTGCAGGCAGGCTTTTTGGCTTATCTGGTCACAGGATCCGATTGGAGAAAATCTGGGATCCTTCGACCTGTGGCAGTGACCGGTGCTCCATTTTGTTGCACTAAAACATAGAATTTTACATGTTCACTCAAATAACTTGCACCTGAGTCAAGCTAGTCTTCATTTCAACATTGGTCTGGGTTCGTGAGTGGTGGAAAACCTTGACACGATAAGAAAATTCGAGTTAGGTCGGGTTTTACATGTGACCCCTACAAGGTACGTGTCAAGACTATGTATTTCAACTAACAGGTGATCTCATATGCATGAAGACCCGGTTCGACTACTCGCACGAATGTGTGACTAAACCCATTCCCTCCAAAACAATATGTCACACCCCAATTCTGAACCAACCAGAATGGTGTAATGAACCGTCTATCAACCAACGGTTCAACCAGGATCTCAAATAGATTGTGTCCTTTTACTTAAACCATACACATCCACAACCATAATCTAAATAAATACACAATAGCGAAAGTCTTTAATATTTAATGAACTGAGAGTCTAACTGTGAGAACATAAATAAATTATTCAATTATCTTCAAATGACTAAGACATACAATAAAATAAATTAAATAATTACATGTCCTTAATAATCCAATAAATAAATCTAATCAAAGACGCATGAGTTGCACTCGCACGATGAATCATGCGACTCCATCACAACTTCTGCATCCATCTCCGCAACATGTTCGTACATCAAAGAATTCATATAGTCTTCTACAGTAATACCTGCATCATCAACTAAAAATATTTGACGTCAAAAGGGTAAGCACACATCATGGCTCAGTGAGCAAACAAAACAATGCAACATGCATGCATTTAATTCATATCTTTGGTCTGATTCATAAGTTTACAGTGTACAATATACAGGTTTGGTGGCCCCACACCTCTATACACGGGTGTGTAAGTCCACCCAATGGATCAAACATCATTGTCCTCCACATCCACCCCACCATGGAATAGGGATAGAGCTAAAGTGCTTAGGACCGCACCACATCACACTTCCCCTGATGCCCTACCCATACCAACATGTAAGCCTCTATTGGCGAGGGCTTGCAAACTGGGCTCGCAACTAACCAATCCTAATGTCAAACAGTGTATCCAAGGCCTCACCCCAGCATCCCTCAATACGTCCATAGAGATAGAGCTAAGACCCCCGGCAGAGTCAAAGACTACATGGTCCGAAACCACCTCCCCTGATGCCCTACTACGTAATAGTTCTGCTAAGATAATGGCAATACGACGAAGTCAGTGGACAAGACTTGAGTAGAGATAGAGCTAAAGTGCTTAGGACCGCACCGCATCACACTTCCCCTGATGCCCTACTCGCATCAGGTACACTAACCACACACAAACATTCACATGCCTATTCCTAGCATCATCATCATCATCATGTTATAAATAAACGAAATTAAATATGCATGAACATTAATAGCAGGAATATTATATGACATGTTAAATGCACAATACACGCATACAAGCATAGAATCATTCATGGCATCAGACTCAATAAACAAAAATAGTTTATTATTAGCCAATTAGTTTAGGTCTTGTTCCCTCACCTTTGATTGTTAGTAGATCCTCGTTCAAGCTTTATAATTTACTTTTAAATCACTAGAAAAACATAACAAGTCGATAGATTTAAATTAGAATTAATTCTAATACGTTTAGACTAACGGAAGCTGAGGGATCACAGGTGGGGTAGCACCTGGGGTCTCAATTTCTGCGACCACAGGGTGTAGGGTCGCAGGTGGGGTCAGACATACTTCGACCCTACGTGTGACTACACCCTCCCTGGAACTTCCCGAGGGCCTGTGGTCGAACATGTGGGTCCCGTGGGGTCGGATACCATGCGACCCTACGTGCGACAACACATGTTCATGGTCGACCTTTCACTCTTAAGTCCATTCCTTCATGTTTGAATCCTTTGCCTTACCATCATGGTCCTTCCTATGATCGTTCTATGGCTCAAAACTATAATTTTATACACCATCCATTGTCCACAATGACTTCCTCCATGGATTCTCTTGGAATTTTGTCCATGGATGGATGATTTGGGTTTCTCCTAATCCTATCTTCTTCATGAACTATTCTAGACTCTTAATTTAATGTAGGGAATTAGGTTCATACCTTAGGTTTGCTGAGATTCAGAGTTTTCTCTGAACTTTCCTCTTCCTTGGTCTTCTTCTTTAATTCTCCTTCTCTTCTCTCTCTCTCTCTCTCTCACTTTCAATTAGGGTTCTAAAGGAGTGAATGAGGCTAAGGGATGTCCTATTTATAGAGGAGAACCCTCCATAATATGCCCCAATGAGTTTAGGAAAGACCCCCCCTTCGAATTAGGAAGGTTTCCTAATTTTGGTTTCTACCTGTTTCCGTAGGGTCGGATGTAGGGTCGCAGAATCCGTCGACCCTACCTTTTAAATCATCCGACCCCACGACCAAAAGTCATGGGTTGGACTCCTTTGAGGTGGGGTCGGTCATACCTGTTTAGGCATGCGACCACACACTCATATTTGACTATTTTTGAGTTAAATTTGGTACCTGGTCTTGTGGTTTCTTCACACAGTTGGTCCACTTGGCTCGACCATGATAGATAAACCTGGTACAAGGTGGTAAGACCGGTTAGTTCGATACAGGTCTTACACAATATATATAAACATAAATAATAGTAGCCCTAGATTTAGTATCCAATGACAATCAAATAAGGAAAGTGAATCAGGAGTCTAAACGTGGAATCTCTAGCGTAGTCGCCATTACAAAGACAATGGAAATAATTTATTTCGCCCTCAGATTTTCCTAAAAAAATATGAATCATTGGGCTTTCGCCCTTGATCTTGTTCACCCACACTGATGGACAGTAAGGATTTGGAGTCGCCACCTGGATTAAGGTTTAGGACCTCGAATGTAGTCTCATCATAGGATAAGACATCTATTGACTCATGACCCAATATATCGGCTTTGTTTTGTTAGAGAACAGATAAACATTTAAGGTATAGTTTGGGAAGGTGTTAGGTACTTAAAGCTACCCGATCTAAATATCGGCCTCCTATGTGATCTACTTTTCATAAACTCTATGTTCTTGATATTTCTTGGTCAATGGATAACTAGGGCTTATGGAGATCCTATGTCAAGTTGCTAAGTTCTTCTAACCTAGGGTTCTGCCAAACATGTTTTGAAAGAAACAAACAAAGTAATATATAATAAACCAGACTGAGTGATGGTTCGATGATAGACTGAATCTGAGACGTCCATCTTAAACTGCCTATGTATTCTATCCTGGAAATCAAGTCCATAACATAGTTGAACATGTTGTTTATTAAAGCTTATGGATGTGATTTTTGCTTGAACTTTATTAGATTCAATGTTTAAGTTGAGATTTATGCTTGATAATTGGTTAAAATTGAATTTGGATAGTCCATATGGACTAGAGTACCATACTTGGAGATTCCTTTAAATTGCCTTCATATTTGAGTGGTCCTAGGAATCAAGTAGAACATAGTTCATTGTTGTGTTGACTCATTTGGGTCAAAAGATGATAATCTCAAGGACTAAGCGTGGATGGATAGTCCTAGGAACAAAAGTAGGAAATCTCAGAGAGTAAAATGGGTAAGTACTCTCAGAAGTAAAAATGAATAGGTACTCTCAAGGAGTAAAAAGGATAAGAACTCTTAAGGAGTAAAATAGGTATGCACTCTCAGGTAGTAAAATAGATAAGTACTCTCAGGGAGTAAGGTATGTACTTTCATGGAGTAAGATGGGTATATACTCTCAAGGATTAAAGTACATACTCTTAGGGAGGTATGTACTCTCAAGGAGTAAGGTATGTACTCTCAGGGAGTAAGATGGGTAGTAGGTTATAATCTGGATAATCCATATGGACTCGAGTATGGATCTGTATTTGGGAATCTTTTCTAATTGCCTACGTATCTTAGGGTTGGCCTTAGGAATCAGAATCCACATAGTTCAGAAAGATTGGGTGACCCATATGGGTTAGAATATGGATAGTCCCGTAGGACTAGTGATGATCCTAGAAATTTATGGTTGGATTCAAATCACACCTATCTAGGTCATTGTACCCTAGGAAAAATGAGCTAAAGGATAGGGATTGTCCTAGACTACCCTTGACCTAAAACTCTAAATTTGGAACGTTGGGCCAGGCACGGTCATTCTTGATTAAGATTTTTATAATTTTCATTTTTTTCCTTCCCTTAATGTGGATGCCTACATGCATGTCCCCACACCTAATCTTATCTTCTAGGAATGTGCATATATGGCAGTTCAATTAGGGTGTAGCAGAAATTTAATTTTGCCAAAAATATAAATCATTCAAATATGGTAGTCACAAGCATATCAAACATGGCAGTAAATCATGAGAACGACCAAGTAAGTTAATGAATCAACATAGCAAGTAGATCCAAATATGGTAATAGCAAGCAGATCAAAATATGACAATATTGTTTTCCAAACTTGATAAGAATCATGTGAGCACTCAAAATAGCAAGAATCACATAGCTATCCAAAATAGTAACAAGTTTATGAGTGTGCAATGTGTATGTTGGCATCCAAACATGTTAGGAAGCATGAGAAAATCCAAGATATGGCAACATTAGTGTAGCATCCAAAAATAATGGTGAGAATTCAACATGGCATTCAAAAATGGTGAGCAAACTGATGTGGGGGTGTAGCAATTAAAATCCCAATATGATAAGAACTTAATGTAACATCCAAACATGGAAAGAAACCAATCTGACATCCAAGTCAGTAAGAGACCCAATATGATAGTAAGAAAACCAAACTGGCATCCCAAGATGGTGAGAAACCCGAACGGCCCAAACCAGTAAAGATGGACTAGAATTAATTAAAATAGAATTATCCACGTGTGAGATTTAGTCAATCTGATGGCAGGTAGAGAGAATACAAAAATGATATTGCATCAACGTGGCCAAAGATAACAACATCAAGTTAACAGATATGATCGCATGAAATCAAACCATGTGATGTCAAGAAAGTATCCCATGGGGTAGCAATAACATAGCTTATGATACAACTATTAAATAAAACCATGTGATATCAAGAGAATATCCCATGGAGCAGCAATAACATAGATTATCATACAACAGTTAATTAAAAACCATGTAATATCAAGATAATATCCCATGGAGTAGCAATAACATAGCATATAATATAATAATTAATTAAAAAGTATGTGATATCAAGGGAATATCCCATGGAGCAACAATAACATAGCTTACAATACAACAATTAATTAAAAACTATGTGATATCAAGAGAATATCCCATGGAAAAGAAATAACATAGCTTATAATACAACAATTAATTAAAAACTATGTGATATCAAGAGAATATCCCATGGAGCAGCAATAACATAGCTTATAATACAACAATTAATTAAAAACTATGTGTAAGACCTGCATTCGAAATCCTCTATTGACCTAAATTTTCACTGTGTCAGGTTTTCCCACTCAGACAGTTGACATCACCGACATGGACCTGATGGACATATCCGATCCATAGGTGAGTTTTATTATCAACACTATGTAGTTATAGTGGCATTTGGAGGCCTGGATTGGGCCCAACATGTAATCCAATGCGTAGGGCCCAATGAGTGGAGGTCAAGGCTATGTTTTAGCCCTGTCGATGGCAGTGCCGGTGTATGTACCATCTAGTTCCTTGCCGTCAGCTCATTTGTTGGTGTTACAGTCTCTCTCCTCTTATCTTATAAATAGGGGACCAAGCCCTCATAATTTTTTTTTGGATTTAGAGAGCTTGGTTGGTGACCTTGAAGGTGGAGGTAGCTTGGGACTCAAGCTTGGTGCTTCAATCCCTTCCTTGTAGGTACCCTCTCCTTTTCCCCCTCCTTGTGAATGTCTTAATGGAAACTTGGTGGTGGTTGTACCACCATTAATGGAGACCAATCCCAAACCCCAGGTTTATTTCTTTACCCACACCATTAATGGTGGTTTGTTTAGAGTCTTAGTAACTCCAATGTGTGTACCAAGGGTGGGAAAGTGATTCCCACCAACTAAAATAGGTATGGTTTTGACAAGGAGTCAAAGCTCCCCAAATGTGACCTTCGTCTCCTGCTTAAGTCTGGTTTCCAGACTCAACCGGAGGACCCGTGCTGGAGGCTAGGGCATTGCCTCTGCCTTTGGATAATCTTTCCCTAACCTGTATGGTCTGACGGGCAGAGGGGCCAGCAAGGCCCCATCCTCCGCTAGGCCTGTACTTAACCTTAGATTGGTTGAGTTGAGCCGGAGACAAAGCTGGTGAATATACCATCCGGAAGAGCCTCCACCTCACTCTCTATTAGTATACCATGTTGTCAGTAAATGTTAAACCGGATGATGAGCCGGAGGCATACCATCTGGTATAGCCTCTAGGCATACCATCTGGTATAGCCTCTACTTCGCTTCCAAATAGTTTACTGGGATGAGTTTTTTAAAGCCAGATGATAAGCTGGATGGATGATCATCCATCTTGATCCTTCGGCTCCCTGTTGGCTAAAGACATTAAGTGTCAGCCAGCGGCTAATTCTGGATACACATCCACCAAAATCGTCCGTCCCCTCAGGCACAGTTGGCCCAGTGCTTAATTAGATCCTTCAGGGATCAACCCTTGGGGTCCTAACTTATCTTGGAACCCGTGTATGGACATTTAGGACATGTCCATGTTGATTAAAGCAACTCAACTAACTAAATAAAACCTATGTAAATCTAATAGGTAAATCAATGCAGGTTTGGATGGAGTCTTCTGTAGCATCAAGGTTCAGCAGCACTAGTGGTGCCTACAGGTGAGGGGTCGGGTCTGTAGAATTAAGACATATGATGCATGCCTATGATTGTGTATTTATAATTTGTCATCCAATAACTTCAATATTTGAGCATGCATTGCATTATAACAACTATGTATGTTTGATTGATGGATGTGGTTGTTAGTGTTGTATGTGGCTTGTGTGACATGCGGGTACTAGGGGAAGGTAATGCATGGGTACATGGGTCTTGAGTTGTGTAACATGCAGACATTAGGAGAAGTGGCGCATGGGTACTCAAGCCCAGACCTACTGCTAGCACCTTAGTAGGGACACGATAGTTCATAGTAGATTAGGGCCAGGGGTCTCTATTGGGGTGCAGCCCCATTATATTTGTAAGACCCGCACGCTACGAACCTGGTCTAACCTTACATTCTCGTGTCGTGACCGATCTTCCCATCATAATCGGCTCAAGTGAACCAATTGTATGAAGAAATCACAAGATAAGGTAAGCAATGAGTCAAATTTAGTTGGTGTAGTTGACCGTTTAAGATCGTGTGGAAGCAATCAGACAAAAACTAAAAATCAGAAAATTTTGGTCATGTGGTAGCAGGTGTGGTCGATACGTGTGGTCGATACATGAGACCACAATTGAGACCACACCATGAGACCACACATGAGACCACACAACGTGTGGTCACAAGTTTTGAGGTGTGTGGTCGACGGGTTCTGCGACCACACCCTGCGACCACACGATGCTGAACTGACTCCGTGTTTAGGAAACTTTCCTAATTTGAGGGAGGTTCTTTCCTAATCTAAGTGGGACTTTATATGGAGGTTTTCCCTCTATATAAGGGACATTCCTTAGCCTATCTTACTCTTTTAGAACACAAATTGAAACCCTAAATCTAAGAGAGAAAGAGAAAGGAAGAGAAGGGGAAGAAGGAGATTTGGAGAAAAAACTTAGAGAAGAAGGTTTTAAAGATAAAAGTTTTATCTCCCTACAGCAAGCTTAAGGTATGGACTTGACTCTATAGGCTAGATCAGATAGGATAGGTTCATTTTATCAAGTTGTTGTGTTGAATCTAATGCAACGATTTCGGTTATGGAATTTTTAAGAAAAACCATGAGAAAAGAGATTAGGGATAATGGTTAATGAGATACTATAAATAATGGTCATAGAATAATCATAGGATGAACCCAAGTGATAAGCCGAGGAATCGACTTAGGAAGAATTCAGATTGAAGATGAAAAAGTGACCAAACATCATGTGGTCGACCACAGGGTGACCAGAGGGTCGACCACCGCTATTCGGGAAGTTCCCAGGAAAGGTGTGGTCGCATAATCTGTGACTACACGGTTCAACCACACAGTGTGTAGTCGCATATATTGCAACCACAGGATCAACCACATGTGCGACCACACGATAACAGCAAGCATATTTTGTAACCAAAGAAGGTTTTTGACTACTGTAACTTGGTAAACTTGAACCCTAACTTAAATACATTAATTGTTTAGGTTCCTAATAGATTCAAAGTGACTTCTAAAGCTTGGGTGAGGAACAAACATCGATCAAAGGTGAGGGAACAAGACCTAAATTAATTGGCTAATAATAAACTGTTTTACTTATTAAGTCTAATGCCATGAATGATTCTGTGCTTGTATGCTTGTAATGTGCATTTCACATGACATCCAATATTCATGTTATTACTGCTCATGCATATTTAATTCTGTATATTTATAACATGATGATGATGGTAGTGCTAGGAATAGGCATGTGAATGTATGTATGTGGTTAGTAGATGCGAGTGGAGCATCAGGGGGAGGACGTGACATTGTGGTTCATCTTGGTCGCCAGACTCTAGATCTATCTCTACTCAAGTCTTGCCCACTAACATCGTCGTATCGACATTACCTTAGTAGAACTATTACATCGTAGGGCATCAGGGGAGGTGGTCTTAGACCGTGTAGTCTCTGACTCTGTTGGGGGGCCTTAGCTCTATCTTTATGGACGTATTGAGGGATGCTGGGGTGAGGCCTTGGATACACTGTTTGGCATTAGGATTGGTTAGTTGTGAGCCCAGTTTGCAAGCCCTCGCCAATAGGGGCTTACATGTTGGTATGGGTAGGGCATCAAGGGAAGTGTTATGCGGTGTTTGATCTGGACACTTTAGCTCTATCTCTATTCCATGATTGGTGCATGTGGGATGGCAATGGTGTTTGATCCATTGGGTGGCTTTACACATTAGTGTATAGAGGTGCAGCGGCAACTAATCCTTTCTATAGCACATTGCAAACTTATAAACCTGACCAAAGATATGAATTGAATGCAGGCATATGTTTGTTGCATTGTTTTGTTTACTCACTGAGCTCAAGTTGGAGAGCTGACCCTTGCGCATGCAATTCTTTTTAGTTTCTGATGTTGCAGGTATTACGGTTGAAGATTAGGTCAACACGCCCATATATGAACAGGTAGCGGCTATGAATGAGCAAGCTATGGAGGACTATTATGATTCGTTAAGAGAGCGTTTCAACTATGGATGCGCTTAGTGTTTAACTTTCGTATTTGGATATTTGTAATATGTATTAAATTATGTTTTGGTTACTTGGAGATGACTGAAATATTAATTATTTATCATGATTAGACTTCAGTTCATTATTAATAAGACTTCCGCTATTTACTTTATTATCTCTGATTAATGTGGAATGCGTTTTGATTTAACATGATTGGCATAGCCTATACGAGATCTTGGTTGAACCGTTGGTTTATTGACGGTTCATCACACCATTTCGATTGATCCAGAATTGGGGTGTGACAACTTGGTATCAGAGCTCTTAGGCCTTGCCCATCAAACTTAAATACTTCCACTAGAATCAATGAACTGAGTTAGGATAAATTAAAAGCTTTAATACAAACACACCATAAGCACCTGTGTTGGTTGAGACAGAACTTAAACAAGACAATAATGTATATATAAAAGGTGGAACCATGTTTATACACAGACAGAAAAAAATCTAAATGTATCATGACAAACAAATAATATAGGGTATGATCTATAAGTCGAGCAATTGCCTAAGTATACAAAGGATATAGTACAGTAGCAAGAAAGGGGCATCTATAAAGTAGAAAATTAGAATACCGAGTTGGTACTCATAAGATGTGAAACTCGATGTATGACAGAGGAAGAAGAAAAATGGCTAGTAATGCCTAAATCCCTGTAGAGGTAAAGGCAAAGATCTCGGGCTAAATCCAACAGAGATAGGAGAACAATGGCCAAGAGAGTAACTATAAAAGAAGATAAATCTATACTCTTGGGTGATGTGGAGACTCAGAGTGAGATGATCCATTGCCCGCTAAGCATTAAGAAGATCTTGCAACTTGATCCCACCACTATCTGGGTCGAGAACGGGTATTAAAAACTCATCTGACCAGATGATAAATAATTAGATTAGAGCAAATCAAAGGAAGTGAACAACCGGGCCACTCCAAAAAATCTACCTAGACTACCAAGTGCCTTGGCCACTGTTGTAATAAACTTGGCCCGACAAAATACAAGAGCAACAACAAATGAGACTGACTATGCAAGTTGCTATGTGAATCACTATCCAAGTTGTCAATGCTACATCAACTCCTCCAGGTCAAACTAAGTACGGTATCGATTGGTAGCAACACTGTACCCCCAGCACCTGTTAGCTATAACACAGTTCCTACCATACAGCAAGTCCCAGTAACACACACCCCAGTGCAGAAGCTTGGAACACAACAAGCAGTGTATCAAGGTGATTACCCTTATCAGCCACCGATGTATGGGATAGCTGCATCATGGCAGAATGATCCAACAAGGGTTGAGGAATATTTTCTGAAGATGAAGCCTCAAACGTTTTCAACAAAGGATCAAATCTATTGTGGCCTTATAACTAGATAGGATTATATAGGATGCGGTGCATTATTGACTTACTCTTATGATTATAGAGGATGCACATACCTGATTTTAAATTCTCGTGTCTTGACAGGATACCATCTCAATTCAATCTGTCAATTGGAGTTATAGATATTGTTTCCTTAGAATTAGTCCTGATTATACCAATCTAAGCTACTCTCATGATCGATAACATGAATAGAGATACCAACTGAATGAACAGTTAAAGGTTTAATCATTTTGAATGTACATCTTTCTGATTTATACCTGATTTATTGATGTACCAAAACTTCTCCAGATTTACTCTTGTAGTGCCTTGATCAATTGGCATTATATACTCGATATAACCTGTAACCATGAGGTTAAGAACTGTAAAACCTTTATTTCCATATATTTGGACCATCGTGCAACTTAAAGACCTTTTGATGCCAGTTGGATTACCATAGATTTACTCCTGATCCTTTAAACCTAAGTTCACTAGATAAAGCAAGTATTCATCATTATACTAAATTGAAAGAAGGAAACGAATTACTTTTGGATAAACATTCTGATTCTTATATTTTTCGACATCCATTGGTAAGATGTTTAGTTAGTAAGGGAATTATTGGGAGGAAGATGATTGAATTCAGAATAATCTATATAGCTAAGAAACTTCAGATGAGGCTAAGGAGATTCAGTTCCGAGATTACTGGATGGATGGATAGGAGTCATGATCTGTAAATGAGTGCATGAGCAAGAAAGTAAGTAACAATCACAAGATATTTTTTGAGGTATATGAAAGAGAGATCAGGGTAGAACAGCAATGATAAAGAAGGTGTAAGCTAATGAGCTTTTTGGGATATGAGATTATTGGTGTTAGTCTTTGAAAAACCATAACAGATGAAGGAACCAGACAAGCTCTTAAGACCTTTAAATCAGATTTTGCTAGTTCAAGCCCTTTTGGACTAAATATTACATTAGATGAGTGTTATGAGCAATGTCTGAATTGTATGGATGGACAAAAGTTGGTTGTAACCTAAATCGACTTGAGATGGCAGACTTTAACGTCATCTTGGGAATAGACTGGTTGTCTCAACACTCTACAAAGTTGTTATGTGCATAGAAGAGGTTATCATTCAAGAATAAAGACGGTATATAATTTAGTTTTATTGGAAGCATGTTGCCTAAGAGGTAAAAGCTTATCCTCTTTGCACTAAAGGCAAAGAGATGCCTTGAAAAAAAAAAGAGTTGGATATATGGTATTTGTGGTATATGTTACCGAAGAAGCACTACAGATGGAAGATATTGATGTGATGCATAAATTTCCTGATGTGTTTCCAGGAGACTTACTGGGTTACCATCTAATCGTGCGACTGAGTTCGTCATCGACTTGTAACCAAGGACGATACCTGTGTCAAATGCACCTATAGAGTAGCTCCTATAGAGTTGAAGGGATTGAGACTCAACTACAGGAGTTATTAGACAAGGGTTCTAATCGACTAAGTATTGCGTCACAGGGAGCGCCAATGCAATTTGTGAAGAAGAAGGACGGTAGTGTCAGATTATGTATAGACTATCGAAAACTAAACAAGCTCACGATCAAGAATCGATATCTACAACCTCAGATCGATGACTTGTTTAAACACTTGCAAGGAGCAAAGGTATTTTCTAAGATTGATCTTTGATCAAGATATCATCAGTTGAAGAATTTAGACAGCGATATCTCGAAGAGAGCTTTTAGAACCGAGATTGGGAATTATGAGTTCTCGATTATGTCGTTTGAATTAACCAATGCCCTCACATCTTTTATGGAGCTGATGAACTGGGTGTTTCATGACATGTTGGATACGTCGGTCATAATTTTCATAGATGATATTTTGGTTTATTCCAAGAATGAAGCACCTCATACAACGGATCTTAGAGCAGCCTTACAACTACTGAAAAGGGAGAAACTTTATTCAAGAAGTATAAGTTCTGGTTAAACCAGGTGCAGTTCTTAGGTCATGTAGTAACATCAGAAGGGATTAAAGTAGACCCTAGTAAGATAGAAGTAATCATATGGTGAGAAACACCTAAAGAACATTATAGAGATTAGAAGTTCTTGGATTCAACTAGTTATTACAGACGATTCATAAAGGACTACTCTAGGATCGCAATACCTCTTACCAAGCTAACCAGGAAGGGAGAGGAGTTTATTTGGACTGAAAAGTGTGAAGAATGTTTCCAAACTATAAAAAACAAGGTTGATATCAACTCCCATCTTGATCATTCTGGTACCAAGGGAACCTTTTATCCTATACATCAAAGCTTTCGGATTGAATCTAGGATGCGGGTTGATGCAAGTTAAACAAGTGATTGCATATGTTTCAAGATAACTGAAAGAGCATGAAAAGAATTACCCAACTCATGACTTGGAATGACCGGTGATAAATTATGCAATCAAGACTTGGAGACATTATCTATACGGAGAAGAATTTTAGATTAAATGGGAACACAAGAGTTTTATTTATCTCTTCACCAGAAAGAGTTGAACATGAGACAGAGAAGATGGTTAGAATACTTGAAGGATTAAGACTATGTTATTCAGTGTCACTCAAGCAAGGCTAAGGTAGTAGCTGAGGCCTTAAACAAAAAGGGAATTATGAAGTCCGAGGAAGGGCCCAGTATAAATGCTGCCTTATGTTTCACAGTAACAAATTCAGATTGGAAGAAGAGTAACACATAGTAGAAACTCGTGATGATCCAATTGAGAGATAACTTATGGATGAACTTATGGACCAATAGTTCCTTGGCTGCGCTTGTGGCATTAAACATCATCTCTGAATTGATGGATGAAGTAAAAGTAGCAATTTTGTTAAATTCATATATAAGAACAGTACAAGAAGATTTAGAGAAAGAAAAACCTAACCCTGACTTACTTGGGATGCAGAGATGGTACTCAGATACAAAGGTAGATTCTGAATACCTGAAGGTAAAGACTCTGATATCATGAAGAGGATAATGATAAGAGCCCATTGTACTCTATATTCAAGACATCCTGGAGTACCAATATGTATCATGACCTGAAGAGATTGTACTGGTAAAGAGGAATGATAACAGATGTGGCTTAGTGCATGTTCTAGTGTCTGAATTATCAGCAAGTAAAGGCTAAAAGACAAAAACCAACATGGCTTACTACAACAACTATTGGAGCTAGTCTGGAAGTAAAACAGAATTACAATGAACTATGTCATCGATTTTCTACTGACTCCCAGATCGATTGTAGTTTGGGTGATATTGATCGCCTTATGAAGATAGCTCGTTCCATTGCTATATGACCTCGGTGTGCTTTAGAGCGGCTAACTGAGCTATATATGGATAATATTGCCAGATTGAATGGTATGTCTGAGAGCATAGTATCTGACAGAGGCTCACGCTTTGTCTCAAAGTTTTGGGAGGATCTACATAAAACAATGGGGATGAAGTTGAAGTTTAGTACCGCATTTTACCTTAAATCGACGGACAGTCGGAGCAGAACAGATCCTAAGAGATATGCCCCGAGCTTGTGAAATTGACTTCAAGGAGCTTGAGTTTAGAAGTTACCCTGAATTAAAGTTGTTACTAAGCTACTATGTAAATGTCACCTATGAAGCATGGTATAGTAGAAATGTCGAATTCCTTTTTTTTGGAATAAAGTCAGAGAATAAGGAATTATAAAACCTGAGTCTATTGAAGAAACCTATCGAGTGGCAGACGAGATGTTAAGACCTCAAGTTTGCCATAAGTGACAAAGTTTTTTTGGAGATATCACTTATGCATGGTTTAAAATGATTCAACAAGAAGGGAAAGTTGTATCCTATATATGTTTTGGACCTCATAAAAAAATTTGGAGAGAAGTAGAAAAGTTGTATATCAACTAGCATTATCGTTGTCCATGTCTAGTGTGCATGACGTATTTCACGTGTCTGTATTGAAGAAGTACGTTGGAGATCCATATTAAAGGTATTGACCACTGATCCACTGGATTAGATAGAAGATTTAACTATTGAAGTGGTACCAGCCTAGTTCACTAGTTGGAAGGTACAACATCTCCAAAGCTGTGATAATTATTATATGAAGGTAACTTGGCGAAGCCAAGATGGGAAGAGGATTGAATGGGAAGAAGAAGATACAATGTGAAAACAATATTTCCACCTATTGACTCCGAAGTACATTCAAATTTCAAGGACAAAATTTCTTTTATGGGTGGTAGAGTTGTAAGACCCGCACACCACGTGTCACACCCCAATTCCGGCTGAACCAGAAGTGTAAGTGAACCGTCACTGAACCAACGGTTCACACCAGGATCTCAATAAGACCGTGTCCACTCATACAAACCATTGTACATAACCACAATCAGAATATAATAAAATACAGCGGAAGTCTTAAATTAAATGAACTGAATTCTCTATTGATAATTTAAATAAAATATCCAATTATTCTTCACACCAAAACGTAAATAAGTATCCTTACATAAACTTGTAAATCCAAATGAAAATAAATAAATAAACTAAACAAATCCTAGAGGTACATGCAAAAAGGGCACTCGCATGAAGCGACATGCTCATCCTCTTCTGCTTGCAATTCTAAAGCAGCAACACCTCTATACGCCGGAGCATCCATATAGTCCTCCACAGTATAACCTGCATCAACATCTAAAAATAGTGTGTACACAAAGATGAGCTCACAACTTAGCTCAGTAAGACAGTCAGACAATGCAACAAACATATGCATGAGTAACATTCACATTATGGTCTGATTTTGAGTTTGCAATGTGCTATAGAAAGGATTGGTGGCCACCGCACCTCTATACATGAGTGTGTGAAGCCGTCCAATGGATCAAACACCACTGTCGTCCCACATGCACCCACCATAGAATAGAGATAGAGCTAAAGCGTCTAGATCAAACACCGCCAACACTTCCCCTGATACCCTACCCATACCAACACGTAAGCCCCTATTGACGAGGGCTTGCAAACTGGGCTCGCAACTAACCAATCCTATATGTCATCACAGTAGGCCCTATCCCAGTACAGCTCCCTATGGCATAGAGCTAGAGCTAGAGTCTAGTGGTCAGGCCGAAGACCACAGTGCCACTTCCAACCCCCTGATACCCTACACGAACCAAGCATACTAGGACAGAACGATACGAAAAGGTGCTAGTGTGAGGAATGATCCCAGACCCCAGGCCCTTCCCATTCCACACACCAACGAAAACAATCACATGCCTAACAGTCACATCCTAGCATAGCGAGTATGCATGAACAATAATAATAACTGAAAGTAAAGGATGACATGCGAGTATGCACAAACATCAGTCCACAGAATCGTAATTATTAACAACGTTTTACTGTTATTAAATTAATAGGGTCTAGGTCCGATTCCCTTACCTGAAGCTTGATTGATAGCTTGCTCTGCGTCACAGAATCCAAACTCACTATCACAAGGTCCTACACGACGTTAGGGTTATGTTAGAATAATTTTTCTTAGGGTTTACTTTGGTCAAAAAACCAACAAGGTCAAAACACTTCTCACAGAGTAGACCAGTCGCAGGTACCGGCCGCGGCACTGTGGGGAAAGGTGCGACCGGTATGGTCGACCGGTCCCCACTGAACAGTCTCTAGGAGATACCGGTCGCAGTACTGGTCGCATATGGTGTGACTGGTATGGTCGACCGGTATGTCTCCGAAAGACCATACACCCGGTTCTCGCCTTTCATCGGTCACCCCCTATTGATTCTAGGGTTTTTTCTACACATTCTAGGTCCGAGCATTGAGTTAGAGTTGTTTCCAACTCCATTCAAGTCTTAGTTTCGATGATCTTCAACCTAGAACTTGAATCTAGGGTTTACCGACTGGATTAGGGTTTGACAGTAAAATATGGTTTAGATCAATACCTCACCTTGCATGGTATTGATCCAATCATGACTAACCATTCTAGAATGCTTAACGTAGAGGAAGGTTTAAGCACTTACCGTTGATTCGCGATAATGTGTTCTTCGTCCAACGGCAATGCAGGCTCTTCCCTCTCCTTCCTAGCTTCTTCTCCTTCTTCAATCTCTTTCTCCTCTATAGGGTTTGTGAGGATCAATGAAAGGGATTTTAGGAGGTTTAGGAGTCCTTATATTGGCTAGGGTTAAGTTTAGGAAGCCTCTTAACATTAGGAAAGTCCTTCGGTTCGGAATTTAGAAAGTGGGACCCATAGAGATCCGTTTTCGGATCTAAGTGGTCTACTGCACAGGCTATACCGGTTGACCGGTATGAAAATATCATTCCTAATTCTGGTCCATTTTCATACCTGGTTGTCATCAGCTTGTCCCATCTGGCCCGGTGATGATTGGAAGACCTGTTACGACATGAATGAAAGGTTTAGATCGGGTTCATGGAGTGTGGGTCTTACAACTCCCCCACCCTTAAAAGAAATTTCGTCACCGAAATTTGCATGTAGGTTTCACAACTCCCCCACCCTTAAAATAAATTTTGGCCTCCAAATTTGAATGTACCTTGGTTGTAAGACCCGCACGCCACGAACCTGGTCTAACCTTACATTTCATGTCGTGACCAGTCTACATGTCATGGTCGAGCCAAGTGGACCAAGTGCGTGAAGAAACCCATGACCCAATATGAAATTCAACTCAAAATAGTCAAAATGAGGGTAGGGTCGCATGCCTAAATAGGTAGGGTCGACCCCACCTCAACAGAAGTCCAACCCATGACTTTTTGGTTGTAGGGTCACATGTTTTAAAATGTAGGTCTCGGATTATGCGACCCTACATCCGACCCTACGTCCGACCCTACGAAAACATCACGAACCGAAAATTAGGAAACTTTCCTAATTCCAAAGGGGGTCTTTCCTAAACTCAATGGGACTTATTTTGGAGGGTTTTTCTCTATAAATAGGATGTTCCTTAGCCTCTTTCACTCCTTTTAGAACCCTAATTGAAAGTGAGAGAAAGAGAAGAGAAGGAAGAGAAGGAGAAGAGAAGGAGAATTGAAGAAGAAGACTAAGGAGGAGGAAATTCAGAGAAAACTCTGAATCTCAGCAAACCTAAGGTATGAATACATTCTCCATGATTTTTTTAAAAGTCTAGAATAGTTCATGAATAGGATAGGATCTAGGAGAAACCCAAATCATCCATCCACGGATAAATTCCAATGGAATCCATGGACGAAATCATTATGAACAATGGAAAGTGTGTAAAAATCATAGTTTTGAGCCATAGAACAATTATAGAATGGACCATGAAAATAAGCCAAAGGATCCAAACATGAAAGAATGGACTTTAGAATGAAAGGTCGACTCAGAATACGTGTGGTCGCACGTAGGGTCGAATGATATCCGACCCTACGAGACCATAGGATTGACCACATGCCCTCGGAAAGTTCCAGGGAGGATGTGGTCGCACGTAGGGTCGATTGGTATCCGACCCCACTTCCGACCCTACACCCTAGGGTTGCAGAAACTGCTACACTAGGTGCAACCCTACCTGTGACCCTACAAGTTCTGTTAGTTTAAACATGTTGGAACTAATTCTAATTAAAATCTATCGACTTGTTAGGTCTTTTCAGTGGTTTAAAAGTGAATTATAAAGTTTGAATGAGGATCTACTAGCAATCAAATGTGAGGGAACAAGACCTAAACTAACTGGATAATAATAAACTATTTTTGATTATTGAGTCTGATGCCATGGTTGATTCTATGCTTGTACGCATGTATTGTGCATTTAACATGTCATCCAATATTCTTGCTATTAATGTTCATGCATAGTTAATTTCATTTATTTATAACATGATGATGATGATGATGCTAGGAATAGGCATGTGAATGTTTGTGTGTAGTTAGTGTACTTGATGCGGGTAGGGCATCAGGGGAAGTGTGATGCGGTGCGGTCCTAAGCACTTTAGCTCTATCTCTACTCAAGCCTTTTCCACTAACATCGTCGTATCGCCATTACCTTAGCAGAACTATTACGTCGTAGGGCATCAGGGGAGGTGGTCTCGGACCGTGTAGTCTCTGACTCTACCGAGGGGCCTTAGCTCTATCTCTATGGACGTAATGAGGGATGCTGGGGTGAGGCCTTGGATACACTATTTGACATTAGGATTGGTTAGTTTGGAGCCCAGTTTGCAAGCCCTCGCCAACAGGGGCTTACGTGTTGGTATGGGTAGAGCATCAGGGGAAGTGTGATGCGATGCGGTCCTAAGCACTTTAGCTCTATCTCTATTCCATGGTGGGGTGGATGTGGACGACAATGGTGTTTGATCCATTGGGTGGGCTTACACACCCCGTGTATAGAGGTGCGGCGGCTACCAATCCTTTCTATTGCACATTGCAAATTTATGAATTAGACCAAAGATATGAATTGAATGCATGCATATGTTTGTTTCATTTTTTTGTTTACTCACTGAGCTCAAGTATGAGAGATGACCCTCGCGCGTGTAATTCTTTTAATTTCTGATGTTGCAGGTATTACGGTTGAGGATTATGTCAACACGCCAACATATGAACATGTGGTGGCTATGATGAGCAAGCTATGGAGGACTATTGTGATTAGTTAAGCGAGCATTCAACTATGGATACGCTTAGTGTTTTACTTTCGTATTTGGATATTTGTAATATGTATTAAATTATGTTTTGGTTACTTGGAGATAAATGGAATATTAATTATTTATCATGACTAGACCTCAGTTCATTATCTGTAAGACTTCCGCTATTTACTTTATTATCTCTGATTAATGTGGATGTGTTTTGGTTTAACAAAAATGGGGATAGCCTATTCGAGATCCTGGTTGAACCGTTGGTTTATTGATGGTTCATTACACCATTCTGGTTGGTGCAGAATTGGGGTGTGACAACTTGGTATCAGAGCTCTCAGGCCTTGCCCATCAAACTTGAATACTTCCACTGGAGTCCATGAACTGAGTTAGGATAAATTAAAAGCTTTAATACAAACACACCATAAGTACCTGTGTTGCTTGAGACAGAACTTAGACAAGACAATAATGTACATATTAAAGGTGGAACCATATATATACACAAACAGAAAGAGAAAATTGAAAACTTATCCTGATAACCGAATAATATAGGGTATGATCTATAAGTCGGGCAGTTATCTAAGTATACAAAGGATATAGTACAGTAAGAAGAAGAAAGCTTCTGTAAAGCAGAAAAGTTAGAATACCGAGTTGGCACTCACAAGATGTGAAACACGATGTATGATAGAGAAAGGAGAAAAATGGCTTGTAACGCCTAAATCCCTGCAAAGGTAAAGATCTCGGGCTAAATCCAATAGAGATAGGAGAACAATGGCCGTACACCAAAAATTGAGAGTAACTATAAAAGAAGATAAAGCTTTACTCCTAGGTGAAGTGGAGACTCATAGTGAGATCCGCCATACGTTGATCCATTACCCACTGAGCATTAAGAAGAGGTTGCAACTTGACCCCACCACTATCTGGGTCGAGAATGGGTAATGAAAACTCATCTGAGTAGATGCTAAATAATGATAATCAGATTGGAGCAAATCAAGAAGATGAAAACCAAGCCACTCCAGCCAATCTACCTGGAATACCAAGTGCCTTGGCTACGGTTGTAATAAACTTAGCCTGACAAAATGCAAGAGCAACAATAGATGAGACCGATTATGCAAGTTGCCATGGAAATCACAATCCAAGTTGCCAATGCTACACCAACACCTCCGGGTCAAACCAAGTACGATATCGATTGGTAGCAACACTGTACCCCCAGCACCTGTTAGCAATAACACAGTGCCTACCATACCGCAAGACCCAGTAATGCACATCCCAGTGTAGAAGCTTGGTGCACAATAAGCAGTGTATCAAGGTGGTTACTGTCACACCCCAATTCTGCACATCTCAGAATGGTGTGATGAACAGCTAATAAACCAACGGTTCAATTAGGATCTCAAATAGGCTATCCCCGCGTTATACACACATCCGTAATCATAATCAGAGTAAATACACAATAGCGGAAGTCTTATAATAACATGAACTGAGAAACTAAGATGATATCATTAATTTAATAGCAAATTATTATGTTTTCAACTGAGACATAAATATTTAAATACCAAATACATGTCTTAATAAATCCAATAAAGAAACTTATAAAAATATCTAATCAAATACACACGAGTTGCACTCGCAAGAGTAGTCGTGTGTATCCACTTCAGCTTCAACTTCCATCGCTGCCACGTTCCCGTACGCAGACGCATTCATACAGTCTTCAACGGTATAACCTGCATCATCAACTAAAAATATTCGACGTCGAGGGGTGAGCACACATCACGGCTCAGTGAGTAGCCAAAACAATTCAACAATACATATGCATGCAAATCAATTTATATCTTTGGTCCGGTTTAAAGTTTGCAGTATGCAATAGAAATGTTTAGGTAGCCAAAGGTCGCGTTTATTGACCCCGCCTCTATACACGAGTGTGTGACGTTACCCGAAGATCACGTTTATCGTCAACTCACATGCACCCAATCATGAACATTATATAACAAAGGTTACATTTATTGCTATATAGTGCCATACCGACACGTAAGCCCCTGTTGGCGAGGGCTGCAAACTGGGCTCGCAACTAACCAATCCTAATGCCAAACAGTGTATCCAAGGCCTCACCCCAGCATCCCTCAGAATGTCCATAGAGATAGAGCTAAGGCCCCCCGGTTGAGTCAGAGACTACAAGGACCGAGACCACCTCCCCTGATACTCTACGACATAATAGTTCTGTTAAAGTAATGGCGATACGACGATGCTAATGCACAAGACTTGAGTTAGAGATAGAGCTAAAGTGCTGAGACCCGCCAAAGGTTAACGTTTATTGACGTTCTCATCACACCTCCCCTGATACTCGCTCGCTTCAAGTACACCAACCACACACATACAAGCACATGCCTATTCCTATCATCATCATCATCATGTTATAAACAATAAAGTAAATATGCATGAACAAGTAATAGAAATATTGGATGGCATACTGTATGCACATTACAAATATATTCGCATAGAATCAAGCATAGCATAGGACTCAAGAAATAGAAAATAGTTTTTGTTATTAACCAATTTAGTTTGGAGTTCTTGTTCCTCACCTTAGCTTGCTAATAGATACTTTTCCAAGCTTTAAAATCACCTTTACAATGTTATTATATTGCTAGAAGACCTAACAAAGTCGATAGAATTTAATTAGAATTAATTCCATATTTAAAAACTACTCTGTTAACTGAGGGTCGGAGGTAGGGTCGGAGTCAGGATCGACCCTGGGTGCGACCCTCCCTTAACTCTGAGCTTCCCGAACACTGAGGGTCGATGGTCAGGAACACCTAGGGTTGGATGATCATCAACCCTCGGTGCGACCCTCTGTGCACTTTGGTCCAATTCCCTCTCTTTAATCCATTCTTCGTGTTTGGGGTCCTATGGCTTGCTTTTACATTCCATTAAACATTCATTCCATGGTCTGGAACCATGTATAGTCCCTCTAAATGGTTTTCATGCATTCTCCTAACCATAGATTGATGGTTTGAGTTTCTCCGAGATCACACTCTCTCCAATAACTAACCTAAGGTCTGTAGAAACTCATGGAATTAGTATCCATACCTAAGAAGAATAATCTTTCTCTGCAACTCTTCTCTTTTGGCTTAATTTTCTTCCTTGTTCCTCTTCTTCTTCTTTTCCTTCTCTTCTCTTTCTCTCAATTCAATTAGGGTTGTGAAAGGAGTGAAAGTGGCTTAGGGATGTCCTTTAAATAGAGTAGGAACATCCTAAAATAAGTCCCTTTGAGATTAGGAAAGAATCCAATCGAAAATTAGGAAATTTTCCTAATTTCTATTTCGACAGAATCCGAGGGTCGATGGGAGGGTCGATGATCCCGTCGACCCTAGGGTCTTAAGCTGTCTGACCCTCCCTTCAAAACTGAGGGTCTGACTTTCAGTTTTGGGAGGTCCGACCCTGCTTAGCTGGGTATGCGACCCTTCCCCTATTTTAAGTGTTTTTGGGTCGATTTGATACCTGGGATCTCGATCTCCTTCACGCCCTTGGTCCATTTGACTCGACCATGATGGGTAAACCTGGTTCAAGATGGTAAGACCGGGTTAGATTGACACGGGTCTTACAACTCCCCCAACTTATAAAAATTTCATCCTCGAAATTGTACGTACCTTCTAAATCAAATAAGTGAGGGTATTGCTTTCGCATAGCATTCTCTTTTTCCCATGTAACCTCTTCCATGTCTCTACTTTTCCATGTGACCTTAACATAGTAGATATCTCTGTTACGTAGACGTTGAACCTTTCGACTAGTGATTTCTATTGGTGTTACTTCAAATGTCAAATCATCAGTCAATTTCAGCAAATCCACTGTCAAAACATGCGTTGGGTCTTTGACATACTTCTTCAATAGGGAAATGTAAAATACGTCATGCACACTTGACATATATGGTGGTAGTGCTAACTGATAAGCCACTTTTCCACGCTTAGCTAGAATTTCATATGGCTCGACATATCTTGGACTTAGCTTCCCTTTCTGTCCAAACCTCTTCAATCCTCGCATGGGAGATACCTTCAGAAATACTTTATCACCTACTGCGAACTCCAGATCTCTTCGTCGAGTATCCGCATATTGCTTCTGACGGTTCTGAGCTATTCTCACTCTTTCCTTGATGTTGTCGACGACTCGACAGGTCTCTTCAACAAATTCCGGTCCAACAATACTACGTTCTCCAACTTCATTCCAGAACAAAGGAGTTCGACAAGTTCGACACTTCCTGCCATACAGTGCTTCATAAGGTGACATCTGTATAGTAGCCTGATAGCTATTGTTATATGCGAACTCGACCAATGGTAACTTTTCGTCCCATGATCCTTTAAAATCAATCACACATGCTCATAGCATATCTTCTAAAATCTGGATTGTATGCTCCGACTGTCCATCTGTCTGTGGGTGGAATGCAGTACTAAACTTTAGCGTCGTACCCATAGCCTTTTGCAATCCTTCCCAAAATTTGGAAGTAAATCGTGGATCTCTATCGGACACAATGCTTTCTGGAACACCATGTAATCGAACAATGTTATCCACATACAGCTTCGCTAACCTTTCCAGTGTATACTGAGGTCGTATAGGTATGAAGCGAGCTGTTTTAGTCAGACGGTCCACAATCACCCAAACTGCGTCAACTACTCGAGGAGTCAATGGTAGTCCCGTGATGAAGTCCATAGTGATGCAGTCTCATTTCCATGCTGGTTCGGGTAATGGCTGTAACAGTCCTGCGGGTCTTTGTCGTTCAGCCTTTACTTTCTGACAATTTAGGCATTGAGACACGAATTTAGCTACATCTGCTTTCATTCCCCTCCACCAATATAATTTCTTTAGATCATGATACATTTTTGTACTTCCAGGATGTATCGAATAGATGGTGGTGTGGGCTTCCTTCATCAGTCGGTGTCTAATGTCTACACTTTCTGTTTCGGGTACACATATTCTTCCTTTGTATTTCAGTACCTTCTCGTCATCCAAGGTGAACTGAGGGTTGGTCCTACCTTTCTCAATATCTTCTTGTACTGTTCTGAGATAAGGATCTGCTTTGATAGCTATCTTCACTTCATCCATTATATCTGGTATAATCTTCAATGCCGCGAACATATTCAGAAACCGATGAATCTTCTATAAGAACAATGCAAGAAGATTTAGAGAAAGAAAAACCTAAACCGGACTTACTTTGGATGCAGAGATGGTACTCAGATACAGAGGCAGATTCTGAATACATGAAGATAAAGACTTGGATACTATGAGGAGGATAATGATAAGAGTCCATTGTACTCAATATTCTATACATACTTGAGTACCAATATGTATCATGAGCTGAAGAGATTGTATTGGTAAAGAGGAATGATAACAAAGGTGGTGTAGTGTGTGTTCCAGTGTCTGGATTATCAGCAAGTAAAGGCTGAAAGACAAAGACCAACGTGGCTTACTACAACCACTATTGGAGCCAGTTTGAAAGTGGAACTGCAGTATTATAATGAACTATGTCACCAAATTGTCCCTAACTCCTAGATCGGTTGACGCAGTATGGGATTGTTGATCGTCTTATGAAGATAGCTCATTCCATTGCAATACGACCTTGGTATGCTTTGGAGCGACTAACTAAGCTATATGTGGATTATAATGCTAGATTGAATGGTATACATGAGAGCTTAGTGTCAGTCAGAAGCTTATGCCTTATCTCAAAGTTCTGGGGGAATCTACAGAAAACAATGGGAACAAAGTTGAAGTTTAGTACCGCATTTTACCTTAAACCAACGGACAGTCGGAGCGGACTATACAAATCCTAAGAGATATGCTCCGAGCTTGTAAAATTGATTTCAAGGAACTTGAATTGAGAAGTTATCATGAATTGATGTTGCTATTAAGCTACCATGTAAATGTTACCTGTGAAGCATGATACGATAGAAATGTCAAATTCCTTTGTTTTGGAATGAAGTTGGTGAGTGAAGAATTTTGAAAACCTAAGTCTAATGAAGAAAACTATCGAGTGCCAGACAAGATCAAAGAAAAGGGGCAGGATAGCTCAGGATTGTCAGGATAGACACCAAGACCTTGAGTTCGCCAGAAGTGACAAAATGTTTTTGAAGATATCACTTATGCGTAGTTTGAAATGACTAGACAAGAAGGAAAGTAGTATTCTAAATATGTGTTGGATCTTATAAACTTTAGAGACGTAGAAAAGTTGCATATCAATTAGCGTTACCGCTGTCCATGTCTAGTGTGCATGATGTATTTCGTGTGTCTCTGTTGAAGAAGTACATTAAAGATCCATATTAAAGGTATTGACCACGGAATCACTGGATTAGATAGAATGTTTAACTATTGAAGTGGTACCAGCCTAGTTCACTAGTGGGAAGGTACAATGTTTCCAAAACCGAGATAATTATTATGTGAAGGTAACCTGGCAAAGACAATACGTAGAGAAGAGTGCATAGGAGAAAGAAGACGCAATGCGGAAATAGAATTCCCACCTATTGACTCCGAAGTAAATTCAAAATTTTGAGGACAAAATTTATTTTAAGGATGGGGGAGTTGTAAGATTCGTACGTTCAAATTTTGAGGACAAAATTTATTTTAAGGATGGGGGAGTTGTAAGATCCGTACTTTCAAATTTTGAGGACGAAATTTCTTTTAAGGGGGGTGGAGTTATAAGACCCGCACGCCACGAACCCGGCCTAACCTTACATTTCGTGTCGGGACCCGTCTACATATCATGGTCGAGCCAAGTGGACCAAGGGTGTGAAGAAAAACCAAGACCCAATATGAAAATTCACTCAAAAATAGTCAAAATGAGGGTAGGGTCGCAGGTTTTAACAGGCAGGTCCAACCCTCCCATCGACCCTCACCATCGACCCTCAACCACGGGTCGATGAGGGTCTATGAGTTGTCCGACCCTCCCATCGACCCTCACAATCGACCCTCGGTACTCGGGAAAAATAGCACGAACCAAAAATTAGAAAACCTTCCTAATTTCGATTGGAACCTTTCCTAAACTCAATAGGATTTATTTTGGGAGGTTTTGCCCTATAAATAGGACGTCCCTAAGCCTCTTTCACTCCTTTTACAACCCTAATTGGATTGAGAGAAAGAGAAGAGAAGGAAGAGAAGAAGAGAAGGAAAACTTGAAGAAAAGGCTAAGGAAGAAGAGGAAATTCAGAGGAACTCTGAATCTCAGCAAAACTAAGGTATGAATACTTTCCCCATGATTTACTTAAGACTTTAGAATGGTTTATGAAGAGGGTATGACTTAAGAGTAACCCAAATCATCCATCCATGGTTTCATTTCAATGAAAACCATGGAGGAGATCATTAAAATCATGTAGGTGAATAAAGTGTAGTTCTAAACCATATAACATGTATAGAATGGATTATGGAAGTAAGCCATAGGACCCAACCATGAAAGAGAGAATGAAATCTAATATTTTCGAATCAAACCATGGAGGGTCGCACCTAGGGTCGATGGTAAATCCGACCCTAGCATCGACCCTCAGTGTTCGGGAAGTTCAGATTAGGGGGAGGGTCGCACCCAGGGTCGATCATGACTCCGACCCTACCTACGACCCTCAGTTAACAGGATGATTTTAAATTTGGAATTAATTTTAATTAAATTCTATCGACTTTGTTAGGACTTCTAGCAATATAATAGCAATATAAAGGTGATTCTAAAGCTTGGAAGAGTATCTATTAGCAAGCTAAGGTGAGGGAACAAGACCTAAACTAATTGGTTAATAACAAACTATTTTTACTTCTTGAGTCCAATACCATGATTGTGATATGTGTGTATGCTTGTGATGTGCATTCAACATGTCATCCAATATTTCTATTATTACTGTTCATGCATATTTAAATTTATTGATTATAACATGATGATGTAGATGATGGTAGGAATAGGCATGTGAATGTTTGTGTTTGGCTAGTGTACATGGTGTGGGTAGGGATGGTATCAACCGGTACTTCGATGCCGTTCTCATCGGGGTATATTGTGCCATGGTCTATTCAAGTCATGTCCACTAAGAAAGTGTTAATGTGCTTGATGCGAGTGGAGCATCAGGGGGAGGACGTGACATTGTGGTTCAGCCTGGTCATCAGACTCTAGCTCTATCTCTACTCAAGTCTTGTCCACTAACATCGTCGTATCGCCATTACCTTAGCGGAACTAATATGTCGTAGGGCATCAGGGGGGGACGTGGCATTGTGGTTCAGCCTGGTCACCAGATCCTAGCTCTATCTCTATGGATGTATTGAGGGATGCTGGGGTGAGGCCTTGGATACATTGTTTGACATTAGGGTTGGTTAGTTACGAGCCCAGTTTGCAAGCCCTCGCCAACAGGGGCTTACGTATTGGTATGGGCAACCGGTACAGCCATGCCATTTTCATGGGGTGTATATTTTCCATGATAGGTGCATGTGGGGCGACAGTGCCGTTTTCATTGGGCATTTCCACACACTCGTGTATAGAGGTGCGGCGGCCACCTATCCTTTCTATAGCACATTGCAAACTTTAAACCAAACCCAAGATATGAATTGATTGCATGCATATGTATTGTTGCATTGTTTTGTTTGCTCACTGAGCCGTGATGTGTGCTCACCCTTTCGAATTCGAATACTTTTAGGTAATGATGCAGGTACCACCGTTGAAGATTATATGAACGCTCCTGTGTACGGGCATGTGGTGACAATGGAAGCTGAAGACTTAGTGGATATGCATGACTCCTCATGCGAGTGCAACTCATGCGTATTCGATTAGATTTTGTTTAATTTTATTATAGACAAGTAATTGATATTTATTTAATTATGTCTCAGTTAATTTATCAATAATTTGATATTTATTTATGGTTATCACAGTTAAATTCTCAGTTCATTATCTGTAAGACTTCTGTTATTCATTTATTACCTCTGATTAATGTGGAATGTGTTTTGGCTTATCATATGTGGGATAGCCTATTTTGAGATCCTGGTTGAACCGTTGGTTTATTGACGGTTCATCACACCATTCTGGTTGGTGCAGAATTGGGGTGTGACAACTTGGTATCAGAGCTCTCGTAGGCCTTACCCATTAAACCTGAGTACTTCCACTAGAGTCCATGAACTGAGTTAGGATAAATTAAAAGCTTTAATACAAACACACAATAAGCACCTATGTTGGTTGAGACAGAACCTAAACAAGACAATAATGTACATATAAAAGGTGGAACCATATATATACACTCACACAGAAAGAGAAGACCAAAAATTATCCTAATAAACAAACAATATAGGGTATTATCTATAAGTTGGGTAGTTATCCAAGTATACAAAGATATAGTACAGTAGCAAGAAGGAAGCATCTGTAAAATAGAAAAATTAAATGTCGAGTTGGTACTCAGAAGATGTGAAACTCTACGTATGACAAAGGAAGGAGAAAATGGCTAGTAATGCCTAATTCCCTGCAAAGGTAAAGGGAAAGGTCTCGGGCTAAATCCAAACAGAGATAAGAGAATAATGGCCAAACATTAAGAATAAGAGCAACTATAAAGAAGCTTAAGCTATACTCCTAGGTGACGTGGAGACTCAGAGTGAGATCCATTACAAGCTGATCTATTGCCCACTACGCAAGAAGAGGATGTTGCAACTTGACCCCACCACTATCTGGGTCGAGAATGGGTAATGAAAACTCATATGAGTAGATACTAAATAATGATAATCAGATTGGAGCAAATGAGAGGAGGTGAACAACCAGGCCACTCCAGCCAATCTACCTGGACTACCAAATACCTTGGCTATGGTTGTAATAAACTTGGCCCAATAAAGATACAAGAGCAACAACAGATGAGACCGACTATGCAAGTTGCTATGTAAATCACTACCCAAGTTACCGATGCTACATCAACACCTTCGGGTCAAACCAAGTACGGTACCAACTAGTAGCAATACTGTACCCCAATACATGTTAACACACAGTACCTACCATACAGCAAGTCCCAATAATGCACACCTCAGTACAGAAGTTTGGTGCACAACAAGCAATGTATGAAGGTGGTTACCCTTATCATCCACCGAAATATGGGACAATTGCATCATGGCAGAATGATCCAACAAGGATTTAGGAATATTTTCTGAAGATGGAGCCTCAAACTATTTCAGCAAAGGATTTAATCTATTGTAGCCATATGACGAAATAGTTTATATAGGATGCGGTGCATTATTGATTTACTCTTATGATTATAGAGGATGCACATACCAGATTTTAATTCTCGTACCTTGACAGGATACCTTCTTGATTCAACCTGTCAATTAAAGTCATAGATATTGTTTCTTTAGTAGTAATCCTGATTATAACAATCTTAGCCACTCTCATGATCGACCAAATGAACAGAGATGTGAACTGAACGAATAGTTAAATGTTTAATCATGTTGAGCATACATCTTCTGATTTATACCTGATTTATTGATGTACGAAATCTTTCTCCTGATTTATACCTGATTTACTGATGTATGAAAGCTTCTCCAGATTTACTTTTGTAGTTCTTTGACCAATGGCATTATATACTCAGGAACCTGACAGAGAACCAGGGGTCGCACCCTGGGTCGGACATACTCCGACCCCCCTATCGACCCCTGGCTCTTGGGAAAAATGGATGATTTTCCAGGGTCGGATACTGAGGGTCGGATACCCATCGACCCCCACCATCGACCCTGCATAGAAAAGACAGTATTTTTCACTGAATGATCTAAAGAATTTGAAAATACCATTGGTTAGTGTATCCAAATATGAGAATGAAGTATATAATGATTGCCTCACGTGTTCTATGACTTTTCAGACACTACACCACCAGAATAGGAAATGGTCGGGCGAAGAGGGAACAGACGAGGACGTAACCAATTCCCACCACCACCACCGGTAGATGAAACCAGTCATGAAATTTTTAGAGTACCAGAAAATCCAAACGTGGCACCGCCAGGAGATAATGATCAGGCAAATCCTACAAACTTGGCAGCCCCACCTATAGATTTAGTTACAGTCGTAATGAACTTGGCACAACAACTGCAACAAATACAACAGGTGCAAACTAATATGCAAGCTGCCATAGGCGTGGTTTTTTCAGCTACACATACGACACAGACGCCAACAGGATAGGCAAGCACAATACCAGGGAGAAATAATGCAGTACCCCAGGCACCTCAAACACCAGTCATGCAAGCTCCAGTGCAAAACCCTGAGATAGCTCAAGGTGGTTATCACTACCAACCACCTAGGTATGGGGCCTATGCTCCATATCAGTTGGACCGCTCCAGACTGGTCGGACATTTTCTTAAGATGAAGCCCAAAGAATTCGATGGTAAGCCAACAGATCCTTTATGGCCGGCACACTGGATTGACGAAATGGAAAGAAATTTTATGATGATGATCGTAAATGAGGAGGAGAAAGTGTTGTGTGCCACATTTATGCTCAAGAGCGATGCACACCATTGGTGGAAGTCTACCAGGACATATCTATTAACCAAACACGCCCACTTGACCTGGGATATATACAAAGAGGCATTCTTTGAGAAATAATTCCCTAGAAGTTTCAGAGATTCTATGGAGAGAGAGTTCTTGAGATTATATCAGGGGCAGATGATTGTCGACGCATATCAACAGCGTTATGAGGAGCTATTTTTCTTTGCACCAGTCAGTATGCAAGAGGAGGATACGAAAACCCGAAGGTTCGTCATGGGACTTAGGGGAAGCATACGCGAACATGTTTTGGGACTGGAGAAGAAAATCTACAATGAAGTTGTATAAATTGCTCGAGTGATAGAGTCGAGCCAAAAAGAGAGCTATTTTACTCAAAATAGGGGAATCAAAAGGCCAAATGAAAATTTTTACAACGGAGGGAACACCAAGGTATTCCAACCCTTCCGTACCCAGGGCTTCAATGCTGCAACCAAAACCATTTCAGCAACTCCACGACAACCAAAGCAAAATGGTGAGGGGATCAGATGTTTTAACTGCAACCAAGTAGGGCATGTCTCAAGAGAGTGTACTAAGCCCAGAAAACAACTACAGCAAGGAAGAGTTTACGCTGTTTCAGCCAAGGATGTTGCCGCATCGTCTGATGTGGTCACAGGTATGACCTGAACCTGTCATTTTATGTTACATTGCATGAGCATGTAGACTAAATTAAAACAAATCACAGGTATCGTACCTAGTAATGGCATTCCTGCCAGAGTGCTCTTTGATTATGGAGCTACTCATCCTTTTATATCTGTGTCATTTGGAAAGAAGCTAAATATACCCCTTAAATCTTTAGACTACAAACTGCTTATACGATTGCCGATGGGAATTATGAAGTCCAAGGAAGGACCCAGTATAAATGCTACCTTATGTTTCGCAGCAATATATTCAGATTTGGAAGGAGAGTAACATATAATAGAAACTTGTGACGATCAAATTAAGCGAGAATTTATGGATGAACTTATGGAGCAATAGTTCATCGATTACGCTTGTAGCATTAAAGATCATCTTTAAAGTGATAGATGAAGTAAAAGTAGCAATTTTGTTAGATCTGCATATAAGAACAATGCAAGAAGATTTAGAGAAAGAAAAACCTAAACTGGACTTAATTTGGATGCAGAGATGGTACTCAGATACAGAGGCAGATTCTGAATACATGAAGATAAAGACTTGGATGCTATGAAGAGGATAATGATAAGAGTCCATTGTACTCAATATTCAGTACATACTAGAGTACCAATATGTATCATGAGCTGAAGAGATTGTATTGGTAAAGAGGAATGATAACAAAGGTGGTGTAGTGCGTGTTCCAGTGTCTGGATTATCAGCAAGTAAAGGCTGAAAGACAAAGACCAACGTGGCTTACTACAACCACTATTGGAGCCAGTTTGAAAGTGGAACTGCAGTATTATAATGAACTATGTCACCAAATTGTCACTAACTCCTAGATCGGTTGACGCAGTATGGGATTGTTGATCGCCTTATGAAGATAGCTCATTCCATTGCAATACGACCTTGGTATGCTTTGGAGCGACTAACTAAGCTATATGTGGATAATATTGCTAGATTGAATGGAATACATGAGAGCTTAGTGTCGGTCAAAAGCTTATGCCTTATCTCGAAGTTGTGGGGGAATCTACAGAAAACAATGGGAACAAAGTTCAAGTTTAGTACCGCATTTTACCTTAAACCGACGGACAGTCGGAGCGGAATATACAAATCCTAAGAGATATGCTCCGAGCTTGTAAAATTGATTTCAAGGAACTTGAATTGAGAAGTTATCGTGAATTGATGTTGCTATTAAGCTACCATGTAAATGTTACTTGTAAAGCATGATACGATAGAAATGTCAAATTCCTTTGTTTTGGAATAAAGTTTGTGAGTGAAGAATTTTGAAAACCTAAGTCTAATGAAGAAAACTATCGAGTGCCAGACAAGATCAAAGAAAAGGGGCAGGATAGCTCAGGATTGTCAGGATAGAAGGATAGACACCAAGACCTTGAGTTCGCCAGAAGTGACAAAGTGTTTTTGAAGATATCACTTATGCGTAGTTTGAAATGACTAGACAAGAAGGAAAGTAGTATTCTAAATATGTGTTGGATCTTATAAACTTTGGAGAGACGTAGAAAAGTTGCATATCAATTAGCGTTACCACTGTCCATGTCTAGTGTGCATGATGTATTTCGTGTGTCTCTGTTGAAGAAGTACATTAAAGATCCATATTAAAGGTATTGACCACGGAATCACTGGATTAGATAGAATGTTTAACTATTGAAGTGGTACTAGCCTAGTTCACTAGTGGGAAGGTACAATGTTTTCAAAGCCGGGATAATTATTATGTGAAGGTAACCTGGCAAAGACAATACGTGGAGAAGAGTGCATAGGAGAAAGAAGACGCAATGCGGAAATAGAATTCCCACCTATTGACTCCGAAGTAAATTCAAAATTTTGAGGACAAAATTTATTTTAAGGATGGGGGAATTGTAAGATTCGTACGTTCAAATTTTGAGGACAATTTATTTTAAGGATGGGGGAGTTGTAAGATCCGTACTTTCAAATTTCGAGGACGAAATTTCTTTTAAAGGGGGTGGAGTTGTAAGACCCGCACGCCACGAACCTGGCCTAACCTTACATTTCGTGTCGGGACCCGTCTACATATCATGGTCGAGCCAAGTGGACCAAGTGTGTAAAGAAAAACCAAGACCCAATATGAAAATTCACTCAAAAACAGTCAAAATGAGGGTAGGGTCGTAGGTTTTAACAGGCAGGTCCAACCCTCCCATCGACCCTCACCATCGACCCTCGATACTCGGGAAAAACAGCACGAACCGAAAATTATAAAACCTTCCTAATTTCGATTGGAACCTTTCCTATACTCAATGGGACTTATTTTGGGAGGTTTTGCCCTATAAATAGGACGTCCCTAAGCCTCTTTCACTCATTTTACAACCCTAATTGGATTGAGTGAAAGAGAAGAGAAGGAAGAGAAGAAGAGAAGGAAAACTTAAAGAAAAGGCTAAGGAAGAAGAGGAAATTCAGAGGAACTCTGAATCTCAGCAAAACTAAGGTATGAATACATTCCCCATGATTTACTTAAGACTTTAGAATGGTTTATGAAGAGGGTATGACTTAAGAGGAACCCAAATCATCCATCCATGATTTCGTTTCAATGAAAACCATGAGGAGATCATTAAAACCATGTAGGTGAATAAAGTATAGTTCTAAACCATAGAACATGTATAGAATGGATTGTGGAAGTAAGCCATAGGACCCAACCATGAAAGAGAAAATGAAATCTGATATTTTTGACTCAAACCATGGAGGATCGCACCAAGGGTCGATGGCAGATCCGACCCTAGCATCGACCCTCAGTGTTCGGGATGTTCAGATTAGGGGGAGGGTCGCACCCAGGGTCGATCATGACTACGACCCTACCTCCGACCCTCAGTTAACAGGATGATTTTAAATTTGGAATTAATTTTAATTAAATTCTATCGACTTTGTTAGGTCTTCCAGTAATATAATAGCAATATAAACGTGATTCTAAAGCTTGGAAGAGTATCTATTAGCAAGCTAAGGTGAGGGAACAAGACCTAAACTAATTGGTTAATAACAAACTGTTTTTACTTCTTGAGTCCAATACCATGATTGTGATATGTGTGTACGCTTGTAATGTGCATTCAACATGTCATCCAATATTTCTATTATTATTGTTCATGCATATTTTAATTTATTGATTATAACATGATGATGTTGATGATGGTAGGAATAGGCATGTGAATGTTTGTGTTTGGCTAGTGTACATGGTTCGGGTAGGGATGGTATCAACCGGTACTTCGATGCCGTTCTCATCGGGGTATATTATGCCATGGTCTATTCAAGTCATGTCCACTAAGAAAGTGTTAATGTGCTTGATGCGAGTGGAGCATCAGGGGGAGGACGTGACATTGTGGTTCAGCCTGGTCACCAGACTCTAGCTCTATCTCTACTCAAGTCTTGTCCACTAACACTGTCGTATCGCCATTACCTTAGCGGAACTAATATGTCGTAGGGCATCAGGGGGGGACGTGGCATTGTGGTTCAGCCTGGTCACCAGATCCTAGCTCTATCTCTATGGATGTATTGAGGGATGCTGGGGTGAGGCCTTGGATACATTGTTTGACATTACGGTTGGTTAGTTACAAGCCCAGTTTGCAAGCCCTCGCCAACAGGGGCTTATGTGTTGGTATGGGCAACCGGTACAGCCATGCCGTTTTCATGGGGTGTATATTGTCCATGATGGGTGCATGTGGGGCGACAGTTCCATTTTCATTGGGCGTTTCCACACACTCGTGTATAGAGGTGCAGCGGCCACCTATCCTTTCTATAGCACATTGCAAACTTTTAACCAGACCAAAGATATGAATTGATTGCATGCATATGTATTGTTGCATTATTTTGTTTTCTCACTGAGTCGTGATGTGTGCTCACCCTTTCGAATTTGAATACTTTTTGTTGATGATGCAGGTACCACCGTTGAAGATTATATGAACGCTCCTGTGTACGGGCATGTGGTGACAATGGAAGCTGAAGACTTAGTGGATATGCATGACTCCTCATGCGAGTGCAACTCATGCGTATTCGATTAGATTTTGTTTAATTTTATTAAAGACATGTAATTGATATTTATTTAAATTATGGCTCAGTTGATTTATCAATAATTTGATATTTATTTATGGTTATCACAGTTAAATTCTCAGTTCATTATCTGTAAGACTTCCGCTATTTATTTTATTACCTCGGATTAATGTAGAATGTGTTTTGTTTATCATATGCGGGATAGCCTATTTTGAGATCCTGGTTGAACCGTTGGTTTATTGACGGTTCATCACACCATTCTGGTTGGTACAGAATTGGGATGTGACATAGAGGATCGGCTGGCTTGCCATTAAACTCTCTGGGCTTCAGTTTCAGAAAGTACTCCACCAGTCTGGAGTGATCTAGTGGCTGCGGGACATACGCTCCATACATAGGTGGTTGGTATTGATATCCACCTTGAGCTATCTCAGGATTCGGTACTTGAGCCTGCATGATAGAAGTCTGAGGCGCGTGGCGTACTGTGTTACTCCCCTTGGTGCGGTGCTTGCCTGTCCAGCTGGCATTGGAGGTGTTTGTGCAGCTGGAAGAGTTATGCCTATGGCAGCTTGGATAGTAGCTTGTGCCTGTTGCATCTGTTGCAGCTGTTGGACCAAGTTCATTACGACTGTGGCCAAGTCTGTAGGTGGAGCTGGCAGATTTGTAGGATTTGTCTGCCCATTTATGACGGACGGTGCCTTGTTCATGTTCCCCTGTGTTTCCGGGTGTGTCTGGTTATCTTCCCCCACAGGTGGTGGTGGTGGGATAGAGTTACGGCTCTGTCTGGTTGCTCTGTGTCCTGCCATTAATTAATCTGATAGTGGGATTTTCTGAAATCAGTGAACACGAGAGACAATCATTAAATACTTCATTCTCAAATTTTAAAACCCCTAACAATTGCAAATTTCAAAATTTTTAGATCATTCTGTCGAAAATGCTGTGTTTTCACTGCAGGGTCGATGGTAGAGGTCGATGGGTGTCCGACCCTCAGTCTGCGACCCTGGGAAGTCACCCATTCTTCCCGAGAGCCAAGGGTCGATGGGGGGTCAGAGGATGTCTGACCCAGGGTGCGACCCCTGGTTCTCTGTCAGATTCCCGAGAGCCGAGGGTCGATGTGGGGGTCGATGGGTGGGTCTATTGTTTTAATCGAATTTTCCGACCCCTTGACTAAAAATCTGATTTTTAAGTTCCGATTCAAAGTCCATTTATCATTCTTTCTTCTCCGCTTCGACTCAACTCGTCCCTTTGAGTTGCTACAGTGACAACTCCGATCCGTTGGTGGTTTGCACTCCTTGTTTCGTCGTCTACACCTCCGCTACAGGTATGTCTTCTACCTTTTCATGTTTTTAGGTTTCTTTACCTAGGTTTTTGCTCGTTTATCTTGTATTTTTCAAATTAAAAATTTTTTCAACAGTAATAATTAGATTTTTATTGGGGGCTTTTGTTGTTGGTGACTCGAGGAACGAAAGCCCTCAAAAATATTTGAGTTTCATCGGTTGGTTATCAAGAAACTCGAAATTTACACTTTTTCCCCTAATTTTGTCGAGATTTTGAATTTCTTGCAATTTAGTCTAATTAATTGAAATTTCCAACTGTATGAGTCTTACAGGATAGTTTAGGATCTATGTAAGTCCTCTTGCCCACATGTATGGGTGAAAAGTAAGGCTTTTGACCAATTTACGTCATTATTATGTCGAAAATTCGGGTTTTTACTCTCTACTAATCCATTATTTGTTTTTCTTTCTTATTTGCAGATACTATGGCTCGTACCAAGGTACCCAGAGTTCGCAACCGTCTTCGCTTCCGTTCCAATGAAGCCGAGACGTAGTATGCTCACTACGCTCGCAAGAAGGTAGAGGGAGGCCGCAAAGTGGACTTGGCTAGCTTAGCCTTGTTCAATGTAGAGGGGGCCTCTGGTGCTATGGGATGGCTCCCTGTCATCACCTATGACGCGTGTACCCATCCTGACTTGGTACGCCAGTTCTACTGTAATCTCCAGGTGATGGGAGATTACAATGATGTTGAGAGGGGTGGTAAGCTTCGGATCACTAGCTACGTCAAGGGGGTAGATGTTTCATTTGATTATCGGCCGCTGGCCGACTTGTTGGGCATTTCCTATGCTGGCCCCTTGGTGTTCTGTGCTCCTGGAGAGCCCCAGTTCTTTTCCTTACAGATGAGGGCTGAGATCGATTGTCAGCTCATCAGACCTGATCGCTGGCAGATGAAAGCGAGTTATCTGCGCTCAGATCCACGGGTATACTGCAAGATCATTCAGCATAACCTGATACCGCAAAGTGGTCATTACGAGAGGGTCTCCCAATTGACTCAGTACCTGCTATACTGCATATGCACTAGGCAGCCCGTCTGCCTTCCCTACATCATCATGCGGACGAGGATCAGTGCCACGTTGCCCAGTCACACTGGCAACCTTCCTTATGGACGCATGACCACTACCTTGCTTACCCGCCTGGGGGTTGATTTATTGGATGAAAAGATTCAGGAGAAATCCTTCTCATCGCCTCTGGATTGGGAGGCCATTTGCAAGATGGGCATGCGGGATGCCCAGGTCAGTGATGAAGAGAGGAACGCGATGGTGCGCCCTCGCACTCGAGTGGAGATGGCTGATGCTGAGGCAGCAGCAGCAGCCGCTGGAGCAGAGGTTCATGGGGATGATGACGACCGGCTATACATGGATGTAGATGCCATACCTCCTCCATCATCTACTCATGCTACTGGAGATGGTCCGTCTTCTTCAGCTGGTCCTTCGTATTCTCCATCTGATGACATGATGAGGATATTGCATGAGATACGAGAGGCGCGTATGCCTGACCTGAGGATGAGAGAGCTTCTAGAGGCTCAGCGCTCGTCCGATCAGCGGGTGGGTGAGCTTCTAGCTGCTCAGCACGTATTGGATCAGCGGATGGGAGAGCGGAGGGATGCTCAACGTGTGACTGACTAGCGGGTGGCTGATCTCACAGCTAGTCTCCAGACGACCCAGACTCAGATAACTTGATTGACTAGAGTCTACTCTGAGGACTATGATAGAGACCATGATGCACCGCCTCCCCCATCATCTCCAGCTTCTTGATGTACTTCTTTTATTTTTTTCATTTTGTACTTCAGAGTAACTGTCAGGACTGTGGACTGTACTCTACTTTAATCATATATATATAAACATTTGTTCTTCCTTTTTGGTTGAATATAAATCTGTTTCTCATTTAATAGATGCATTATTCTCTTTTTGTTTAGTCTCAACCAACACAGATGCTTATGGTGTGTTATTATTACATCTTTTAAATTTTTATCCTATCTCAGTTCACGACCTTTGTGGAAGTATACGGTTTCATAGATAAAGCCTGAGATGCTCTAATACCAAGTTGTCACACCCCAATTCTGCACCATTCAGAACGGTGTGATGAACCGCTAATAAACCAACGGTTCAATCAGGATCTCTAATAGGTGGTATCCATTAAAAATAAAACCATGCACATCCACAACCATAATCAGAATAAATACACAATAGCGGAAGTCTTATAGTAAATGAACTGAGAACTCTAACTGTAATAATCATAATTAAAATATCAAGTTATTATTGTATCAACTGAGACATAAATAAATAAAATATCAATTACATCCCTTTATAAATTCAAATAAAATCCTAATAGAATACGCATGAGTTGCACTCGCAGGAGGGGTCATGCGTATCCTCTAAGTCTTCGGCTTCCATTGCAGCAACACACGCATACAATGGAGCAATCATATAATTCACACCCAAATTCTGCACCAATCAGAATGGTGTGATGAACCGCTAATAAACCAACGGTTCAACCAGGATCTCTAATAAGCTATCCATTAAAAAAAAAACCATGCACAATAGTGGAAGTCTTATAGTAAATGAACTGAGAACTCTAACTGTAATAATCATAATTCAAATATCAAGTTATTGTTGTATCAACTGAGACATATATAAATAAAATATCAATTACATCCCTTTATAAATTCAAATAAAATCTTAATAGATTACGCATGAGTTGCACTCGCATGAGGGGTCATGCGTATCCTCTAAGCCTTCAGCTTCCATTGCAGCAACATGCGCATACACCGGAGCATTCATATAATCTTCAACTGTAGTACCTGCATCATCAACTAAAAATATTTGACGTCGAGAGGGTGAGCACACATCATGGCTCAGTGAGCAAACAAAACAATGCAACAAACATATGCATGCATTCAATTCATATCTTTGGTCTGGTAAATAAGTTTGCAATGTGCTATAGAAAGGATAGGTGGCCAAAGATCACGTTTATTGACCGTCGCACCTCTACACACGAGTGTGTGAAGCCGCCCAAAGGTAACGTTTATTGTCGACCCACATGCACCCACCATGGATAATGTAAACGCAAAGGTCACTTTTATTGCTGTACCCATTTCCCATACCAACACGTAAGCCCCTGCTAGCGAGGGCTCACAAACTGGGCTCGCAACTAACCAATCCTAATGCCAATCAGTTTATCCAAGGCCTCACCCCAGCATCCCTCAATACGTCCATAGAGATAGGGCTAAGGCCCCCCGGCAGAGTTAGAGACTACACGGTCCGAGACCACCTCCCCTCATACCCTAAGACGTAATAGTTCTGCTAAGGTAATGGCGATACGATGATGTCAGTGGACAAGACTTGAGTTAGAGATAGAGCTAGAGTGTTGAGGCCCCGCCTATGACACCTCCCCCTGATACTCGCTCGCATCAAGCACAACCACACCCATACATCCACATGCCTATTTCTATCATCATCATCATCATCATATTGTGAACAATAATTTAAATATGCATGAAAAGTAATAATAGAAATATTGGATGACATGTTGTATGCACATAACAAGCATACACGCATAGAATTAATCATGGCATTGGACTCAAGAGTAAAATAGTTTATTATTAACCAATTAGTTTAGGTCTTGTTCCCTCACCTTTGCTTGATCGTGGGTCCTCTATCAAGCTTTAAGAATCAACTATATATCGATATTATATCACTAGAAGACCTAATCAAGTTGATAGAATTTAATTAGAATTAATTCTTACTTTAAAAAGCATGATGTTAACTGGGGGTCGATGCCAGGGTCGGGGGTTCCATCGACCCCCGTGCGACCCCCCGTGGATTTAGTCAATTTTTCATCCTACAGTCTATTCCTTCGTGTTTGGGTCCTATGGCTTGCTTCGACAATCCATTACATACATGTTCTATGGCTTAGAACCATAGTTTATTCCCCTACATGGTTTCTATGATTTCCCCCATGGTTTTCCATGAAAACCTAACCATGGATGGAAGATTTGGGTTTCTCCTAGATCATTCCCTCTTCTCTATCTATTCTAAGGTCTATAGAATTACAGGGAGATAGTATCCATACCTGAGAATTAGGCTTGTTTCTCTGAAGCCTTCTCTTTGATCTTCTTCTCCACTTTCCTTCTCTTCTCTTTATCTTCTCCTTCTCTTCTCTTTCTCTCAATCCAATTAGGGTTCTAAAAGGAGTGAAAGTGGCTTAGGGACGTCCTATTTATAGAGTAGAAACTCCCAAAATAAGTCTCATTGAGATTAGAAAAGAATCTCATTGAAATTTAGAAAGTTCCTAATTCACGATTTCTGTCGGTCGACTGGGGGTCGATGAGGGGGTCGGAGATCCTGTCGACCCCTGGTTCTAAAATGTCCGACCCCCGGTTAAAAACTCAGGGTCTGACTTTTATACTGGGGGGTCCGACCCTGCCTTGCTGGGTATGCGACCCTCCCCCTATTTTTAGTGTTTTTGGGTCAGTTTAATACCTGGGATCGTGATTTCCCTCATGCACTTGATCCATTTGGCTCTACCATGATGGGTAGACCTGGTTCAAGGTGGTAACAACGGGTTAGTTTGATACGGGTCTTACAACTCCCCACTACTTATAAGAATTTCATCCTCGTACATACCTTTCGAGTCAAATAAATGAGGATATTGCTTTCGCATAGCATTCTCTTCTTCCCATGTGATTTCTTCCATGTCTCTACTTTTCCAGGTGACCTTAACATAATAGATATCACGGTTGCATAGTCGTTGAACCTTTCGACTAGTGATTCCAGTCGGTGCTACTTCAAATATCAAATCGTCAGTCGAATCGGGTAAGTCCATTGTCAAAACGTGCGTCGGATCCTTGACATACTTCTTCAATAAGGAAATGTAAAATACGCCATGCACACTTGACATAGATGGTGGTAGTGCTAACTGGTAAGCCACTTTCCCACGCTTAGCTAGAATCTCATATGGCCCGACATATCTTGGACTTAGTTTCCCTTTCTGTCCAAACCATTTCAATCCTCGCATAGGCGATACTTTTAAGAATACTTTATCACCCACGATGAACTCAAGGTCTCGGCGTCGGGTATCGGCATATTGCTTCTGACGATTCTGAGCTGTTCTCACTCTTTCTTTGATAATGTCGACCACTCGACAAGTCTCTTTAACAAATTTTGGTCCAACAATACTACGTTCCCCAACTTCATTCCAAAACAAAGGAGTTCGACACTTTCTGCCATACAGTGCTTCATAGGGTGACATCTGTATAGTAGCATGATAGCTATTATTATAAGCGAACTCAATCAGTGGTAACTTTTCATCCCTTGATCCTTTAAAATCAATTACACATGCTCGAAGCATATCTTCTAGAATCTGAATTGTACGCTCTGACTGTCCATCTATCTATGGGTGGAATGCAGTACTAAACTTCAATGTTGTACCCATAGCCTTTTACAATCCTTCCCAAAACTTTGAAGTAAATCGTGGATCTCTATCGAACACAATGCTTTCAGGTACACCGTGTAATCGCACAATGTTATCCACATACAGCTTAATCTGAAACTTCTCCTCTTACAGATAATGTCTCCATATTTTGACAGCATGTACTACTGCCGCTAGTTCTAAATCATGAGTGGGATAGTTCCTCTCATGTGTCTTCAGTTGTCTTGAGGCATAAGCAATTACTAGTTCTTCTTGCATAAGTACACATCCTAATCCCAATCCTGACGCATCTGTGTACAAGATAAATGGTTATCTTGGAATCGGGATGGTCAAGATTGGAGCTGATATCAATCTAGCCTTTATGGTTTGGAAACTCTTCTCGCATTTTTCCGTCCAGACAAACTTCTCGCCCTTCTTAGTCAAACTGGTAAGTGGTACGGCAATTCGGGGATAGTCTTCCACAAATCGTCGATAATACCCAGCTAGACCCAGAAAACTTTTAATTTCTGCAACGCTCTTCGGTGCTTCCCACTTTACAATAGCCTCGATCTTGTTAGGATCCACTTTGATTCCTTCAGCGGATACTACATGGCCTAGAAATGCGACTTCCTTTAGCTAAAACTCACATTTTGTAAATTTGGCGTAGAGCTTTTCCCTATGTAGTCGCTGCAAAGCAGCGTTTAGATTCTTGACATGAGTTTCCTCGTCTTTGGAGTAGACTATTATGTCATCAATGAATACAATAACCGACGTATCCAACATGTCATGAAAAATCCACTTCATAAGTTCCATAAAGGTTGCTGGTGTGTTTGTCAATCCAAAAGACATGGCCAAAAATTCATAGTGTTCATATTTGGTCCTGAATGCTGTCTTGGGAATATCACCATCCTTAATCTTCAACTGATGGTGACCGAAGATCGATCTTTAAGAACACTTTGGCACCTTGCAACTGATCGAACAGGTCATCGATCCGAGGCAATGGATACCGATTCTTAATTGTCAGTTTATTCAGTTCTCGGTAGTCTATACACAAGCGAATGCTACCGTCCTTTTTCTTCACGAATAATATTGGCGCTCCCCATGGTGATATGCTAGGGCGAATGTAACCCTTGTCCAGCAGTTCTTGTAGTTGTACTTTCAATTCCTTCAGTTCAGTAAGAGCCATTCGGTAAGATGCTTTCGATACTGGTGCGGCTCCAGGTATAAGATCTATAACAAACTCTGTAGCTCGGTCGGGTGGTAATCCTGGTAATTCTTCAGGAAATATGTCTGGATAGTCCCACACGACATCAATATCTTCCATTCGTGGTGCTTCCTTGGTAAGGTTGACCACAGATACTAAATACCCGACTGCTTTCTCAAGGCACTTCTTAGCCTTTAGTGCCGAGAGTATGAGCTTTCGTTTACGGGGAAGTTTGGTTCCTGAAAAACTGAACTCTGCTCCTTCCTTGTCTTTAAATGTCAGCTTCTTTTCGACACACAATAGGTTTGCAGAATGCCAAACTAACCAGTCCATTCCCAAGATGACGTCAAAGTCTGCCATCTCAAGTTGGATCAAGGTCGCATCCAAGGTCTTTTCACCAATAAGAACTGGACATGGTCCATAACCTTTTTCTAACTCCACTTCTAATCACATAGGTGATCGTACAAGTAGTTTGTAGTCTAAGGATTTAAGGGATAAATTTAACTTCTTTCCAAACGTTACAGATATAAAGGAATGACTAGCTCCTGAATCAAAGTGTACTCTGGTGGGAATGCCATTAATAGTTACGATACCTGTGATTTGTTTTGGTTTAGTCTACATGCTCATACAATGTAATACAACTAACTAAAAATGTAAGTCATACTTGTGACCACATCAGGCGATGCGACAGCATCCTCGGATGTAACCGCGTAAACTCGTCCTTGATGAAGCTGCTTCTTGGGCTTAGGACATTCCCTTGCTATATGTCCCACTTGGTTGCAGTTAAAACATTTTATCCCTTCAGTAATTGGCTTCTGTTGCTGTTGAGCTATGGGAGTAGTCTTGGTTGCAGCGGTAAAGCCTTGAGCACGGAAGGGTTTGAATGTCTTATTATTCCCTCCGTTATAAGAATTTCCAGCAGGCCTTTTTATACCTCTGTTTTGTATGAAATAACTCTCCTTCTGGCTCGATTCTATAACTCAAGCAATTTGTGCCGCTTCATTATAAATTTTCTTTTCATGTCCCAGAATGTGCTCGCAGATTCTTCCCCTATGTCCCATGATGAACCTTTGGGTCTTTGTGTTTTCCTCTTGCATACTGGTGGGTGCAAAGAAGAACAGCTCTTCATAACACTGTTGATACGCATCCACGATCATCTGCCCCTGATATAAACTCAGGAACTCTCTTTCCATAGAATCTCTAAAACTTCTCGAAAAGTACTTCTCAAAGAACGCCTCTTTATAAATATCCAAGTCAGTTGGGCATGCTTTGTAAGTAAATATGTCCTGGTAGACCTCTACCAATGGTGTGCAACTCCTTTCAGCATAAAGGTGGCACACAACACTTTTTCTTCTTCATTTAATGTCATCATCATGAAGTTTCTTTCCATTTCGTCAACCCAGTGTGCCGGCCATAAAGGATTTGCTGGCTTGCCATTAAACTCTCTGGGCTTCAGTTTTAGAAAATGCTCCACCAGTCTGGAGTGATCTAGTGGCTGCGGGACATACGCTCCATACATAGGTGGTTGGTATTGATATCCACCTTGAGCTATCTCAGGATTCTGTACTTGAGCCTGCATGATAGGAGTCTGAGGTGCGTGGGGTACTGTGTTACTCCCCCCTGGTGCAGCGCTTGCCTGTCCAGCTGGCATTGGAGGTGTTTGTACAGCTGGAAGAGTTATGCCTATGGCAGCTTGGATAGTAGCTTGTGCCTGTTGCATCTGTTGCAGCTGTTGGGCCAAGTTCATTACGACTGTGGCCAAGTCTGTAAGAAGAGTTAGCAAATTTGCAGGATTTGTCTGCCCATTTATGACGGACGGTGCCGTGTTCATGTTTTCCTGTGTTTCCGGGTGTGTCTGGTTATCTTCCCCCCACAGGTGGTGGTGGTGGGATAGAGTTACGGCTCTGTCTGGTTGCTCTACGTCCCGCCATTAATTAATTTGATAGTGGGATTGTTTGAAATCATTGAACACGAGAGACAATCATTAAATACTTCATCTTCACATTTTAAAACCACTAACAATTGAAATTTTCAAATTTTTCAGGTCATTCTGTCGAAAATGCTGTATTTTCACTGCAGGGTCGATGGTGGGGGTCGATGAATGTCCGACCCTCTGTCAACGACCCTGGGAAATCACCCATTCTTCCCGAGAGCCGGGGGTCGGAGGATGTCCGACCCAGGGTGCGACCCCTGTTCTCTGTCAGATTCCCGAGAGCGAGGGTCGATGTGGGGGTCGATGCAGGGGTCGATTGTTTTAATCGAATTTTCAGAGCCCCGGACTAAAAATTTGATTTTTAAGTTCCGATTCAAAGTCCATTTCTCATTCTTTCTTCTTCGCTTCGACTCAACTCGTCCCTCTGAGTTGCCACAGTGACAACTCCAATCCGTTGGTAGTTTGCACTCCCTGTTTCATCATCTACACCTCCGCTACAGGTATATCTTCTACCTTTTTATGTTTTTAGGTTTCTTTACCTAGGTTTTTGCTCGTTTATCTCATATTTTTTAAATTAAACTTTTTCCAATCGTAAAAATTCGATTTTTATTGGGGGCTTTTGTTGTTGGTGGCTCGCGGAACAAAATCCCTCAAAAACATTTGAGTTTCATCGGTTAGTTATCGAGAAACTCGAGATTTACACTTTTGCCCTAATTTTGTCGAGATTTTGAATTTCTTGAAATTTCTAGCAATTCAATCTAATTAGTTGAAATTTTTTACTATGTAAGTCTCACAGGATAGTCTAGAATCTATGTAAGTCCTCCTGCCCACGTGGGTGAAAGGTGAGGCTTTCGACCAATTTACGTCGTTATTATGTCAAAATTTTGGGTTTTTCCTCTCTACTAACCCATTATTTGTTTTTCTTCCTTATTTGCAGATACTATGGCTCGTACCAAGGTACCCCGAGTTCTCGACCGTCTTCGCTTCCCTTCCAATGAAGCCGAGGCGCAGTATGCCCACTACGCTCACAAGAAGGTAGAGGGAGGCCGCAAAGTAAACTTGGCTAGCTTAGCCTTGTTCAATGTGGAGAGGGCCTTTGGTGATATGGGATGGCTCCTTGTCATCACTTACGATGTCTGTACCTGTCCTGACTTGGTACGCCAGTTCTACTGTAATCTCCAGGTGGTGGGAGATTACAATGATGTTGAGAGGGGTGGTGAGCTTCGGATCACCAGTTACGTCAAGGGGGTTGATGTTTTGTTTGATTATCGGCAGCTGGCCGACTTGTTGGGCATTTCCTATGCTGGCCCCTTGGTGTTCTGTGCTCCTGGAGAGCCCCAGTTCTTTTCTCTACAGATGAGGGCTGAGATCGATCGTCAGCTCATCAGACCTGATTGCTGGCAGATGAAAGCGAGTTATCTGCATTCAGATCCATAGGTATACTGCAAGATCATCCAGCATAATCTGATACCGTAGAGTGGTCATTACGAGAGGGTCTCCCAGTTGACTCAGTACCTACTGTACTGCATATGCACTAGGCAGCCCGTCTGCCTTCCCTACATCATCATGCGGACGATGATCAGTGCCACGTTGCCCAATCACACTGGCAACCTTCCCTATGGACGCATGATCACTACCTTGCTTACCCCCGGGGGGTTGATTTATTGGATGAGAAGATTCCAGAGAAATCCTTCTTATCGCCTCTGGATTGGGAGGCCATCTACAAGATGGGCATGCGGGATGCCCAGGTCAGCGATGTGGAGAGGAACACGATGGTGCGCCCTCGCAGTCGAGTGGAGAGGGCTGACGCTGAGTCAGCAGCAGCAGCCGCTGGAGCAGGGGTTCATGGGGATGATGACGATCGGCTATACATGGATGTAGATGCCATACCCCCTCCATCACCTACTCATGCTACTGGAGCTGGTCCGTCTTCTTCAGCTGGTCCTTCGCATGCAGCTGGTCCTTCGTATTCTCCATCTGATGACATGATGAGGATATTGCACGAGATACGAAGGCTCAGCGTATGTCTGACCAGAGGATGGGAGAGCTTCTAGAGGCTCAGCGCTCGCCCGATCAGCACGTGGGAGAGCCTCTGGTTGCTCAGCGTATGTCGGATTAGTGGGTGGGAGAGCTTCTAGCGGCTCAGCCCGTATCGGATCAGCAGATGGGAGAGCTGAGGGATGCTCGGCATGTGACTGACCAGCGGGCGGCTGATCTCACAGCTAGTCTCCGGACGACCCAGACTCAGATAGCTTGGTTGACTAGATTCTACGTTGTGGACTATGATAGAGACCGTGAGGCACTGCCTCCCACATCACCTCCAGCTTCTTGATGTACTTCTTTTATTTTTCTTTTTGTACTTTAGAGTAACTGTCCGGACTGTGGACTGTACTCTGCTTTAATCATATATATATAAACATTTGTTCTTCCTTTTGGTTGTATATCAATTTGTTTCACATTTAATAGACGCATTATTCTCTTTTAGTTTAGTCTCAACCAACATAGATGCTTATGGTGTGTTATTATTATATCATTTAAATTTTTATCCTATCTAAGTTCACGACCTTTGCGGAAGTATACGGTTTCACAGATAAAGCCTGAGATGCTTTGATACCGATTTGTCACACCCCAATTCTACACCATTCAGAACGGTGTAATGAACCGCTAATAAACCAACGGTTCAACCAAGATCTCTAATAGGCGGTATCCATTAAAAATAAAACCATGCACATCCACAACCATAATCAGAATAAATACACAATAGCGGAAGTCTTATAGTAAATGAACTGAGAACTCTAACTGTAATAATCATAATTAAATTATCAAGTTATTGTTGTATCAACTGAGACATAAATAAATAAAATATCAATTACTTCCCTTTATAAATTCAAATAAAATCCTAATAGAATACGCATGAGTTGCACTCGCATGAGGGGTCATGCGTATCCTCTAAGTCTTCAGCTTCCATTGCAGCAACACGTGCATACACCGGAGCATTCATATAATCCTCAACTATAGTACCTGCATCATCAACTAAAAATATTCGACGTCGAGAGGGTGAGCACACATCATGGCTCAGTGAGCAAACAAAACAATGCAACAAACATATGCATGCATTCAATTCATATCTTGGGTCTGGTAAATAAGTCTACAATGTGCTATAAAAAGGATAGGTGGCCAAAGATCACGTTTATTGACGCCGCACCTCTATACACGAGTGCGTGAAGTCGCCCAAAGGTAACGTTTATTGTCGACCCACATGCACCCACCATAGACAATGTACACGCAAAGGTCACGTTTATTGTTGTACCCGTTGTCCATACCAACACGTAAGCCCCTACTGGCGAGGGCTCGCAAACTGGGCTCGCAACTAACCAATCCTAATGCCAATCAGTGTATCTAAGGCCTCACCCCAGCATCCCTCAATACGTCCATAGAGATAGGGCTAAGGCCCCCGGCAGAGTCAGAGACTACACGGTCCGAGACCACCTCCCCTCATACCCTACGACGTAATAGTTCTGCTAAGGTAATGGCGATACGACGATGTCAGTGGACAAGACTTGAGTTAGAGATAGAGTTAGAGTGCTGAGGCCCCGCCTATGACATCTCCCCCTGATACTCGCTCGCGTCAAGCACACCAACCATACCCATACATCCACATGCCTATTCCTATCATCATCATCATCATCATGTTGTGAACAATAATTTAAATATGCATGAACAGTAATAATAGAAATATTGGATGACATGTTAAATGCACATAACAAGCATACACGCATAGAATTAATCATGGCATTGAACTCAAGCGTAAAACAGTTTATTATTAATGAATTAGTTTAGGTCTTGTTCCCTCACTTTGCTTGATCGTGGGTCCTCTTTTAAGCTTTAAGAATCAACTAAATATCACTATTATATCACTAGAAGACCTAATCAAGTCGATATAATTTAATTAGAATTTATTCTTATTTTAAAAAGGTTGCTGTTAACTGGGGATCGATGCCAGGGTCAGATGTTCCATCGACCCTGGGTGCTACCACCCAGATTTTGGACTTCTCGAACACTGGGGGTCGATTGTCAGGGTCTGGTAGGGTCGGCTGGTCATCGACCCCCCGTGCGACCCCACATGGGTTTAGTCAATTTTTCATCCTACAGTCCATTCCTTCATGTTTGGGTCCTATGGCTTGCTTCTACAATCCATTACATACATGTTCTATGGCTTAGAACCATAGTTTATTCCCCTACATGGTTTCTATGATTTCCCCCATGGTTTTCTATGAAAACCTAACCATGGATGGATGATTTGGGTTTCTCCTAGATCATTCCCTCTTCTCTATCTATTCTAAGGTCTGTAGAATTACATGGAGATAGTATCCATACCTGAGAATTAGGCTTGTTTCTTTGAAGCCTTCTCTTTGATCTTCTTCTCCACTTTCCTTCTCTTCTTTTTCTCTTCTCCTTCTCTTCTCTTTCTCTCAATCCAATTAGGGTTCTAAAAGGAGTGAAAGAGGCTTAGGGACGTCCTATTTATAGAGTAGAAACTCCCAAAATAAGTCCCATTGAGATTAGGAAAGAATCCAATGAAAATTTGGAAAGTTCCTAATTCACGGTTTCTGTCGGCAGACTGGGGGTCGATGAGGGGGTTGGAGATCCCGTCGACCCCTGGTTCTAAAATGTCCGACCCCTGGTTAAAAACACAGGGTCTGACTTTCTATCTTGGGGGGTCCAACCCTGCCTAGCTGTGTGTGTGACCCTCCCCCTATTTTTAGTGTTTTTGGGTCAGTTTAATACCTGGGATCGTAATCTCCCTCACGCACTTGATCCATTTGGCACGACCATCATGGGTAGACCTGGTTCAAGGTGGTAAGACCGGGTTAGTTTGATATGGGTCTTACATATAATTTGTAACTGTAGTACCTGCATCATCAACTAAAAAAATTCGACGTCGAGAGGGTGAGCACACATCATGGCTCAGTGAGCAAACAAAACAATGCAACAAACATATGCATGCATTCGATTCATATCTTTGGTCTAGTAAATAAGTTTGCAATGTGCTATAGAAAGGATAGGTAGCCAAAGATCACGTTTATTGACGCCGCACCTCTATACACGAGTGTGTGAAGCCGCCCAAAGGTAACGTTAATTGTCGTTCCACATGCACCCACCATGAACAATGTACACACAAAGGTCACGTTTATTGCTGTACCCGTTGCCCATACCAACAAGTAAGCCCCTGCTGGCGAGGGCTCGCAAACTGGGCTCGCAACTAACCAATCCTAATGCCAATCAGTGTATCCAAGGCCTCACCCCAGCATCCCTCAATACATCCATAGAGATAGGGCTAAGGCCCCCCGGCAGAGCCAGAGACTACACGGTCCGAGACCACCTCCCCTCATACCCTACGACATAGTAGTTCTGCTAAGGTAATGGCGATACGACGATGTCAGTGGACAAGACTTGAGTTAGAGATAGAGCTAGAGTGTTGAGGCCCCACCTATGACACCTCCCCCTGATACTCGCTCGCATCAAGCACACCAACCACACACATACATCCACATGCCTATCCTATCATCATCATCATCATCATGTTATAAACAATAATTTAAATATGCATGAACAGTAATAATAGAAATATTGGATGACATGTTGAATGCACATAACAAGCATACACGCATAGAATCAATCATGGCATTGGACTCAAGAATAAAACAGTTTATTATTAACCAATTAGTTTAGGTTTTGTTCCCTCACCTTTGCTTGATCGTAGATCCTCTTTCAAGCTTTAAGAATCAACTATATGTCGATATTATATCACTAGAAGACCTAATCAAGTTAATAGAATTTAATTAGAATTAATTCTGACTTTAAAAAGCATGTTGTTAACTGGGGGTCGATGCTAGGGTTGGAAGTTCCATCGACCCTGGGTGCTACCACCTAGATTCTGGACTTCCCGAACATTGGGAGTCGATTGTCAGGGTCTGGTAGGGTCGATTGGCCATCGACCCCCCGTGCGACCCCCCGTGGGTTTAGTCAATTTTTTATCCTACAGTTAATTCCTTCGTGTTTGGGTCCTATGGCTTGCTTCTACAATCCATTACATACATGTTCTATGGCTTAAAACCATAGTTTATTCCACTACATGGTTTCTATGATTTTCCCCCATGGTTTTCCATGAAAACCTAACCATGGATGGATGATTTGGGTCTCTCCTAGATCATTCCCTCTTCTCTATCTATTCTAAGGTCTGTAGAATTACATGAATATAGTATCCATACTTGGGAATTAGGCTTGTTTCTCTGAAGCCTTCTCTTTGATCTTCTTCTCCACTTTCCTTCTCTTCTCTTTCTCTTCTCTTTCTCTTCTCTTTCTCTCAATTCAATTAGGGTTCTAAAAGCAGTGAAAGAGGCTTAGGGACGTCCTATTTATAGAGTAGAAACTTCCAAAATATGTCCCATTGAGATTAGAAAAGAATCCAATGGAAATTTGGAAAGTTCCTAATTCACGGTTTCTGTCGGCAGACTGGGGGTCGATGAGGGGGTTGGAGATCCCGTCGACCCCTTGTTCTAAAATGTCCAACCCCTGGTTAAAAACACAGGGTCTGACTTTCTATCTTGGGGGGTCCAACCCTGCCTAGCTGTGTGTGTGACCCTCCCCCTATTTTTAGTGTTTTTGGGTCAGTTTAATACCTGGGATCGTGATTTCCCTCACGCACTTGATCCATTTGGCTCAACCATGATGGGTAGACCTGGTTTAAGGTGGTAGGACCAGGTTAGTTCGATACGGGTCTTATAGTCTGGAAATGAAACTGCATTACAATGAACTATGTCACTGATTTGCCATTGACTCCTAGAACTGTTGACGTAGTTTGGGTGATTGTTGATCGCCTTAAGAAGATAACTCATTCCATTGCTATACGACCTCGGTATGCTTTGGAGCGGCTAACTAAGCTATATGTGGATTGAATTTACTACCAAGCTACCATGTAAATGTTACCTATAAAGCATGGTACGGTAGAAATGTCAAATTCCTCTATTTTGGAAGAAAGTTGGTGAATGAAGAATTTTAAGACCTTAGTCTATTGTAGAAACCTATCGAGTGGCAGACAAGATCAAAGAAAAAGGGTCAAGGCAGCTCAGGATTGTTAGAAGAGACGCCAAGAGTTCACCATAAGTGACAAAGTGTTCTTGAAGGTATCACTTATGTATGGTTTGAAGCAGTTCAACAAGAAGGGAAAGTGGTATCCTATATATGTGTTGGACCTTATAAATTTTGGAGAGATAGAGAAAAGTTGCATATCAATTAGCGTTACCGCTGTCCGTGTCTAGTGTACATGACGTATTTCGCGTGTCTCTATTGAAGAAGTACATTGGAGATCCATATCAAAGGTATTGACCACTGATCCACTGGAGTAGATAGAATATTTAACTATTGAAGTGCTACCAGCCTAGTTCACTAGTTGGAAGGTACAACATCTCAAAAACTAGGATAATTATTATATAAAGATAATCTGGCGAAGACAAGACGTGGAGAAGATTGCATGGAAAGAAGAAGATGCAATGCAGAAATAGAATTTCCACCTAAATTCAAATTTTGAGGACAAAATTTATTTTAAGGATGGGGGAGTTTTAGGATCCGTACGTTCTAATTTCAAGGACGAAATTTCTTTTAAGGGTGGTGGAGTTGTATGACCGGCACGCCACGAACCTGGTCTAACCTTACATTTCATGTCGTAACCAGTCGACATATCATGGTCAAGCCAAGTGGACCAAGTACGTGAAGAAACCCAAGACCCAATATAAAATTTAACTCAAAAATAGTCAAAATGAGGGTAGGGTCGCATGCCTAAACAGGTAGGGTCGACCCACCTCAACAGAAGTCCAACCCATGACTTTTTGGTCGTGGGGTCGCATGTTTTAAAATGTAGGGTCTCGGATTATGCGACCCTACATCTGACCCTACATGCAACCCTACACCCTAGGGTCTCACATTTTAAAAAAACGTAGGGTCTCAGTACATCCGACCCTACGAAAATAGCATGAACTGGAAATTAGGAAACTTTCCTAATTCCAAAGGGGGTCTTTTCTAAACTCAATGGAACTTATTTTGGAGGGTTTTCCTCTATAAATAGGACGTCCCTTAGCTTCTTTCACTCCTTTTAGAACCCTAATTAAAAGTGAGAGAAAGAGAAGAGAAGGAAGAGAAGGAGAATTGAAGAAGAAGACTAAGGAGGAGGAAATTCAGAGGAAACTCTGAATCTCAGCAATCCTAAGGTATGAATACATTCTCCATGATTTTTTTAAGAGCCTAGAATAGTTCATGAAGAGGATAGGATCTTAGAAAAACCCAAATCATCCATCCATGGACAAATTTCAATGGAATCCATGGAAGAAATCATTGTGAACAATGGAAAGTGTGTAAAAATCATAGTTTTGAGTCATAGAACCATTATAGAATGGACCATGAAAATAAGCCAAAAGATCCAAACATGAAAGATTGGACTTTAGAATGAAAGGTCGACTTAGAATACGTGTGGTCACACGTAGGGTCAAATGATATTCGACCCTACGAGACCACAGGATCGACCAAATGCCCTCGGGAAGTTCCTGGGAGGGTGTGGACACACATAGGGTCGATTGGTATCCGACCCCACGTCCGACCCTATACCCTAGGGTCGTAGAAATTGCTACCCTAGGCGCAACCCTACCTACGATCCTACAGGTTCTATTAATTTAAACATGTTGGAACTAATTCTAATTAAAATCTATCGACTTGTTAGGTCTTTTCAGTGGTTTAAAAGTGAATTATAAAGCTTGAACGATGATCTACTAGCAATCAAAGGTGAGGGAACAAGACCTAAACTAATTGGATAATAATAAACTATTTTTGTATATTGAGTCCGATGCCATGGTTGATTCTATGCTTGTATACGTGTATTGTGCATTTGACATGTCATCCAATATTCATGCTATTAATGTTCATGCATAGTTAATTCTGTTTATTTATAACATGATGATGATGATGATGCTAAGAATAGGCATGTGAATGTTTGTGTGTGGTTAGTGTACTTGATGCGGGTAGGGCATCAGGGGAAGTGTGATGCGATGCAGTCCTAAGCACTTTAGCTCTATCTCTACTCAAGTCTTGTCCACTAACATCGTCGTATCGCCATTACCTTAGCAGAACTATTACGTCGTAGGGCATCAGGGGAGGTGGTCTCGGACCGTGTAGTCTCTGACTCTACCGAGGGGCCTTAGCTCTATCTCTATGGACGTATTGAGGGATGCTGGGGTGAGGCCTAGGATACACTATTTAACATTATGATTGATTAGTTGCGAGCCCAGTTTGTAAGCCCTCGCCAACAGGGGCTTACGTGTTGGTATGGGTATAGCATCAGGGGAAGTGTGATACAGTGCGGTCCTAAGCACTTTAGCTCTATCTCTATTCCATGGTGTGGTGGATGTGGACGACAATGGTGTTTGATCCATTGGGTGGGCTTACACACCCCGTGTATAGAGGTGCAGCGGCCACCAATCCTTTCTATTACACATTGCAAACTTATGAACCAGACCAAAGATATGAATTGAATGCATGCATTGTTTTGTTTACTCACTGAGCTCAAGTTGGAGAGCTAACCCTCGCGCGCGTAATTCTTTTAGTTTCTGATGTTGCAGGTATTACGGTTGAGGATTATGTCAACACGCCAACATATGAACATGTGGCGGCTATGATGAGCAACTTGTGGAGGACTATTGTGATTAGTTAAGCGAGCGTTCAACTATGGATACACTTAGTGTTTAACTTTTGTATTTGGATATTTGTAATATGTATTAAATTATGTTTTGGTTACATGGAGATAAATGGAATATTAATTATTTATCATGACTAGACCTCAGTTCATTATCTGTAAGACTTTCGCTATTGACTTTATCATCTCTGATTAATGTGGATGTGTTTTGGTTTAACAAAAATGGAGATAGCCTATTCGAGATCCTGGTTAAACTGTTGGTTTATTAATGGTTCATCACACCATTCTGGTTGGTGCAGAATTGGGGTGTGACATTGGTTGTTGAAAAGGTTAGGGTATTCCTTTCGCATCGCGTTCTCTTCCTCCCAAGTGATTTCTTCTACATCTTGGCATTTCCAATGCACTTTCACATAATGGATATCCTTGCTTCGGAGATGTTGTACCTTTTGGCTTGTGAGCATCACAGGTCCCACTTCAAATGTGAAGTCCTCTGTCAAGTCTAGTGGGTCTGCTGTCATGATGTGTGATGGATCCCTGACATACTTCTTCAATAAAGAAACATGGAACACATCATGGACGCTTGACATGGATGGTGGTAGAGCCAGTTGATATGCCACATTACCATGTCGGGTTAAAATCTCGTATGGTCCCATATACCTGGGACATAGCTTCCCCTTCTTACCAAACCCTTTCAGACCTTGCACAAGTGATATCTTCAAGAATACCTTATCACCCACTGCAAACTCCAGATCTCAATGTCCTTATTTGCATAGTGCTTTTTTCGAACTTGAGCTGTCTTCAATATTTCCTTAGTTTAATGAATCACTCAACAAGTTTCTTCGAGGAACTCCGGTCCTACATTCCTTCTCTCTCCCACCTCATTCCATAACAAAGGTGTATGACATTTCTTCCCATAGAGTGCCTCATATGGAGCCATTTGGATCATATCCTGGTAACTATTGTTATAAGCAAACTCGTTGAGCGATAGCTTCTCGTCCCAAGCTCCTTTGAAATCTAGAGCACACGCTCAGAGCATATCCTCCAAGATTTGAATAGTTCTTTTTTATTGCCCATCTGTTTAAGGATGAAAAGTTGTACTAAACTTCAACTTGGTTCTCATGGCTTTCTGTAATCCTTCCTAGAACTTTGATGTAAAACGAAGGTCTCTGTCAGATACTATACTTTCTGGGACGCCATGAAGTCTGACTATATTATCCACATATAGCTTGGCCAGCTTCTCCATGGTATACTGAGGTCCGACAGCAATGAATCGAGCTGTCTTGGAAAGTCGATCGACTGTAACCCATACTGCATCCACCGACCTTGGTGTCAAGGGTAGGCCAGTGACGAAATCCATTGTGATACAATCCCACTTCCATGCTGGCTCTGGTAGTGGTTGTAGCAAACCTGCGGGTCTCTGCCTTTCAGCTTTAACTTGCTGGCAATTCAGACATTGGATTACAAATCGAGCTACATCCGCTTTCATACCCCTCCACCAATATAATCTTCTAAAATCATGGTACATCTTGGTGCTTCCTGGATGTACTGAATATGGGGTGTAATGAGCTTCTATCATAACTCTATCTCTGATATTTGAGTTCTCACTCTCAGGTATACATAATCGTCTACGATACCTGAGTACCTGTCTGAATCCATGGTAAAGTCAGGGTTGTTTTTACCCTTCTCTAGATCTTCTTGCACAGTCTTGAGGTGTGGATCCTGTAGGATTGCTACTTTGACCTCATCTATTAATCCGATGAGATCTTCAAAGCTGCGAACATCAATGTGAACTTATGAATTAAGCCATGTTTCACTAGATCTATCACAGTCTCTAATATATACTCTTCATCATTCTCTATTAAGCCAGAGGCTGCAGCACACAACGTAGCATTTGTACTAGTTCTTGCCTCAAGTTTCAATGCTCATTTTCTGCTTAAGGCATCGGCCACAACATTTGCCTTACCTTGATGGTACTGATGTCACAATCATAATCTTTTAATAGTTCTAGCCATCTTTTTTGTCTCATATTTAGGTCCTTCTGAGTAAAAAGGTAAGTTAAACTCTTGTGATCTAACTTAATCTAAAAATTCACCATAAAGGTAGTGTCTCCAAGTCTTGATTGCGTGAATGACTGCTGCTAACCCCAGATCATGCGTAGGATAGTTCTTCTCATGCTCTTTCAACTATCTTGATGCGTAGGCAATCACCTGTTCTCCTTGCATCAACACACATCCAAGACCCAACCCTAAGGCATCCATATATAGGGTAAACGGAAAACCTGGTGCTGGGATGGTCAAGATAGGTGCAGAGACTAGTCTTGACTTCAAAGTCTGAAAGCACTTCTCACACTCATCTATCCATATGAACTTTTCTCCTTTCTTGGTGAGTCTGGTAAGTAGAATGGCGATCCTTGAGTAGTCTTCCACGAATCTTCTATAGTAACCAACCAATCCAAGGAAACTACGAATATCCGCAACTGATTTCAGTGCATCCCATCCTACTATAGCTGTGATCTTGCTTTGATCAACCTTGATACCGTCTGCAGATACTACGTGACCCAAGAAGGCCACTTCCTTCAGCCAAAATTCACATTTCTTGAACTTGGCATAAAGCTTCTCCCTTCTCAGTCGTTGTAGGGCTGCTCTCAAATGTGTTGCATGAGCCTCCCTGTCCTTTGAATAGACCAAAATATCATCGATGAATACGATGACCGAAGTGTCCAACATGTCATGAAACACTCGGTTCATCAGTTCCATGAACGACGCTGGAGTGTTAGTCAACCCGATCGACATTATCAGGAACTCATAATGCCCATATGTAAGACCTGTATCGAACTAACCAGTCTTACTACCTTGTATCAGGTCTTCCTATCATGGTCGTGCCAAGTGGACCAAGTGCGTGAAGAAACCACAAGACCAGGTATGAAATCAACCCAAAAATAGTCAATTATGAACGTGTGGTTGCATACCTAAACAGGTGTGACCGACCACACCTCAAAAGAATCCAACCACATGAATTTTGATTGTGCAGTCGAACATTTCAGAAGGTGTGGTCGACGGACTCTGAGACCCCACCTCCGACCACACGGAACCTAGACTGAAACCGAAATTAGGAAACCTTCTTAATTCGAAGGGGGTCTTTCCTGAACTCATTAGGGCATATTATGGAGGGTTTTCCTCTATAAATAAGACATCCCTTAGCCTCTTTCACTCTTTTAGAAATTAAACTGAAAGTGAGAGAAAGAGAAGAGAAGGAAGAAAGGAAATTGAAGAAGAAGGCTAAGGAGGAGAAAAATTCAGAGAAAACTCTGAATCTTCAACAAGCTTAAGGTATGAACATATTTCCCATGTTAAATTGAGAGTCTAGAATAGTTCATGACGAATATAGGATTAGGAGAAACCCAAATCATCCATCCATGGATAAATTTCAAGAGAAACCGTGGACTAAATTATGTGGACAATGGATTGAGTATAAAATACTAGTTTTGAGCCATAGAACAATCATAGGAATGACCATGATGATAAGCCAAGGGTTCCAAACATAAAAGAATGGAGTCGAGAGTGAAAGGTCGACCATCACACGTGTGGTCGCACGTGTGGTCGCATGATGTGCGACCACACGAGACACACATGTCCGACCACATGCCCTCGGGACGTTTCCAGGGAGGGTGTGATCGCACTTGTGGTCGCAGGATATGTGACCACACCCTATGACCACACACCCTGTGGTCGCAGAAACTGAAACCACAGGTGCTGCCACACCTGCGACCCCTCAGTTTCTGTTGGTCCAAATTTATTGGAATTAATTCTAATTTAAAATCAACAATTTTGTTAGGTTTTCAAGTGGTCTAAAAGTGAATTACAAAGCTTGAACGAGGATCTATTATCGACCAAAGGTGAGGGAACAAGACCTAAATTAATTGGCTAATAATAAACTATTTTTATTTATTGAGTCCATTGCCATGAATGATTCTATGCTTGTATGCTTGTAATGTGCATTTCACATGTCATCCAATATTCCTGTTATTACTGTTCATGCATATTTAATTCCATTTATTTATAACATGATGATGATGTTGATGCTAGGAATAGGCATGTGAATGTATGTATGTGGTTAGTGTACTTGGTGCGAGTGGAGTATCAGGGGGAGGACGTGACACTGTGGTTCATCCTGGTCACCAGACTCTAGCTCTATCTCTACTCAAGTCTTCTCCACTGACATCGTCGTATCGTCATTACCTTAGCAGAACTATTACATCGTAGGGCATCAGGGGAGGTGGTCTGACTCTGTCGGAGGGCCTTAGCTCTATCTCTATGGATGTATTAAGGGATGCTGGGGTGAGGCCTTAGATACACTATTTGACATTAGGATTGGTTAGTTACGAGCCCAATTTGCAAGCCCTCGTCAATAGGGGCTTATGTGTTGGTATAGGTAGGGAATCAGGGGAAGTGTCATGCGGTGTTTGATCCAGGCACTTTAGCTCTATCTCTATTCCATGTGGGTGCATGTGGGACGGCGATGGTGTTTGATCCATTGGGCGGCTTCACACACTCGTGTATAGAGGTGCGGCAACCACCTACCCTTTCTATTGCACATTGCAAACTTATGAACCAGACTAAAGATATGAATTGAATGCATGCATATGTTTGTTGCATTGTTTTGTTTGCTCACTGAGCCATGATGTGTGCTCACCCTTTCGACATCGATATTTTTAGTTGATGATGCAGGTCCTACTATAGAAGATTATATGAATGCTCCGATGTACGGACATGTTGCAGCGATGGATGCAGAAGCTATGATAGAGTCGCATGATTCGTCGTGCGAGTGCAACTCATGCGTCTTTGATTAGATTTATTAGTTGGATTATTCAGAAGATGTAATTGATTAATTTATTTTATTTTATGTATTAGTCTTTTGGAGATAATTGGATACTTTATTTATGTTATCACTGTTAGATACTTAGTTCATTAATATTAAAGACTTCCGCTATTTTTTATTTACTCTGATTATGGTTGTGGATGTGTATGGTTTAAGCAAAAAGGACATAGCCTATTCGAGATCCTAGTTGAACCGTTGGTTCATAAACGGTTCATTACACCATTCTAGTTGGTGCAGAATTGGGGTGTAACAACTTGGTATCAGAGCTCTCGGGCCCTGTCTTTTAAACCTGTATACTTCCACAAAAGTTCGTGAACTGAGTTAGGATAAAAATTAAAAGCTTTAATAAGAACACATTATAAGCACCTGTATTGTATGAGACTAAAATTAAGAAAGAAAATAATACACTATTAAGATGAGAAACAAGTTTCATATACACATTGAATAAAAACAATATATATATATATATATATATATATATATATATCCAAATCAGAGTACAGTCCATAATCCGAACAGTTACTCTATAGTACAAGGAAAAAGGAAAAAGAAATGCACCATGGAGCCGGAGGTGCTAGAGGAGGAGGTGCCTCACGATCTCGATCATAATCCTCAGCATACACTCTCGTCAGCCAGGCTACCAGAGTCTGGGTCACCTGGAGACTAGCTACCAGATCGGTCATCCGCTGATCAGTCGCGCACTGGGCCTCCCTAATCTCACGCAGTAGCCCCATCACGTCATCAGATGGTGGGTGCGAAGGACCAGCTGAGTGTGAAGGAACTTGAGAAGGGCCAGCTCCAGTGGAATGCAGTGGTGATGGAGGAGGTATGGCGTCTACATCCATGAACATACGATCATCATCCTCAGCATCACCCCCATGGACTCCTGTTGTTGTTGCTGCTGCTGCTGCTGCCGCCTCAGTGTCTACTATCTCGACCCGAATACGAGGACGCACCATAGCGTTCCTCTCCTCGTCACTGACCTGCGCATCTCGCATCCCTATCTTGAAGATGGCCTCCCAGTCAAGGTCAGACGAAAAGGTATCCTCATGAATCCTCTCATCCACTAAGTCGACATACAGGCGAGTAAGAAGGGTAGTGATCAAACACCCATAGAGCAGGATGCCTATCTGACCAGGCATCGCAGCACGGTGCATCATCCTGATAATAATGTATGGAAGGCAGACGGGCTGGCAGTGCAAATGCAGTATAAGAGATACTGGATCAACTGGGAAATCTTCTCATATTGCCCACTCTGAGGAATCAGATTGTGATGAATAATCTTGCAGTACACCCGAGGTTTCGGCCGTAGGTTGATTGCCTTCATCTCCCAGCGATCATCCCTAAGAAGCTGGCGGTTAATCTCTACACACATCATCAAAGATAGGAACTAGAGTTCCTTGGGTGCACAGTATACCAAGGGCCGGTCGTTTGATATACCCAGGAGATTAGTCAACTCCTGGCAGTTAAAGGAGATCTCCACCCCTTTAACATAACTGGTGATCCTGAGCTCCCTACCCCTGTCTGTATAATTTAGATTAGCTACTACCTGAAGATTACAATAAAACTACTTTACCAGAGCAGAACAGGTGCAAGCCTCATATAATATCACGGGGAGCCAACCCATGTCACCAAAAGCACCCTCTACATTAAACAAGGCTAGATTAGCCAAGTTTACACGACCCCCTTCCACCTTTTTACGCTCGTAACGAGCATACTGAGCCTCTGCTTCATTAGATCGGAAGCGAATAAGATCATGAACTCTGGGAACTTTGGTGCGAGCCATGTTATCTGCAAAGACACAGACAAATAGACAAGATATGAGTTATAGAGCAAAACTCAAAATTTTGGCATTATAACGGCATGATTTGGCCAAAAGCCTCACTTTTCACCCAAACAGTTGGGCAGGAGGACTTACATATGTTCCAAACCATCTTGCAAGTTTCATACACTTGGAAATTTAAACTAGGAAGATCGAATTTGAAGAAATTTCGATAATTTGGAAAATCTTGAAAATTAGGTCAAAAATGGAAAATTTCAAGTTTCTCAAAAACTAACCAATGAAACACAAATTTTCTTGAGGGCTTTCATCCATTGGGTGGCCAATAGCAAAAGCCCCCAATAAAAATCAATTTTTATGGTTAGAAAAATTTTAATTTGAAGAAAATGCTATAAATGGAGAAAAACCTAGTTTGAAAGCTTAAAAATGAGGACCAGTAGAGAACATACCTGAAGGAATGGAGCGGAGGTCGTGAATGGAGGAAAGAATTGTCATACACAAGTGGTCGACACTATAGCAACTCAATAGAAGTGAGTTGAGTTGAGAGCAAAAGAGAAAGTGGGAAATGACTCCAAAAATCAGGTTTAAAAACCTGATTTGGAGTCATATGGTCGCAAAATTTGACCAAATCTGCGACCACACGACTGACCCCACGATCGACCACAGGATCTCAGTGAGCTGACAGACCTCGTGTGGTCGGACCCTGTGGTCGGACATATTGCGACCACACGATCGACCACAGGCTCTCGGTGAGTTGACAGGGTTTTGTGAGGTCGCATACCCTATGGTCGGACATATTGCGACCCCACCATCAACCACACGATGAAAAATATAGTATTTTGACTGAATGAATTGGAAAATTATAATTTTACATTGATTAGTTGGATTTTGACATGGGAATGACTTATATTATGATTGCCTCACATGTTCTATGATTTTTCAGACACTACCACCACCAAAACAGGAAATGGCTGGGCGAAGAGTAATCAAGCGAGGACGTTACCAAATTCCACCACCACCACCTGTGGAGGAAGATAGCCATGAAAATCCTGAAGGACAAGGGAATCAGAATATAGCACCACCAGGAGCTAATGGCCAGATAAATCCTACGAACTTGCCAGCCCCACCTACAGATTTGGCTATAGCAGTAATGAACCTAGCACAACAACTGCAGCAAATACAGTAGGTGCAAGCCAATATGTAAGCTGCTATGGGAATGGCTTTTCCATCTGTACATACTACACCTATACCAGCCAGACAAGCTAGCACAGTACCAGGGGTAGCAACACGGTACCCCAAGCACCTCAAATGCCAGTTGTACAAGCTCAAGTACAAAACCCTCAGGTAGCCCAAGGTAGTTACCAGTATCAACCACCTATGTATGGGGTCTATGCTCAGTATCAGTTGGACCATTCTCGACTGATCGAGCGTTTTCTGAAAATGAAGCCTAAGGAATATAATGGCAAGTCAGCGGATCCTTTGTGGCCAGCTCATTGGATCGATGAGATGGAGAGGAATTTTATGATGATGATGGTTAATGAGGAGGAAAAAGTACTGTGTGTAACATTTATGTTGAAAGGTGATGCACACCATTGGTGGAAGTCTACTCGGAGTTATTTGTTAACCAAGCACGCCCAATTGACCTGGGCTATCTATAAAGAGACATTCTTTGAGAAATATTTTCCCAGAAGTTTCAGAGACGCTACGGAAAGAGAGTTCCTGAGTTTGTATCAGGGACAGATGACTGTGGATGCATATCAACAGCGTTATGAAGAGCTATTTTTCTTTGCTCCCTCTAGCATGCAGGAAGAAAATACTAAAACCCGAAGGTTCGTCATGGGACTTAGGGGAAGCATTCGGGAGCATGTTTTGGGGTTAGAAAAGAAAGTTTATAATGAAGCTATACAGATTGCTCGAGTGCTAGAATCGAGCCAGAAGGAGAGCTACTTTGCTCAGAATAGAGGTATCAAAAGGCCTAATAGAAATTCATATAACGGAGGGAACACAAAAACCTTTAGACCCTTCCGTACTCAAGGTTTTAATGTTATAGCCAAGACTACTCCAACAGTCCAACCTCAACAGAAGCAAAATAATGAAGGAGTAAAATGCTATAACTGTAATCAAATGGAACATTATTCAAGGGAGTGTCCTAAGCCCAGGAAGCAGCTACAGCAAGGAAAGGTTTATGTAGTTACATCTGAGGATGCTGTCGCATCGCCTAATGTGGTCATAGGTATGACCTGAACCTTTTATTTTGTATTACCTTGTGTGAGCATGTAGACTAAATTAAAACAAATCACAGGTCGTACCTATTAATGGCATACCCGCCAGAGTGCTCTTTGATTCTAGAGCTATTCGTTCTTTTATATCTGTGTCATTTGGAAAGAAGCTAAATCTACCCCTCAGATCTTTAGACTACAAATTTCTTATACGATCGCCTATGGGATTAGAAGTGGAACTAGAAAAAGGTTATGAACCATGTCCAGTCTTTACCGACGAGAAGATTTTGGATGCAACCTTGATTCAACTTGAAATGGTAGACTTTGACGTTATCTTGGGAATGGACTGGTTAGCTCGGTATTCTACAAACCTAATATATGCAGAAAAGAAATTGACATTTAAAGACAAGGAAGGAGCAGAGTTTAGTTTTACGGGAACCAAACTTCCCTGTAGACGAAAACTCATTCTCTCTGCATTAAAGGTTAGAAAATGCCTCGAGAAAGGAGGAGTTGGGTATCTAGTATCCATGGTTGATCTCACCAAAGAAGTACCATGAATGAAAGATATTGATATTGTGCGTGACTTTCCAGATGTATTTCCTGAGGAACTACCAGGACTACCACCCGACCGAGCGACAGAGTTCGTTATAGATATTATACCCGGAGCCGCACCAGTATCTAAAGCACCCTATCGAATGGCTCCTACTGAATTGAAGGAACTAAAGGTACAGTTACATTAATTACTGGACAAGGGTTATATCAGACCTAGCATATCACCATGGGGAGAGCCAGTATTGTTTGTGAAGAATAAGGATGGTAGCGTTCGACTGTGTATAGACTATCGGGAGTTGAATAAGCTTACAATCAAGAATCGGTATCCGTTGCCTCGGATCGATGACTTGTTCGATCAGTTGCAAGGTGCCAAGGTATTCTCCAAGATTGATCTTTGGTTAGGATACCATCAGTTAAAGATTAAGGAAGGTGATATTCCAAAGACGGCATTTAGAACAAGATATGGACATTATGAATTTTTAATCATGTCTTTTGGATTAACTAACGCACCCACAACTTTTATGGAACTCATGAATCAGGTACTCCATGATATGTTGGATACGTTAGTCATTGTGTTTATTGATGATATATTGGTCTACTCCAACGACAAAAAATCTCATGTCATGAATCTAAGAGCCGCTCTGCTGTGACTAAGAAAAGAGAAGTTTTACGCTAAATTTACAAAGTGTGAGTTTTGGCTAAATGAGGTCATTTTCTTAGGTCATATTGTATCCGCTGAAGGAATTAAAGTGGATCCTAGCAAGATTAAAGCCATTGTGAAATGGGAAGCACCTAAGAGTGTTGCAGAAAGCAGAAGTTTCCTAGGTCTTGCTGGGTATTACCGACGATTCGTGGAAGATTACTCCAGAATTGACGTACCTCTTACCAGTTTAACTAAGAAAGGAGAAAAATTTGTTTGGACCGACAAATGTGAAGAAGGTTTTCAAACATTGAAAGCTAGATTGATATCTACTCCCATCTTGACTATTCCTATTCCAGGACAACCATTTACCTTGTACACTGATGCGTCTGGGTTGGGTTTAAGATGTGTACTTATGCAAGGAGAACAAGTAGTTGCGTATGCCTTAAGACAACTAAAGACACATGAAAAGAACTATCCATTCATGACTTGGAGTTAGCAGCAGTAGTACATGTTATCAAGATATGGAGACATTATTTGTATGGAGAGAAATTTCAGATTAAGTCAGATCACAAGAGTCTCATTTTCTTTTTAATCAAAAGGAGTTGAACATGAGACAAAGAAGATGGCAGGAATTATTGAAGGATTATGATTGCGATATTCAGTATCATCCAGGGAAAGCTAATGTAGTTTCTGATGTGCTAAGCAGAAAAACAATGATAAAATCCCAAGGAGAGGTTAACACGACTGCGGCAATGTGTGTTACAGGAAAAGTATTCAATCATGGTAATGAGCAGTTCGTGATAGATGCACCGGGTGGATCAACCAACCAAGGGTTTATTCATCGGTTTTTAAATATGTTTGCAACATTGAAGATTGTACCTGATATAATAGATGAAGTGAAAGCCACTATTAAATCAGACCCTTATCTGAGAACGGTGCAAGAAGACATCAAAAAAGGTAGGACTATTCCTGAGTTCACCTTGGACGTTGAAAAAGTACTAAAGTACAAAGAAAGAGTATGTGTTCCTGAAACTGAAAACTTGGATATTAGACACAGTCTAATGAAGGAAGCTCACACCACCGCTTATTCAGTACATCCTGGAAGTACAAAGATGTATCATGATTTGAAGAAATTATATCGGTGGAGAGGAATGAAAGCAGATGTAGCTAAATTTGTGTCTCAATGCCTAAATTGTCAGAGGGTAAAGACTGAACGGCAAAGACCTGCAGGATTGTTGCAGCCACTGCCTGAACCAGCTTGGAAATGGGACTGCATCACTATGGACTTCGTCACCGGGTTACCATTGACTCCCCGAATAGTTAACGCGGTCTGGGTGATTGTAGATCGTCTGACTAAGACAGCTCGTTTCATAGCTATACGACCTCAATATACCCTAGAGAGGTTAGCCAAGCTATATGCGGATAATATTGTCAATTACATGGTGTACCTGAAAGCATTGTGTCCGATAGAGACCCATGCTTTACCTCAAAGTTTTGGGAAGGATTACAGAAGGCTATGGGTACAACGTTGAAATTCAGTACTACATTCCATCCTCAGACAGACGGACAGTCGGAGCGTACCATTCAGATTTTAGAAGACATGCTTCGAGCCTGTGTTATTGATTTCAAGGGATCATGGGATGAGAAACTACCATTGATCGAGTTCTCCTATAACAATAGCTATCAGGCTACTATACAAATGTCACCTTATGAAGCACTGTATGGTAGGAAGTGTCGAACTCCTTTGTTTTGGAATGAAGTTGGTGAACGAAGTATCGTTGGACCAGAATTTGTTAAAGAGACTTGTCGAGTAGTCAACATTATCAAGGAAAGAGTTAGAACAGCTCAGAATCGTCAGAAACAATATGCAGATACTCGACGTCGAGACCTTGAATTTGTTGTAGGTGATAAGGTATTCTTGAAAGTATCACCTACGCAAGGCTTTCAATGATTCGGACAGAAAGGGAAGCTAAGTCCAAGATATATCGGGCCATATGAGATTCTAGCTAAACGTGGGAAAGTGGCATATCAGTTAGCACTACCCCCTCGGGCCATATGAGATTCTAGCTAAACGTGGGAAAGTGGCATATCAGTTAGCACTACCCCCATCTATGTCAAGTGTGCATGATGTATTTATATCTCATTACTGAAGAAGTACGTCAGAGATCCAACACATGTTATAATAGTGGCTCCACCGAGTCTAACTGAAGATTTGAAATTCGAAGTAGCACCAACTGAAATCACCAGCAGAAAGGTTCAACGCCTATGCAACCGTAACATTTATTATGTTATGGTTACTTAGAGAAGCCAAGATATAAAAGAGATCACATGGGAAGAAGAGAATGTTATGCGAAAGCAATATCCTCACATTTTCGACTCGGAAGGTATGTGCAAATTTTGAGGACGAAATTTCTAATAAGAGGGGGGGAATTGTAAGATCCGTATCGAACTAACCGATCTTACCACCTTGTATCAGGTCTTCTTATCATGGTCAAGCCAAGTGGACCAAGTGTGTGAAGAAATCACAAGACCAGGTATGAAATCAATCCAAAAATAGCCAATTATGAGCGCGTGGTCGCATAACTAAACAGGTGTGACCGACCACACCTCAAAAGAGTCCAACCACATGAATTTTGGTCGTGTGGTCAGACATTTCAGAAGGTGTGGCCGACGGATTTTGAGACCCCACCTCCGACCACACGGAACCCAAACTGAAACCGAAATTAGGAAATCTTCCTAATCCGATGGGGGTCTTTCCTAAACTCATTAGGCCATATTATGGAGGGTTTTCCTCTATAAATAGGACGTCCCTTAGTCTCTTTCACTCTTTTAGAACTCAAACTGAAAGTGAGAGAAAGAGAAGAGAAGGAAGAGAAGGAAAATTGAAGATGAAGGCTAAGGATGAGAAAAATTCAGAGAAAACTCTGAATCTTCAGCAAGCTTAAGGTATGAACATATTTCCCATGTTAAATTGAAAGCCTAGAATAGTTCATGACGAAGATAGGATTAGGAGAAACCCAAATCATCCATCCATGAATAAATTCCAAGAGAAACCATGGAGGAAATTATATGGACAATGGATTGAGTATAAAATACTAGTTTTGAGCCATAGAACAATCATAGGAAAGACCATGATGATAAGCCAAGGGATCCAAACATGAATGAATGGAGTTGAGAGTGAAAGGTCGACCATCACACGTGTGGTCGCACGTGTGGTCGCATGATGTGCGACCACACGAGACACACATGTCCGACCACATGCCCTCGGAAGTTTCCAGGGAGGGTGTGGTCGCACGTGTGGTCACAGAATATGCGATCACACCTTGCGACCACACACCCTGTGGTCGCAGAAACTGAGACCACAGGTGTTGCCACACCTGCGACCCCTCAGTTTCTGTTAGTCTAAATTTATTGAAATTAATTCTAATTTAAAATCTACAAATTTGTTAGGTTTCCAAGTGGTCTAAGAGTGAATTACAAAGCTTGAATGAGGATCTATTATCGACCAAAGGTGAGGGAACATGACCTAAATTAATTGGCTAATAATAGACTATTTTTATTTATTGAGTCCAATGCCATGAATGATTCTATGCTTGTATGCTTATTATGTACATTTCACATGTCATCAAATATTCCTACTATTACTGTTCACGCATATTTAATTACGTTTATTTATAACATGATGATGATGTTGATGCTAGGAATAGGCATATAAATGTATGTGTGTGGTTAGTGTAGTTGATGCGAGTGGAGCATCAGGGGGAGGACGTGACACTAGGGTTCATCCTGGTCACCAGACTCTAACTCTATCTCTACTCAAGTCTTCTCCATTGACATCGTTGTATTGCCATTACCTTAGCAGAACTATTATGTCGTAGGGCATCAGGGGAAGTGGTCTCGGACCGTGCAATCTCTGACTCTGCTGGGGGGGCCTTAGCTCTATCTCTATGGATGTATTGAGGGATGCTAGGGTGAGGCCTTGGATACACTATTTGACATTATGATTGGTTAGTTGCGAGCGCAGTTTGTAAACCCTCACCAATAGGGGCTTACGTGTTGGTATAGATAGGACATCAGGGGAAGTGTCATGCGGTGTTTGATCCGGGCACTTTAGCTCTATCTCTATTCCATGATGGGTGCATGTGGGATGGCGATGATGTGATCCATTGGGCAGCTTCACACACTCGTGTATAGAGGTGCGACGGCCACCTATCCTTTCTATTGCACATTGCAAACTTATGAACCAGACCAAAGATATGAATTGAATGCATGCATATGTTTATTGCATTGTTTTGTTTGCTCACTGAGCCTTGATGTGTTCTCACCCTTTCAACGTCGAATATTTTTTGTTGATGATGCAGGTCCTACTATAGAAGATTATATGAATGCTTCGATGTACGGACATGTTTCAGCGATGGATGCAGAAGCTATGATGGAGTCACATGATTTGTCGTGTGAGTACAACTCATGCGTCTTTGATTAGATTTATTAGTTGGATTATTCAGAAGATGTAATTGATTAATTTATTTTATTTGATGTCTTAGTCTTTTGGAGATAATTGGATATCTTATTTATGTTACCACCGTTAGATACTCAGTTCATTAATATTAAAGACTTCCGCTATTATTTATTTATTCTGATTATGGTTGTGGATGTGTATGATTTAAGCAAAAAGGACACAGCCTATTCGAGATCCTGGTTGAACCGTTGGATCATATACGGTTCATCACACCATTCTAGTTGGTGCAGAATTGGGGTATGACACCATACCTTGTCCTGAAAGCAGTCTTTGGTATATCTCCTGCCTTGATCTTCAATTGGTGGTACCCTGATCAAAGATCAATCTTCGAGAAAACCTTTACACCCAGCAACTGATCGAACAGACCATCGATCCTAGGAAAAAGGTATCAGTTCTTGATGGTTAACTTGTTCAATTTTCGATAGTCGATACATAGTCGTACGCTACCATCCTTCTTCTTGACGAACAATACAAGTGCTCCCCATGGCGATATGCTTGGTCGTATGAAACCCTTCTCTAGTAGCTCTTGTAACTAGGTCTTCAACTCCTTTAATTTTGTAGGGGCCATCCTGTATGGTTCCTTAGATGTAAGACCCGCACACCATAAACCCGGTCTAACCTTACATTTTGTGTCGTGAACCGTCTACATATCATGGTCGAGCCAAGTGGACCAAGTGTGTGAAGAAAAACCAAGACCCAATATGAAAATTCACTCAAAAATAGTCAAAATGAGGGTAGGGTCGCAGGTTTTAACAGGCAGGTCCGACCCTCCCATCGACCCTCACCATCGACCCTCAACCATGGGTCGATGAGGGTCTATGAGTTGTCCAACCCTCCCATCGACCCTCCCATCGACCCTCGGTACTCGGGAAAAACAGCACGCACCGAAAATTAGGAAACCTTCCTAATTTTGATTGGAACCTTTCCTAAACTCAATGGGACTTATTTTGGGAGGTTTCGCCCTATAAATAGGACGTCCCTAAGCCTCTTTCACTCCTCTTACAACCCTAATTGGATTGAGAGAAAGAGAAGAGAAGGAAGAGAAGAAGAGACGGAAAACTTGAAGAAAAGGCTAAGGAAGAAGAGGAAATTCAGAGGAACTCTGAATCTCAGCAAACCTAAGGTATGAATATATTCCCCATGATTTATTTAAGACTTTAGAATGGTTTATGAAGAGAGTATGACTTAGAAAAAACCCAAATCATCCATCCATGGTTTCGTTTCAATGGAAACCATGGAGGAGATCATTAAAACCATGTAGGTGAATAAAGTATAGTTCTAAACCATAGAACATGTATAGAATGGATTGTGGAAATAAGCCATAGGACCCAACCATGAAAGAGAGAGCGAAATCTGATATTTTTTACTCAGACCATGGAGGGTCGCACCTAGGGTCGATGGCAGATCCGACCCTAGCATCGACCCTCAGTGTTCGGGAAGTTCAGATTAGGGGGAGGATCGCACCCAGGGTCGATCATGACTCCGACCCTACCTCCGACCCTCAGTTAACAGCATGATTTTTAAATTCAAAATTAATTCTAATTAGATTCTATCAACTTTGTTAGGTCTTCTAGCAATATAATAACATTATAAAGGTGATTCTAAAGCTTGAAAGAGTATCTATTAGCAAGCTAAGGTGAGGGAACAAAATCTAAACTAATTGGTTAATAATAAGTTGTTTTTATTTCTTGAGTCCGATGCCATGAATGATTTTATGCGTGTATGATTGTTATGTGCATTCAACATGTCATCCAATATTTCTATTATTATTGTTCATGCATATTTAAATTTATTGATTATAACATGATGATGTTGATGATGGTAGGAATAGGCATGTGAATGTTTGTGTTTGACTGGTGTACATGGTGCAGGTAGGGATGGTATCAACCGGTACTTCGATGCCGTTCTCATCGGGGTATATTGTGCCATGGTCTATTCAAGTCATGTCCACTAAGCAAGTGTTAGTGTGCTTGATGCGAGTGGATCATCAGGGGGAGGACGTGACATTGTGGTTCAGCCTGGTCACCAGACTCTAGCTCTATCTCTACTCAAGTCTTGTCCACTAACATCGTCGTATCGTCATTACCTTAGCGGAACTATTATGTCGTAGGGCATCAGGGGGGACGTGGCATTGTGGTTCAGCCTGGTCACCAGACCCTAGCTCTATCTCTATGGATGTATTGAGGGATGTTGGGGTGAGGCCTTGGATACATTGTTTGACATTAGGGTTGGTTAGTTACGAGCCCAGTTTGCAAGCCCTCGCCAATAGGGGCTTACGTGTTGGTATGGGCAACCGGTACAGCCATTCCATTTTCATGGGGTGTATATTGTCCATGGTGGGTGCATGTGGGGCGACGGTGCGTTTTCATTAGGCGTTTCCACACACTTGTGTATAGAGGTGCGACGGCCACCTATCCTTTCTATAGCACATTGCAAACGTTAAACCAGACCAAAGATATGAATTAATTGCATGCATATGTATTGTTGCATTGTTTTGTTTGCTCACTGAGCCGTGATGTGTGCTCACCCTTTCGAATTCGAATACTTTTAGTTGATGATGCAGGTACCACCGTTGAAGATTATATGAATGCTCCTATGTACGGGCATGTGGCGACAATGGAAGCTGAAGACTTAGTGGACATGGATGACTCCTCATGCGAGTGCAACTCATGCGTATTCGATTAGATTTTGTTTAATTTTATTAAAGACATGTAATTGATATTTATTTAACTATGTCTCAGTTGATTTAACAATAATTTGATATTTATTTATGGTTATCACAGTTAGATTCTCAGTTCATTATCTGTAAGACTTCTGCTATTTATTTTATTACCTCTGATTAATGTGGAATGTGTTTTGGTTTATCATATGTGGGATAGCCTATTGTGAGATCCTGGTTGAACCGTTGGTTTATTGACGGTTCATCACACCATTCTGAATAGTGTAGAATTGGGATGTGACAACTTGGTATCAGAGCTCTCGTAGGCCTTACCCATTAAACCTGAGTACTTCCACTAGAGTCCATGAACTGGGTTAGGATAAATTAAAAGCTTTAATACAAACACACAATAAGCACCTGTGTTGATTGAGACAGAACCTAAACAAGACAATAATGTACATATAAAAGGTGGAACCATATATATACACTCACACAGAAAGAGAAGACCAAAAATTATCCTAATAAACAAACAATATAGGGTATTATCTATAAGTTGGGTAGTTATCCAAGTATACAAGGATATAGTACAGTAGCAAGAAGGAAGCATCTATAAAATAGAAAAATTAAATGCCGAGTTGGTACTCACAAGATGTGAAACTCGACGTATGACAAAGGAAGGAGAAAATGGCTAGTAATGCCTAATTCCCTGCAAAGGTAAAGGGAAAGGTCTCGGGCTAAATCCAAACAGAGATAAGAGAATAATGGCCAAACATTAAGAATAAGAGTAACTACAAGAAACTAAAGCTATACCCCTGGGTAACATGGAGACTCAGAGTGAAATCCACTACACGCTGATCCATTACCCACTGAGCATTAAGAAGATGTTGCAACTTGATCCCACCGCTATCTGGGTCGAGAATGGGTAATGAAAACTCATCTGAGTAGATGCTAAATAATGATAATCAGATTAAAGCAAATCAAAGGAGGGGAACAACTAGACCACTCCAGCCAACCACCTGGACTACTAAGTACCTTGGTTATGATTTTCATAAACTTGACCAATAAAATACAAGAGCAACAACAGATGAAACTGACTATGGAAGTTGCTATGTAAATCACTACCCAAGTGGCCGATGCTACATCAACACCTCTGGGTCAAACCAAGTATGGTACCAATTGGTAGCATCACTGTACCCCAATACCTGTTAGCTATAACACAGTGCCTACCACACAACAAGTCCTAGTAATGCACACCCCAGTGCAGCAGTTTGGTACACGACAAGCAGTGTATCAAGGTGGTTAACCTTATCAGCCACCGATGTATGGGATAGTCGCATCATGACAGAATGATCCGACAAGGATTGAAAAATATTTTCTCAAGACGAAGCCTTAAACGTTTTCAGTAGAGGATCAAATCTAATTGTGGCCATATAACTGGATATGTTTATATAGGATGCGGTGCATTATTAATTTACTCTTATGATTATAGAGGATGCACATACCAAATTTTAATTCTCGTGTCTTGACAGGATACCTTCTTAATTTAACCTATCAATTGGAGTTATAGATATTGTTTCTTTAGTATGAATCCTGATTATACCAATCTGAACCATTCTCATGATCGACAACATGAACAGAGATATGAACTGAATGAACAGTTAAATGTTTAATCATGTTGAATGTACATCTTTTTTATTTTACCTGATTTACTGATGTATGAAATCTTTCTCCAGATTTATTCCTATTGTGCCTTGACCAATGGCATTATATATACTCAATAGAACCTGTAACCATGAGGTTAAGAGTTGTAAAATCTCTATTCCATGTATTTGGACCACCGTGCAACCTAACGACCTTTGGATGCTGGTTGGATTACCACAGATTTAATCCTGATTCTTTAAACCTATGTTCACTAGATAAAGCAAGTGTTTTTCATTATGCTAAATCGACTGGAGGAAGTGAATCACTTTTGGATGAACATTTTGATTCATACACTCCCTGACCTTTGATGATAAAGATGATTAGTGATAATGGAATTATTGGAAGATGATTGGATTCAGATTAAATACTATAGCCAATGAACCTCAGATGAAGTAATGGAGAATCTATTTTGAGATTGCTAAACGGGTGGATATGAATCATGTCTATAAAAGAGTGCATGCGACAAAAGTGAGAACTATCAAGGGTAGCCAGTAAAGAAATAGATAGCACTCTAGTAGAGTTAAAGATGGCTATATTAGTATGAAATTTTGACAAGGTAGAAGATTCCTAAAGGAAAATCTAAGAGTGGATACAAGGATAAAGTCAAAAAAATCATGGCATTAATAGTACTTAGTTTAATACAATGATAATTGAGTTATGCCCAATGTTGAGTGATATGATTAAGAAAAGACCAAAAGAGTTTGGATTAATTAATGAATTTATAAGCATATACCCTAATGCTTATAGATAGACTTGGGATATGAAGTAACAATCACAAGATATTTTTCGAGGTATATGAAAGAAAGATCAGGGTAGAATAGCTTCACAACAGCTGAGAAGTGAAAAGCTTTTTGTCAATTCCAAGGAATATGAGACCTGATTAAACAAAATGATCTTCTTGGATAACGTAGCATCATAAAAAGGGATTAAAGTGGACCCTATTAAGATAGAGGTAATTATATGGTGAGAAACACCTTAAGAGTATTGCGAAGATTAGAAGTTTCTTGGGTTTAGCTAGTTATTACTGACGATTTTGGAGGGCCACTCTAAGATTGCAAAACCTCTTACCAAGCTAACCAGGAAGGGAGAGGAGTTTAATTTGACTGACAAGGGTGAAGAATATTTCCAGATTCTTAAGTAAGATTGATATCAGCTCCCATCTTGATCGTTCTGACACCAGGAAAACCTTTTACCCTATCCATCGAAGCTTTTGGATTGGATCTAGGATGCGGGTTGATGTAAGGTAAATAAGCGATTTCATATGCTTTAAGAAAACTGAAAGAGCATGAGAAGAGTTACCCAACTCATGATTGGAGTAAACAATTGTGATTCATGCAATCAAAACTTGGAGACATTATTTAAACGGAGAAGAATTTTAGATTAGATTGGATTACAAGTGTTTTATTTATCTCTTCATTAGAAAGAGTTGAATTTGAGGATAAGGAGATGGTTAGGAATACTTGAAGGATTAAGACTGTGATATTCAATCACCCGAGCAAGGCTAATGTAGTAGCTAAGGCCTTAAGAAAAAAGGGAATTATGAAGTCCAAGGAAGGACCCAGTATAAATGCTACCTTATGTTTCACAGCAATAAATTCAGATTTGGAAGGAGAGTAACATATAATAGAAACTCGTGATGATCCAATTAAGCAAGAATTTATGGATGAATTTATGGAGCAATAGTTCGTCGGTTGCGCTTGTGGCATTAAAGATCATCTCTGAATTGATGGATGAAGTAGAAGTAGTAATTTTGTTAGGTCTGTATATGGGAACAGTGTAAGCAGACTTAGAAAAGGAAAACCAAACCCTGACTTTTGTTTTGGAAATGGAATTGCAGTATTGTGAACTATGTCAATGATTTGCCACTGACTCCCAAATCGGTTGACATGGTTGGGTGATTGTTGATCGCATTATGAAGATAGCTTATTCCATTGCAATACGACCTTGGTATGCTTTGGAGTGGCTAACTAAGCTATAGGTGGATAATATTTCCAGATTGAATGGTATGCATGGGAGCATAGTGTCGGTCAGAAGCTTATGCCTTATCTCGAAGTTTTGGGAGGATGTACAGAAAATAATGGGGACAAAGTTGAAGTTTAGTACTGCACTTTACCTCAAACCGACGGATAGTCGGGGCGGACTATACAGATCCTAAGAGATATGCCCCAAGTTGTGAAATTGATTTCAAGGAGTTGGAGTTGAGAAGTTACCATGAATTGAAGATGCTACCAAGCTATCATGTAAATGTCACCTATATAGCATGGTACGGTAGAAATGTCAAATTCCTTTATTTTGGAATAAAATTGGTGAATGAAGAATTTTGGAAACCTAAGTCTAATGAAGAAAACTATCGAGTGGCAGACAAGATCAAAGAAAAGGGGCAGGATAGCTCAAGATGTCAGAAGAGACACCAAGACCTTGAGTTCTCCATAAGGGAACAATGTTCTTGAAGAAATCACTTATGCGTAGTTTGAAATGATTAGACAAGAAAGGAAAGTAGTATTCTATATATGCGTCGAATCTTATAAACTCTGGAGAGACGTAGAAAAGTTGTATATCAATTAGCGTTACTGCTATCCATGTCTAGTGTGCATGATGTATTTCGTGTGTCTCAATTGAAGAAGTACATTGGAGATCCATATCAAAAGTATTGACCACGGAATCACTGGAGTAGATAGAATGTTTAACTATTGAAATGGTACCAGCCTAGTTCACTAGTGGGAAGGTACAATGTTTCCAAAGTCGGGATAATTATTATGTGAAGGTAACCAGGCAAAGACAATACGTGGAGAAGAGTGCATAGGAGAAAGAAGATGCAATGCGGAAATAGAATTCCCACCTATTGACTCCGAAGTAAATTCAAAATTTTGAGGACAAAATTTATTTTAAGGATGGGGGAGTTGTAAGATCTGTACTTTCAAATTTCGAGGACTAAATTTCTTTTAAGGGTGGTGGAGTTGTAAGACCCGCACGCCATGAACCCGGTCTAACCTTACATTTCGTGTCGTGAACCGTCTACATATCATGGTCGAGCCAAGTGGACCAAGTGTGTGAAGAAAAACCAAGACCCAATATGAAAATTCACTCAAAAACAATCAAAATGAGGGTAGGGTCGCAGGTTTTAACAGGCAGGTCTGACCCTCCCATCGATCCTCACCATCGACCCTCAACCACGGGTCGATGAGGGTCTATGAGTTGTCCGACCCTCCCATCGACCCTCCCATCGACCCTCGGTACTCGGGAAAAACAGCACGCACCGAAAATTAGGAAACCTTCGTAATTTCGATTGGAACCTTTCCTAAACTCAATGGGACTTATTTTGAGAGGTTTTGCCCTATAAATAGGACGTCCCTAAGCCTCTTTCACTCCTTTTACAACCCTAATTGGATTGAGAGAAAGATAAGAGAAGGAAGAGAAGAAGAGAAGGAAAACTTGAAGAAAAGGATAAGGAAGAAGAGGAAATTCAGAGGAACTCTGAATCTCAGCAAACCTAAGGTATGAATATATTCCCCATGATTTATTTAAGACTTTAGAATGGTTTATGAAGAGGGTATGACTTAGAAAAAACCCAAATCATCCATCCATGGTTTCGTTTCAATGGAAACCATGGAGGAGATCATTAAAACCATGTAGGTGAATAAAGTATAGTTCTAAACCATAGAACATGTATAGAATGGATTGTGGAAGTAAGCCATAGGACCCAACCATGAAAGAGAGACCGAAATCTGATATTTTCGGCTCAAACCATGGAGGGTCGCACCTAGGGTCGATGGCAGATCCGACCCTAGCATCGATCCTCAGTGTTCGGGAAGTTCAGATTAGGGGGAGGGTCGCACCCAGGGTCGATCATGACTCCGACCCTACCTCCGACCCTCAGTTAACAGCATGATTTTTAAATTCAAAATTAATTCTAATTAAATTCTATCAACTTTGTTAGGTCTTCTAGCAATATAATAACATTATAAAGGTGATTATAAAGCTTGAAAGAGTATCTATTAGCAAGTTAAGGTGAGGGAACAAGACCTAAACTAATTGGTTAATAATAAATTGTTTTTATTTCTTGAGTCCGATGCCATGAATGATTTTATGCGTGTATGATTGTTATGTGCATTCAACATGTCATCCAATATTTCTATTATTACTGTTCATGCATATTTAAATTTATTGATTATAACATGATGATGTTGATGATGGTAGGAATAGGCATGTGAATGTTTGTGTTTGATTGGTGTACATGGTGCGGGTAGGGATGGTATCAACCGGTACTTCGATGCCGTTCTCATCGGGGTATATTGTGCCATGGTCTATTCAAGTCATGTCCACTAAGCAAGTATTAGTGTGCTTGATGCGAGTGGAGCATCAGGGGGAGGACGTGACATTGTGGTTCAGCCTGGTCACTAGACTCTAGCTCTATCTCTACTCAAGTCTTGTCCACTAACATCGTCGTATCGTCATTACCTTAGCGGAACTAATCTGTCGTAGGGCATCAGGGGGGACGTGGCATTGTGGTTCAGCCTGGTCACCAGACCCTAGCTCTATCTCTATGGATGTATTGAGGGATGCTGGGGTGAGGCCTTGGATACATTGTTTGACATTAGGGTTGGTTAGTTGCGAGCCCAGTTTGCAAGCCCTCGCCAACAGGGGCTTACGTGTTGGTATGGGCAACCGGTACAGCCATGCCATTTTCATGGGGTGTATATTGTCCATGGTGGGTGCATGTGGGGCGACGGTGCCGTTTTCATTAGGCATTTCCACACACTCGTGTATAGAGGTGCGGCGGCCACCTATCCTTTCTATAGCACATTGCAAACTTTAAACCAGACCAAAGATATGAATTGATTGCATGCATATGTATTGTTGTATTGTTTTGTTTGCTCACTGAGCCGTGATGTGTGCTCACCCTTTCGAATTCGAATACTTTTAGTTGATGATGCAGGTACCACTGTTGATGATTATATGAACGCTCCTCTATACGGGCATGTGGCGACAATGGAAACTGAAGACTTAGTAGATATGCATGACTCCTCATGCGAGTGCAACTCATGCGTATACGATTAGATTTTGTTTAATTTTATTAAAGACATGTAATTGATATTTATTTAACTATGTCTCAGTTGATTTAACAATAATTTGATATTTATTTATGGTTATCACAGTTAGATTCTCAGTTCATTATCTGTAAGACTTCCGCTATTTATTTTATTACCTCTGATAAATGTGGAATGTGTTTTGGTTTATCATATGTGGGATAGCCTATTGTGAGATCCTGGTTGAACTGTTGGTTTATTGACGGTTCATCACACCATTCTGAATAGTGCAGAATTGGGGTGTGACATTAGACACCAGCGCCAACCCCGACATGAGGTCTATTACTAACTCTGTAGCCCTATCTGGAGGTAGACCTAGTAGATCTTCTGAAAATACATCTGAAAACTCTTGTACCACATCTAGATCTTCCATCTTTGGCACCTCTGCAGTAATGTCAACCACAGACACTAAGTACCCCACTCCTCCCTTCTCTAAGCATCTCTTAGCTTTTAAGGCAGAGAGGATCAGCTTCCGCTTCCTAGGTAACTTGGTTCCAGTGAAGCTAAACTCCTTTCCCTTTTCATCTTTAAACACAAGTTTTCTTTTGCCACATAATAAGCTAACTGAATGATGGCCTAGCCAATCCATTCCCAAGATGACGTCAAAGTCTGCCATCTCAAGTTGAACCAGATTTGCTTCTAGGTTTCAGCCCTCAATACTAACTGTACACAGCCCATAGCATTCATTCAATGACACTTCTACTCCCAACGGAGAGTAAACTATCAAGCTTGGGGTTAAATACTTGACAGGTAATTCCATTCGCTTCCCAAAAGACATAGAAACAAAGGAGTGTGTAGCCCCAGAGTCAAAGAGTACTCTGGCGGGTACACCATCTATATTTACAGTTCCTGAAATTTAATTATCCCTCAGTTCTACATGCTCACACACAACAAAATAGTAAGCCAAAATGTATGAGACATAATCATACCAGTAACCACATCAGGTGATGCGGCTGCCTCCTCAGTGGTGACTGCGAATATCTTTCATTGTAGTGGCAGTTGCTTCTTAGGTAGTGTACAAGTCTTTGCATAATGACCCAATTGTTGACAGTTGAAACATTTGACATTGGGGTTTTGTCCAGTAATTGTGACGATGGTGGTGCAGTAGTATTCCTTGCTAGCACCATAGTAGACTGAGCCCTGTATGGGCGGAATGGTCTAGTGTTCCCTCCGCACGAAGTCTCAGTAGCAGGCCTCTTCAGTCCCCTGTTTTTAGCAAAGAAGCTATCTCTTTGGCTTAATTCAATTACCCTCGCAATCTGTACAGCCTCATTATACACTTTCTTCTCCAAACCCAAGACATGCTCTCGATTACTTCCTCGTAATCCCATGGTGAACCTGCAGGTCTTGGTTTCTTCCTCTTGCATGCTTGCCGGAGCAAAGAAAAATAGCTCTTCATACCTCTGCTGGTAAGCATCAACAGTCGACTGGGATTGTTGCAGGTTTAAGAATTCCTTCTCCATTTGATCTCGGAAGCTCTTTGAAAAGTACTTATCAAAGAAGGCTCCCTTGAATATTTCCCAATTGATCTGAGTATGCTTTGTCTCCAAGTATGTCCGGGTAAAATTCCACCAGGCATTAGCATCTTCCTTGAGCATGTGCGTAGCAAACAGCACCTTCTCATCCTCCGTGCAAGTCATTAGACGGAAGTTCTTCTCCATCTCAGAAACCCACTATGCAGGCCATAGTGGTTTTCCTGGTTTTCCTGTGAAGGTAGGGGGTTTCAACTTCAAAAACCTATCCACCGCTCGGCTTAGGTCATTCTGCCCCTGTGCATTTGTTCCATACCATGGTGGTGGGTATGGATAGATCCCTTGATAGGCAGACGACGTTGGAAATTGGTGTGGTGGTTGTAGATTCTGTCCTTGGCCCATCGGCCCAGTACTACCATCCATTGGCAGTGTGGTGTTATTTCCCCCAGACTCAGGCGTACCTTCTGTAGGAATATATCCTGGTGGCCTGAACATCTTTAGCATCTCATTCAGGAACGCAATCTGCTGAGCTTCCATCTGATATACCAAAAAAAATTGTCACAATTGTCTCCGAGTTGGTGTGAGGAGGTCCTGGCAAATTTGTTGGTGCTCTGGGACTCTGCCCTTCTCCAGCTTCCAGGTTCAGTTTTGCTCATCTATAGTTCCTGTTTCCACATAGTCCTCGGCTTGATGCACCCTTGAGTGGTGACGCTTTCGTGAGCCTCTACCACCGTTTCTACCTACCATCTCAGATTAGTTTTTCCTGCTTAGATCTGAGAAGAAGACATAACACATGAGGTACAATCGAATAGTCATAATAGTGTTAGTCTTTAACAAGTGCAAGGCGAAACTCATAAGGAAACTTAAATCAAAATTTTTCTGATCTTGGAATGCATGTCCGGTCGCAACATACTGGCCGCGGCACTGTATATGATAGTGCGACCGGTATGTCCAGGCGGACAAACCTCTCGAAGTTCCTGAGAGGTACCAGTCGATGTACTAGTCACAACCCTGTAGGGTATGGCACAACCGGTATAGTCGATCGGTTAGGATTTTTCTCCCGACCGAGAAGTACCGGTCGACCTACTCAAGGGGTACCAGTCAACCGGTATGGGCAAAATCATCGACCGGTATGCCCAAATTGCCCTTAAAATTGCAAAATGTGAGATTTCTCTCACTTTTCTTCTTTCCTTTCTCTCTGGTCGCGATTCCTCTCAGGCTTGGTGAGTTGCTACAGTCCAACCGGTGATCTTAAAAGCAATTTTCTTTCGATCAAGACCTTGAACATCGTCTCCAAGTAAGTTTCTTCCTTCCTTTCTTTCTTTTTACATCGTTTCTTCATGGTTTCTTGCCCAAAAACTAGATTTTTCTTGGTTTAGAAGATTATAACCGTAGGAACTCTTTTCCTTCGGCATAGAAAGAGTTTAGGGACCCCTATGAGCAAAAGCCCTCAATCTATTTGAGGTTCCACCATATATCTAAAAATCAAATTTTTAGGTTTTTGACCTAGGTTTTGGTAAAAATCGATTTTTTTTTCTTGTAATTTCTAAATTTCATGTTTGTTTGATGGATGCTTGGTTTCCATATGGTGTTAGATGGTTACGTAAGTCCTCCTCCCCAGATTTTGGGTGAGTTTGAGGCTTTTGTTTCCATTACTATCATTATGCTGCCGAAATTTCAGAAATTCTAACCAAATTCTCATTATTTGTTTTTGTTTTGTAGTTCAAAATGTCTCAACGCCGTGGTGCTAGTAAACATGCATTCGGTCCTGGCATGAACCTTCCTCATCCGTCGATTCAACAGTTTGATGAGTGATGGTTTCATTCTGTGGCGGCGCAAGCCCGTTTTACCTGGTTTGAAGAGAAAAACATCGAGTCAGGGTGATGTGTAAACTTGGAGCAGCTACAACGTTTCGACGTTGAAGCGGCCTTTGGTGATCTTGGGTGGTTACCTGTCATTACTTATATTGTGACCACCCGCCCCAACCTAGTCAAACATTTCTATGCCAACATGGAGGTCGAGGGAAATATTAACGACTTCAGCCATGGCAGGGACTTCCGCATCTCCAGCTTTGTCAAAGGCGTTCCCATATCCTTTGACACTCACCCGCTTGCTAATCTTTTGGGGATACCAAATGATGGTGACTTGGTGTACTGTGCCCCCAAGATGAAGGGCTTTCTTACTGATGATCTGCGCCAAGAGGTTTCAAAGCAGATCCTTAACCTAGGAGCGCCCATGAAAGCTGCTAGCTTGAGACCTATTCCTTGGGTATATTGCCGCATCATCCAGCACGATATTGTTCCTCAGAGCGGCCACTATATTGAGTTGTCTCAGCTCACCTAGTACTTGACTTACTGCATCTACACTAGGGAGCAGGTCTGTCTCCCTTATATTATTATCAGGACCATGCGTTAGGCTACTCTGCCCGATCAGATCAGTAACCTTCCTTATGGCCGGCTTGTCACTACTCTTCTGTGGCACTTACGGGTGGACATGAGGGGTGAGATTACGGTCGAGGACACTATGACCTCAAATATTGACTGGGACGCCATTGTCCGGATGAAGATGGGCAATCTGCCCATCAGTGATGAGGAGTTAGAGGCTCGCCCTAGTCCGCTCAGGAGGGTAGCAGCAGCAGCAGCAGCAGCCATTGTGGCTCATGCAGAAGAGGCAGGGGATGATGGTGAAAATGATGATGATCAGATGGAGGACGTTCCAGCACCGGCACCATAGCCCACACCTGTAGCGGGACCATCCCAACCTCCTTCTGATACAGTGATGGGTATGTTTACGGAGATTCGGGATGCCCAGCATGAGATGAGCCGTGACCTAGGGCGCCTTTCTCACAGCCTCAGAGTCATGCAGGAGCAGGTACACTGGCTCAGGGTAGCTTATTAGCGTGACTATGACATCACTGACCCTATTCCTCCTATGCCCCCATCCCCATGATAGATCTCTTATTTTCTCTCCCTCACAGCATGGTTTTTATATAACAGGGTAACTGTCCGACTTGTGGACTGTACCCTATGGCACCATTAACTCTTGATACTCTTTAAATATTTTATGTTTATAAAATTTTCTTTTTATTTGTTATGGTAATTCATGATCATTCTGCTTGTCACTATGGTTTCCTCACTAGAGCATGTGTATTTATTCATTCCACATTTAATATAGTATATTATGCTCATTCATATTTAGTCTCAGGCATCAAACAAGTGCTTAGGGTGTATTTTTATTAAGACTTTTAAATTCTTCCTATCTCAGTTCATTTACTCAATCAAGTGCATGTATGGTCTGTTGGACAAAGCCTAAGTGCTCTAATACCAAGTTGCCATACCCCAATTCCGGCTGAACCAGAAGTGTGAGTGAACCGTCACTGAATCAACGGTTTACACCAAGATCTCAATAAGACCATGTCCACTCATATAAACCATTGCATATAACCACAATCAGAATATAATAAAATACAGCGGAAGTCTTAAATTAAATGAACTGAATTCTCTATTGATAATTTAAATAAAATATCCAACTATTCTCCACACCAAAATGTAAATAAGTATCCTTACATAAACTTGTAAATCCTACTATAAATAAATAAATAAACTAAACAAATCCTAGAGGTACACCCAGAAAGGGCACTCGCATGAAGCGTCATGCTCGTCCTCTCCTGCTTGCACTTCTAAAGCAGCAACACCTCCATACGTCGGAGCATCCATATAGTCCTCCACAGTATAATCTGCATCAACATCTAAAAATAGTGTGTACACAAGGGTAAGCTCACAACTTAGCTCAGTATGACAATCAGACAATGCAACAAACATATGCATGAGTAACATTCACATTATGGTCTGGTTTTATGTTTGCAATGTGCTATAGGAAGAATTGGCAGCCACCGCACCTCTATACACAAGTGTGTGAAGCCGCCCAATGGATCAAACACCACTGTCGTCCCACATGCACCCACCATGGAATAGAGATAGAGCTAAAGCGTCTAGATCAAACACCGCCAACACTTCCCCTGATACCCTACCCATACCAACACGTAAGCCCCTATTGGTGAGGGCTTGCAAACTGGGCTCGCAACTAACCAATCCTATATGTCATCACAGTAGGCCCTATCCCAGCACATCTCCCTACGGCATAGAGATAGAGCTAGAGTCTAGTGGCCAAGCCGGAGACCACAGTGCCACTTCCTCCCCCTGATACCCTACCCGCACTAAGCATGCTAAGACAGAACGATACGAAAAGTTGCTAGTGTGAGGAATGATCCCAGACCCCAGGCCCTTCCCATTCCACACACCAACAAAAACAATCACATGCCTAACAGTTACATCCTAGCATAGCGAGTATGCATGAACAATAATAATAACTGAAAGTAAAAGAAGACATGCGAATATGCACAAACATCAGTCCACAGAATCGTAATTATTAACAACGTTTTACTGTTATTAAATTATTAGGTTTAGGTCTGATTCCCTTACCTGACGCTTGATTGATAGCTTGCTCCACATCATAGAATCCAAACTCACTATCACAAGGTCCTATACGACGTTAGGGTTATGTTAGAATAGTTTTTCTTAGGGTTTACATTGGTCGAAAAACCAATAAGGTCAAAACATTTCTCACAGAGCAGACCGGTCGCAGGTACCGGTTGTAGGTACCGGCTGCAGAATTATAGGGAAAGGTATGACCGGTATGGTCGATCGGTCCCCACAGACCAGTCTCCAGGAGATATCGGTCGCAGTACTGGTCGCATATGGTGCGACCGGTATGGTCGATCGGTATGTCTCTAGAAGACCATACACCCGGTTCTCGCCTTCTGTCGGTCACCCCCTATTGATTCTAGGGTTTCTCCTACATTCTAGGTATGAGCACTGAGTTAGAGTTGTTTCCAACTCCATTCAAGTCCTAGTTTCAATGATCTTCAACCTAGAACTTGAATCTAGGATTTACCGACTGGATTAGGGTTTGATGGCAAAATATGGTTTAGATCAATACCTCGCCTTGCATGGTATTGATCCAATCATGACTAACCATTCTAGAATGCTTAACGTAGAGGAAGGTTTAAGCACTTACCGTTGATTCGCAGTAATGTGTTCTTCGTCCAACGGCAATGGCGGCTCTTCCCTCTCCTTCCTAGCTTCTTCTCCTTCTTCAATCTCTTTCTCCTCTCTAGGGTTTGTGAGGATCAATGAAAGGGATTTTAGGAGGTTTAGGAGTCCTTATATAGGCTAGGGTTGAGTTTAGGAAGTCTCTTAACATTAGAAAAGTCCTTCGGTTGGAATTTGGAAAGTAGGACCCGTAGAGATCTGTTTTCGGATCTAAGTGGTCTGCTGCGCAGGCTTTACTGGTCGACCGGTACCATAGACCGGTACCATCGACCAGTATGAAAATATCATTCCTAATTTTGGTCCGTTTTCATACTTGGTTGTCATTTGTTCGTCCCGTCTGACCCGGTGATGATTGGAAGACCTATTACGACATGAATAAAAGGTTTAGATCGGGTTCATGGAGTGCGGGTCTTACACCACGAACTCGGTCTAACCTTACATTCTCGTGTCGTAACCGGTCATCCCATCATAATCGGTTCAAGTGAACCAATTGTATGAAATGATCACAAGATAAGGTAAGCAACGAGTCAAATTTAGTTGGTGTGGTTGACCGTTTAAGATCGTGTGGAAGCAACGAGTCAAAAACTAAAAACCAAAAAATTTTGGTCGTGTGGTAGCAGGTGTGGTCGATACGTATGGTCGATACATGAGACCACACATGAGACCACACCATGAAACCACACATGAGACCACACAACGCTGCAAGTTTTGAGGTGTTGGTCGACGGGTTCTGTGACCACATGATGCTGAACTGACTCCGTGTTTAGAAAACTTTCCTAATTTGAGGGGGGTTCTTTCATAATCTAAGTGGGACTTTTTATGGAGGTTTTCCCTCTATATAAGGGATGCTCCTTAGCCTCTCTTACTCTTTTAGAACACAAATTGAAACCGTAAATCTAAGAGAGAAAGAGAAAGGAAGAGAAGGGGAATAAGGAGATTTGGAGAAAAAGCTTGGAGAAGAAGGTTTTGAAGATAAAAGTTCTATATCCCTACAGCAAGCTTAAGGTATGGACTTGACTCTGTAGGCTAGATCAGATAGGATAGGTTCCTTTTATCAAGTTGTTGTGTTGAATCTAATGCAAAGATTTCGGTTATGGAATTTCTAAGAAAAACCATGAGAAAAGATAATAAGGATAATGGTTAATCAGAAACTATAAATAATGGCCATAGAATAATCATAGGATGAACCCAAGTGATGAGCCAAGGAATCGACTCAGGAAGAATTTGGATTAAAGATGAAAAAGTGACCAAACATCATGTGGTCGACCATAGGGTGACCAGAGGGTCGACCACAGCTATTTGGGAAGTTCCCAGGAAAGGTGTGGTCGCATAATCTATGACCACAGGGTTCGACCACACAGTGTGTGGTCGCATATTTTGCAACCACAGAATCGACCACACGTGCAACCACATGATAATAGCAAGTATATTTTGTAACCAAACAAGGTTTTTGACTAGTGTAACTTGGTAAACTTGAACCCTAACTTAAATACATTAATTGTTTAGGTTCCTAATAGATTCAAAGTGACTTCCAAAGCTTGGGAGAGGAACAAACATCGATTAAAGGTGAGGGAACAAGTTCTAAATTAATTGGCTAATAATAAACTGTTTTACTTATTGAGTCTAATGTCATGAATGATTCTATGCTTGTATGCTTGTAATGTGCATTTCACATGTCATCTAATATTCCTGTTATTACTGCTCATGCATGTTTAATTCTGTATATTTATAACATGATGATGATGGTGGTGCTAGGAATAGGCATGTGAATGTATGTGTGTGGTTAGTGTTCTTGATGGAAGTGGAGTATCAGGGGGAGGACGTGACATTGTGGTTCATCCTGGTCACCAAACTCTAACTCTATCTCTACTCAAGTCTTGCCCACTAACATCGTCGTATCGCCATTACCTTAGCATAACTATTACGTCATAGGGCATCAGGGGAGGTGGTCTCGAACCGTTTAGTCTCTGACTCTGTCGGGGGGCCTTAGCTCTATCTCTATGGACGTATTGAGGGATGCTGGGGTGAGGCCTTGGATACACTGTTTGGCATTAGGATTGGTTAGTTGCGAGCCCAGTTTGCAAGCCCTCGCCAATGGAGGCTTACGTATTGGTATGGGTAGGACATCAGGGGAAGTGTTATGCGGTGTTTGATCCGAAAACTTTAGCTCTATCTCTATTCCATAATGGGTGCATATGGGACGGCAATGGTGTTTGATCCATTGGGCAGCTTCACACACTCGTGTATAGAGGTGCGGCGGCCACCAATCCTTTCTATAGCACATTGCAAACTTATAAACCAGACCAAATATATGAATTGAAATCATGCATATGTTTGTTGCATTGTTTTGTTTACTCACTGAGCTCAAGTTGGAGAGTTGACCCTCGCGCATGCAATTCTTTTTAGTTTCTAATGTTGCAGGTATTACGGTTGAAGATTAGGTCGACACGCCCATATATGAACAAGTGGTGGCTATGGATGAGCAAGCGGTGGAGGACTATTATGATTCGTTAAGCGAGCTTTTCAACCATGGATGCGCATAGTGTTTAACTATCGTATTTGGATATTTGTAATATGTATTAAATTATGTTTTGGTTACTTGGAGATAACTGGAATATTAATTATTTATCATGATTAAACCTCAGTTCATTATTAATAAGACTTCAGCTATTTATTTTATTATCTCTGATTAATGTGGAATGTGTTTTGGTTTAACATGGTTGGCATAGCCTATATAAGATCCTGGTTGAACCGTTAGTTTATTGAAGGTTCATCAGCATTCCGATTGATCCAGAATTGGGGTGTGACAATATTACCATGCTATATTCCCATGTTAGGCATTAAGAGGTTGCATCACTCGGGTTCTATGTAAGACCCGTACCAAACTAACCGGTCTTACCACCTTGTACCAGGTCTACCTATGATGGTCGAGCCAAATGGACCAAGTACGTGAAGGAAATAGTGAAACCAGGTACTAAACTGACCCAAAAATAGTAAATTGGAGGGCAGGGGCGCATACCTTGATAGGCAGGGTCGACCCCCCGTCACTAAGAAGTCAGACCCCTGATATTTAACTGGGGGTCGGACAACTTAGAAACTGAGGGTCGACGGGATCTCCGACCCCCTCATCGACCCCCTGTTTGCCGACAAAAACTGCAAATAGGAAACTTTCCAAATTTCAATGGGATTCCTTTCTAATCACAATGGGACTTATTTTGGGAGATTCTACTCTATAAATAGGACATCCCTAAGCCTCTTTCACTCCTTTTGAAACCCTGATTGAAAGTGAGAGAAAGAGAAGAGAAGGAGAAGAGAAGGAAAGTTGGAGAAGAAGACCTAAGTGAAGAATTCAGAGAAATCTCTGAATCCCAGCAATACCTAAGGTATGGTTTACGTCTCCATTGATGATCTAAGACCTTATAATAGTTCATGAAGAGGGTATGGTCTAGGGGAAACCCAAATCATACATCCATGGGAAGATTTCAATGAAATCCATGGAGAAATCATGGTAGGCAAAGTAAGGAAGAAACCTAGAGTTTTAAGCCAAAGAACAAGCCTAGAATGGATTGTGGAAGTAAGCCATAGGACCCAAACATGAAAGAATGGACTGTAGAATGATATTCTCGACTCAACCCACGGGGGGTCGCACGTGGGGTCGATTGGGAATCGACCCTACCAGACCACAGAATCGACCCCCAGTATTCGAGAAGTCCAGGAAAGGGGTGGTCGCACCTAGGGTCGATGGAACATCTGACCCTGGCATCGATCCTACCCTGGGGGTCGCAGTAAACTGCTACCCTACCTGCGACCCACCCTGCAACCCGTGCTTAAAAACAAGCCTAAAAGTGCCGGAATGACTTCTAACCAAAATCTATCAACTTGTTAGGTTTTTCTATTGATATAAAAGTGGGTTTTAAAGCTTGAAAGAGGATCTACACTCAAGCAAAGGTGAGGGAACAAGACCTAAACTAATTGGCTAATAATAAACTATTTTTATTTTCTTGAGTCCAATGCCATGCCTGATTCTATGCGTGTATGCTTGTAATGTGCATTCAACATGTCATCCAATATTCCTGCTATTAATGTTCATGCATATTTAATTCTATTTTGTTTATAACATGATGATGATGATGATGATGATGCTAGGAATAGACATGTGAATGTATGTGTGTGGTTAGTGTGCTTGATGCGAGTGGAGTATCAGGGGGGGAATGTGACATTGTGGTTCAGCCTGGTCACTAGACTCTAGCTCTATCTCTACTCAAGTCTTGTCCACTAACATCGTCATATCGCCATTACCTTATCAGAACTATTACGTCGTAGGGTATCAGGGGAGGTGGTCTCGGACCGTGTAGTCTTCGACTCTGCAGGGGGTCTTAGCTTTGTCTTTATGGACGTATTGAGGGATGCTGGGGTAAGGCCATAGGTACACTGTTTGACATTAGGATTGGTTAGTTGCGAGCCCAGTTTGCAAGCCCTCGCCAGCAGGGGCTTACGTGTTGGTATGGGTAGAGTATCAGGGGAAGTGTGATACGGTGTGTCCTAAGCACTTTAGCTCTATCTCTATTCCATAGTGGGTGCATGTGGGACGAAATAAACGTTAACCTTTGGGCGGCTTCACACACTCGTATATAGAGGTGAGGCGGCCACCTATAGTACATTGCAAACTTATATACCAGACCACAGATATGAATTGAATGCATGCATATGTTTGTTGCATTGTTTTGTTTGCTCACTGAGCCGTGATGTGTGCTCACCCTTTCGACGTCGAATATTTTTAGTTGATGATGCAGGTACCATGGTGGAAGACTATATGAATGCTTCTGTGTACGGGCACGTCGCTGCGATGGAAGTTGAAGACTTAATGGAATCGCATGACTCTTCATGCAAGTGCAACGCATGCATTTTCGATTAGATTTCATTTGAATTATTAAGGAAATGTAATTCATATTTTATTTACTTATGTCTCGGTTGATACAACATAATTTGATATTATATTTATGATTATCACAGTTAGATTCCTCTGTTCATTTATTACTAAGACTTCCGCTAATATGTATTTATTCTGACTATGGTTCTGGATGTGTATGGTTTAATTTCAATGGACACAGCTTATTAGAGATCCTGGTTAAACCGTTGGTTTATTAGCAGTTCATCACACCGTTCTGAATGGTGCAGAATTGGGGTGTGACAACTTGGTATCAGAGCTCTCAGGCCTTGTCTGTGAAACCAGTATACTTCCACAAAAGTTCATGAACTGAGATAGGATAAAAATTTAAAAGCTGTAATAATAACACACCATAAGCATCTGTGTTGTTTGAGACAAAATTGAAAGAGAATAATGCATCTATTAAATGAGAAACAAATTTATATACACCCAAAAGAAGAACAAACGTATATATACATGACTAAAGCAGAGTACAGTCCACAACCCGGACAGTTACTCTGAAGTACAAAAGAAAGATAAAAGAAAATACATCAAGAAGCTGGAGGTGATGGGGGAGGCGGTGCCTCACGGTCTCTGTCATAATCCTCAGCATAGACTCTAGTCAACCAAGCTATCTGAGTCTGGGTCGTCTGGAGACTAGCTGTGAGATCAGTCACCCGTTGGTCAGTCAAGCAGTGAGCATCCCTCAGCTCTCCCACCCGCTGATCCGACAAGCGCTGAGCATCCAGAAGCTCTCCCACCCGCTGATCTGACATGCGCTGAGCAACCAGAAGCTCTCCCACCTGCTGATTGGACAAGTGTTGAGCATCTAGAAGCTCTCCCATCCTCAAATCAGACATGCGCTGAGCCTCTCGTATCTCATGCAATATCCCCATCATGTCATCAGAAGGTGCATACGAAGGACCAGCTGCATGTGAAGGACTAGCTCCTGTAGCATGAGTAGGTGATGGAGGAGGTATGGCATCCACATCCATGTACAAATGATCATCATCACCCCCATGAACCCTTGCTCCAGCGGCTGCTGCTGCCTCAGCGCCAACCATCTCCACTCGAGTACGTGGACGCACCAGAGCTTTCCTCTCCTCGTTGCTGACCTGGGCATCCCGCATGCCCATCTTACAGATCGCCTCCCAATCCAAAGGTGATGAGAAGGATTTCTCCTGAATCCTCTCATCCACCATGTCAACACCCAGGCGGGTCAGTAGCATAGAGATCATGCGTCCATAAGGCAGGTTGCCAGTATGACCGGGCAACGTAGCACTGATCATCATCCGCATAATGATGTAAGGATGGCAAATGGGCTGCCTAGTGTAGATACAGTACAAAAGATACTGGGTCAACTGGGAGATCCTCTCATAGTGCCCACTCTGAGGTATCAGGTTGTGCTGAATAATCTTGCAGTACACCCGAGGCTTTGGACGAAGGTAGATCGCTTTCATCTCCCAACGATCCTTTCTAATGATCTGACGATCAATCTCAGCTCTCATCTCCAATGAAAAGAACTGGGGCTCTCCAGTGGCATAGAACACCAAAGGGCCGTCATATGAAATGCCCAACAAGTCGGCTAGCTGTCGATAGTCAAATAAAATCTCGACCCCCTTGAAGTAGCCAGTGATCCGAAGCTCTCTACCCCTCTCGGTATCGTTGTAATCTCCCACCACCTGGAGATTACAGTAAAACTGTCTCACCAAATCCGACCGAGTGCAGGCGTCATAGGTGATCACAGGAAGCCAGCCCATGTCACCAAAAGCCCTCTCCACATCGAACATGGCCAGGCTTGCCAAGTCTACCCGGCGACCTCCCTCTACCTTCTTACGAGAATAGCGGGCATACTATGTCTCCACCTCGTTAGAACGGAAGTGGACTGGGTCATGAACCCTGGGTACCTTGGTACGAGCCTTAGTATCTAACAAAGAGAAACAGATATTGGGTTAGTAAAGATGAAAAAGCCAAAAATTTCGACAGTATAACGATATAAATTGGTCAAAAGCCTCACTTTTCACCCATACACATGGGCAGGAAGACTTATAAAGGTTTTAAACAATCCTGCAAGACTCATACAGTTGGAAATTTCATTTAAAGAGATCGAATTTGGAGAAATTTCAAGAAATTCAAAAATCTCAACAAATTAGGGCAAAAATGGGGAATTTCAAGTTTCTCGATAACCAACCGATGAAACTCAAAAAATTTTGAGGGCTTTCGTCCATTGAGTCACCAACAACAAAATCCCCCAATAAAAATCGAATTTTTACGGTTGGAAAAAGTTTAATTTGAAGAAAACGAGTTAAATGAGCAAAAACCTAGTTAAGAAACCCTAAAAACATGAAAATGTAGAGAACATACCTGTAGACGAGGAGTAGACGTCGAAATAAGAAGAAAATAGCACCAATGAGTCTGAGTTGGCACTGTAACAACTCAGAGGGACAAGCCGAGTTGGAAAGGAGGAGGAAGAATGAGAAATGGATTCAAAATCAGGATTAAAAACCTGATTTTTAGTCCGAGGGTCAGAGAATTCGACCAAGATATCTGACCCCCCCCCTCCGACCCCTTCATCGACCCTCGGCTCTCGGTAATCTGACAGACAACTAGGGGTCGAACCCAGGGTCAGACATCCATCGACCGACCCCCGGCTCTCGGTAAGAATCAGTGATTTCTCAGGGTCGCATACTGAGGGTCAGACATCCATCGACCCCACCATCGACCCTGCAGTGAAAATACAGTATTTTCGACTGAATGATCTGAAAAATTTAAAATTTGCATTTGTTAGTGGATTTAAAATATGAGAATGAAGTATATAATGATTGCCTCACGTATTCTATGATTTTCAGGCATTCCCACTACCAGAACAGATAATGGCTGAACGCAGAGTGACCAGACAAAGTCGTAACTCTATCCCACCAACACCACCTGTGGGGGAAGACAGCCAGATACACCCAGAAACACAGGAGAATACGAACACAACACAGTCAGTAATTAAAGGGCAGACAAATCCTACAAATCTGCCAGCTCCACCTACAGACCTGGCTACAGTAGTAATGAATTTGGCCCAACAGCTGTAGCAAATACAACAGGCACAAGCTACTATGCAAGCTGCCATAGGCATGACCTTTCCAGCTGCACAGACAACACCGATGCCTGCAAGACAGGCAAGCACAGTACCAGGGGGAAGTAACATAGTACCCCACACACCTCAGACTCCCATTATGCAGGCTTAAGTACAAAACCCTGAAGTAGCTCCAGGTGGATATCAATACCAACCACCTATGTATGGAGCTTATGTTCCGCATCAACTGGACCACTCCAGATTAGTGGAGCATTTTCTGAAGATGAAGCCTAAGGAGTATAGTGGTAAGCCAGCTGATCCTTTGTGGCCAGCACACTGGATCGATGAGATGGAGAGAAATTTCACGATGATGATAGTGAATGAGGAAGAAAAGATATTGTGTGCAACGTTTATGCTGAAAAGCAATGCACACCACTGGTGGAATTCCACATGGACATATCTGATGACAAAGCACACCCAATTGACTTGGGATATATATAAGGAGGCATTCTTTGAGAAGTATTTTCCTAGGAGTTTTAGAGATTCCATGGAGAAGGAGTTCCTGAGTTTATATCAGGGACAGATGACTGTCGATGCATACCAACAGCGTTATGAAGAGCTGTTTTTCTTCGCACCAGTCAGTATGCAGGTAGAAGATACAAAGACCCGAAGGTTCGTCATGGGACTTAGGGGAAGCATAAGCGAACATGTTCTGGGACTTGAAAAAAAATCTACAATGAAGTTGTACAAATTACTCGAGTGATAGAGTCGAGCCAGAAAGAGAGCTACTTTGCTCAAAATAGAGGAATCAAAAGGCCAAATGGAAATTCTTACAACGGAGGGAACACCAAGGTATTCAAACCCTTCCGTACTCAAGGTTTCAATGCTGCAGCCAAGACTACTTCAGCAGCTCAACAGCAACAAAAGCCAAATAATGAAGGGTTAAAATGCTATAACTGCCAGCAATTGGGACATACGGCAAGGGAGTGTCCTAAGCCCAAGAAGCGACTACAACAAGCCAGAGTTTACGCGGTTACATCTGAGGATGCTGCTGCATCGCCTGATGTGGTCACAGGTATGACCTGAATCTTATCATTTTGTGTTACATTATGTGAGCATGTAGACTAAATCAAAATAAATCACAAGTATCGTACCTATTAATGGCATTCCCACCAAAGTACTCTTTGATTCAGGAGCTACTCATTCTTTTATATCTGTGTCATTTGGAAAGAACCTAAATCTACCCCTCAAATCCTTAGACTACAAACTGCTCATACGATCGCCTATGGCATTAGAAGTAGAATTAGAAAAAGGTTACGGACCATGTCCAGTTCTTATTGACGAAAAGACTCTGGATGCAACCTTGATCCAACTTGAGATGGCAGACTTTGACGTCATCTTGGAAATGGACTGGTTAGCTCGGCATTCTGCAAACCTATTGTGTGCCGAAAAGAAGCTGACATTTAAAGACAAAGAAGGAGCAGAGTTCAGTTTTTCGGGAAACCAAACTTCCCCATAAATGAAAGCTCATACTCTCTGCATTAAAGGCTAAGAAGTGCCTTGAGAAAGGAGCAGTTGGGTATCTAGTATCTGTGGTCGATCTTACCAAAGAAGCACCACGAATGGAGGATATTGATGTCGTGCGTGACTATCCAGATGTATTTCCTGAAGAACTACTAGGATTACCACCCGACTGCGCTACAGAGTTTTTATAGATCTGATACCTGGAGCCACACCAATATCTAAAGCACCTTATCGAATGGCTCCTACTGAATTGAAGGAATTAAAAGTACAACTACAAGAATTGCTGGACAACGGCTACATCCGACCGAGCATATCACCATGGGGAGCGCTAGAATTATTCGTAAAGAAGAAGGACGGTAGTGTTCGATTGTGTATAGACTACCGGGAACTGAATAAACTGACAATCAAGAATTGGTATCCATTGCCTCTTGTTCGATCAGTTGCAAGGTGCCAAAGTGTTCTCCAAGATCGATCTTCGGTCAAGCTACCATCAGTTGAAGATTAAGGACGGTGATATCCCCAAGACATCATTCAGGACTAGATATGGACATTATGAATTTTTGGTCATGTCTTTCGGATTGACGAACGCACCAGCAACCTTTATGGAACTTATGAATCAAGTATTCCACGATATGTTGGATACGTTGGTTATTGTATTCATCGATGATATATTGGTCTACTCCAAAGACGAGGAAACTCATATAAAGAATCTAAACGCCGCTCTACAGCGATTACGGAAAGAGAAGCTCTACGCCAAATTTACAAAGTGTAAGTTTTGGCTAAAGGAAGTCGCTTTTCTAGGCCATGTGGTATCCGCTGAAGGAATTAAAGTGGATCCTAGCAAGATCGAAGCTATTGTGAAGTGGGAAGCACTGAAGAGCGTAGCAAAAATTAGAAGATTCTTAGGTCTAGCTGGGTATTATCGACAATTTGTGGAAGACTATTCCCGAATTTCCGTACCTCTTACCAGTTTGACTAAGAAGGGTAAAAATTTTGTGTGGACTAATAAATGCTAGAAGATTTTCCAAACATTGAAGGCTAGATTGATATCAGCTCCAATCTTGACCATTCCGATTCCAGGACAGCCATTTATTCTGTACACTGATGCATCGGGATTGGGATTAGGATGTGTACTTATGCAAGGAGAACAAGTAATTGCTTATGCCTCAAGACAATTGAAGACACATGATAAGAACTATCCACTCATGATTTGGAATTAGCGGCAGTAGTACATGCTGTCAAAATATGGAGACATTACTTGTACGGAGAGAAATTTCAGATTAAATCAGATCATAAGAGTCTTACTTACCTCTTTAATCAGAAGGAGTTGAATATGAGACAAAGAAGATGGCTGGAACTATTGAAAGACTATGATTGTGATATCCAGTATCATCCGGGAAAAGCTAATGTGGTTGCGGACGCACTGAGTAGAAAGGCAATGATGAAATCTCAAGAAGAGGTTAGCACCACTGTTGTACTGTGTACTACCAGAAGAGTGTTCAATTACGATAACGAGCAATTTGTGATAGATGTACCGGGTGAATCAACCAACCAAGGGTTTATCCATCAGTTTTCAAATATGTTTGCCACATTGAAGATTGTACCCGATATACTTAAGGAAGTGAAAACAGCGATTAAAGCAGACCCTTATCTAAGAACGGTACAAGAAGACATCGAAAAAGGTAGGACTGTTTCTGAGTTCACCTTAGATGATGAAAAGGTACTGAAGTACAAAGGAAGAATATGTGTACCCGAAACAGAAAATTTAGACATTAGACACTGACTAATGAAGGAAGCCCATACCACCGCCTATTCGATACACCCTGGAAGTACAAAAATGTATCATGACCTAAAGAAATTATATTGGTGGAGGGGAATGAAAGTAGATATAGCCAAGTTCGTGTCTCAATGTCTAAATTGTCAGAAGGTGAAAGCTGAACGACAAAGACCAGCAAGACTGTTACAGCCGTTACTAGAACCAGCGTGGAAATGGGACTGCATCACTATGGACTTCGTCACAGGGTTACCATTGACTCCCCGAGTAGTTGACGCAGTTTGGATGATTGTAGACAGACTGACTAAAACGACTCGATTTATAGCTATATGACCTCAGTATACACTGGAGAGGTTAGCTAAGTTGTATGTGAATAATATTGTCAGATTACACGGTGTACCTGAAAGCATTGTGTCCGACAGAGATCCACAATTTACTTTAAAGTTTTGGGAAGGATTGCAGAAGGCTATGGGTACAACTTTGAAGTTCAGTACTGCATTCCATCCTCAGACAGACGGACAGTCGGAGCGTACCATTCAGATTCTAGAAGACATTCTCCAAGCTTGCGTAATTGATTTCAAAGGATCATGGGATGAAAAGTTACCACTGATTGAGTTCGGTTATAATAATAGCTATCAGACTACTATACAGATGTCACCCTATGAAGCATTGTATGGCAGAAAGTGTTGAACTCCTTTGTTTTGGAATGAAGTTGGAGAACGTAGTATTGTTGGACCAGAATTTGTTGAAGAGACATGTCGAGTAGTTGACATTATCAAGGAACGAGTAAGAACGACTCAGAATTGTCAGAAGCAATATGCGGATACTAGACGCCAAGACCTTGAATTCGCCATAGGTGATAAGGTATTCCTCAAAGTGTCACCTATGCAAGGTTTGAAACGGTTTGGACAGAAAGGGAAATTAAGTCCGAGATATGTCGGACCATATGAGATTCTAGCTAAACGTGGAAAAGTGGCTTATCAGTTAGCACTACCACCATCAATGTCAAGTGTGCATGACGTATTTCATATCTCCTTATTGAAGAAGTATGTCAGAGACCCAACGAACGTTTTGATAGTAGATCTACCTGATTTGACTGATGATTTGACATTTGAAGTAACACCAACTGAAATCACCAGGAGAAAGGTGCAACGACTATGCAACCGTGACATTTATTATGTTAAGGTCACCTGGAGAAGCAACGATATAGAAGAAATCACATGGGAAGAAGAGAATGCTATGCGAAAGCAATACCCTCATTTATTCGACTCGGAAGGTATGTACAATTTCGAGGATGAAATTTTTATAAGTAGGGGGAGTTGTAAGACCCGTATCGAACTAACCGATCTTACCACCTTGTACAGGTCTACCTATTATGGTCGAGCCAAATGGACCAAGTGCGTGAAGGAAATAGCGAAACCAGGTACTAAACTGACCCAAAAACAGTAAATTGGAGGGCAAGGTCGCATACCTAGAAAGGCAGGGTCGACCCCCCCTCACTAAGAAGTCAGACCCCTGATATTTAACTGGGGGTCGGACAACTTAGAAACTGAGGGTCGACGGGATCTCCGACCCCCTCATCGACCCCCTGTTTGCCGACAGAAACCGCAAATAGGAAACTTTCCAAATTTCAATGGGATTCCTTCCTAATCTCAATAGGACTTATTTTGGGAGATTCTACTCTATAAATAGGACGTCCCTAAGCCTCTTTCACTCCTTTTGAAACCCTAATTGAAAGTGAGAGAAAGAGAAGAAAAGGAGAAGAGAAGGAAAGTTGGAGAAGAAGACCTAAGTGAAGAATTCAGAGAAATCTCTGAATCCCAGTAATACCTAAGGTATGGTTTACGTCTCCATTGATGATCTAAGACCTTAAAATAGTTCATGAAGATGGTATGGTCTAAGGGAAACCCAAATTATACATCCATGGGAAGATAAATCATGGTAGGCAAAGTAAGGAAGAAACCTAGAGTTCTAAGCCAAAGAACAAGCCTAGAATGGATTGTGGAAGTAAGTCATAGGACCCAAACATGAAAGAATAGACAGTAGAATGATATTTTCGACTCAACCCATGGGGGGTCGCACGTGGGGTCGATTCGGAATCGACCCTACCAGACCACAGGATTGACCCCCATTATTATGGAAGTCCAGGAAAGGGGTGGTCACACCTAGGGTCGATGGAACATCCGACCTTGGCATCGACCCTACCCTGGGGGTCGCAGTAAACTGCTACCCTACCTGCGATCCACCCTGCGACCCTTGCTTAAAAACAAGCCTAAAAGTGTCGGAATGACTTCTAACGAAAATCTATCGACTTGTTAGGTTTTCCTATTGATATAAAAGTGAGTTTTAAAGCTTGAAAGAGGGTCTACACTCAAGCAAAGGTGAGGGAACAAGATCAAAACTAATTGGCTAATAATAAACTATTTTTATTTTCTTGAGTCCAATGACATGCCTGATTCTATGCGTGTATGCTTGTAATGTGCATTCAACATGTCATCCAATATTCCTGCTATTAATGTTCATGCATATTTAATTTTATTTTGTTTATAACATGATGATGATGATGATGATGATGATAGGAATAGATATGTGAATGTATGTGTGTGGTTAGTGTGCTTGATGCGAGTGGAGTATCAGGGGGGAATGTGACATTGTGGTTCAGCCTATTCACTAGACTCTAGCTCTATCTCTACTCAAGTTTTGTCCACTGACATCTTCGTATCGCCATTACCTTAGCAGAACTATTACGTCGTAGGGTATCAGGGGAGGTGGTCTCGGACCGTATAGTCTTCGACTCTGCTGGGTGGACTTAGCTCTATCTCTATGGACGTATTGAGGGATGCTGGGGTGAGGCCATAGGTACACTGTTTGACATTAGGATTGGTTAGTTGTGAGTCCAGTTTGTAAGCCCTCGCCAGCAGGGGCTTACGTGTTGGTATGGGTAGAGTATCAGGGGAAGTGTGATACGGTGTGGTCCTAAGCACTTTAGCTCTATCTCTATTCCATAGTGGGTGCATGTGGGACGACAATAAACGTTAACCTTTGGGCGGCTTCACACACTCGTGTATAGAGGTGAGGCGGCCACCTATAGCACATTGCAAACTTATGTACCAGACCACATATATGAATTGAATGCATGCATATGTTTGTACATTGTTTTGTTTGCTCACTGAGCCGTGATGTGTGCTCACCCTTTCGACGTCGAATATTTTTAGTTGATGATGTAGGTACCACAGTGGAAGACTATCTGAATGCTTCTGTGTATGGACACGTCGCTGCGATGGAAGCTGAAGACTTAGTGGAAACGCATGACTCTTCATGCGAGTGCAACGCATGCGTTTTCGATTAGATTTCATTTGAATTATTAAGGAAATGTAATTGATATTTTATTTACTTATGTCTCGATTGATACGACATAATTTGATATTTTATTTATGATTATCACAGTCAGATTCCTTAGTTCATTTATTCCTAAGACTTCCGCTATTGTGTATTTATTCTGATTATGGTTGTGGATGTGTATGGTTTAATTTCAATGGACACAGCCTATTAGAGATCCTGGTTGAACCATTGGTTTGTTAGCGGTTCATCACACCGTTCTGAATGGTGCAGAATTGGGGTGTGACATTCTCGTTCAAGGGAGGTGCCACACCTTAGACCAATAAGGGCGGATCCGTTTGTAGAAGCAATTTGACAAGGAGACTTGGGCATCAAGCCTCTACCCTAGCCCAGTGCATTAAGTGTAAAAGCCGTCGAGCCATAGGCAGGGACGAAAGCTGCGGTAGAGGCACTGACTACACCTATAGAACCTTACCTAGACCTAACATTATATTTCATCATATGCATTAGATGTATGGCATGTGATACCTGATTCCTTACTGAGCTAGGATGGGAGCTCTGTAAGACCGGATTCATTCTACTAACCCGGTCTTACCATGTCGTGTCAGGTCTTCCTATCATGGTCAGATTAAGCGGACCAAGTGCATGAAGAAACCACAAGGCTAGGTACGTAAATTGACCCAAAATCCATCAATTTATAGTGTGTGGTCACATACCTGAGCTGGTATGGTCAACCACACCTAGGGAAAATGAGACCACTTGATAATCCAACATGTGGTCACATATTTGGGACGTATGGTCGATGGATTCTATGATCACACATGCGACCACATGATGATATGACCAACACCGAGTTTTGAAAACTTTCCTAAACTAAGGGATTTCATTCCTCGTTAGAGTGGGACTCTATGTGAAGAGTTTTTCTCTATAGTAAGGACATTCCATAGTCTCTCCCACTCTTTTAGAACTCAAATTGAAAGAGAGAGAGAGAAGGAGAAAGAGAAGAAGATTAAAGAAGAAGGCTAGGAGGAATAGTTGCAGAGAAGGTTCTAGTACTCTACAAACTTAAGGTATGGAACCTTTCCCTGTAGCAATAGAATACCTAGAATAGGATCTTCCATTGTAATTGAGATGTTAAATCAAAGTAGGATCTCAACCATGAGACTCCATGAGAAAATCTCAGAGGAAAAACCATGGGGAATAGGTTAAGACTAATAACTTTGCAAAAATTATGAATTTAAGGCCATAGATCCATCATAGGAAGGACCCTAATGATAAACCAAGGAATCGAATCATGAAGGGGTTGGACTGAGGATAAAAGTTTACCAAAACTTTGTGTGGTCGCAGCTATGATCGACCACACAGGGATCACGTGATCGACCACATGCTCTCGGGAAGGTCCCAGAGAAGGTATGGTCGCATGATATGCAACCACACGTATCGACCACAAGCCCTGTGGTCACAAATATTGAGACCACAGGTGCAGCCACACCTGCGACCACACAGTTTTAGAAAGCTTGTTTGGCTTCATATTAGGTTTTTGAATACTGGTGAACTTGAACTCTAACCTAGAATCCATAAATTTCTTAGGTTTCCAAGTGGTTCAAAAGTGATTTACAAAGCTTGGAGAAGATCGAACATCATTAAAGGTGAGGGAACAAGACCTAAACTAATTGGATAATAACAAACTGTTTTATTTTATTTTTCCCATGCAATGAATGATTCTATGCTTATATGCTTGTAATGTGCATCTCACATATCATCCAATATTACTATTTCTACTCATGTATATTTATTTCTATCTATTTATAACATGATGACAATGATACTAAGAATAGGCATGTGATTGTGTGTGTAGTTAGTGTGCTGGATGTGACTGGGGCATCAGGGGGAGGATGTGGAATTGTGGTTCAGCCTGGTCACCAGACTCTAGCTCTATCTCTACTCAAGTCTTGTCCACTAACATCGTCGTATCGCCATTACCTTAGCAGAACTATTAAGTTGTAGGGCATCAAGGGAGGTGGTCTCGGACCATGTGGTCTTTGACTCTGTTGAGGGGCCTTAGATCTATCTCTATGGATGTATTGGGGGATGCTGGGGTGAGGCCTTGGATACATTGGATGGAATTAGGATTGATTAGTTGCGAGCCCAGTTTGCAAGCCCTTGCTAGGAGGGGCTTACGTGTTGGTATGGGTAGGGCATCAGGGGAAGTGTTGGCGGTGTGTGATCTGGATACTTTAGCTCTTTCTCTATTCCATGGTGGTGTAAATGTGGACGACAAGGTTGTTTGATCCATTGGATGGGCTTACACACCCATGTATAGAGGTGCGGTGGCCGCCAATCCTTTCTATAGCACATTGCAAACTTAAAAACCAGACCAAAGATATGAATTGAATGCATGCATATGGTTACGCATTGTTTTGTTTGCTCATTGAGCTGTGATGTGTGATCATCCTTTAAACGTCGAATATTTTTACGTATGGACACATAGCGGTCGTGGACGTAGAAGCTATGGAGGAAGCGCTTGATCCGTCATGCGAGTGCAATCAATGTGTTTTTGATTAGTTTGGTTATTCTTGATTACTGGAACATGTAATTGATTATTTTACTTTATGTCTTGAGTCATTGAGAATAATTAGATTTAATTATTTATTATCACATTTATTATCACTGTTAGCTACTTAGTTCATTATTAATAAAGACTTCTGCTACTGTTATTTACTCTTATTATTGTTGTGGAATGTACTTGGTTTAACCAGATGGGCACGGCCTATACAAGATCCTGGTTTGAACCATTGGTTCCCATGACGGTTCAACACACCATTGGATAGTCCAGAATTGGGGGGTAACAGCTTGGAATCAGAGCTCTCAGGCTCTACTCTATTGACCAAAACTTTCCATGAGAGTCGTGAACTGAGTTAGGATAAATTAAAAACTATAAAAGAAACACACCATAAGTACCTGTGTTGTTTGAGACATAAAATTAAGAAAAAAAATAATGCACATATGTAAATGAGAAACAATATGCTTATATTTATATATAGACTCGAAGTTAAAATAACAAATGTACATCAAGAGTCAAAGTACGGACCACAGTCTGGACAATTACTCTGTAATACAAATAAAAATAAAAATACAACATATCATGGCACTAGAGGAGGAAGTGCCTTTCGGTCTCGATCACCATCCTCGGCATACACCCTCGTGAGCCAGTCTACCTGTGCCTAGGTCACTGGGAGACTCTCGGTGAGACTCACCACTCGTCCATCAATGATGCGTTGAGCATTGCGAATCTCACGTAGTAGCTCATCATATCATCTGGTGGTGGGTGCGAAGGGCCAGCTGAGTGAGAAGTTCGAGAAGTGCCAGCTCCTCTAGAATGCTACGGTGATGAAGGAGAGATGGCATCTATGTCCATGTACATCCGGTCATCATCCCCCTTGTCATCGTCACTCTCTGTTGCCTCTACTGTTGCTGCCAGTCGAGTAAGAGGACTCACCATAACGTTTCTCTCCTCGCCACTGACCTGCACATCTCCCATCCCCATCCTGCAGATGGCCTCCTAGTCGAGGTCAGCTGAAAAGGTGTCCTCGCAAATCCTCCATGTACCAAGTCCACCTGCAGGTGAGCGATTAGTGTAGTGATCAATCGCCCATAGGGTAGATTACCCTTCAGGCCAGGCATTGTGGCTCTGTGCATGGTCCTGATAATGATATAAGGAAGGCAGACCGGATGCCTAGTGTAGATACACTAAAGGAGATAGTGGGTCAGCTGTGAAACCTTTTCATAGTGACCACACTAGGGAATCAGTTTATGCTGAATGATTTTGCAGTACACCCAAGGCTCTAGATGCAGGTTGACTGCCTTCAACTGCCAGCGATCGTCCCAAAGATGTTGATTGCACACCTCTGCACGCATCTTCACTGATAAGAACTTGGGCTCCTTTAGTGTGCAGTAGACCAATGGACCATCGTTAGAAATGCCCAGGAGGTCAACTAACTCCTGACAGTTAAACGAGACAGGTACACCTTTCACCAAGCTGGTGATCCAAAGCTCTCTACCTCTTTCCACGTCTTCTAGATCACCCTCAACCTATAGGTTGCAGTAGAACTGCTTTACCAACTCTGGACGGGTGCAACCCTCGTATAAAATCATGGGGAGCCAGCCCATATCACCAAACGTCCTCTCTACATCAATTAGGGCTAGACTGGCTAAGTTGACATATAGACCCCCTTCGACCTTTTCACGGTGATACCAAGGATACTGTACCTCCACTTCGATGGACCAAAGCGACGGGGGTCATGAACTCTAGAAACCTTGGTACAAACCATGTTACCTGCAAGGAGCATAAGCCAACAGGCAACTTGTCAGATATAGAGAATTTCAAAATTTCGACATTACAGCGTGATTTGGCCAAAAGCATTGTTATCGCCCAAATGCTTAGACTAGAGGACTTATATATGTCACAAGCCATCATACAATGATCAATCGAATGAGAATTTGCCATTCATTAAAACAAATTTGAAGAAATTTTGAAATGGGGAAAAATCCCCAATTTCTAGGTCAAGAGATAGATTTTCCATCGTTTGACCAAACCGACCGATGAAACCCAAATTTTCTAGAGGGCTTTCATCCATTGGGTGCCCAATAGCAAGGTTCACCAATAAAAATTGAATTTTTACGATTAAATGAAATTTAAATTGGGTAAGGATCGAAACAAGTGATGAAAACCTAGAATAAATCGATAAAGAGAACAATGGGAATGTAAAACATACCGTGGAGATGGAGAATCCGGTGGTTGATCGAGAAAAATTTCGCTCAAGGTAAGTGGTCAACACTGTAGTAAAGAGGAATGAGATTAAATGGCTCAAAATCGGGTTTAAAACCCTGATTTAGGGTCATGTGGTCGCAGAATTTGACCAAAAGTGCGACCACACCTACAACCACACGATCGACCATAGGCTCTCGATAAGCTGCTAGGGTTTGTGTGGTTGCAACCCTGTGGTCACATATAGTGCAACCACACCTATCGATCATATGATTGGAAATGCACTGTTTTGTTGAATGACCCTGAAAACTTGAAATTTGCTTCGTTTATTGTGAGACTAACATGAGATCATCGTATATTGTACTTGTCTCACGTATTTCCTTGACTTTCTAGATACCACCATAGTCGATATTAGGAAATGGTTGGGCGTAGAATAAACCGAAGAAGACGTAACCCAAGCCCACCTCCACTACTACCTATGGAGGTGAATGTCAATGAAAACCCTGAAGGATAGGAGGAAAACCTAGAGAACCAGAATGTAGCACCACCAGAAGTCAACAATCAGGCTAATCCAATGAATTTGCCAGCCCCACCAACGAATTTGACCACGGTTGTCATGAACTTAGCATAGCAGGTGCAGCAATTACATCAAATGCAAGCAAATATGCAAGTTGTTAAGAGAATTGCTCCCCCAGCTTCAAACACAACACCTATACCTGCAGGGCAAGCTTGTACCGTACCCAGGGGTAGCAATACAATGCCCCAAGCCTCTACTATGAACAACACGAAACCCCAAGCACCTCAAACCCCAGTAGTACAAGCTCAGGTGCAGAATCCTGAAGCACCGCAATGCAGATATAACCAAGGTAACTATCAGTACCAATCGCCCATGTATGGAGCTTATGCACAGAACCAGCTGGACCACTCCAGGCTGATCGAGTGTATCCTAAAGATGAAACAGAAGGAGTTCACGGGCAAGCCGTCGGATCCTTTATGGCCAGCTCACTAGATCAACAAGATGGAAAGAAACTTTATGATGATGACTATTAATGAAGAAGAGAAAGTGTTATGTGCCACTTTTATGCTGAAAGGTGATGTACGTCACTGGTGGAAATCCACTCAAGGTTATTTGTTAACCAAGCACACCCTATTGACCTGGGCTATCTTTAAGGAAACCTTCTTTGAAAAGTATTTCCCATGGAGTTTCAGAGATATGATGGAGAAGGAGTTCTTGAGTTTATATCAAGGACAGATGACTATTGACACTGACCAGTAGCATTATGAAGAACTATTCTTCTTTGCTCCCTCTAGCATGAAGGAAAAAGATATCAAAACCTGAAGGTTAGTCATGGGACTTAGAGGAAGCATCCAAGAGCATGTATTGGGACTGGAAAAGAAGATATATAATGAAACGGTATAGATTGCTTGAGTACTCGAATCGAGCCCAAGGGAAAGTTATTTTGCTTAAAACAGAGGCATTAAGAGGCTAACGAAAATACATTCAATGGAGGGAATTCCAAGACTTTCAAACCCTTCTGCACCCAAGGCTTAAATGTTGCAACCAAGACTTACTAGCCGGCTCCACCCCAACAAAAGCAAGGAAATGCTAGAGTAAAGTGCTACAACTAACACCTACTAGGGCATTATTCAAGGGACTGCCCTAAACTGAAGAAACAACTACAGCAAAGCAAGGTTTACGCTATGACTGCAGAAGACGCTGCTGCATCACCCAATTTAGTCACAGGTATGACCTGACCTTTTATTTTGTAATACCTTGTGTGAGCATGTAGATTAATTTAAGGGGAAAAATCACAGGTATCGTACCTATAAATGGCATACCCACCATAGTACTCTTCGACTCTAGGGCCACCCATTCTTTTATATCTGTGTCATTTGGGAGAAACTAAGTCTACCCCTCAGACCTTTAGATTATAAACTGCTAGTACGATCACCTATGGGATTAGAAGTAGAGCTAGACAAAGGTTATGGACCATGTCCAATTCTTATTAGCGTGAAGACTATGGATGTAACCTTAATTTAACTCGAGATGACAGACTTTGATGTCATCTTAGGGATGGATTGGTTGGCCCGGCACTTCACAAATCTAGTGTGTGTGGAAAAGAAATTGACATTTAAAGGCCAGAATGGTAAAGAACTCAACTTTTTAGGGACCGAACTCCCTCATAAACGGAAGCTCATCCTCTCTGCACTAAAGGCTAAGAGATGCCTTGAGAAGGGTGGAGTTGGATACCTTGTATCTATGGTGGACCTTACCAAAGAGGCACCATGAATGGAAGATACAAAAGTTGTATGGGAATTTTCAAAAGTGTTCCCTAAAGATCTACCTGGTTTGCCACCTGATAGAGCGATAGAGTTCTTTATTAACCTATTGCCAAGGTCGGCACCTGTATCTAAAGCACCATACCGAATGGCTCCAATTGAACTGAAGGAATTGAAGTTCAACTGCAAGAGTTATTGGACAAGGGATTTATCCGACCAAGCATATCGCCTTGGGAGCGCCAGTGTTATTTGTCAAGAAGAAGGATGGTAGTGTCAGATTATGTATAGACTACTAGGAATTGAACAAGCTCATGATCAAGAATCGATATCCCCTACCATGAATCAATGATTTATTTGATCAACTGCAAGGAGCGAAGGTGTTTTCCAAGATCGATCTTCGGTCTGGGTATCATCAGTTGAAGATCAAGGATGATGACATTCCAAAGACAGCATTTAGAACCCAATATGGACATTATGAATTTCTAGTGATGTCCTTTGGATCAAATGCACCCGCATCTTTTAAGTAACTCATGAATCGAGTGTTTCACGACATGTTGAACACTTCGGTTATCGTTTTCATAGATGACATATTGATATACTCCAAGGATGAGGTGACTCATGCGACAAACCTTAGAACAGCCCTACAATAATTAGGAAAAGAAAAGCTTTATGTCAAATTCAAGAAATGTGAGTTCTGGTTAAAAGAAGTACAATTCTTAGGTCACGTAGTATCTGTAAAAAGAATCAAAGTAGATCCCAGTAAGATTAAAGCTATTGTAAAATGGGAACCACCTATGAGCATTGTAGAAATCAGAAGTTTCTTGGGTTTAGCTGGGTACTATAAACGGTTCGTAGAAAACTACTCCAGAATCGTCGTACCTCTCACTAGTTTGACGAAGAAGGGAGAAAAGTTTGTTTGGACCGATAAGTGTGAAAAGAGTTTCCAAATACTGAAGGCAAGACTAATATCAACTCCCATCTTGACCATTCCAGTACTAGGAAAGCCATTTATCTTGCATACCAATGCTTCTGGGTTAGGGTTAGGATGTGTTCTCATGCAGGGAGAACAAGTGATTGCATATGTTTCCAAACAACTGAAGGCACACGAAAAGAATTGCCCTACTCATGACTTAGAATTAGTGGCGGTGGTATATGCCGTCAAGATATGGAGACATTACTTGTATGGAGAAAAATTTTAGATTAAGTCAGATCTTAAGAGTCTTATCTATCTCTTTATTCAGAAGGAATTGAACATAAAGCAGAGAAGATGGCTAGAGCTACTAAAAGACTATGATTGCAATATCCAGTACCATCCAGGGAAAGCTAATGTGCAGATGCACTAAGCCGAAAAGCGATAACAAAGCCTAAGGAGGAAGCTAGTATAAATGTTGTCGTGTGTGTTGCGGCAAGAGTATTTGATATTGGCAATGAGCAGTTTATTATAGATAAACTAGCCTGTTCAACAAACCTAGGATTGATTCATAAGTTTTCAAATATGTTCGCTACATTGAAGATTGTTCTCGATTTGTTGGACGAAGTGAAAATGGTAATCAAATCGGACCCGTATCTAATAACAGTACAGGAAGATTTGGAAAAGGGAAGGACCATTCCTAATTTCACTTTGGATTCTGAAAAGATGTTAAGGTATAAGGGAAGAGTGTGCGTACTTGAAAGTGAAAATTTAGATATCAGAAATAGATTAATGAGAGAAGCCCACTCCACATCCTATTTAATACACCCTAGAAGTACGAAGATGTACCATGATTTAAAGAAACTATATAGGTGGAGAGGAATGAAAGTGGATGTAGCTCGATATGTGTCTCAATGCCTAAATTGTCAACAAGTAAAGGCGAAAAGGCAAAAACTAGCAGACTTATTACAACTGCAACCAGAACCAGCCTAAAAATGTGACTACATTACTATGGACTTCGTTACTGGTTACCGTTGATTCCCAGATTGGTAGATGCAGTCTGGGTAATTGTGGATCAACGTACCAAGACAGCTCGTTTCATTGCTATACGACCTCAATATACTTTGGAACGGTTAGCTAAGTTGTATGTGGATAACATTGTCATCATGTCTGACAGAGACCCACGCTTTACCTCAAAGTTTTGGGAAGGACTGTAGAAGGCTATGGGAACCACATTGAAGTTCACTACTGCATTCCACCCTCAGAGCGTACCATTCAGATTTTAGAAGACATGATCCGAGCTTGTATGATTGATATCAAAGGATCATAGGATGAGAAGTTACCATTAATTAATTTTGCTTATAACAACAGCTATCAAGCTACTATATAGATGTTACCCTATGAGGCATTGTATGGTAGGAAGTGTCGAACTCCTTTGTTTTGGAATGAAGTTGGAGAACGAAGAATTGTAGGCCCTGAGTTTGTTAAAGAAACCTGTAAAGTAGTCGACATAATGAAAGGGTTAGAATAGCTCAGAATCGTCAGAAACAGTATGGGGATAACCGATGTCGAGACCTTGAGTTCACTATGGGTGACAAGGTATTCCTGAAAATATCACCTATGTACGGTTTAAAACGGTTTTGACAGAAAGGAAAGCTAAGTTTGAGGTACGTCGGGCCCTATGAGATTCTGGCTAGATGTGGGAAGTGGCGTATCAATTGGCACTACCCCCATCTATGTCGAGTGTGCATGACATATTTCATATCTTGTTGCTGAAGAAGTACATCCAAGATCCAACACACGTCCTAACAGCAGATCCACCGGGTCTGACTAAAGATTTGACATTCGAAGTAGTACCTTTTGAAATCACTAGTCGAAAGGTTCAACGTCTTCGCAACCATTACATCTATTATATAAAGTTACTTGAAGAAGCCAAGATGTGGAAGAAATTACTTGGGAAGTAGAGAATGCTATGCGGAAGCAATATCCTCACCTATTAGACACCGAAGGTATGTGTAAATTTCGAGGACAAAATTTATATAAGGGAGGGGGAGTTGTAAGACCCGTATTCTACTAACCCGGTCTTACCATGTCGTGTTAGGTCTTCCTATCATGGTCGGATCGAGCGGACCAAGTACATGAAGAAACCACAAGGTTAGGTACATAAATCGACCCAAAATCAGTCAATTTAGAATGTGTGGTCACATACCTGAGCTAGTATGGTCGACCACACCTAAGGAAAATGAGACCACTCTATAATCCAATGTGTGCTCGCATATTTGGGACGTATGGTCAATGGATTCTGCAACCACACGTACGACCACACGATGATATGACCAACACCGAATTTTGAAAACTTTCCTAAACTAAGGGATCTCATTCCTCGTTAGAGTGGGACTCTATATGGAGAGTTTTTATCTATATTAAGGACATTCTATAGTCTCTCCCACCCTTTTAGAACTCAAATTTAAAGAGAGGGAGAGAAGGAGAAAGAGAAGAAGATTTAAAGAAGAAGGCTAGGAGGAATAGTTGCAGAGAAGGTTCTAGTACTCTACAAACTTAAGGTATGGAACCTTTTCCAGTAGTAGTAGAACACCTAAAATAGGATATTCCATTGTAATTGAGATGTTGAATCAAAATAAGATCTCAACCATGAGACTCCATGAGAAAATCTCAAAGAAAAAACCATGGGGAATAGGTTAGGACCAATAACTTTGCAAAAATTATGAATTTAAGGCCATAGATCGATTATAAGAAGGACCCTAATGACAAAACCAAGGAATCAAATCATGAAGGGGTTGGATTGAGGATAAAAGTAGATCAAAACTTCGTGTGGTCATAGCTATGGTCGACCACACAGGGATCACATGATCGATCACATGCTCTCGGGAAGGTCCCAAAAAACGTATGGTCGCATGATCGATCACATGCTCTCAGGAAGGTCCCAAAAAAGGTATGGTCGCATGATATGCGACCACAAGTATCAACCACACGCCCTGTGGTCCTAAATATTGAGACCACAAATGCAGCCACACCTGCGACCACACGATTTTAGAAAGCCTGTTTGGCTTCAGATTAGGTTTCTGACTACTATAGCTTGGTGAACTTGAACACTAACTTAGAATCCATAAATTTCTTAAGTTTTCAAGTGGTTCAAAAGTGATTTACAAAGCTTGGATAAGATCGAACATCGTTAAAGGTGAGGGAACAAGACCTAAACTAATTGAATAATAACAAACTATTTTATTTTATTTGTCTCATTCAATGAATGATTTTATGCTTGTAATGTGCATCTCACATGTCATCCTATATTACTGTTATTTTTACTCATGCATATTTATTTCTGTCTATTTATAACATGATCATGATGATGCTAGGAATAGGCATGTGAATGTATGTGTGGTTAGTGTTGTAAGACCCACACGCCACGAACCCGGTCTAACCTTACATTCTTGTGTCATGACCAGTCTACCTATCATGGTCGAGCCAAGTGGACCAAGTGCGTGAAGAAACCACAAGACCAGGTATGAAATTTAACTCAAAAATAGTTAAATATGAGTGCGTGGTCGCATGCCTAAACAGGTGTGACCGACCCCACCTCAAAAGAATCCAACCCATGACTTTTGGTCGTCGAGTCGCACATTTTAAAAACGTAGGGTCACGGATTCTGTAACCCTACTTCCGACCCCACGGAAACAGCCAGAAACCAAATTTAGGAAACCTTCCTAATCCGAAGGGGGTTCTTTCCTAAACTCATTGGGGCTTATTATGGAGGGTTTTCCTCTATAAATAGGACGTCCCTTAGCCTCTTTCACTCCTTTAGAACTCCAATTGAAAGTAAGAGAAAGAGAAAAGAAGAAAGAGAAGGAGAATTGAAGAAGAAGACCAAGGAAGAAGAAAGTTCAGAAAAAAACTCTGAATCTCAGCAAGCCTAAGGTGATCCTATTTCCTATGCTAATTTGAGAGCCTAGAATAGTTCATGAAGAAGATAGGATTAGGAGAAACCCAAATCATCCATCCATGGACAAATTCCAAGAGAATCCAAGGAGGAAATCATTGTGGACAATGGATAATGTATAAAATTGAAGTTTTGAGCCGTAGAACAATCATAGGAAGGACCATGAAGATAAGCCAAAGTATTCAGACATGAAGGAATGGACATAAGAGTGAAAGGCCGACCATGAGACGTGTGGTCGCACGTAGGGTCACATGATATCCGACCCCACGAAACCCACATGTTCGACCACATGCCCTCGGGAAGTTCCAGGGATGGTGTGGTCGCACGTAGGGTCACAGTATGTCCGACCCTACCTGCGACCCTACACCCTGGGGTCGCAGAAACTGAGACCCCAGGTGCTACCCTACCCTGTGACCCTACACCCTAGGGTCGCAGAAACTGAGACCCCAGGTGCTACCCCACCTACAACCCCTCAGTTTATGTTAGTCTAAACATATTGGAATTAATTCTAATTAAAATCTATCGACTTGTTAGGCTTTTCCAATGATTTAAAAGTGAATTATAAAGCTTGAACGAGGATCTACTAGCAATCAAATGTGAGGGAACAAGACCTAAATTAATTGGCTAATAATAAACTGTTTTTATTTATTGAGTCCAATGCCATGAATGATTCTATGCTTGTATTCGTGTATTGTGCATTTCACATGTCATCCAATATTCATGTTATTACTGTTCATGCATATTTAATTCAGTTGATTTATAACATGATGATGAGGATGATGCTAGGAATAGGCATGTGAATGTATGTGTGTGGTTAGTGTGCTTAATGCTTATGGAGCATCAGGGGGAGGACGTGACACTGTGGTTCATCCTAGTCACCAGACTCTAGCTCTATCTCTACTCAAGTCTTGTTCACTGACATCGTTGTATCACCATTACCTTAGCAGAACTATTACGTCGTAGGGCATCAGGGGAGGTGGTCTTGGACCGTGTAGTCTCTGACTCTGCCGGGGGGCCTTAGCTCTATCTCTATGGACGTATTGAGGGATGCTGGGGTGAGGCCTTGGATACACTGTTTGACATTAGGATTGGTTAGTTGCGAGCCCAATTTGCAAGCCCTCGCCAATAGGGGCTTACGTGTTGGTATGGGTAGGGCATCAGGGGAAGTGTGATGTGGTGCGGTCCTAAGCACTTTAGCTTTATCCCTATTCCATGGTGGGTGCATGTGGGACGGCAATGGTGTTTGATCCATTGGGCGACTTCACACACTCGTGTATAGAGGTGTGGCGACCACCAATCCTTTCTATACAAACTTATGAACCAGACCAAAGATATGAATTGAATGAATGCATATGTTTGTTGCATTGTTTTGTTTACACACTGAGCTCAAGTTGGAGAGCTGACCCTCGTGTGCATAATTCTTTTTAGTTTCTGATGTTGCAGGTATTATGATTGAAGATTATGTTGACACGCCAACATATAAACAGGTAGCGGCTATGATGAGCAAGCTGTGGAGGACTATTGTGATTCGTCAAGTTAGCATTTCAACTATGGATACGCTTAATGTTTAACTTTCGTATTTGGATATTTGTAATATGTATTAAATTATGTTTTGATCACTTGGAGATAAATGGAATATTAATTATTTATCATGACTAGACCTCAGTTCATTATCTGTAAGACTTTTGCTATTTACTTTATTATCTCTGATTAATGTAGAATGTGTTTTGGTTTAACATGGTGGGGATAGCCTATTCGAGATCCTGGTTGAACCGTTGATTTATTGACGGTTCATCACACCATTCTGGCTGGTGCAGAATTGGGGTGTAACAACTTGGTATCAGAGCTCTCAGGCCTTGCCCATCGAACTTGAATACTTCCACTAGAGTCCATGAACTGAGTTAGGATAAATTAAAAGCTTTAATACAAACACACCATAAGCACCTGTGTTGGTTAAGACAGAACTTAAACAAGACAATAATGTATATATAAAAGGTGGAACCATATGTATACACAAACTGAAAGAGAAAATTCAAACTTATCCTAATAAATGAATAATATAAGGTACTATCTAAAAGTCTGGCAATTATCTAAGTATACAAAGGATATAGTACAGTAATAAGAAGGAAGCATCTGTAAAGCAGAAAAATTAGAATACCGAGTTGGTACTCACAAGATGTGAAACTCAATGTATGACAGAGAAAGAAAAAAATGGCTAGTAATGCCTAAATCCCTATAAAGGTAAAGGGAAAGATCTCGGGCCAAATCCAACAGAGATAGGAGAACAATGGTCATACACAAAAAAAAATGAGAGTAACTATAAAAGAAGATAAAGCTATACTTATGGGCGATGTGGAGACTCAGAGTGAGATCCGCCATACGCTGATCCATTGCTTGATGAGCATTAAGAAGATGTTGCAACTTGATCCCACCACCATTTAAGTCAAGAACGGGTAGTGAAAACTCATCTGAGTAGATGCTAAATAATGATAATCAGACTGTAGCAAATCAAAAGAGTGAACAACCAGACCACTCCAGTCAATCTACCTGGACTACCAAGTGCCTTGGCTACTATTGTTATAAACTTGGCCTGACAAAATACAAGAGCAACAACAGATGAGACCGAATATGCAAGTTACTATGTAAATCACTATCCAAGTTGCCAATGCTACATCAAAACCTCCGAATCAAACCAAGTACGGTACCGATTGGTAGCAACACTGTACCCCCAGCACCTGTTAGCTATAACACAGTGCCTACCATATAGCAAGTCCCAATAATGTACACCCCAGTGTAGAAGCTTGGTGCACAACAAGCAGTGTATCAAGGTGGTTACCCTTATCAGCCACCGATGTATGGGATAGCTGCATCATGACAAAATGATCCGACAAGAATTGAGGAATATTTTCTGAAGATGAAGCCTTAAACGTTTTCAGCAAAGGATCAAATCTATTGTGGCCATATAACTAGATAGGTTTATATAGGATGCAGTGCATTATTGATTTACTCTTATGATTATAGAGGATGCACATACCTGATTCTAATTCTCGTACCTTGACAGGATACCCTCTTGATTCAACCTGTCAATTGGAGTTATAGTTATTGTTCTTTAGTATTAGTCCTGATTATACCAATCTGAGCCACTGTCATGATTGACAACATGAACAGAGATATGAACTGAATGAACAGTTAAATGTTTAATCATGTTGAGTGTACATCTTTCGATTTATACCTGATTTATTGATGTACCAAAACTTCTCCAGATTTACTCCTGTAGTGCCTTGACCAATGGCATTTTATACTCGATAAAACCTGTAACCATGAGGTTAAAAACTGTAAAACCTCTGTCTCTATGTATTTGGACCACCATGCAACTTAACGACCTTTTGATGCCAGTTCGATTACCATAGATTTGCTCCTGATCCTTTAAACCTAAGTTCAATATATAAAGCAAGTGTCCGTTATTACCCTGAATTCGAAAGAAGAAAATGAATTTCTTTTGGATAAACATTCTGTTACTTATCCAAAAATGAATTATGGTAAGTAATATGATTAAATTCATATTAGATTCTATAGCCAAGGAACCTCAGATGAAGAAACGGAGGATCTGTTTCGAGATTGCTGAATAGATGGATATGGTCATGTCTATAAAAGAGTACATGAGCAAGAAAGTAAGTAACAATCACAAGATATTTTTCGAGGTATATGAAAGAGAGATCAGGGTAGAACAACAATGATAAAGAAGGTATAAGCTAATGAGTTTTTTTTTTATATATGAGATTTTAAGCATTAGTCTTTGAAAATCATAAGGGATGAAGGAACTAGATAAGCTCTTAAGACCTTTACACCAGATTTTGCTAGTTCAAGCCCTTTTGGACTAGATGTTGTGTTAGATGAGTGTTATGAACAATGTCCGAATCATATGGATGGATGGAATTTGGATGCAACTTAAGTCGACTTAAGATGGCAAACTTTGACATCATCTTGGGAATAGACTGGTTGTCTCAACACTCTACAAGTTGTTATGTGCGTAGAAGAGGTTATCATTCAAGAATAAATATGGTATATAATTTAGTATTATTGGAAGCATGTTGCCTAATAAGTGAAAGCTGATCCTCTCTATGCTAAAGGCAAAGAAATGCTTTGAAGAGAGAGAAGTTAGATATATGGTATCTGTGGTATACGTTACCAAAGAAGCACCACAGATGGAAGTTATTGATGTGATGCATAAATTTCCTGATGTGTTTCCATGAGACTTACCTGGGTTACCATCTGATCATGCGACCGAGTTCGTCATCGACTTGTTACCAAGGATGGCACATGTGTCAAAGGCACCCTATAGAGTAGCTCCTATGGAGTTGAAGGAACTGAAGACTCGACTACAAGAGTTATTAGACTAAGGTTTAATCCAATCCAGTATACCACCTGGGAAGCACTAGTGTGGCTCATAAAGAAGAAGGATGGTAGTGTTCGTCTGTGTATAGACTACTGGAAACTAAACAAGCTCACGATCAAGAATCGATATCTACTACTTCAGATCGATGACTTGTTTAAACAATTGCAAGGAGCAAAGGTATTTTCTAAGATTGATCTTCAGTCAAGATATCATCAGTTGAAGAATTTGGACAGCGATATCTCGAAGATAGCTTTTAGAATCAGGATTGGACGTTATGAGTTTCTGATTATGATGTTTGGATTAACCAATGCCCTTACATCTCTTATGGAACTGATGAACTGGGTGTTTCAAGACACATTGGACACGTCGATCATAATTTTCATAGATGATATTTTGGTTTATTCCAAGAATGAAGCAACTCATATAATGGATCTTAGAACAGCTTTACAATAGTTGAGAAGGAAAAAGCTTTATACCATGTCCAAGAAATATGAGACCTGATTAAACAAAGTGATCTTCTTAGATCACATAGCATCATAAAAAGGGATTAAAGTGGACCCTTTTAAGATAGAAGCAATTGTATGATGAGAAACGCCTAAGAACATTGCGAAGATCAGAAGTTTCTTGGGTTTAGCTGGTTATTACAGATGATTTTGTAGAGGATTACTATAAGATCGCAAAACCTCTTACCAAGCTAATCAGGAAGGGAGAGGAGTTTATTTGGACTGACAAGTGTGAAGAATGTTTCCAAACTCTAAAAACAAGGTTGATATCAGTTTCCATCTTGATCATTCCGGTACTAAGGGAACCTTTTACCCTATACATCAAAACTTTCGGATTGGATCTGGGATGCGGGTTGATGTAAGTTAACAAGTGATTGCATATGTTTCAAGATAACTGAAAGAGCATGAAAAGAATCACCCAACTCATGAATTAGAGTTAGCAACTGTGATTATGCAATCAAGACCTGAAGACATTATCTATATAGAGAAGAATTTCAGATTAAATCAAATTACAAGAGTTTTATTTATCTCTTCATTAGAAAGAGTTGAACATGAGGATAAGAAAATGGCTGAAAGACAAAGACCAACATGGCTTACTACAACCACTACCGGAGCCAGTCTACAAATGAAACTGCATTACAATGAACTATGTCACTGGTTTGCCACTGACTCCCAGATCGGTTGACGCAGTTTGGGTGATTGTTGATCGTCTTATGAAGATAGCTCATTCCATTGCTATACGACCTCGGTATGCTTTGGAGCGGCTAACTAAGCTATATGTTGATAATATTGCCAGATTAAATTGTGTGCCTGAGAGCGCAGTGTCGGTCAGAGGCTCATGCTTTATCTCAAAGTTTTGGGAGGATCTATAGAAAACAATGGGAACGAAGTTGAAGCTTAGTACCGCATTTTACCTTAAATCGATGGACAGTCGGGGTGGACTATATTGATCCTAAGAAGTATGCCCGAGCTTGTAAAATTGATTTCAAGGAGCTTGAGTTGAAAATTTACCACAGATTGAATTTGCTATCAAGCTACCATGTAAATGTTACCTATAAAACATGGTACGGTAGAAATGTCAAACTCCTCTATTTTGGAATAAAGTTGGTGAATAAAGAATTTTAAGACCTGAGTCAACTGAAGAAACCTATCAAGTGGCAAACAAGATCAAAGAAAAGGTCATAGACAGCTCAGGATTGTTAGGAGAGACCCCAAGACCTCGAGTTTTCCATAAGTGACAAAGTGTTTGAAGATATCACTTATGCATAGTTTGAAACGATTAGACAAGAAGGGAAAGTTATATCCTATATATGTGTTGGACCTTATAAATTTTGGAGAGATGTAGAAAAGTTGCATATCAACTAGCGTTTCCGCTGTCCGTGTCTAATGTACATGACGTATTTCGCGTATCTCTATTGAAAAAGTACATTGGAGATCCATATTAAAGGTATTGACCACTGATCTATTGGATTAGATATAAGATTTAACTATTGAAATGGTACCAGCCTAGTTCACTAGTTGGAAGGTACAACATCTTCAAAGTTGGGATAATTATTATATGAAGGTAACTTGGCGAAGACAAGACGTGGAGAAGATTACATGGGAGGAAGAAGATGCAATGCAGAAACAGAATTTCCACCTATTGACTCCGAAGTAAATTCAAATTTTGAGGACAAAATTTATTTTAAGGATGGGGGAGTTGTAAGATCCATACGTTCAAATTTCGAGGACGAAATTTCTTTTAAGGGTGGTAGAGTTGTAAGACCCGCACGCCACAAACCCGATCTAATCTTACATTCTTGTGTCGTGACCAGTCTACCTATCATGGTCGAGCCAAGTGGACCAAGTGCGTGAAGAAACCACAAGATTAGGTATGAAATTTCACTCAAAAACAGTCAAATATGAGCGTGTGGTCGCATGCCTAAACAGGTGTGACCGACCCCACCTCAAAAGAGTCTAACCCATGACTTTTGGTCGTGGGGTCGCACATTTGAAAAACGTAAGGTCACGGATTCTGCGACCCTACGTCCGACCCTACGGAAACAGCCAGAAACCAAATTTAGGAAACCTTCCTAATCCGAATGGGGTTCTTTTCTAAACTCATTGGGACTTATTATGGAGGGTTTTTTCTATAAATAGGATGTCTCTTAGCCTCTTTCACTCCTTTAGAACTCCAATTGAAAGTGAGAGAAAGAGAAGAGAAGGAAGAGAAGGAGAATTGAAGAAGAAGACCAAGGAAGAAGAAAGTTCAGAGAAAACTCTGAATCTCAGCAAGCCTAAGGTATGAACCTATTTCCTATGCTAATTTGAGAGCCTAGAATAGTTCATGAAGAAGATAGGATTAGGAGAAACCCAAATCATCCATCCATGGATAAATTCCAAGAGAATCCATGGAGGAAATCATTGTGGACAATGGATAGTGTATAAAATTATAGTTTTGAGCCATAGAACAATTATAGGAAGGACCATGAAGATAAGCCAAAGGATTCAAACATGAAGGAATGGACATAAGAGTGAAAGGTCAACCATGAGACGTGTAGTCGCACGTAGGGCCGCATGATATCCGACTCCACGAGACCCACATGTTCGACCACATGCCCTCGGGAAGTTCCAGGGAGGGTGTGGTCGCACGTAGGGTCGCAGTATGTCCGACCCTACCTGCGACCCTACACACTGGGATCGCAGAAACTGAGACCCCAGGTGTTACCCTACCCTGTGACCCTACACCCTGTGTAAGACCCGCACTCCATGAACCCGATCTAAACCTTTCATTCGTGTCGTAACAGGTCTTTCAATCATCATCGGACCAGACGGGACAAAGGGATGACAACCAGGTTTGAAATTGGACCAATCGGACCAATTCAAGTATGAAAAATTGGATACCGGTCGATGGTACCGGTCTTCGTACCGGTTGATGGTCGACCGGTATGGTCTGCGCAGCTTGGATCCGGAAAAGGATCTCTGCGGGTCTCACTTTCCAAATTTCGAACCGAAGGACTTTCCTAATGTTAGGAGGCTTCTTAATCCTAACCCTAGCCTATATAAGGACCCTTAAACCTCCTAAAACCTCTTCCATTGATTCTCACAAACCCAAGATGGGAGAAAGAGGCTAAAGAAGGAGAAGAAGCTAGGAAGGAGAGGGAAGAGCCGCCGTTGTCGTTCGACGAAGAACACATTACCGCGAGTCAACGGTTAGTGCTTAAACCTTCCTCTACATTAAGTATTCTAGGATGGTTAGTTATGATTGGATCAATACCATGCAGAGTGAGGTATTGATCTAAACCATGTTTGCCGTCCAACCCTAATCTAGTCAGTAAACCCTAGATTCAAGTTCTAAGTCGAAGATCATCGAGGCTAGGACTTGAATGGAGTTGGAAACAACTCTAACTCAATGCTCAGACCTAGGATGTATAGGAGAAACCCTAGGATCAATAGAGGGTGACTGACAAAAGGCGAGAACCAAGCGTATGGTCTTTCGGAGACATACCGGTCGACAATACCGGTTGCACCAAATGCGACCGGTACTACTGTCACACCCCAATTCTGCACACTTCAGAATGGTGTGATGAACCGCTAGCAAACCAATGGTTCAACCAGGATCTCGGACAAGCGGAATCCATTTTATCTAAACCTCATACATCCACATTCATAATCAGAGTAAATACACAATAGCAGAAGTTTTATAGTAAAATGAACTGAGAATCTACTGTGATATTAATATTTAAATAGCAAATTATTCTGTATCAACTAAGACATAAATAAATATCAAATACATGTCTTTACTAATCCAAATAATAAAAATAATTTCTAATCGAATACACATGAGTTGCACTCGCAAGAAGAGTCATGTGTATCCACTTCGTCTTCAACTTCCATCGCCGCCATGTGCCCGTACACTGGAGCATTGACATAATCTTCGACGGTAGTACCTGCATCATCAACTAAAAATATTCAACGTCGAGGGGGTGAGCACACATCATGGCTCAATGAGCAAACAAAACAATGCAACAATACATATGCATGCAGTCAATTCATATCTTTGGTCTGGTTTAAAGTTTGCAAGTTGTCACACCCCAATTCCGCACACTTCAGAATAGTGTGATGAACCGCTAGCAAACCAATGGTTCAACCAAGATCTCGGACAAGCGAAATCCATTTTATCTAAACCTCATACATCCACATTCATAATCAGAGTAAATACAGAATAGCGGAAGTCTTATAGTAAAATGAACTGATAAATCTACTGTGATATTAATATTTAAATAGCAAATTATTCTGTATCAACTAAGACATAAATAAATATCAAATACATATCTTTATTAAATCCAAATAAAGAAAACAAAAAAAAATCTAATCGAATACACATGAGTTGCACTCGCAAGAGGAGTCTTGTGTATCCACTTTATCTTCAACTTCCATCGCCGCCACGTCCCCGTACACTGGAGCATTCACATAATCTTCGACGGTAGTACCTGCATCATCAACTAAAAATATTCGATGTCGAGGGGGTGAGCACACATCATGGCTCAGTGAGCAAACAAAACAATGCACAATACATATGCATGTAGTCAATTCATATATTTGGTCTGGTTTAAAGTTTGCAATATGCAATAGAAAGGTTTAGGTAGTCAAAAGTTAACGTTTATTGACCTCGCCTCTATACACAAGTGTGTGACGCCGCCCGAAGGTAACGTTTATCGTCGACTCACAAGCACCCAATTCATGAACATTGTACAACAAAGGTTAACGTTTATTGTTGTACAGTGCCATACCAATACGTAAGCCCCTGTTTGCGAGGGCTGCAAACTAGGTTCGCAACTAACCAATCCTAATGCCAAACAGTGTATCCAAGGCCTTACCCCAGCATCCCTCAGAACGTCCATAGATATAGAGCTAAAGCCCTCCGGTAGAGTCAGAGACTACGAGGACCAAGACCGCCTCCCCTGATGCTCTACGACGTAATAGTTCTGCTAAAGTAATGGCGATACGACGATGCTAATGCAAAAGACTTGAGTTAGAGATAGAGCTAGAGTGTTGAGGCCCAGCCTATGACACCCCCTGATACTCGCTCGCATCAAGTACACCAACCACACACATACATTCACATGCCTATTCCTATCATCATCATCAATATCATGTTATCAACAATAAAGTAAATATGCATGAACAAATAATAGAAATATTGGATGACATGTTGTATGCACATTACAAACATATTCGCATAGGATCAAGTATAGCATTGGAGTCAAGAAAAGAGAAAAATAGTTTATTATTAACCAATTAGTTTAGAGTTCTGTTTCCTCACCTTAGCTTGCTAATAGATCCTCTTTCAAGCTTTAAGATCACCTTTATATTGTTATTATATTGCTAGAAGACCTAACAAGTCGATAAAATTTAATTAGAACTAATTCTGAATTCAAAAACCATGCTATTAACTGGGGGTCGGAGGTAGGGTCGGAGTAATGATCGACCCTGGGTGCGACCACCCCTATTCTGGACTACCCAAACACTGGGGGTCGATGCTCAGTGTCAGGTAGGGTCAATTGGCCATCGACCCCCCATGCGACCCCCTGTGGGTTTTGGTCGATTTTCTTCCTTCTGTCCATTCTTCGTGTTTGGGGTCCTATGGCTTACTCCTACAATCCATTCCGTGTAAGACCCATGTCAAACTGACCCGGTCTTACCACCTTGAACCAAGTTTACCCATCATGGTCGAGTCAAGTGGACCAAGGGCGTGATGGAGATCGAGATCCCAGGTATAAAATCGACCCAAAAACACTTAATATTAGGGGAGGGTCGCATACCCAGCCAAGTAGGGTCGGACCTCCCAAAACAGAATGTCAGACCCTCAGATTTTAAGGGAGGGTCGGACAGCTTAAGACCCTAGGGTCGACGGGATCATCGACCCTCCCATCGACCCTCGGTTTCTGACGAATATAGAAATTAGGAAATTTCCTAATTTTTGAGTGGGATTCTTTCCAAATCTCAATGGGACTTATTGAGGATGTTCATAGTCTATTTAAAGGACGTCCCTAAGCCACTTTCACTCCTTTCACAACCCTAACTGAATTGAGAGAAAGAGAGAAGAAGGAAAAGAGGAAGAAAGGAGACAAGGAGGAAGACTGAGCAAAAAGGAGAAGAAATTCCAGAGAAAAGTAATCTTCTCAGGTATGGATACTAATTCCATGAGTTTCTACAGACCTTAGGTTAGATATGGTTGAGTGTAGGATTTCGGAGAAACCCAAACCATCCATTCATGGTTAGGTTTTCATGGAAAACCATAGGAGGATGCACAAAAACTATTTAGATGGATTATACATGGTTCTAGACCATGGAATGACTGTTGAATGGATGTAGGAAGCAAGCCATAGGACCCCAAACACAAAGAGTGGATTTAAAAGTGAAAATTGGACCAGAGTGCATCGAGGGTCGCACCGAGGGTCGATAGACCATCCGACCCTAGGTGTTTCTGACCATCGACCATCAGCATTCGGGAAGTCCAGAATGAGGGGAGGGTCGATAGACCCATCGACCCTAGCATCGACCCTAGCATCGACCCTCAGTTGACAGAATGGTTTTAAATTCTGAATTAATTCTAATTAAATTCTATCGACTTTGTTAGGTTTGCTACCAATATAATAACGTCATAGCGGTGATTCTAAAGCTTGGAAAATATCTTTTAGCAAGCTAAGGTGAGGAACCTTAACTCCAAACTAAATTGATTAATAATAAACTATTTTCTATTCTTGAGTCCTATGCCATGTTTGATTTTTTGCGAATATGTTTGTAATGTGCATACAGCATGCCATCCAATATTTCTATTACTTGTTCATGCATATTTACTTTATTGTTTATAACATGATGATGATGGTGATGATAGGAATAGGCATGTGCTTGTATGTGTGTGGTTGATGTATTTGATGCGAGCGAGTATCAGGGGAGGTGTGATGAGAACGTCAATAAACGTTAACCTTTGGCGGGTCTCAGCACTTTAACTCTATCTCTAACTCAAGTCTTGTGCATTGACATCGTCGTATCGCCATTACCTTAGCAGAACTATTATGTCATAGAGTATCAGGGGAGGTGGTCTCGGTCCTTGTAGTCTCTGACTCTACCGGGGGGCCTTAGCTCTGTCTCTATGGGCATTCTGAGGGATGCTGGGGTGAGGCCTTGGATACACTGTTTGGCATTAGGATTGGTTAGCAGCGAGCCCAGTTTGCAAGCCCTCACTAACAGGGGCTTACGTGTTGGTATAGCATTATATAGCAATAAACGTTAACCTTTGTTGTATAATGTTATGGTAAGGTGGATGGGGACGACGATAAACGTTAACCTTCGGGCGGGCTTCCACACCCTGTGTATAGAGGCGGTGTCAATAAACGTTAACCTTTGACCACCCAACCTTTCTATTGCACATTGCAAACTATAAACCAGACCAAAGATATAAATTGACTTTTTGCATGCATATGTATTGTTGCATTGTTTTGGCTACTCACTGAGCCGTGTTGTGTGCTCACCCCTCGACGTCGAATATTTTTAGTTGATTATGCAGGTTACACAGTCGAAGATTATATGAACGCATCTGCGTACGAGAATATAGCAGCAATGGACGCTGGAGCTGAAGCTGATAGACACAACTCCTCTTGCGAGTGCAACTCGTGTGTATTTGATTAGATATTTTTATAGATTTCTTTTATTGGGATTTATTAAAGACTTGTATTGATATTTACTTATGTCTCGGTTGATACAGAATAATTTGCTATTAAATTATTAATATCATCTTAGTTCTCAGTTCATTTATTTATAAGATTTCCGCTATTGTGTATTTACTCTGATTATGATTGTGGATGTGTGTAAAGTTTGGATAACGCGGGGATGGCCTATTAGAGATCTTGGTTGAACCATTGGTTATTTAACGGTTCATCACACCATTCTGAATAGTGCAGAATTGGGGTGTGACAACTTGGTATCAGAGCTTCTCAGGCTTTGCCCGCCGAACTGACACGCATTCAAGACCATTGTGAACTGAGATAGGATAAATTAAAAGCTTTAATACAAACACACTGTAAGCACAAGTGATGATTGATACCGAATTAAAAAGAGAATAATGCATCTATTAAAGGGAAAACAAGTTACATACAATGAGTGAGAGAAAAAAAATGTATATACATAACTAAAGCAGAGTACAGTCCACAACCCAGACAGTTACTCTGTAGTACAATAAAAGTGAAGTACAATCAGGAAGCTGGAGGCGAAGGAGGAGGCGGTGCCTCACGATCTCTGTCATAGTCCTCAGCATAGACCCTAGTCAACCAGGCCCCTCAGGTGCAGGAGCCGCCGCAGAAAATGTACCAACTCCAGCCGCATGCGTGGGTGATGGCGGTGGTATCGCATCGACATCCATATACAAGCGATCATCATCGTCGACTGGATCTCCACGAGCCCTAGCAGCAGCCTCAGCATCAGCCATCTCAATCCGAGTGTGAGGGCGCACCATCGCGTTCCTCTCCTCATCGCTAACCTCCGCATCTCGCAGCCCCATCTTGCAGATAGCCTCCCAATCTAGAGGCGACGAGAAGGTCTTCTCCTGGATCTTCTCATCCACCAGATCCAACCCCAGACGGGTCAGTAGCACTGTAATCATGCGTCCATAGGGTAGATTACCCCTATGACCGGACAATGTGGCACTAATCATCGTCCGCATGATGATGTAAGGAAGGCAGACCGAATCTTGCAAAAGACCCGTGGAGCTGGACGCAAGTAGCAAGCCCTCATCTGCCATCTATCGGGACGGAGCAACTGGTTGTCGATCTCTGCTCTCATCTCCATCTCAACAAACTGTGGCTCTCCCGGCGCACGGTACACCATAGGGCCATCATAGGGAATGCCCAACGGATCGGCCGATTGCCGATAATCAAAGGAGATGTGCACCCCCTTGACGTAGCTAGTGATGCGCAACTCCTGACCACGCTCGACATCATTGTAATTCCCCACCACCTGGAGATTACAATAGAACTGGCGTACCAAGTCGGGACATGTGCACGCGTCGTATGTGATGACTATGCTCGCATGGTGAACTTGGCTGAGCTAGCCTTGTTCAATGTAGAGGGAGCATTCGGTGATATGGGGTGGCTCCCTGTCATCACATACGACGCATGCACATGTCCCGACTTGGTACGCCAGTTCTATTGTAATCTCCAGGTGGTGGGGAATTACAATGATGTCGAGCATGGTCGGGAGTTGCGCATCACTAGCTACGTCCAAGGGGGTGCACATCTCCTTTGATTATCGGCAACTGGCCGATCTGTTGGGCATTCCCTATGATGGCCCTATGGTGTACTGGTGCCGGAGAGCCACAATTTGTTGAGATGGAGATGAGAGCGAGATCGACAACCGCCTGCTCGGTCCCGATAGATGGCGGATGAGGGCTTGCTACTTGCGCCCAGCTCCATGGGTCTTCGCAAGATTATCCAAAGCATAATCTGATCCCGCAGAGGGGCATTATGAGAGGGTCTCTCACCTGACTCGCTTGATCTACGCATCCGACTCGCCACCCGGCCCGCCTTCCTTACATCATCATGCGGACGATGATTAGTGCAACATTGTCCGGTCATAGGGGTAATCTACCCTATGGACGCATGATTACAATGCTACCGACCCGCCTCGGGGTTGGATCTGGTGGATGAGAAGATCCGGGAGAAGACCTTCTCGTCGCCTAGATTGGGAGGCTATCTGCAAGATGGGGCTGCGAGATGCGGAGGTTAGCGATGAGGAGAGAAACGCGATGGTGCGCCCTCACACTCGGATTGAGATGGCTGATGCTGAGGCTGCTGAGGGCTCGTGGAGATCCAGTCGACGATGATGATCGCTTGTATATGGATGTCGATGAGATACCACCGCCATTACCTACGCATGCGGCTGGAGTTGGTACATCTTCTGCGGCGGCTCCTGCACCTGAGGCTGGTCCTTCTCACTCGGCTGATCCTTCACTTCCACCTTCAGCCATGATGGAGATGCTGCAGGAGATCAGGGATGCTCAACGCAGATCTGATCTGAGGATGGATGAGCTGTTGGCTGCTCAGCACGCATCAGACGCGCAGATGGGAGAGCTTCTAGAGGTGCAGCGTGCGACTGATCAGAGGATAGCCGGTCTCACAGCTAGTCTCCGGACGACCCGCACCCGTGGCCGGTTGACTAGGGTCTATGCTGAGGACTATGACAGAGATCGTGAGGCACCGCCTCCTCCTTCTCCTCCAGCTTCCTGATTGTACTTCACTTTTATTGTACTACAGAGTAACTGTCTGGGTTGTGGACTGTACTCTGCTTTAGTTATGTATATACATTTTGTTTCTCTCACTCATTGTATGTAACTTGTTTTCCCTTTAATAGATGCATTATTCTCTTTTTAATTCGGTATCAATCATCACTTGTGCTTACAAAGGTGTTTGTATTAAAGCTTTTAATTTATCCTATCTCAGTTCACAATGGTCTTGAATGCGTGTCAGTTCGGCGGGCAAAGCCTGAAAAGCTCTGATACCAAGTTGTCACACCCCAATTCTGCACTATTCAGAATGGTGTGATGAACCGCTAAATAACCAACGGTTCAACCAAGATCTCTAATAGGCCATCCCCGCGTTATCCAAACTTTACACACATCCACAATCATAATCAGAGTAAATACACAATAGCGGAAATCTTATAAATAAATGAACTGAGAACTAAGATGATATTAATAATTTAATAGCAAATTATTCTGTATCAACCGAGACATAAGTAAATATCAATACAAGTCTTTAATAAATCCCAATAAAAGAAATCTATAAAAATATCTAATCAAATACACACGAGTTGCACTCGCAAGAGGAGTCGTGTGTATCAGCTTCAGCTCCGGCGTCCATTGCTGCTATATTCCCGTACGCTGACACACGTTCATATAATCTTCGACTGTGTAACCTGCATCATCAACTAAAAATATTCGACGTCGAGGGGTGAGCACACAACACGGATCAGTGAGTAGCCAAAACAATGCAACAATACATATGCATGCAAAAAGTCAATTTATATCTTTGGTCTGGTTTATAGTTTGCAATGTGCAATAGAAAGGTTGGGTGGTCAAAGGTTAACGTTTATTGACACCGCCTCTATACACAGGGTGTGGAAGCCCGCTCGAAGGTTAACGTTTATCGTCGTCCCCATCCACCCTACCATAACATTATACAACAAAGGTTAACGTTTATTTCTATATAATGCTATACCAACACGTAAGCCCCTGTTAGTGAGGGCTTGCAAACTGGGCTCATGCTAACCAATCCTAATGCCAAACAAGGTATCCAAGGCCTCACCCCAAAGATCCCTCAGAATGCCCATAGAGATAGAGCTAAGGCCCCCCGGTAGAGTCAGAGACTACAAGGACCGAGACCACCTCCCCTGATACCCTACGACATAATAGTTCTGCTAAGATAATGGCGATACGACGATGTCAATGCACAAGACTTGAGGTAGAGATAGAGCTAAAGTGCTGAGACCCGCCAAAGGTTAACGTTTATTGACGTTCTCATCACACCTCCCCTGATACTCGCTCGCATCAAATACATCAACCACACACATACAAGCACATGCCTATTCCTATCATCACCATCATCATCATGTTATAAACAATAAAGTAAATATGCATGAACAAGTAATAGAAATATTGGATGGCATGCTGTATGCACATTACAAACATATTAGCATAGAATCAAACATGGCATAGGACTCAAGAATAGAAAACAGTTTATTATTAATCAATTTAGTTTGGAGTTAAGGTTCCTCACCTTAGCTTGCTAAAAGATATTTTCCAAGCTTTAGAATCACCGCTATGACGTTATTATATTGCTAGCAAACCTAACAAAGTTGATAGAATTTAATTAGAATTAATTCAGAATTTAAAACCAATCTGTCAACTGAGGGTCGATGCTAGGGTCGATGGGTCTATCGACCCTCCCCTCATTCTGGACTTCCCGAATGCTGAGGGTCGATGGTCAGAAACACCTAGGGTCGGATGGTCTATCGACCCTCGGTGCGACCCTCGATGCACTCTGGTCCAATTTCCACTTTTAAATCCACTCTTCGTGTTTGGGGTCCTATGGCTTGCTTCCTACATCCATTCAACAGTCATTCCATGGTCTAGAACCATGTATAATCCATCTAAATAGTTTTCGTGCATCCTCCTATGGTTTTCCATGAAAACCTAACCATGAATGGATGGTTTGGGTTTCTCCGAAATCCTACACTCAACCATATCTAACCTAAGGTCTGTAGAAACTCATGGAATTAGTATCCATACCTGAGAAGATTACTTTTCTCTGGAATTTCTTCTCCTTTTTGCTCAGTCTTCCTCCTTGTCTCCTTTCTTCCTCTTTTCCTTCTTCTCTCTTTCTCTCAATTCAATTAGGGTTGTGAAAGGAGTGAAAGTGGCTTAGGGACGTCCTTTAAATAGACTAGGAACATCCTAAATAAGTCCCATTGCGATTTGGAAAGAATCCCACTCGAAAATTAGGAAATTTCTTAATTTCTATATTCGTCAGAAACCGAGGGTCGATGGGAGGGTCGATGATCCCGTCGACCCTAGGGTCTTAAGCTGTCCGACCCTCCCTTAAAATCTGAGGGTCTGACATTATGTTTTGGGAGGTCCGACCCTACTTGGCTGGGTATGCGACCTTCCCCTAAAATTATGTGTTTTTGGGTCGATTTTATACCTGGGATCTCGATCTCCATCACGCCCTTGGTCCACTTGACTCGACCATGATGGGTAAACCTGGTTCAAGGTGGTAAGACCGGGTTAGTTTGACATGGGTCTTACATTCCGCACATGTTCTATGGCCTAAAATCATGATTCATTCACCTATATGGCTTTCATGATTTTCCCCATGGTTTTCCATGAAAACCTAACCATGGGTTGATGTTTTGGGTTTCTCTGAGATCATACTCTCTTCATTATCTACCCTAAGGTCTTTAGAAACTCATGGAATTAGTATCCATACCTGAGAAGAATATTCCTTCTCTGCAACTCTTATCCTTTCTGCCTTCTTCTCTTCTTTCCTTCTCTTCCTCTTCTCTTCCTTCTCTTCTCTTTCTCTCAATTCAATTAGGGTTGTAAAAGGAGTGAAAGAGGCTTAGGGACGTCCTATTTATAGAGTAGAAACTCCTAAAATAAGTCCCATTGAGATTAGGAAGGAATCCCATTGAAATTAGGAAAGTTTCCTAATTTCTGTTTTTACCGAGTACCGGGGGTCGATAGGGTGGTCGGAGATCCCGTCGACCCCTGGTTCCTAAAGTGTCCGACCCCCCATGTAAAACTTGGGGTTTGACTTCTGTCTTGGGGGGGTCTGACCCTCCCTTGCTGGGTATGCGACCCTCCTCTTAATTTAAGTGTTTTTGGGTCAGTTTAATACCTGGGATCGTGATCTCCTTCATGCACTTGGTCCATTTGGCTCATCCATGATGGGTAGACCTGGTTCAAGGTGGTAAGACCGGGTTATTTTGATACGGGTCTTACAACTGCGACCAGTACCTCCCGGGGACTGGTCTATGGGGACCGGTCGACCATACCGGCCGCACATTTCCCCACAGTGCTGCGACCGGTACCTATGACTGGTCTGCTCTGTGAAGAGTGTTGTTGACCAAGTTGGTGTAAGCACCCCATTTTTGCCATCCCAGTTAAACAAAGTCCTATTGGCGTGTGGACAACAAAAGGAAAAAGATGATCGAAAGTTTGGATTTTCTGACTGTAAATTTGAGGAAGTTTTCAATGGGTCTGTGAATTTGAAGAAGTTTTCAATGGGTCCACCGCAAGGTCATAGGTTATAATTTTGCATGGATGCATAGGTCATAGAATTATCTTCGAAATGAGACCAGAATTGCTCAATTCTGATATCAAATGAAGAAGATATGACCATTTTAGTCGGATGATACATATAAGGGAGGTTTCTGAAATTATTATAAATAATCCCAGGGGCCTTCATGCAAATTATCGTAAATCAGATTGTTTGAATTTCAAATCATCATATCTTCATCATCTGACATCAAATTCAGATGATTCCAAGGCCATTATTCTTCATTCATGATGTTCTACAAAGTGGACGTAAAAAATCCCGGGTAGAAGTCACCAGTGGGTCCCATGCAAGCTTTCATGCAAAATTATCGTTAGAACTTCAAAGCTTCATATCTTTTCCGTTCTACGTCGGATTCAGACGATTCCAAGGCCATTGTTCTTCATTTGTGATGTCCTACAAAGTGGACATGGAAAATCTCGGGTAAAAGTCTCCGGAGGGTCCCATGCAAAATTAAGTATGGAAATGGTCATTTAATATTCAAAAATTCATATTTTGATCATCCCATATCCAAATCAGGTGATTCCAGTCTCGTTATGTTCCATTTTTAGTGCTCTACAAAGTGGACGTAAAATATTTCCGGTAGAAGCCTCTGAAGGATCTCATGCAGAATGGTCAGCCAAATTATCGATAATTGGCCTGCTTAAACTTTAGAAAGTCATAAGTTGGCCATTTTATTTCCAAATGAGGTGATTCAAGTTCTAATATTCCTCATTTTTTATGTTCTACAAAGTGAACATAGAAAATTTGGAATAAAGGTTATCAGAAAATTTCGTGCGGGATGACAGCGGAAATGTCCCATGAAATAATAGAGAAAGAAAATCCAATTAATTCCAATCAATCCAGTCAACTCAGTTCAAGTCATTCTTAGTCCAACCCAGCTCAGTTTAAGTTAGTCCAGCCCAGTCAACTCAAGTCAGACCAGTCTGGACCAAGTTCGTTTAACCCATGTGCAAGAATATATTGCATATATATTAATATATATCAAGGTCATATATATATATATATATATATATATATATAGTGGAAGATTCGGTTCAACTGGAAAAGAAACTCGAGAGGGAGGATCTAAAAGAGAGAATCAGAACCAAGATGAGAAAGGAAAAAGAGAGGAGGGCGGTAGAGAGAAAGGAAAAAAATAAAAAAAAATCAAAGAGGAGAAGATCGGGGAGAGAGAGAGAGAGCGGTGAGAATCCGAGAATAAAAAGATGAAAAAAGAGAAAGGGCGGAAAAGATTGAAGAGAGAATCGAGGAGAAGATAAAAAAGGAAAAAAAATAATAAAAAGGAGGAAGATTGAAGAGAGAATCAAGGAGATGATAAAAAAGGAAAAAAATAATAAAAAAGAGGAAGATTTGAGGGAGAGAGAATCGAGAGAGAGAGTGAGTGGAGAGAAAGAATAAAGAAAAAGAAAAAAAACAGAAAAGAGGGGAAGGGAGAGACCGAAAGGAGAAGAGAGAGAGGAGGGCGGTGAAAGAGAGAGAATCGGGAGAGAATCGAGAGAGAGAGTGAGTGGAGAGAAAGAATAAAGAAAAAGAAAAAAAACAGAAAAAGAGGGGAAGGGAGAGACCGAAAGGAGAAGAGAGAGAGGAGGGCGGTGAAAGAGAGAGAATCGAGAGAGAGAGAGTGAGTGGAGAGAAAGAATAAAGAAAAAGAAAAAAAACAGAAAAGAGGGGAAGGGAGAGACCGAAAGGAGAAGAGAGAGAGGAGGGCGGTGAAAGAGGGAGAATCGAGAAGAGAAAAAAGAGAGAGAAAAAAGAAAAAAAAGAAGAAAAATCGAGCAGAGGGGGAGAACAAGAGAGAGGAGAAAGAGGGAGCCTGATAGAGAACAGGAGGGAAGACAAGGAGATCGAGATAGAGAAGAGAAGATAAAGAAGAAGAAGTAGCAGCAGCAGCATTTGGTAAGCTCTGCTTCCTTTCCTTTTTTCTTTTCCTTTTCTTTGTGTATTCTATGCTCACTCCACCACACCTGCACATCACTCTCATGACTCACCTTCCTTGCATAATCCGACTGCCACCGCCTGATCACCACCCCACCTGTCATGTAATTTTCTGTCCACCTTGCCCCAAACCCAGCAGCACCAGTGATCGACACCCCAACATCTGTAATTATCCCCACTCCCACCATCACTCTACCTAAAACCGCACCCAATACCTACCCAAACCACATCTCAAAACCCAACATCCATGCAAACCAAGAAACAGAACCATCCGTCCAACCGAAAAAACCTTCACCATCAAACCTGCTACAAACCTCCCAACTAATGACTTACCCACCTGCAGTACAATTTTCAACATCTCCGACCACCTGCAACCATTGCCAAATCATACACCCCTCATCACTCTCACCCGACATCTGCTACTCACACCACTAACCTGTAACACCACTCACTGCCACTCAAACCATGCCCCACAGCAACACCACATGATCCCATTAAAACTTTCCCCAACCTGTAATCTCCTGCACCATTATCCATCAAACCTATGCCAACCATTATCACAACCACCGTAACACCTTGTTGTCCTCCCATGCACCTCTACAAAACCCGCAACTAGTCACTCACCTGGACACCAACAGCAGATCCCTTACACCCACTACTGTCACCGAGCCCTCATCCATGCAATCAGTCCCTATTTATCGACACCTGCTGAGCACCACTTGCAACTACTCCACCTAATTTCATTAGCGTGCAACATTCTCCCTTTTACCTGCTTACTCTCCCTAATTCCTTGACACCTAGCAATCCCCACATGTAACACCCAAAACCAAATCACTAGCAGCCATCATAACTGAGAACCTTGCACACCAGCTCTCCTCATCCAGCTACATCCGATTATCCAGCCACCAAAATTGATTACTGCCACCTGGTTTCATATCCCACATACACTCCTACACCCACCAAAAGCCTTCGTGAGCACCACCTGTACATGCTACCAGCTTTGCCCCTCCTACCCACCTTGTTGTTCATCCACATGCATAAGCCTAATCCTAGTCAGTCCCTACCATTGAGTTGCTACCCTCTGATTATAATTTTATATGATTGGATCTTGGCCACATGATTGGAATTTGATTTTGATATATTGATGCATGATTGGATCTTCATTGTGATTAATTTAAGCAAATCTGAATATCATGCATACAAGTTGTTTTGATACATATGATGCCACATATTGCCATATTTGTCTGCTACACATGCTCACATGCTATATTGGATGATTACTGCCATGTTTGAATGCACACTTACCATGTTTGTATTGATTCACATGCTCACTTGCCATCTTTGACTAATTTGTTGCTAAATTTGAATATATTTCCAACATGCTATATTTGGATGCTTACATTGCTATATTTAAGCTCACATTGCTATGTTAGATTGTTTACATTGTACAACAACTAGGGCAAGATACACCCTAAAATGGAAAGAATTGAGCAATTAGGGTAGAAAACCCTAAAAATGGAAAGAAAATAAATGATAGGAATTTAGGTCGTATCCCTAGATCCTATTGACAAAAATAGAAAGAATTTGGTACACATCCCAAAATAAAAATGGTAGGAATTTAGGTCTCATCCCTAGATCCTATTAATAAAAATAGAAAGAATTTGGTACACATCCCAAATAAAAATGGTAGGAATTTAGGTCTCATCCCTAGATCCTATTAACAAAAATAGAAAAAATTTGGTACACATCCCAAATAAAAATGGTAGGAATTTAGGTCTCATCCCTAGATCCTATTAACAAAAATGGAAACAATAAAAATGGTAGGAATTTAGGTCTCATCCCTAGATCCTATTGACAAAAATGGAAGGAATTTGGTACACATTCCAAATTCGACTCTCACAAATTTCGAACTACGTCGCACCTGATTTCTAGGGCACACCCTAGAATACGTTGGCAATTTGGGAATCCCAAATACGGTACAAAGCCACCCATCAACTATACATCCAGCATAAACTTCAACTTGAACAATAAAGAATCTAATTGAAGCAAATGCATAAATCACTTCCATAATCATTAATCACACAAACCATTTTGAACTACATTTTTGGACTTGATTTCAAGGATTGGAATACGTAGGAAGTTTGAGATGTCTTATACATCTCAGATTCAGTCCAAGACCGAACCATCTTTGGTCCGGTTCACTGTATAATATTGTACATTACATTTGCTTGTTTATTTGCTTTAAAACATAATTAGCTGAACCCTAGGTTAGAATAACTTAGCAACTTGGTTTAGGACATCCCCCATTGAACCCTAGTCATCCAGTTGACCAAGCACAGTCAAAATTAGAATTTAAAGAAAGTTTAGGAGGCCGATATTGATCGGACGGTTTGGGTGCCTAACACCTTCCCATAACCGTACCCTGAATACTTACCCGATCTCTTGCAGACCAAAGAACCGATACATTGGGTCACGAGTCAATAGAAGTCTTATCTTAGGGTGAGGCTACATTTTTAGAGGTCCTAGACCTTAATCTAGGTGGCGACTTCAACAGAACAAATCGATCTTCATCGATACAGGATACACATTTATCCAGAGGAGGATCATCGATTTCACATTGTCCTCACAGTGGCGCTCCACTGGGAATGAATATTCAGACTCCTAGGATACTTTCCTTATATTGATTTGCATTACATTTGATGCTAGATCGAGGGTACTATATTTATTGTTTGTACATATTGTTTTGGGGGGAATGGGTTCAGTCACACTTTCGTGCGAGTAGCCGAACCGGGTCCCATGCATGTGGGGCAGCCCGCTATGCGAAACACACAGCCTTGGCCTGTACTTTGTGAGACCACGACCGGCGAGCAGCCTCTAACGAGCGTTTCTTGGGTCCGCCTGGGAATGCGTTATGCTACTCCATGATGCTTGGATCCTTGCAACATAGTATATAAAGGGAATGGGGGCCCATTATTCATTGAGCATTCAGTGATAGGTTACCCCGTCCTCGTCAAGGTGGCCTTTTCTGTCCTAACCCAGTTTGAGCCATATGTATGTTATTTTTTGTCCATCTTTGAACCAACATGGTAAAATATACTCGATCATAATATTTACATCTGAGACGTCGAATTTCTGCCCGTTTTTGTCCTTGACTTGTCAACATGTTTGGATCCACACTTGAGTATTCCTGTCTCTCACTTGTTGGGAGCGTGAGGGTTACGTATACCCGCATACACATTAGTGTGGGCGGTCTGTACACGCCCTCCATCGTACAAAGGTCATTGTGTTGATCTGTTCAATATTGATACGTCAATCTCAAAAAACGATTAGAAAATCTTCATCACGGTATAGATACTGTGATCAAGTAAAAATTTACCGGTTTTTTCAATCATGAACCGCTTTTGTCATCCATCATGAAAACTACAAATAAGCATATCCGTTTCAATTTTTTGAAATTTGATGAACCACATGGTCGAACCTTGGTGCTACAATGATCCATTCGGAATCTTGAGGCCCCAAGACCAATCATGGGGTTATTCAAATACAAATAAATTGTTACAGATGATGTCTAATGGTCGATTTTCATGAAGGAGCTAACTTTGTTTGGTCGAGTCAGCTTGTATGTGTATGTGCATCCTTCTTGTGTCCAATCACTTCTGAGTCTTAACCTTCGTTCATTGTTTATATAAAAATAAAATTAAAAAAAACAAAAAAAACAAAAAAAAAACAAAAAAAAAAAGAGAAAGAAAGGTTGAACTAGGGAGGATATAATTGTCTAGACTTAAGAGAACACCTGAGTGTGTAGGCAAAGCATCCACTCTTATTACATCCTCTCATAAGAAGGTCTCATCATCACCGGTTCATGTCTCGGTTCATGTTCATAAGGACTTTTGTACCTCAAAGTGTTGGAATGGTTGGAAGATAGTATATTGAGAGCCCAAATATTGCAGAGCAGAATTGAAATTCCAAGATCGGAGTTAAGGAATCCAAGAGATTAGAAAGCTGAATCATAGATTCTGAGAGATTACATGTTTCTTTCCCATGTTAGCATACCTTCCAATTTTAAATGGAAAAACTAAGATTGGAAAGCATTTCGTTCACCCGATTGAGCCACTTTGACTGACAGAGTTGGTTCCTAACTCCGAAATTACTTTCATCATCCAAGGTGACCATGACTCAAAGGAGTAGTCCTCGAACCTTCATGAATGGCCCACCCACCTCCCAAAATCCAGGAAGAAAAGGAAGACCATGTGGTCAATTATATCTCAAAATTAAGGTAGCCTGAAAATGAACTTCATGTGCAGCCTAAACTGGGGCAAAACCAAAATATCAGTATACCCTAAATTGGGGCACAACAAAAATATCAGTACACCCTAAACTGGGGCACAATTAAAATGTTAATGGATTCAAAGTAGGGCAAACCAAAAAGGTGATAGACCAACAAGGGTATAGGTCAGAGTTTCATGACATCCAAACTGGGGCATAAGATTGGAATACATTTACCCCAAATTGAGGCATTGGCCAGGTGAATGTCAAACCCGAATTGGGGCATAAATCAAAATGGTAATAGACCCAAGAGGGGTTTATCTCAAGATGGAAAGGGTCAAACACATGTCGATAGATAGGCATAATGAGCCTTACTAGCGAAAGTCTGAACGGAGATTCGGTCCTACAACCAATCATAAGTTGGCGTCAATGATGTCGTATCCAATTGGGGTAACTCGGTGAATTACTTGTCTAAACTGGCAACCATTGGTATCTGATAGGTCATCTATGTTTGGGCTCGAGTTCGATGTGTCTATAAACGGTCCAGTCCAAAATGCTCTGAAAAAAACAATAATCATCCCATTTGAGACATCAAAAATAGTGCTTTACTACTTCCAATCCATTCCTTCCCAGTTTGATATTTCTTCCTCTTCCATGTCCGTTGCTAATTCTGATTCTGATGACGATTGAGGATGATGAGCCACAACCTGAACTTCTACTTCATCGGCCTTTAGAGAAATGAAAGTGCAACACACATGTGAAAGTTACAAATGATTAAGTTAAAGTCATGGAAGCATTCTCAAAGATACAAGTTGGTACATCAAAATGTCATCCCATTTGGTCAATTTACAGAAATAATTTTTTTTGGGATATTCCTTGAAAGTAGAGAACATTTATAGACTCATACAGGTGGTTCGTTCAGTTTTGTAAAAATGGGTCTATAGACAAGGACCATTCAAGTGATTAAGTCTTCTACAAGTGCATGACATCTACAAACATGAAGTATGTTACAGATCAACCTCAAAGTCAAATATGAGTTCAAAAAAAAAAAAAAAAAAAAAAAGAAGAAAAAAAAGAGTTATACAAAATAATGAGGTTGGTTAGCATACTACATTGGAACAATGATGGTGGACAAGTTCAACTATGGTGCATAGACATGGAGCAACTACTTTGAAACACTAATGATGAGTGAGTTCGATTACAAGGCATGTACATGTAGCAACTCCTTTGGAGCCCTGCTGATGGACAAGTTCAGTTATAAAGCAATAAGACAATTGGTTCTCGTACAATGACATATAGACACCATTTCTTAGAACCTGATTGGAGAGCTGATCATTTGTCGTGATTCACGTTGTGTGTTGAGCTGGATTTTTTATTTTGGTCACTACATCCCGCCCATACTTGTAAGACCCGTGTCAATCTAACCCGGTCTTACCACCTTGAACCAGGTTTACCCATCATGGTCGAGTCAAATGGACCAAGGGCATGAAGGAGATCGAGATCCCAGGTATGAAATCGACCCAAAAACACTTAATTCTAGGGGAGGGTCGCACACCCAGCTAAGCGGTCGGACCTCCCAAACCGGAAAGATCGACCCTCAGTTTTTGAGGGAGGGTCGGACAGCTTAAGACCCTAGGGTCGACGGGATCATCGACCCTCCCATCGACCCTCGGTTTCTGACGAAAACTGAAATTAGGAAATTTCCTAATTTTCGGTTGGGATTCTTTCCAAATCTCAATGGGATTATTATAGGACATTCCTAGTCTATTTAAAGGACATTCCTAAGCCACTTTCACTCCTTTCACAACCCTAATTGAATTGAGAGAAAGAGAGAAGAAGGAAAAGAGGAAGAAAGGAGGCTAGGAAGAAGGTTTAGCAAAAAGGAGAAGAAATTGCAGAGGAAAGTAATCTTCTCAGGTATGGATACTAATTCCATGAGTTTCTACAGACCTTAGGTTAGATATGATTGAGTGTAGGATTTCGGAGAAACCCAAACCATCCATCCATGGTTAGGTTTTCATTGAAAACCATGGGAGGATGTACGAAAGCTATCTAGATGAATCATACATGGTTCTAGACCATGGAATGAATGTTGAGTGAATGTAGGAAGCAAGCCATAGGACCCCAAACACGAAGAATGGATTAAAAAGTGGAAATTGGACCAGAGTGCACCGAGGGTCGCACCGAGGGTCGATAGACCATCCGACCCTAGGTGTTTCAGACCATCGACCCTCGGCATTCGGGAAGTTCGAATCTTTGGGAGGGTCGATATACCCATCGACCCTAGCATCGACCCTAGCATCGACCCTCAGTTGACATAATGGTTTTTAAATTCTGAATTAATTCTAATTAAATTCTATCGACTTTGTTAGGTTTGCTAGAAACATAATACCGTTATAACAGTGAATTGAAAGCTTGGAAAATATCTATTAGCAAGCTAAGGTGAGGAACCTTAACCCCAAACTAAATTGGTTAATAATAAACTGTTTTTTTTTCTTTTCTTGAGTCCTATGCCATGTTTGATTCTATGTGAATATGATTGTAATGTGCATACAGCATGCCATCCAATATTTCTATTACTTGTTCATGCATATTTACTTTACTGTTTATAACATGATGATGATGATGATGATAGGAATAGGCATGTGCTTGTATGTGTGTGGTTGGTGTGCTTGATGCGAGAGAGTATCAGGGGAGGTGTGATGAGAACGTCAATAAACGTTAACCTTTGGCGGGTCTCAGCACTTTAGCTCTATCTCTAACTCAAGTCTTGTGCATTGGCATCGTCGTATCGCCATTACCTTAGCAGAACTATTATGTCGTAGAGTATCAGGGGAGGTGGTCTCGGTCCTTGTAGTCTCTGACTCTACCGGGGGGCCTTAGCTCTATCTCTATGGATGTCCTGAGGGATGCTGGGGTGAGGCCTTGGATACACTGTTTGGCATTAGGATTGGTTAGCAGCGAGCCCAGTTTGCAAGCCCTCGCTAACAGGGGCTTACGTGTTGGTATAGCATTATATAGCAATAAACGTTAACCTTTGTTGTATAATGTTATGGTAGGGTGGATGGGGACGACGATAAACGTTAACCTTCGGGCGGGCTTCCACACCCTGTGTATAGAGGCGGTATCAATAAACGTTAACCTTTGATCACCCAACCTTTCTATTGCACATTGCAAACTATAAACCAAGACCAAAGATAAGAATTGACTTTTTGCATGCATATGTATTGTTGCATTGTTTTGGCTACTCACTGAGCCGTGTTGTGTGCTCACCCCTCGACGTCGAATATTTTTAGTTGATGATGCAGGTTATACAGTCGAAGATTATATGAATGCATCGACGTATGGAACTGTAGCAGCTATGGAAGTTGGAGTTGGAGACGATACACACGACTCCTCTTGCGAGTGCAACTCGTGTGTATTCGATTAGATATTTTTGTAGGTTTCTTATTTGGATTTATAAGACATGTATTTGGTATTTAAATACTTATGTCTTAGTTAAACACAGAATAATTTGATATTATTTATGGGTGTCATTCTAGTTCTCAGTTCATACTATTTATAACTTTTCCGCTATTGTGTATTACTCTGATTATGATTGTGGATGCGTGTAAAGTTTGGATAACGCGGGGATGGCCTATTAGAGATCTTGGTTGACATACTATTTATAACTTTTCCACACTGTTTAGAATGGTGTGATTGAGCCGTTGTTTATTTAGCGGTTCATCACACCATTCTAAACAGTGTGGAATTGGGGTGTGACACATACAGGGGGTGGTCTCATCACTTTGTTGTCATCAGAGGTTTTTTCTTTTCGACTAAAGACTCTCTCTCCCGTCCATCAATCTGACGGTCTTCCACAGAGTCTACATTACATGCCCTTACTTCAAATGTCACAAAATTTTATGGTATCGTTTCTTGTGAACATGTCGTCTTGTTATGCATAAATATTGTTCAATAAATCTGACTGGAATATCTATCTGTCATTCATCATTTCGACGGCGTCCAAGAATTTCATAGTCTTTTGTTGCTAGCCAATAAAATGGAATCTCCTAGTGGAGATCAAGCCATTCTACATAAACAACCAAATACTCTCCCAATGGCAGACCCATTGGATAGTTTCTTATCTGTCCATCTGGACCTTCGTCGTCATACTTGTATACAGATTTAAAGGATTTGGGCCAAACGTGGTTATAACCGATTCAGCATATGAGCATAGCTTGTTGAAATTTATTTTCTATCTGAATGATAACGAGAGGAGAAAGCATTCTTTGACGTTTTTTCTAAAGATTAGTGTAGGGTTGCATCTCCTTAAGGTTATTTCTAGTGATGACTCAAAAGTCACCTGCCTATCAATGTGTGCAGACTTGAACTTAGACATTGGGGCAAAACTCACCCATTTATCCAAACATCATGAGTTTAGTTGAGCCCCCTGTTTGAAACTCTAGCTGAGTTTATTTGAATGTAAGAGAAAGATGACTCATACAAATTTGAAAAAAAAATGAAATAAAATTGAGTCATTGTCATCATTTGCCCCTCATCAAAAAGACCTGATTGCCCTTTAATCAAAGTGAAACCCATATAAATTTGGCAGGAATGCAAAACATACCAAGATTTTCCTCTAAAGAAAAGAAACATGTTTCTCTCGGTCTAGATTAAGTCAAGTCAAGGAAAGTCGATCAAATCATGATCTCTAGTTCCTCTTGGATTCCGAGCAATGTTAGTGGACAAAGTGCAGATGCTGAGCCCCATTGTGGCTACCTCAATATTTATGGAAAGTTCAACCCATTTTGGGAATGAAGAAAGATGAAGAAAGGAATTGAAAAGAACAAGAAAAAGAAAAAAAAGGAAAGAAAGGTGAAAGTACAGAGAAGAAAGAAGACTGAATGAAAGCAGAATAAGAATGGAAAAGTGAACAAGATACAAGCAAAGAAAAGAATAAAAGATCAGCAAAAGAAAAATGAAAGCACAAAGAGAACATGATGATCAAAGAAAAAAAAAGAGAAAGAATGAAAGATCATGGGAAGAGAGAGAAAGCTCTAGCCCGAACTACGTGGAACCTGATTCCGGAGGGACGGAAATCCCAAAGGATACGTAGGCAATTTGGGACACCCCAAATTCGGTCCAAAGGCTACACATCCAAAGGCTACACATCCAAAGGCTACACATCCAAAGGCTATACATTCAAAGGCTACATAACCAGAAGGCTATACATCCAGAGGCTATAAATCCAGAGCACAAAACACAGTTACAGTTACATCATGAGTGGTCTTGAGCTAAAGCCATAGACCTGATGAGGTCGCTACTCAAGAAGCTTGACAGTTACTGTTACATCATGAGCGGTCTTGAGCTAAAGCCACAGACCTGATGAGGTCGCTACTCAAGAAGCTTGACAGTTATAGTTACATCATGAGCGGTCTTGAGCTAAAGCCACATACCTGATAAGGTCGCTACTCAAGGAGCTTGACAGTTACAGTTACATCATGAGCGGTCTTGAGCCAAAGTCACAGACCCGATGAGGTCGCTACTCAAGAAGCTTGACAGTTACAGTTACATCATGAGCGGTCTTGAGCCAAAGTCACAGACCCGATGGGGTCGCTACTCAAGGAGCTTGACATCTACAGTTACACCATGAGCGGTCTTGAGCCAAAGTCACAGACCTGATAAGGTCGCCACTCAAGGAGCTTGACATCTACACTTTTTTGTTGTACAATGTCAATTCAAGGGAGCAATGTTAAAATCCAGATCAAGTGCAGAATAATGCAAAAATGGACTACTTTTGTCTTTGGCCTCAATTGCCCACAATCTCGGCCGAAGAGGGGCATTTGTAATCACCCCATTTTTGCCATCCCAGCTAAACAAAGTCCTACTGGCGTATGGACAACAAAAGGCAAAAGATAATCAAAAATTTAGATTTTTTGACTGTAAATTTGAAGAAGTTTTCAATGGGTCTGTGAATTTGAGGAAGTTTTCAATGGGTCCACAGCAAGGTCATGGGTTATAATTTTGCATGGAGGCATAGGTCATAGAATTATCTTCGAAATGAGACCAGAATTGCTCAATTCTGATATCAAATGAAGAAGATATGACCATTTTAGTCGGATGATACATATAAGGGAGGTTTCTGAAATTATTATAAATAATCCCAGGGGCCTTCATGCAAATTATCGTAAGTCGGATTGTTTGAATTTCAAATCATCATATCTTCATCATCCGACATTGGATTCAGATGATTTCAAGGCCATTATTCTTCATTCATGATGTTCTACAAAGTGGATGTAAAAAATCCCGAGTAGAAGTCACCAGTGGGTCCCATGCAAGCTTTCATGCAAAATTATCGTTAGAACTTCAAAGCTTCATATCTTTTCCGTTCTACGTCGGATTCAGACGATTCCAAGGCCATTGTTCTTCATTTGTGATGTCCTACAAAGTGGACGTGAAAAATCTCGGGTAAAAGTCTCCAGAGGGTCCCATGCAAAATTACGTATGGAAATGGTCATTTAATATTTAAAAATTCATATTTTGATCATCCCATATCCAAATCAGGTGATTCCAGTCTCGTTATGTTCCATTTTTAGTGCTCTACAAAGTGGACGTAAAATATTTCCGGTAGAAGCCTCCGAAGGATCTCATGCAGAATGGTCAGTCAAATTATCGATAATTGGCCTGCTTAAACTTCAGAAAGTCATAAGTTGGCCATTTTATTTCCAAATGAGGTTATTGGAGTTCCAATATTCCTCATTTTTTATGTTCTACAAAGTAAACGTAGAAAATTTGGAATAAAGGTTATCAGAAAATTCCGTGCGGGATGACAGCGGAAATTACCCATGGAATAATAGAGAAAGAAAATCCAATTAATTCCAATCAATCCAGTCAACTCAGTTCAAGTCATTCTTAGTCCAACCCAGCTCAGTTTAAGTCAGTCCAGCCCATTCAACTCAAGTCAGACCAGTCTGGACCAAGTTCATTTAACCCATGTGCAAGAATTTTATGATATTGCATATATATATATATATATATATATATATATATATATAATAATATAAATATATAATATAAAAAAATATATATATATATATATATATATATATATATATATTAACATATATCAAGGTTATATATATATATATATATGAGTGGAAGATATATATATATATGAGTGGAAGATTCGGTTCAACTGGAAAGGAAACTCGAGAGGGAGGATCTAAAAGAGAGAATCAGAACCAAGATGAGAAAGGAAAAAGAGAGGAGGGCGGTGGAGAGAAAGGAAAAAAATAAAAAAAAATCAAAGAGGAGAAGATCGGGGAGAGAGAGAGAGCGGTGAGAATCCGAGAATAAAAAGAAGAAAAAAGAGAGAGGGAGGAAAAGATTGAAGAGAAAATCGAAAGAGAATCGAGGAGAAGATAAAAAAGGAAAAAAAATAATAAAAAGGAGGAAGATTGAAGAGAGAATCGCGAGAGAATCGAGGAGAAGATAAAAAAGGAAAAAATAATAAAAAGGAGGAAGATTTGAGGGAGAATCGAGAGAGAGAGTGAGTGGAGAGAAAGAATAAAGAAAAAGAAAAAAAAATAGAAAAGAGGGGAAGGGAGAGACCGAAAGGAGAAGAGAGAGAGAGGAGGGCAGTGAATCGGGAGAGAATCGAGAGAGAGAGAGAGTGAGTAGAGAGAAAGAACGAAGAAAAAGAAAGAAAAACAGAAAAAGAGGGGAAGGGAGAGACCGAAAGGAGAAGAGAGAGAGGAGGGCGGTGAAAGAGGGAGAATCGAGAGAGAATCGAGAGAGAGAGTGAGTGGAGAGAAAGAATAAAGAAAAAGAAAAAAAAAACAGAAAAGAGGGGAAGGGAGAGACCGAAAGGAGAAGAGAGAGAGGAGGGCGGTGAAAGAGGGAGAATTGAGAAGAGAAAAAAGAGAGAGAGAAAAAAGAAAAAAAAAGAAGAAAGAATCGAGCAGAGGGGGAGAACAAGAGAGAGGAGAAAGAGAGAGCCTGATAAAGAACAGGAGGGAAGACAAGGAGATTGAGATAAAGAAGAGAAGATGAAGAAGAAGAAGTAGTAGCAGCAGCGTTTGGTAAGCTCTGCTTCCTTTCCTTTTTTCTTTTCCTTTTCTTTGTGTATTCTATGCTCACTCCACCACACCTGCACATCACTCTCATAACTCACCTTCCTTGCATAGTCCGACTGCCACCGCCTGATCACCACCCCACCTGTCATGTAATTTTCTGTCCACCTTGCCCCAAACCCAGCAGCACCAGTGATCGACACCCCAACATCTGTAATTATCCCCACTCCCACCATCACTCTACCTGAAACCGCACCCAATACCTACCCAAACCACATCTCAAAAGCCAGCATCCATGCAAACCAAGAAACCAGACCATCCGTCCAACCAAAAAAACCTTCACCATCAAACCTGCTACAAACCTCCCAACTAGTGACTTACCCACCTGCAATACAATTTTCAACATCTCCGACCACCTGCAACCATTGCCAAATCATACACCCCTCATCACTCTCACCCGATATCTGCTACTCACACCACTAACCTGTAACACCACTCACCGCCACTCAAACCATGCCCCACAGCAACACCACTTGATCCCATTAAAACTTTCCCCAACCTGTAATCTCCTGCACCATTATCCATCAAACCTATGCAAACCATTATCACAACCACCGTAACACCTTGTTGTCCTCCCATGCACTTCTACAAAACCCGCAACTAGTCACTCACCTGGACACCAACAGCAGATCCCTTACACCCACTACTGTCACCGAGCCCTCATCCATGCAATCAGTCCCTATTTATCGACACCTACTGAGCACCACTTGCAACTAATCCTCCTAATTTCATGAGCCTGCAACATTCTCCCTTTTACCTGCTTACTCTCCCTAATTCCTTCACACCTAGCAATCCCCACATGTAACACCCAAAACCAAATCACTTGCAGCCATCATAACTGAGAACCTTGCACACCAGCTCTACTCATCCAGCTACATCCGATTATCCAGCCCCCAAAATTGATTACTGCCACCTGGTTTCATATCCCACATACACTCCTACACCCACCAAAAGCCTTCGTGAGCACCACCTGTATATGCTACCAGCTTTGCCCCTCCTACCCACCTTGTTGTTCATCCACATGCATAAGCCTAATCCTAGTCAGTCCCTACCATTGAGTTGCTACCCTCTAATTATAATTTTATATGATTGGATCTTAGCCACATGATTGGAATTTGATTTTGATATATTGATGCATGATTGGATCTTCATTGTGATTAATTTAAGCAAATCTGAATACCATGCATACAAGTTGTTTTGATACATATGATGCCACATAATGCCATATTTGTCTGCTACACATGCTCACATGCTATATTGGATGATTACTGCCATGTTTGAATGCATGTTTACCATGTTTGTATTGATTCACATGCTCACTTGCCATCTTTGACTGATTTGTTGCTAAATTTTAATATATTTCCAACATGCTATATTTGGATGCTTACATTGCTATATTTAAGCTCACATTGCTATGTTAGATTGTTTACATTGTACAACAACTAGGGCAAGATACACCCTAAAATGGAAAGAATTGAGCAATTAGGGTAGAAAACCCTAAAAATGGAAAGAAAATAAATGATAGGAATTTAGGTCGTATCCCTAGATCCTATTGACAAAAATAGAAAGAATTTGGTACACATCCCAAAATAAAAATGGTAGGAATTTAGGTCTCATCCCTAGATTCTATTAATAAAAATAGAAAGAATTTGGTACACATCCCAAATAAAAATGGTAGGAATTTAGGTCTCATCCCTAGATCCTATTAACAAAAATAGAAAGAATTTGGTACACATCCCAAATAAAAATGGTAGGAATTTAGGTCTCATCCCTAGATCCTATTAACAAAAATGGAAACAATAAAAATGGTAGGAATTTAGGTCTCATCCCTAGATCCTATTGACAAAAATGGAAGGAATTTGGTACACATTCCAAATCCGACTCTCACAAATTTTGAACTACGTCGTACCTGATTTCTAGGGCACACCCTAGAATACGTTGGCAATTTGGGAATCCCAAATACGGTATAAAGCCACCCATCAACTATACATCCAGCATAAACTTCAACTTGAACAATAAAGAATCTAATTGAAGCAAATGCATAAATCACTTCCATAATCATTAATCACACAAACCATTTCGAACTACGTTTTTGGACTTGATTTCCAGGATTGGAATACGTAGGAAGTTTGAGATGTCTTATACATCAGATTCAGTCCAAGACCGAACCATCTTTAGTCCGGTTCACTGTATAATATTGTACATTACATTTGCTTGTTTATTTGCTTTAAAACATGATTGGTTGAACCCTAGGTTAGAATAACTTAGCAACTTGGTTTAGGACATCCCCCATCGAACCCTAGTCATCCAGTTGACCAAGCACAGTCAAAATTAGAATTTAAAGAAAGTTTAGGAGGCCGATATTGATCGGGCGGTTTGGGTGCCTAACACCTTCCCATAACCGTACCCTGAATACTTACCCGTTCTCTTGTAGACCAAAGAACCGATACATTGGGTCACGAGTCAATAGAAGTCTTACCTTAGGGTGAGGCTACATTTTTAGAGGTCCTAGACCTTAATCTAGGTGGCGACACCAACAGAACAAATCGATCTTCATCGATACAGGATACACATTTATCCAGAGGAGGATCATCGATTTCCCATTGTCCTCATTGTTGGTTTTTAGACCAATGTGAACCTAAGAAAAAACTATTTTAATTAAACCTAACATTGTGTAGGACCTTGTGATAGCACATTTGGACCTTGTAACGCAGAGCGAGCTATCAAACAAGCGTCAAGTAAGGTATTCGGACCTAAACCCTAATAATTTAATAAACAGTAAATCGTTGTTAATAACCATGACTCGTTGGTATGATGTTTGTGCATACTCGCATGTCATCCTTTATTTTCAGTTATTATTATTGTTCATGCATACTCGCTATGCTAGGATGTGACTGTTAGGCATGTGATTGTTTTCATTGGTGTGTGGAATGGGAAGGACTGGAGGTCTGGGATCATTCCTCACACTAACACCTTTCGTATCGTTATATCTCAGCATGCTTGGTGCGGGTAGGGTATCAGGGGAGGAAGTGGCACTATGGTCTTCGGCCTGGCCACTAGACTCTAGCTCTATCTCTATGCCATAGGGAGCTGTGCTGGGATAGGACCTACTGTGATGACATATAGGATTGGTTAGTTGTGATCCCAGTTTGCAAGCCCTCGCCAATAGGGGCTTACTTGTTGGTATGGGTAGAGTATCAGGGGAGGTGTTGGCGGTGTTTGATCCTGACGCCTTAGCTCTATCTCTATTCCATGGTGGGTGCATGTGGGATGACAGTGGTGTTTGATCCATTGGGCGGCTTCACACACTCGTGTATAGAGGTGTTGTGGCTGCCAATCCTTTCTATAGCACATTACAAACTTAAACCAGACCATGATGTGAATGTTACTCATGCATATGTTTGTTGCATTGTCTGATTGTCTTACTGAGCTAAGTTGTGAGCTCACCCTTATGTATACACTATTTTTAGATGTTGATGCAGGTTATTCGGTGGAGGATTACATGAATGCTCCAGTGTATGGAGGCGTGGCTGCTTTGGACGTGCAAGCAGGAGAGGATGAGCATGACGCTTCATGCGAATGCCCTTTCTGCATGTACCTTTAAGAATTGATTTAATTTATTTTTATTATTTTCATTTGGAAGTACAGTTGATGTAAAGATATTTATTTATGTTTTGGGTATTTGAATAATTGGATATTTTATTTAAATTTATCAATAGCTTACTCAGTTCATTTAATTTAAGACTTTCGATGTATCTATTATATTCTGATTGTGGTTATGTGCAATGGTTTATATGAGTGGACACGATCTTATAGAGATCCTAGTGTGAGCCGTTGGTTCAGTGACGGTTCACTCACACTTCTGGTTCAGCCAGAATTAGGGTGTGAAAACTTGGTATCAGAGCTCTTAAGCTCTGTCTAACCGACCATATTTGCACTTAACTAAGTTGATGAACTGAGATAGGAAAAAATTAAAAGCCTTAATAAAAACACACCTTAAGCATTGTTTGATGCCTGAGACTAAATATGAAAGAGCATAATATACTGTATTAAATGTGGAATGAATAAATACACATACTCTAGTGAGGAAACCAAGGTGACAAGGAGAATGATCATGAATTACCATAACAAGTAAAAAGAAAATTTTATAAACATAAAACATCCAAAGAGTGATAAGTTCATGGTGCCATAGGGTACAGTCCACAAGCCGGACGGTTACCCTGATATATAAACCATGTTGTGAGAGATAAAAATAAAAGGGCTATCATGGGGATGGGGGCATAGGCGGAATAGGGTCCATGATCTCATAGTCACGCTCAGAAGTCACCCTAAGCCAGTGTACCTGCTCCTACGTGACTCTGAGGCTGCGAGCTAGACGCCCTAGGTCACGGCTCATCTCCCACTGGGCATCTCGGATCTCCGTGAACATACCCATCACGGTATCGGGAGGAGGCTGAGATGGTCCTGCTGCATGCATGGGCGGTGGTGCTGGTGCTGGAACATCCTCCAGCTGATCATCGTCACCCTCATCATCATCCCCTGCCTCTTCTGCATGAGCCGCATTAGCTGCTGCTGCTGCTGCTACCGCGGCTACTACCCTCCTAAGTGGACGAGGACGAGCCTCTAACTCCTCAACAGTGATGGGAAGATTGCCCATCTTCATCTGAATAATGGCATCCCAGTCAATGTCAGAGGTCTTGGTGTCCTCAACTGCAACCTCACCTTTCATGTCCACCCGTAAGCGCCGCAGAAGAGTAGTGATAACCCGGTCGTATGGAAGGTTACTGATCTGATTGGGCCGAGTGGCCTGACGCATGGTCCTGATAATGATGTAGGGAAGACAGACCCGCTCCCCGGTGCAGACGCAATAGGTCAAGAACTGAGTGAGCTGAGACAACTCACTATAGTGGCCGCTCTGGGGAGCGATGTCGTGCTGGATGATGCGACAATATACTCGGGGAACAGGCCTCAAGTTAGTGGCTTTCATAGGCACTCCAGGGTTAAGGATTTGCTCCGAAACCTCCTGGCGCAGATCATCCGGGAGAAATCCCTTCATCTTAGGGGCACAGTAGACCAAGTCTCCATCATTGGGAATCCCTAGGAGATTAGCAAGCTGGTGAGTATCGAAGGAGATGGGGACACCCTTGACGTAGCTAGTAAGGCGGAGTTCCCAGCCTCAGCTGAAGTCATTGACATCTCCCTCTATCTCCAAGTTTGCATAGAAATGTTTAACAAGGTTGGGGCGGGCAGTCACTGTGTATGTAATGACGGGTAACCACCCGAGTCTACCAAAAGCTGCTTCAACATCAAACCGCTGCAGTTGCTCTAGGTTCACCTGTCGCCCTGACTCAATATTCTTCTCGTCAAACCAAGGAAAGCGGGCTTGTGCTGCCTCGGAACAAAACCACCGTTCATCAAGCTATGGAACAGGTAGATGTGGGCGGTCATGCCAAGACCAAAGGCATTTTTACCAGCACCTCTGTGTTGAGACATGTTAAACTACAAAACAAAGACAAAATAAGGAGAAATTGGTTAGAAATTTTCAAAATTTCGGCAGCATAACGTCAGTAATTTAAGCAAAAGCCTCGAACTCACCCAAAACCTGGGGAGGAAGACTTACGTCATCACCCAAGACTACATGGAAACCAATCATACATTAAACAAACAAGAAATTTAGGAATTTTCAAGAAAAATTTGATTTTTATCAGAACCTAGGTCAAACCTAAAAATTCAATTTTTTTGAAAACCATTCGGTGGAACCTCAAATTGGTTGAGGGATTTTGCTCATAGAGGTCCCTAAACCCTTTCTAAGCCGAAGAAAAAGAGTTCTTACGATTAGAATCTTCCAAACCAAGAAAAACCTAGTTTTTGGGCATGAAACCAAGAAGAAACGATGTAAAAAGTAAGAATGGAGGGAAGGAACTTACTTAGAGGCGATGTTCTAGGTCTTGATTGGAAGAAAATAGCTTCTAAGACCACCGGTCAGACTGTAGCAACTCACAGAGCCAGAGAGGAATCACCACCGGAGAGGAAGAAGAAAGGAAAAGTGAGAAAAATCTCACTTTTCCCGACTTTAAAGAGGAATCTGGGCATACCGGTCGACGGTTTTGCCCATACCGGTCGACCGGTACTCCCTGGGAATGTCGACTGGTACCTCTTGGTCAGGAGAAAATTTTGATCGGTCGACTATACCGGTCACTCCATTTTCTATAGGGTTGCTACCGGTACATCGACCGGTACCTCTCGGGAATCCGAGAAGTTTGTCCGCCTAGACATACCGGTCACACTACCATATATAGTGTTGCGACCGGTATGTTCCGACCGGACAACTATTCGAAGCCCAGAAAATTTTGAGAAAAATCTTAAAAATTTCCAATTTAAGTTTCTGTTACGATTTTTTGCCTTGCATTTGTTAAAGACTTAACACTATTATGATTATTCGATTGTACCTCATGTGTTATGTCTTCTTCTCAGATCCAAGCAGGAAAATTAATCTGAGATGGCAGGCGAGAACGGTCATAGAGGCTCACGAAAGCATCACCACTCCAGGGTGCGCCCAGATGAGGACAACCTGGAAACAGGAGCTATTGATGGGCAAAACCTGAACTCAGAAGGTGGAGAAGGGCAGATCCCCATAGCTCCAACAAATTTGCCAGGCCCACCTCACACTAACTCGGAGACAATTGTAACGAACTTGGTCTATCAGATGGAAGCTCAGCAGAAGGTGTTCCTGAACGAGATGCTGAAGATGTTCAGGCCACCTGGATATGTCCCTACAAAAGGTACACCCGAGTCAAGAAGGAATGACACCACACTGCCAATGGATGGTAATACTAGGCCGATAGGCCAAGGACGGAATCTACAACCACCACACTAATTTCTATCGTCATCTGTTTATCAAGGAATCTATCCGTACCCACCACCATGGTATGGAATGAATGCACAGGAGCAGAATGACCTAAGCCGAGCAGTAGATAGGTTCTTAAAACTGAAACCCCTACTTTCACAGGGAAACCAGGGAAACCATTATGGCCTGGACAGTGGGTTGCTGAAATAGAGAAGAACTTCCGTCTGATGACTTGTACGGAGGATGAGAAGGTGTTGTTTGCTATGCACATGCTCAAGGAAGATGCAAATGCCTGGTGGAATTCTACCCGATCATACTTAGAGGTAAAGCACACTCAGATCAATTGGGCAATATTCAAGGGAGCCTTCTTTGATAAGTACTTTCCGAAGAGCTTCCGTGATCAAATGGAGAAGGAATTCTTGAACCTACAACAATCCTAGTCGACTGTTGATGCTTACCAGCAGAGGTATGAAGAGTTGTTCTTCTTCACTCCGACAAGCATGCAAGAAGAAGAAACCAAGACCCGTAGGTTCACCATGGGATTGCGAGGAAGTATACGAGAGCACGTCCTGGGTTTGGAGAAGAAAGTATATAATGAGGTTGTATAGATTGCTAGGGTAATTGAATCCACCCAAAAAGACAACTTCTTTGCTCAAAACAGGGGACTGAAAAGGCCTGCTACTGAGACTTCAGGTGGAGGCAATACCAGACCATTTCGGCCATACAGGGCTCAGTCTGCTGTGGTGCCTGCAAGGAACACTACTGCACCACCACCGTCATAATTTGCTGGACAGAACCCAAATGTCAAATGCTTCAACTATCAACAATTAGGTCATTATGCAAAGACCTGTACTCTACCTAAAAAGCAACTGCCACAACAAGGAAAGATATTCGCAGTCACCACTAAAGAGGCAACCGCATCACCTAATGTGGTTACTGGTATGATTACTTCCCTTACTATTTGGCTTATTGATTGTTGTGTTTGAGCATGTAGAACTAAGGGATAATTAATTTCAGGAACTGTAAATATAGCTGGTGTACCAACCAAAGTACTCTTTGACTCTGGGGCCACGCACTCCTTTATTTCTATGTCTTTTGGGAAGCTAATGGAGTTACCTGTCAAGTATTTAACCCCAAGCTTGATAGTTCGCTCTCCGTTGGGAGTAGAAGTGGTGTTGAATGAATACTATGGGCCGTGTATAGTTAGTATTGAGGGCTAAAACCTAGAAGCAAATCTGGTTCAACTCGAGATGGCAGACTTTGACGTCATCTTGGGAATGGATTGGCTAGGCCATCATTCAGCTAGCTTATTGTGTGGTGAAAGAAAACTTGTGTTTAAAGATGATATGGGAAAGGAGTTTAGCTTTACTGGAACCAAGTTACCTAGGAAGCGAAAGCTGATCCTCTCTGCCCTAAAAGCTAAGAGATGCTTAGAGAAGGGAGGAGTGGGATACTTAGGGTCTGTAGTCGACATCACTACAGAGGTGCCAAAGATGGAAGATCTAGATGTGGTACGAGAGTTTCTAGATGTATTTCCAGAAGATCTACCAAGTCTACCTCTAGACAGGGCTACAGAGTTCATGATAGACCTTATGCCAGGGTCGGCGCCGGTGTCTAAAGCACTGTACAGGATGGCCCCTACTGAACTAAAGGAGTTGAAGACCCAATTACAAGAACTACTAGATAAGGGCTTCATACGACTAAGCATATCACCATGGGGAGCACCTATATTGTTCGTTAAAAAGAAGGATGGTAGTGTATGGCTATCTATCGACTACCGAGAGCTGAACAAGTTAACCATCAAGAACCGATATCCTTTGCCTAGGATCGATGATCTGTTCGATCAATTGCAGGGTGCAAAGGTTTTCTGAAGATTGAAGATCAGGGTATCACCAATTGAAGATCAAGGCCGCAGATATTCCAAAGACAGCTTTCAGAACAATGTATGGGCATTATGAGTTCCTGGTAATGTCATTCGGGTTAACTAACGCTTCAGCGTCGTTCATGGAACTAATGAACCGAGTGTTTCATGATATGTTGGACACTTCGATCATCGTATTCATTAACAACATATTAGTCTAGTCAAAGGACAAGGAGACTCTTGCAACACATTTGAGAGCAGCCCTACAATGGCTGAGAAGGAAGAAGCTTTACGCCAAGTTCAAGAAGTGTGAATTTTGGCTGAAGGAAGTGGCCTTCTTGGGTCACGTAGTATCTGCAAACGGTATCAAGGTAGATCCAAGCAAGATCGCAGCTATAGTAGGATGGAATGCACCGAAATCAGTTGCAGAGATTCATAGTTTCCTTGGATTGGCTAGTTACTATAGAAGATTTGTGGAAGACTACTCAAGAATCGCCATTCCACTTACCAGACTAACCAAGAAAGGAGAAAAGTTTATATGGACAGATGAATGTGAGAAGTGCTTTCAGACTTTGAAGTCAAGACTAGTCTCTGCACCTATCTTGACCATCCCAGCACCAGGCTTGTCGTTCACCTTATATACGAATGCCTCAGGGTTGGGTCTTGGATGTGTGTTGATGCAAGGAGAACAGGTGATTGCCTACGCTTCAAGACAGTTTAAAGAGCATGAGAATAACTATCCTACGCATTGAAACTTGAGGCAGGACCTAGTACAAATGCTGCATTGTGTGTTGTAGCCTCTGGCTCAATAGAGAATGATAAAGACTATATATTAGAGACTGCAAGAGATCCAGTGGAACAGGGCTTAATTCATAAGTTCACATTGATGTTCGCAGCCTTAAAAATCTCATCGGATCTAATAGATGAGGTTAAAGTAGCAATCCTACAAGATCCACACCTCAAGACTGTGCAAGAAGATCTAGAGAAGGGTAAAAGCAATCCTGACTTTACCTTAGATTAAGACAAGGTACTCAGGTATCGTGGATGATTATGTATACCTGAGAGTGAGAATTCAAATATCAGAGATAGAGTTATGATAGAAGCCCATTACACCCCATATTCAGTACATCCAGGAAGCACCAAGATGTACCATGATTTAAGAAGATTATATTGGTGGAGGGGTGTTACGATTGGAAATCGCCCACCGATCCGTGCTCTGAGTTACCTGCAACCACAGAGATGAGACAAGGGATTTGGGTACCTAAGCCCCGGGTACACTCCGATGCCTAAATCAGATTCCCAAAGTAAGCAATCAAGAGATAACAGAAAGCTATCTCCAGTTTAAAGTGTGGGACGATGAGAGAGTTTGAACGTACGAGAATGAAAGAGAGAGATATTATGAACTGTGTACTAGTAACTAAGATTACCTTGAGGGATTTTCCTCTACTTATAGATTGGGAAGAAGCATGGAGGTACCAGGACTCAGGGGAGTAAACTGCCAATAGGATTGCCACGTGTTGCTCTGAGGGACACCCGTGTGGTAGACTTCGAGTAGGAGTAGGAGACCTTAGCCAAGGAAGATAGGTCGGTCAGCTCTGGGACTGACACATGTCAACGTATGAGTAATCAAGGACCGCGATAGTCGACGTCGTATCAAACTGGAGAAGGACTCCTCGGACGTAGGATAATCACATTAGAACTCTGACTACTGACTGGGAACCGTAGCCGGGTAAGACTATGACTCTGAGCGCTACCATAGATGATGATAACTAGACGGCAGAGGACGAGTACGACATGTCGGGCGCATGAGAGGTCGGGCGTAAGATACCGAATGCCTCACAAGCCGAGCGTAAGATACTCCGAGCGGTCGGCTCCGAAGATGAAGCTTGACACGTGTAAGATTTTAAATGGATGGGATTTTTCCCATATAACAAGGGGTATGAAAGCGGATGTAGCTCGATTCGTATTCCAATGTCTGAATTTGCAGCAAGTTAAAGCAGAAAGACAGAGACTCGTAGGTTTGCTACAACCACTATCCGAGCCAGCATGGAAGTGGGATTGTATCACAATGGATTTCCTCACTAGCCTACCCTTGACACCAAGGTCAGTGGATGCAGTATGGGTTATAGTCGATCGACTTACCAAGACAGCTCGATTCATCGCAGTCAGACCATAGTATACCAAGGAGAAGCTAGCCAAGCTATATGTGGATAATATAGTCAGACTTCATGGCGTCTCAGAAAGTATATTATCTGATAGAGATCCCCGTTTTACATGAAAGTTCTGGGAAGGATTACAGAAAGCTTTGGGAACCAAGTTGAAGTTTAGTACAGCTTTTCACCCTCAGATGGATGGGCAGTCAGAAAGAACTATTCAAATTTTAGAAGATATGCTCCGAGCATGTGCCCTAGATTTCAAAGGAACTTGGGACGATAAGCTATCGCTCATCGAGTTTGTTTATAACAATAGTTACCAGGCTACGATCCAAATGGCTCCATATGAGGCACTCTATGGGAAGAAATGTCGTACACCACTGTTATGGAATGAGGTGGGAGAGCAAAGGATTGTAGGACCGGAGTTCGTCGAAGAAACTTGTCGAGTGATTGATCAAATTAAAGAAAGAGTAAAGGCAGCTCAAGTTCGACAAAAGCACTATGCAGATAACCGACGTCGAGATCTGGAGTTTACAGTGGGTGACAAAGTGTTCTTAAAGATATCACCTGTGCGAGATCTGAAACGGTTTGGTAAGAAGGAAAAGCTATGCCCCAGGTATATGGGACCATACGAGATTTTGACCAGACGTGGCAATGTGGCATACCAACTGGCTCTACCACCATCCATGTCAAGCGTTCATGATGTATTCCATGTTTCTTTATTGAAGAAGTACATCAGGGATCCATCGCACATCTTGACAGTAGACCCACCAAACTTGACAGAGGACTTGACATTTAGAGTAGTACCTGTAAAGCTCACAAGCCGAAAGGTACAATATCTCTGAAGCAAGGATATCCATTATGTAAAAGTACATTGGAAAAGCCAAGATGTAGAAGAAATTACTTGGGAGGAAGAGAATGTGATGCGAAAGGAATACCCTAACCTTTTTGACGATCAAGGTACGTATAAATTTCGAGGCCGAAATTTATTTTAAGAGTGGGGGAGTTGTGAAACCTACATACAAATTTTGGGGACAAAATTTCTTGGCAGGGGAGTTGTAAGACCCGCACTCCATGAACCAGATCTAAACCTTTCATTCATGTCGTAACAGGTCTTCCAATCATCAACGGACCAGACGGGACGAGCGGATGACAACCAGGTATGAAATCGGACCAATTCAAGTATGAAAAATTGGATATCGGTCAATGGTACCAGTCTTGGTACCGGTCGATGGTCGACCGGTATGGTCTGCGCAGCTTGGATCCGAAAAAGGATCTCTGCGGGTCTCACTTTCTAAATTTTAAACTGAAGGACTTTCCTAATGTTAAGAGGCTTCTTAAACCTAACCCTAGCCTATATAAGGACCCTTAAACCTCCTAAAACCTCTTCCATTGATTCTCACAAACCCTAGAGAGGAGAAAGGGGCTGAAGAAGGTGAAAAAGCTAGGAAGGAGAGGGAAGAGCCGCCGTTGCCGTTTGACGAAGAACACGTTACCGCGAGTCAACGATAAGTGCTTAAACCTTCATCTACATTAAGTATTCTAGGATGGTTAGTTATGATTGGATCAATACCAAACAAAGTGAGGTATTGATCTAAACCATGTTTGCCGTCAAACCCTAATCTAGTCGGTAAACCCTAGATTCAAGTTCTAAGTCAAAGATCATCGAGGCTAGGACTTGAATGGAGTTGGAAACAACTCTAACTCAATGCTCAGACCTATGATGCATAGGAAAAACCCTAGGATCAATAGAGGGTGACCAACGGAAGGCGAGAACCAAGCATATGGTCTTCCGGAGACATATCGGTCGCACCATATGCGACCAGTACCTCCCAGGGACTGGTCTGTGGGGACCGGTCGACCTTACCGATCACACATTTCCCTACAGTGCTGCGATCGGTACCTGTCACTGGTCTGCTCTATGAAGAGTGTTGTTGACCAAGTTGGTTTTTCGACCAATATGAACCTAAGAAAAAACTATTTTAATTAAACCTAACATTGTGTAGGACCTTGTGATAGCACGTTTGGACCTTGTGACGCAGAGCGAGCTATCAAATAAGTGTCAAGTAAGGGAATCAAACCTAAACCCTAATAATTTAATAAACAGTAAAATCATTGTTAATAACCATGACTCTGTGGTATGATGTTTGTGCATACTCGCATGTCATCCTTTATTTTTAGTTATTATTATTGTTCATGCATACTCGCTATGCTAAGATGTGACTGTTAGGCATGTGATTATTTTCTTTGGTGTGTGGACTGGAAAGGACTGGAGGTCTGGGATCATTCCTCACACTAACACCTTTCGTATCGTTCTGTCTTAGCATGCTTGGTGCGGGTAGGGTATCAGGGGGAGGAAGTGGCACTGTGGTCTCTGGCCTGGCCACTAGACTCTAGCTCTATCTCTATGCCGTAGGGAGCTGTGCTGGGATAGGGCCTACTGTGATGACATATAGGATTGGTTAGTTGCGATCACAGTTTGCAAGCCCTCGCCAATAGGGGCTTACGTGTTGGTATGGGTAGAGTATCAAGGGAGGTGTTGGCGGTGTTTGATCCAGAAACCTTAGCTCTATCTCTATTCCATGGTGGGTGCATGTGGGACGACAGTGGTGTTTGATCCATTGGGTGACTTCACACACTCGTGTATAGAGGTGCGGTGGCTGCCAATCCTTTCTATAGTACATTGCAAACTTAAACCAGACCATGATGTGAATGTTACTAATGCATATGTTTGTTGCATTGTCTGATTGACTTACTGAGCTAAGTTGTGAGCTCACCCTTGTATATACACTATTATTAGATGTTGATGCAGGTTATTCGGTAGAAGATTACACGAATGCTCCAGTGTATGGAGGCATGGCTGCTTTGGACGTGCAAGCAGGAGAGGACGAGCATGACGCTTCATGGGAGTGCCCTTTCTGCGTGTACCTTTAAGACTTGATTTAATTTATTTTTATTATTTTCAGTTGGAAGTACAGTTGATGTAAAGATATTTAATTATGTTTTGGGTATTTGAATAATTGGATATTTTATTTAAATTTATCAATAGCTTACTCAGTTCATTTAATTTAAGACTTCTACTGTATCTATTATATTCTGATTGTGGTTATGTGCAATGGTTTGTATGAGTGGATACGGTCTTATAGAGATCCTGGTGTGAGCCGTTGGTTCAGTGACGGTTCACTCACACTTCTGAATCAGCCGGAATTGGGGTGTGACACCCTGGGGTCGCAGAAACTGAGACCCCAGGTGCTACCCCACCTGCGACCCCTCAATTTCTATTAGACTAAACGTATTGGAGTTAATTCTAATTGAAATCTATCGACTTGTTAGGTTTTTCGAGTGATTTAAAAGTGAATTATAAGCTTGAACGAGGATCTACTAGCAATCAAAGGTGAGGGAACAAGACCTAAATTAATTGGCTAATAATAAACTATTTTTATTTATCGAGTCCAATGCCATGAATAATTTTATGCTTGTATGCGTGTATTGTGCATTTCACATGTCATCCAATATTCCTGTTATTACTGTTCATGCATATTTAATTCAGTTGATTTATAACATGATAATGATGATGATGATGCTAGGAATAGGCATGTGAATGTATGTGTGTGGTTAGTGTGCTTGATGCGAGTGGAACATCAAGGGGAGGATGTGACACTGTGGTTCATCCTAGTCACCAGACTCTAGCTCTATCTCTACTCAAGTCTTGTTCACTGACATCGTCGTATCGCCATTACCTTAGCAGAACTATTACGTCGTAGGGCATCAGGGGAGGTGGTCTTGGACCGTGTAGTCTCTGACTCTTCCGGGGAGCCTTAGCTCTATCTTTATGGACGTATTGAGGGATGCTGGGGTGAGGCCTTGGATACACTGTTTGACATTAGGATTGGTTAGTTGCGAGCCCAGTTTGCAAGCCCTCGTCAATAGGGGCTTACGTGTTGGTATGGGTAGGGCATCAGGGGAATTGTGATGCGGTGCGGTCCTAAGCACTTTAGCTCTATCCCTATTCCATGGTGGGTGCATGTGGGATGACAATAGTGTTTGATCCATTGGGCGCCTTCACACACTCGTGTATAGAGGTGCGACGGCCACCAATCCTTTCCATTGCACATTGCAAACTTATGAACCCGACCAAAGATATGAATTGAATGCATGCATATATTTGTTGCATTGTTTTGTTTACTCACTGAGCTCAAGTTGGAGAGCTGACCCTCGTGCACGTAATTCTTTTTAGTTTCTGATGTTGCAGGTATTATGGTTGAAGATTATGTTGACACACCAACATATAAACAGGTGGTGGATATGATGAGCAAGTTGTGGAGGACTATTGTGATTCGTCAAGCTAGCATTTCAACAATGGATACGCTTAGTGTTTAACTTTCATATTTGGATATTTGTAATATATATTAAATTATATTTTGGTCACTTGGAGATAAATGGAATATTAATTATTTATCATGACTAGACCTCAATTCATTATCTGTAAGACTTTTGCTATTTACTTTATTATCTCTGATTAATGTGGAATGTGTTTTGGTTTAACTTGGTGGGGATAGCCTATTCGAGATCCTGGTCGAACCGTTGGTTTATTGAAGGTTCATCACACCATTCTGGCTGGTGCAGAATTGGGGTGTGACAAGTGTGCTAGATGCGAGTGGGGCATTAGGGGGAGGACGAGGCATTGTGGTTCAGCCTGGTCACCAGACTCTAACTCTATCTCTACTCAATTCTTGCCCACTGACATCGTCGTATCGTCAATACCTTAGCAGAAATATTACATCGTAGGGCATCAGGGGAGGTGGTCTCAGACCGTGTAGTCTTTGACTCTGTCGGGGGGCCTTAGCTCTATCTCTATGGACGTATTGAGGGATGCTGGGGTGAGGCCTTGGATACATTGGATGGTATTAGGATTGATTAGTTGCGAGCCCAGTTTACAAGCCCTCACCAACAGGGGCTTACGTGTTGGTATGGGAAGGGCATCAAGGGAAGTATTGGCGGTGTGTGATCCGGACACTTTAGCTCTATCTTTATTCCATGGTGGGGTGGATGTGGATGACAATAGTGTTTGATCCATTGGGTGGGCTTACACACCCATGTATAGAGGTGTTGTGGCCCCCAATCCTTTCTATAGCACATTGCAAACTTAAAACTAGACCAAAGATATGAATTGAATGAATGCATATGGTTGCACATTATTTTGTTCGCTCACTAAGCTGTGATGTGTGCTCATCCTTTCGACGTCGAATATTTTTAGTTGTTGATGTAGTTTTACTGTTGAAGATTATGTAAACACGCCGACGTATAGACACGTAGCGACAGTGGACGTAGAAGCTATGGAGGAAGCGCATGATCTGTCATGTGAGTGCAATCAATGTGTTTTTGATTAGGTTGGGTATTCTTGATTACTAGAACATTTGATTGATTATTTTACTTTATATCTTGAGTCATTGAGAATAATTGGATTTAATTATTTATTATCACTGTTAGCTACTCAGTTCATTATTAATAAAGACTTCCGTTATTGTTATTTACTCTTATTATTGTTGTGGAATGTACTCGGTTTAATCAAATGGGCACGGCCTATATGAGATCCTTGTTTGAACAGTTGGTTCTCATGATGGTTCATCACACCATTGGTTAGTCCAGAATTAGGGTGTGACAAGCTCACCCCTCGTATTGATACTTATTTTTAGATTCTGATGTAGATCTCTCTGTGCACCTGCATCGATCGTGTCTATGCTTGACGTAGCCCTCCTCATACTCTTCTCCCCTCCCCTTTATGGTATATTTTGTAGATAGAAATATAAACACAGTTGATAGATTTACTCTATTCCTTTTGGTTATTTATATACGGGATATGTAGTATTTTGTGGAACCCTGGTGATGTAAAAGCATAACTCTCAACCCTAATTTATGGTATAGTATTATTTAGATAGCATCTGTCATATAGTATTGCTTCCGTTATTATCACTCTGTTTTGTTCATTGATTACTGTGGATATTGCTCGTGTAGACTGTGTTTCACACCCCAATTCTGCACCATTCAGAACGGTGTGATGAACCGCTAATAAACCAACGGTTCAACCAGGATCTCTAATAGGCTATGTCCATTAAAAATAAAACCATACACATCCACAACCATAATCAGAGTAAATACACAATAGCGAAAGTCTTATAGTAAATGAACTGAGTAATCTAATTATGATAATCATAGATAAAGTATCCATTTATGTTGTATCAACTGAGACATAAGTAAATAAAATATCAATTACATTCCCTTAATAAATTCAAATGAAAATCCAATCGAATACGCATGAGTTGCACTCGCATGAGGGATCATGCGTATCCTCTAAGTCTTCAGCTTCCATTGCAGCAACACGCCCGTACACTGGAGCACTCATATAATCTTCGACAGTGGTACCAGCATCATCAACTCAAAATATTTGACGTCGAGAGGGTGAGCACACATCATGGCTCAGTGAGCAAACAAAACAATGCAACAAACATATGCATGCATTCAATTCATATTTTTGGTCTGGTAAATAAGTTTGCAATGCGCTATAGAAAGGTTCGGTGGCCGCCTCGCCTCTATGCACAGGGTGTGGAAGCCCGCCCAAAGGTAACGTTTATTGTCGTCCCCATCCACCCTACCATGGAATAGAGATAGAGCTAAAGTGCTGAGGCCCGGCCTATGACACTTCCCCTGATACTCTACCCATACCAACACGTAAGCCCCTACTGGAGAGGGCTCTCAAAATGGGCTCACAACTAACCAATCCTAATGTTAATCAGTGTATCCAAGGCCTCACCCCAGCATCCCTCAATATGTCCATAGAGATAGGGCTAAGGCCCCCCGACAAAGTCAGAGACTACACGGTCCGAGACCACCTCCCCTCAACACTATGACGTAATAGTTCTGCTAAGGTAATGGCGATACGATGATGTCAGTGGACAAGACTTGAGTTAGAGATAGAGCTAGAGTGCTGAGGCCCGGCCTATGACACCCCCCTCTGATACTCGCTCGCATCAAGCACACCAACCACACACATACATTCACATGCTTATTCCTATCATCATCATCATCACCATCATGTTATAAACAATAATTTAAATATGCATGAATAGTAATAATAGAAATATTGGATGACATGTTGAATGCACATATAAGCAGACACGCATAGAATCAATCATGGCATTGGACTCAAGAATAAAACAGTTTATTATTAACCAATTAGTTTAAGTCTTGTTCCCTCGCCTTTGCTTGATTGTAGATCATCTTTCAAGCTTTAAGAATTAAGTAAATATCACTATTATATCACTAGAAGACCTAATCAAGTCGATAGAATTTAATTAGAATTAATTCTGATTTTAAAAAGCCTACTGTTAACTGGGGGTCGATGCCAAGGTCGGAGGTTCCATCGACCCTAGGTGCTACCACCCAGATTCTGGACTTCCCGAACACTGGGGGTCGATGTTAGGGTCTGGTAAGGTCGATTCTCCATCGACCCCCCGTGCGACCCCCGTGGGTTTAGTCGAAATTTTCATCCTACAATCCATTCTTTCGTGTTTGGGTCCTATGGCTTGCTTCTACAATCCATTCCATACATGTTCTATGGTTTAGAACCATAGTTTATTCACCTACATGGTTTTAATGATCTCCTCTCTGGTTTTCCATGAAAACCTAACCATGGATGGATGATTTGGGTTTCTCCTAGATCATACACTCTTCACTATCTATTCTAAGGTCTGTAGAATTACATGGAGATATTCCATACCTGAGAATTAGGCTTGTTTCTCTGAAGCCTTCTCTTCTCTTTCTCTTCTCCTTCTCTTCTCTTTCTCTTCTCCTTCTCTTCTCTTTCTCTCAATCCAATTAGGGTTCTAAAAGGAGTGAAAGAGGCTTAGGGACATCCTATTTATAGAGTAGAAACTCCCTAAATAAGTCCCATTGAGATTAAGAAAGCATCCCATTGAAATTTGGAAAGTTCCCAATTCACGGTTTCTGTCGGCAGACTGGGGGTCGATGAGGGGGTCGGAGATCCCGTCAACCCCTGGTTCTAAATTGTCCGACCGCCGGTTAAAAACTCAGGGTCTGACTTTTATATTGGGGGGGTCCGACCCTGCCTAGCTGGGTGTGCGACCCTCCCCCTATTTTAGTGTTTTTGGGTCAGTTTAATACCTGGGATCGTGATCTCCTTTACGCACTTGATCCATTTGGCTCGACCATGATGGGTAGACCTGGTTCAAGGTGGTAAGACCGGGTTAGTTCGATACGGGTCTTACAAATCCCCCCTACTTATAAAAATTTTGTCCCCGAAATTGTTCATACCTTCCGAGTCAAACAAATGAGGATATTGCTTTCGCATAGCATTCTCTTCTTCCCATGTGATTTCTTCCATACCTCTACTTCTCCAGGTGACCTTAACATAATAGATATCACGGTTGCGTAGTCGTTGAACCTTCAAATCTTCAGTCAAATCAGGTAAGTCTATTGTCAAAACGTGCGTCGGATCCTTGACATACTTCTTCAATAAGGAAATGTGAAATACGTCATGCACACTTGACATAGATGGTGGTATTGCTAACTGGTAAGCCACTTTCCCACATTTAGCTAGAATCTCATATGGCCCGACATACCTCGGACTTAATTTCCCTTTCTGTCTGAACCGTTTCAATCTTCGCATAGGCGATACTTTTAAGAATACTTTATCACCTATGACGAATTCAAGGTCTCGGCGTCGAGTATCTGCATATTGCTTCTAACGATTCTGAGCTGTTCTTACTCTTTCCTTGATAATGTTGACCACTCGACAAGTCTCTTCAACAAATTTCGGACCAACAATACTACGTTCCCCAACTTCATTCCAAAACAAAGGAGTTCGACACTTTCTGCCATACAGTGCTTCATAGGGTGACATCTGTATAGTAGTCTGATAGCTATTATTATAAGCGAACTCAATCAATGGTAACTTTTCATCCCATGATCCTTTAAAATCAATTACACATGCTCGAAGCATATCTTCTAGAATTTGAATTGTACACTCTGACTGTCCATCTGTCTGTGGATGGAATGCAATACTAAACTTCAATGTTGTACCCATAGCCTTTTGCAATCCTTCCCAAAACTTTGAAGTAAATCGTGGATCTCTATCGGACACAATGCTTTCAAGTACACCGTGTAATCGCACTATGTTATCCATATACAGCTTAGCTAACCTCTCCAGTGTATATTGCGGTTGTATAGGTATAAAGAGAGATGTTTTAGTCAGGCGGTCTACAATCACCCAAACTGCGTCAACTACTCGAGGAGTCAATGATAATCCTATGACGAAGTCCATAGTGATGCAGTCCCATTTCCATGCTGGTTCTAGTAACGGCTGTAACAGTCCTGCCTGTCTTTGTCGTTCAGCCTTTACTTTCTGACAATTTAGGCATTGAGACACGAAGTTAGCTACATCTGCTTTCATTCCTTTCCACCAATATAATTTCTTTAGATCATGATACATTTTTGTACTTCCAGGATGTATCGAATAGATGGTGGTATGGGCTTCTTTCATCAATCGGTGTCTAATGTCCAAGCTTTCTGTTTCAGGTACACATATTCTTCCTTTGTACTTCAGTACCTTTTCTTCGTCCAAGGTGAACTCAGGGATAGTCCTACCTTTTTCGATGTCCTCTTGTACCGTTCTTAGGTAAGGGTCTGATTTGATAGCTGTCTTTACTTCATCAACTATATCCGATATAATCTTCAATGCGGCGAACATATTTGAAAACCGATGAATAAATCCTTGGTTGGCTGATCCATCTGGTGCATCTATCACAAACTGCTTATTACCGTGCTTGAATACCTTTCCGATAGTACACATTGCGGCGGTTGTGCTAACCTCTCCCTGAGATTTTATCATTGCCGTTCTACTCAACGCGTCGGCTACTACATTAGCTTTCCCCGGATGATACAAGATATCACAATCATAGTCTTTCAATAGCTCCAGCCATCTTCTTTGTCTCATATTCAGCTCCTTCTGATTAAATAGATAAGTAAGACTTTTATGGTCTGATTTAATCTGAAACTTCTCCCCGTACAGATAATGTCTCCATATTTTGACAGCATGTACTACTGCCGCTAGTTCCAAATCATGAGTGGGATAGTTCTTTTCATGTGTCTTTAGTTGTCTTGAGGCATAAGCAATTACTTGTTCTCCTTGCATAAATACACATCCTAATCACAGTCCTGACGCATCGATGTTCAAGATAAATGGTTGTCCTGGAATCGGGATGGTCAAGATTGGAGCGGATATCAATCTAGCCTTCAAGGGTTGGAAACTCTTTTCGCATTTATCCGTCCAAACAAACTTCTCGCCCTTCTTAGTCAAGCTGGTGAGAGGTACGGTAATTCGGGAATAGTCTTCCACAAATCGTCGATAATACCCAGCTAGACCTAAGAAACTTCTAATTTCTGCAACGCTCTTCGGTGCTTCCCACTTTACAATAGCCTCGATCTTGTTGGGATCCACTTTAATTCCTTCAACGGATACTACATGGCCTAGAAATGCGACTTCCTTTAGCCAAAACTCACACTTTGAAAATTTGGCATAGAGCTTCTCCTTCCGTAGTCGCTGCAGAGTGGCGTTTAGGTTCTTAATATGAGTTTTCTCGTCTTTGGAGTAGACTAATATATCATCAATGAATACAATAACTGACGTATCCAACATATCGTGGAATACCCAATTCATAAGTTCCATAAAGGTTGCTGGTGCGTTCATTAATCCGAAAGATATGACCAAAAATTCATAATGTCCGTATCTGGTCCTGAATGTTGTCTTGGGATTATCACCATCCTTAATCTTCAGCTGATGGTAGCCTGACCGAAGATCGATCTTGGAGAACACTTTGGCACCTTGCAACTGATCGAACAGGTCATCGATCCGAGGCAATGGATATCGATTCTTGATTGTCAGTTTATTCAGTTCTCGGTAGTCTATGCACAAGCGAACGCTACCATCCTTCTTCTTCACGAATAATACTGTCGCTCCCCATGGTGATATACTAGGGCCAATGTAACCCTTGTCCAGCAGTTCTTGTAGTTGTACTTTCAATTCCTTCAGTTCAGTAGGAGCCATTCTATAAGGTGCTTTCGATACTGGTGCGGCTCCAGGTATAAGATCTATAACAAACTCTGTAGCTCGGTCGCGTGGTAATCCTGGTAATTCTTCGGGAAATACGTCTGGAAAGTCACGCACAACATCAATATCTTCCATTCGTGGTCCTTCCTTGGTAAGGTCGACCACAGATAATAAATACCCTACTGCTCCTTTCTCAAGGCACTTCTTAGCCTTTAGCGCAGAGAGTATGAGCTTTCGTTTACGGGGAAGTTTGGTTCCCAAAAAATTAAACTTTGCTCCTTCTTTGTCTTTAAATGTCAGCTTCTTTTTGGCATACAGTAGGTTTGCAGAATGCCGAACTAACCAGTCCATTCCCAAGATGACGTCAAAGTCTGCCATCTCAAGTTGGATCAAGGTTGCATCCAAGGTCTTTTCATCAATAAGAACTGGACATGGTCCATAACCTTTTTCTAACTCCACTTCTAATCCCATAGGTGATCGTACAAGTAGTTTGCAGTCTAAGGATTTAAGGGGTAGATTTAATTTCTTTCCAAATGTCACAGATATAAAGGAATGAGTAGCTCCTGAATCAAAGAGTACTCTAGCGGGAATGCCATTAATAGGTACGATACCTGTGATTAGTTTTGGTTTAGTCTACATGCTCATACAATGTAATACAACTAGCTAAGAAAAATTTTAGTCATACCTGTGACCACATCAGGCGATGTGGCAGCATCCTCAGATGTAACCGCGTAAACTTGTCCTTGATGTAGCTGCTTCTTGGGCTTAGGACATTCCCTCGCTATATGTCCCACTTGGTTGCAGTTAAAACATTTTATCCCTTCAGTAGTTGGCTTTTGTTGCTGTTGAGCTACGGGAGTAGTCTTGGTTGCAGCGGTATAGCCTTGAGCACGGAAGGGTTTGAATGTCTTGTTATTCCCTCCATTATATGAATTTCCAGCTGGCCTTTTTATACCTCTGTTTTGCAAGAAATAACTCTCCTTCTGGCTCGATTCTATAACTCGAGCAATTTGTGCCGCTTCATTATAGATTTTCTTTTCATGTCCCAAAACGTGTACGCGGATGCTTCCCCTAAGTCCCATGACGAACCTTCGGGTCTTTGTGTTTTCCTCTTGCATACTGGTGGGCGCAAAGAAGAACAGCTCTTCACAACGCTGTTGATATGCATCCATGGTCATCTGCCCCTGATATAAACTCAGGAACTCTCTTTCCATAGAATCTCTGAAACTTCTCAGAAAGTACTTCTCAAAGAATGTCTCCTTATAAATATCCCAAGTCAGTTGGGCGTGTTTTGTTAGTAAATATGTCCTAGAAGACCTCCACCAATGGTATGCATCTCCTTTCAGCATAAAGGTGGCACACAACACTTTTTCTTCTTCATTTAATGTCATCATCATAAAATTTATTTCCATTTCGTCAACCCAGTGTGCTGACCATAAAGGATCTGCTGGCTTGCCATTAAATTCTTTGGGCTTCAGTTTCAGAAAACGCTCCACCAGTCTGGAGTGGTCTAGTTTCTGCGGGACATACGCTCCATACATAGGTGGTTGGTATTGATATCCACCTTGAGCTATCTCAGGATTTTGTACTTGAGCCTGCATTGTCACACCCCAATTCTGATCCAACCAGAACGGTGTGAGTGAACCGTTATTGAACCAACAGTTCACACCAGGATCTCGAATAGGCCATGTCCACACATACAAACCAATTACACATAACCACAATCAGAATATAAATATACAGCGGAAGACTTTAAATAGAATGAACTGAGTATCTATTGATAATTTAAATAAATATCCAATTATCCAAATTCAAACATAAAATATAATATCTTTTACATCTCTTAACATCAAACAAAAATAACTGAAACAAATAAATAAAATCCCCTCAAAGGTACACGCAGAAAGGGCACTCGCATGAAGCATCATGCTCGTCCTCCCCTGCTTGTACATCCAGAGCAGCTACACCTCCATACGCCGGAGCGTTCACGTAATCATCCACAGTATAACCTGCATCCATATCTAAAACAAGATGTGCACAAAGGGTGAGCTCACAACACAGCTCAGTAAGACAATCAGACAGTTTCACAATGTTATGCATGAGTAACAATCATTTTATGCTGTGGTCTGGTTTTAAGTTTGCAATGTGCTATAGAAAGGTTTGGTGGCCCCCGCACCTCTATACACGAGTGTGTGGCATCGCACAGTAGATCACACTACCACCAACCCACATGCACCCATCATGGAATAAAGATAGAGCTAAGGTATACCCGCACCGCCCCTGATACTCTACCCATACCAGTACCTAAGCCCCTACTGGCCAGGGCTCGCAAACTGGGCTCGCAACTAACCAATCATATATGTCAACAATGTATGCTCTATCCCAGCACAGCCGTCTACGGCATAGAGATAGAGCTAGAGCGTGCAGGCCGGGCCGGAGACCACAATACCTCACCTCCCCCTGATACCCTATCCGCAACTAACCCACTAGGATAGAAACAATACGCAGGTAGACCCTATCCCAACATAACTCCCTACGGCATAGAGATAAAGCTAAAGCATCGTGGACAAGCCAGCGTCGACTCGGAATCCACAGTACCACATAACAATGGCCGGGACAACATCAATATCGGAGACCACCGTACCACGACCTTCCCCTGATACCCCACCCGTACCAAGCATGTTAAGACAGAATACTACAAAAAGTGCTAGTGTGAGGAGCGATCCCAGGCCCATGCCCCACTCCACACACCAAGGAAAACAATCACATGCCTAACAATCACATCCTATCAATGCATGAACAGTAATAATAACTGAAAGTAAAGGATGGCATGTGAATATGCACAAACATCACATCATAGATATTCAATGATTAACAACGATTTACTTTCCATTAATTATTAGGTTTAGGTCAGATTCCCCTACCTGACGCTCGTTCGATCACTTGCTCCACGTCGCAAGATCCAAACGACAAGTCACAAAGTCCTACAATATTATTAGGGTTTCATTAAAATAACATTCTTAGAGTTTCATGTTGGTCGGAAACCAACAGGGTTACAAAATACCCTCACAGAGCTGACCGGTGGCATGTACCGGTCGCAGCTCTGTGGGAAAGACTGGCGACCGGTATGGTCAGCCGGTCCCCCACAGACAACCTCCCGAGAGATAGCGGTCGCAACATACCGGTCGCACTATGTGCAACCGATATAGTCGACCGGTATGTCTCCGGAAGACCATACATGGGTTTTTCGACTGCCGTCGATCATCCTCCTTGGATTTTTAGGATTTCTCCTATCCATTCTAAGTCTAGGCTTTGAGTTAGAGTTATCCCCAACTCATTCAAGTCTCGTTTCGATGAATATCATCTCGAAACTCGAATCTAGGGTTTGACGGCAACTTAGGGTTTATTGGCCAATTTAGGGTTTTAGATCAATACCTACTTTGCATGGTATTGATCCACCCACACAACTAACACAGAATAAGAAGATGGATTCAAGCACTTACCGTTGACAGGCGTAGCGTGAGCTTCGTCAAACGGTAATGGCAGCACCTCCTTCTTCTTCTTAGCTCCTTCTCCTTTCCAACCTCTTTCTCTTCTCTAGGGTTTGTGAGAGACAATGGAAAGGATTTGAGGAGGTTTAAGGGTGTATTTATAGGCTAGAAATAGGGTTTAGTAACCTTACTAGGATTAGGAAACTTCTAGGATTTGAAATCAGGAAAGCGGGACCCGCAGAGACCAATTTCCAAATTCCCGCACATAGCTGTGCAGGCCATACTGGTCGACCGGTACCAAGACAGGTACCATCGACCGGTATACCTAAAATCAGATATAATTGGTCGACTTTGGTCCGATTTCGTACCTGTTTGTTATCCGCTTGCCCCGTCTGGCTCGGTGATGATCGGAAGACCTGTCACGACACAAAACCAAGGTTTAGACTGGGTTTTCAGAGTGCGGGTCTTACATGCATGATAGGAGTCTGAGGTGCGTGGGGTACTGTGTTACTTCCCCCTGGTGCTGTGCTTGCCTGTCCTGCTGGCATTGGAGGTGTCTGTGCAGCTGGAAGAGTTATGCCTATGGCAGCTTGTATAGTAGCTTGTGCCTGTTGCATTTGTTGCAGCTGTTGGACCAAGTTCATTACGGCTGTAGCCAAGTTTGCAGGTGGAGCTGGTAGATTTGTAGGATTTGTCTGCCCATTTATGACGAACGGTGTTGTATTCGTGTTCCCCTGTGTTTCCAGGTGTGTCTGGTTATCTTCCCCCATAAGTGGTGGTGGTGGAATAGAGTTACGGCTTTGTCTGGTTACTCTGCGTCCCGCCATTAATTAATCTGATAGTGGAATTGCCTGAAAATCATTGAACATGAGAGACAATCATTAAATACTTCATTCTCATATTTTAAAACCACTAACAAATGCAAATTTCAAATTTTTCAGATCATTCTGTCGAAAAAGCTATGTTTTCACTGCAGGGCCGATGGTGGGGGTCGATGGGTGTCGACCCTTAGTATGCGACCTTGAGAAATCACCCATTCTTCCCGAGAGCCGGGGGTCGATGGGGGGGTCGGAGGATGTCCGACCCAGGGTGCGACCCTTGGTTTTCTGTCAGATCACCGAGAGCTGAGGATCGATGCGGGGGTCGATGGGTGGGTCGATAGTCTTAATCGAATTTTCCGACCCCCAGACTAAAAATCAGATTTTTAAGCTCCGATTCCAAGTCCATTTCCCATTCTTTCTTCTCCGCTTCGACTCATCTCGTCCCTCTGAGTTGCTACAGTGACAACTCCGATCCGTTGGTGGTTTTTACTCCTTGTTTCGTCGTCTACACCTCCGCTACAGGTATATCTTCTCCATTTTCATGTTTTTAGGTATCTTTACCTAGGTTTTTGCTCGTATATCTCGTATTTTTCAAATTAAACTTTTTTCAACCGTAAAAATTCGATTTTTATTGGGGGCTTTTGTTGTTGGTGACTCGAGGAACGAAAGCCCTCAAAAATATTTGAGTTTCATTGGTTGGTTATCGAGAAACTCAAAATTTACTCTTTTTGCCCTAATTTTGTCGAGATTTTGAATTTCTTAAAATTTCTTCCAATTCAATCTCATTAGTTGAAATTTCCGACTGTATGAGTCTCACAGGATAGTTTAGGATCTATGTAAGTCCTCCTGCCCACGTGTATGGGTGAAAAGTGAGGCTTTTGACCGATTTACGTCGTTATTATGTCAAAATTTCAGGTTTTTCATCTCTACTAAGCCATTATTTGTTTTTCTTTTTTATTTGCAGATACTATGGCTCGTACCAAGGTACCCAGTGTTCTCGACCATCTTCCGTTCCACTGAAGCCGAGACACAATATGCCCGCTACGCTCACAAGAAAGTAAAGGGAGGTTGTAAAGTGAACTTGGCTGGCTTAGCCTTGTTCAATGTGGAGGGGGCCTTTGGCGATATGGGATGGCTCCCTGTCATCACCTATGACGCATGTACCTGTCCTGACCTGGTACGCCAGTTCTATTGTAATCTCCAAGTGGTGGGGGATTACAACGATGTTGAGAGAGGTGGTGAGCTTCGGATCACTAGCTATGTCAAGGGGGTTGATATTTCTTTCGACTATCGACAGCTAGCGGACTTGCTGGGTATCTCCTATGGTGGCTCCTTCGTATTCTGTGCCCCTGGAGAGCCCCAATTCTTTTCATTATAGATGAGGACTGAGATAGACCGTCAGCTCATCAGACCTGATTGCTGGGAGATGAAAGCGAGTTATCTGCGTTCAGATCCACGGGTATACTGCAAGATCATTCAGCATAACCTGATACCGCAGAGTGGACATTACGAGAGGGTCTCCTAGTTGACCCAGTATCTGCTGTACTACATATGCACTAGGCAGCCTGTCTGCCTTCCCTATATCATCATGCGGATGATGATCAGTGCCACGTTGCCCAGTCATACTGGCAACCTTCCTTATGGACGCATGATCACTACATTGCTTACCCGCCTGGGGGTTGATTTATTGGATGAGAAGATTCAGGAGAAATCCTTCTCATCGCCTCTGGATTGGGAGGCCATATACAAGATGGGCATGCGGGATGCCCAGGTTAGCGATGAGGAGAGGAACGCGATGGTGCGCCCTCACACTCGAGTGGCGATGGCTGATGCTGAGGCAGCAGCAGCAGCCGCTGGAGCAGGGGTTCATGGGGATGATGACGATCGGCTATACATGGATGTGGATGCCATACCTCCTCCATCACCTACTCATGCTACAAGAGCTGGTCCTTCGTATGCTCCTTCTGATGACATGATGAGGATATTGCACGAGATACGAGAGGCTCAGTATATGTCTGACTTGAGGATGGGAGAGCTTCTAGAGGCTCAGCGCTTGTCGGATCAACGGGTGGGAGAACTTAGGGATGCTCAGCATGTGATTGACCAGCGGCTGGCTGATCTCACAGCTAATCTCCAGACGACCCAGACTCAGATAGCTTGGTTGACTAGAGTCTACGCTGAGGACTATGATAGAGATCGTGAGGCACCGCCTCCCCCCTCACCTCCTGCTTCTTGATGTATTTCTTTTATCTTTCTTTTGTACTTCAAAGTAACTGTCCGGATTATGGATTGTACTCTGCTTTAGTCATATATATATATATATATAAACGTTTATTTTTCTCTTGGTTGTAGGTAAATTTGTTTCTCATTTAATAGATGCATTATTCTCTTTCAGTTTTTTGTCTCAAACAACACAGATGCTTATGGTGTGTTATTATTACATCTTTTAAATTTTTATCCTATCTCAGTTCACGGATTTTTTTATGGAAATATACTGGTTTCACAGACAAGGCCTGAGCTGCTCTATTACCAAGTTGTCACACCCCAATTCTGCACCATTTAGAACGGTGTGATGAACCGCGAATAAACCAACGGTTCAACCAGGATCTCTAATAGGCTATGTCCATTAAAAAAAAATCATACACATCCACAACCATAATCAGAGTTAATACACAATAGCGGAAGTCTTATAGTAAATGAACTGAGTAATCTAATTGTGATAATCATAGATAAAGTATTCATTTATGTTGTACCAACTGAGACATAAGTAAATAAAACATCAATTACATTCCCTTAATAAATTCAAATGAAAATCTAATCGAATACGCATGAGTTGCACAGCATGAGGGATCATGCGTATCCTCTAAGTCTTCAGCTTCCATTGCAACAACACGCCCGTACACCGGAGCACTCATATAATATTTGACAGTGGTACCAGCATCATCAACTAAAAATATTCGACGTCGAGAGGGTGAGCACACATCATGGCTCAGTGAGCAAACAAAACAATGCAACAAACATATGCATGCATTCAATTCATATCTTCGGTCTGGTAAATAAGTTTACAATGCTCTATAAAAAGGTTCGGTGGCCGCCTCGCCTCTATGCACAGGGTGTGGAAGCCCGCCCAAAGGTAATGTTTATTGTCGTCCCCATCCACCCTACCCTGGAATAGAGATAGAGCTAAAGTGCTGAGGCCCGGCCTATGACACTTCCCCTGATACTCTACCCATACCAACACGTAAGCCCCTGCTGGCGAGGGCTCGCAAACTGGGCTCGCAACTAACCAATCCTAATGCCAGTCAGTGTATCCAAGGCCTCACCCCAGCATCCCTCAATACGTCCATAGAGATAGGGCTAAGGCCCCCCGACAGAGTTAGAGACTACACGGTCCGAGACCGCCTCCCCTCATACACTATGACGTAATAGTTTTGCTAAGGTAATGGCGATACGACTATGTCAATGGAAAAGACTTGAGTTAGGGATAGAGCTAGAGTGCTGAGGCCTGGCCTATGACACCCCCCTGATACTCGTTCGCATCAAGTACACCAACCACACACATACATTCACATGCCTATTCCTATCATCATCATCATCATCATGTTATAAACAATAATTTAAATATGCATGAACAGTAATAATAGAAATATTGGATGACATGTTGAATGCACATGCAAGCATACACACATAGAATCAATCATGGCATTAGACTCAAGAATAAAACAGTTTATTATTAACCAATTAGTTTAGGTCTTGTTCCCTCACCTTTGCTTGATTGTAGATCCTTTTTCAAGCTTTAAGAATCAAGTAAATATCACTATTATATCACTAGAATACCTAATCAAGTCTATAGAATTTAATTAGAATTAATTCTGATTTTAAAAAGCCTACTGTTAACTGGGGTCGATGCCAGGGTCGGAGGTTCCATCGACCCTGGGTGCTACCACCCAAATTCTGGACTTCCCGAACACTAGGGGTCGATGTTAGGGTCTGGTAGGGTCGATTCTCCATCGACCCCCGTGCGACCCCCCATGGGTTTAGTCAAAATTTTCATCCTACAGTCCATTCTTTCGTGTTTAGGTCCTATGGCTTGCTTCTACAATCCATTCCATACATGTTTTATGGTTTAGAACCATAGTTTATTCACCTACATGATTTTAATGATCTCCTCCATGGTTTTCCATGAAAACCTAACCATGGATGGATGATTTGGGTTTCTCCTAGATCATACCCTCTTCACTATCTATTCTAAGGTCTATAGAATTACATGGAGATAGTATCTATACCTGAGAATTAGGCTTGTTTCTCTGAAGCCTTCTCTTTGATCTTCTTCTCCACTTTCCTTCTATTTTCTTTCTCTTCTCCTTCTCTTCTCTTTCTCTCAATCCAATTAGGGTTCTAAAAGGAGTGAAAGAGGCTTAGGGACGTCCTATTTATAGAGTAGAAACTCCCAAAATAAGTCCCATTGAGATTAGGAAAGCATCCCATTGAAATTTGGAAAGTTCCCAATTCATGGTTTCTGTCGGCAGACTGGGAGTCGATGAGGGGGTCGGAGATCCCGTCGACCCCCTGGTTCTAAATTGTCCGACCCCCGATTAAAAACTCAGGGTCTGACTTTTATATTGGGGAGGTCCAACCCTGCCTAGCTGGGTGTGCGACCCTCCCCCCTATTTTAGTGTTTTTGGGTCAGTTTAATACTTGGGATCGTGATCTCCTTCACGCACTTGATCCATTTGGCTCGACCATAATTGGTAGACCTGGTTCAAGGTGGTAAGACTGGGTTAGTTCGATACGGGTCTTACACTGTGGGATTTATATGATAAATCATTGTGGTTATCGATCGCTGGATGGATTTGGGTCGCCTTGTGGGTCAACCCAGATATCACACCCGATTCCCAGAATGGGCTATCACAACACTGGTATCAGAGCACAACTATTCTAATTTTTACCTATGGATTTCCTCTAGACGTGCATGTCCATAGTCAATGATAGATGCATAGAATGTAAACTTCAAAGATGTGTATAAAACAATGATAGTAAGTTAGTAAGAACAATAGCACAAACTGACATACATACTATCCTATTATACTATGGACCCAACTCCTTACCTGATGGCACACGATGTGCTGTTGAACTTGAATTCAGCAATAAACTACGGTTGGAATCCCATATTGATTTACTTAATCATATGCATAAGTTTTTATACATATGTTAGATAGCTTTTAAACCAGTGTAGACGCATCCACAACGTCGATATGCTGGTCCCAAGGCAGGCTGGGAACCCTACAGTTGGTCCCCAAAGGATCTGAATACTAAATTGGATAACTGCTATCATGCCGATGCCGACCGATGGACACCCCCCGTAGAAGAGTCTGTCGGCTAGCATCTGCCGGCTCCGTTAGCCTCCAGTTCATTAGCTGAAGGCACAAGCCAGCCTATGAGCTAGCCCTGGCGGATAAGTGCCGCTGGCTTATCCACTGGCTGAGCTTAGCTTAGAGAGTATAAGTATGGGTTTGTCCGTGGATGATAGCCCAACGCATCTTGATCCACATGCTACATCCATCGATAAGACCCTTAGGTCAAACAACCGAAGTAGGGTGCAAGGGCATTTCCTTAGCCACAGGCTCGGGTTCGTCGATTGAGTCCGAAAACCAAACTCAACCAAGGAAGATGAAGTGAGAGTTGGGGATTTGCTCACCCAACTCACACCCTTCCATTTTAAGATGATAGGGAACATTTTCCCCACCCTTGGTAATGTTTTTAGGTCTAGCAACACCTCCATTAGAGATATGCATATCTTAGACTGATTCTAGGGTTTCCTTTGGCAGCCATTAATGGCGGCAACAACCACCATTAATGATAGTTTTTAATACACATTAATGAGGGGAGTTTTGTGGACTTACTTGAGGGAGTGAATGAAAAGTCCAAGAGCTTGAGCTTCAAGTCCTCTCCAAGTTCTCAAGTTTCCTCTCAAGGTTCAGCAGCAACTCTCCCAAATGGCTAAAAGAAATAGATGAGGCTTGGGTCTCTTCATAATAAATGAGGAGAGAGATTGTTGCTCCCGCCGTTGAGCCGGTGCAAGAAGCTATTAGTCAGTCTGACAGCATTGTGCCTCTGTCAAAGCTAAAAATATAGCCTTGTTTTTAATTTCTTAGGCTCATCGCATTAAGACGTATTTTGGGCCCATTTAAGGTCCTCTACAATGACTACAAGTCTGGATAGAATTCCTTACCTAGGATCCGGACATATCCATCGGGTCCGTTAGCTGTCGACGTTGGAAGACCTAGCACAATAGAAATCCGAGTCAGTAGGGGATTTTGGGTGCAGGTTTTACACTCAACATTCGCTTCTCGTTCGTACAAAGTTCAGCCTCCATTGCGGCAAGCTTCCCTCTGTAGACCTTCAATTCATCCTCAGTCGAGCTCTTTTTCGTTTTCAAGCACTACAAAAGTAACTTGGTGCTGCACACCTCCTTAGCAAACTCATCCGCCTGCTTGGTCTTGGTCTCGACCTCAGGGTGGCACGTTGCAACTTGTCCAGCAGGTCCTCCTCAGCCTCCTCGGCCTTGATCTGCAACTGCTTAAGCTCAACCAACTGGGATGTCATCCCGTCCTTGGCCCATTATGCCTCCTCGGCCCAGGCACATAGTTTTGCTGTCTCGACTGGCAAGTTGATGACTAAGCACTACTGTTCTGCATACAACCACTCGGCCTTAGCCCCGTGTTCCACCACACCGCGGTAGGCCTCCTCTAGGCTCTCATACTACTTCCTCATCTTGGTGGAAAAAGCAGTGCTCTGCATAAGCAACAACGATCATTAGGCCTTAGCAAAAGAAGCAGTCAAAAAAGAAATAACGTTTAAAGGAAAAAAGGTCGGACAGAAGCTTACAGAGTCTGATGAGCAAACATCTGCACCTTGAAGGTTTCGTTGGGTAGCTTCTCAATGGTATGGGCATCCATCAGAAGGACAGACCCCAAAGCAAGCTTAGGAGCCAATGAAGGGTCTGCACCCACTGAGTCGCCCTCCCCTAAGTTCCACCTAGGGGCAAACGTGGGATTAGTTTTGCCCTTCGTATCCTTCATGTTCTTTGCTACCTTAGGGACGACCTCCAGCTCGGTCGCCCTAGTAGCAGCCCCAACCACAACAGATCCGACCTTGGAAATAGGCCAGGAAATCTCCTTAGTGACAGTTCCACTATCTCAGATTCCACCTGGGCACCCTCCGTCTCCTCGATGACACCTAGTTCCACCATCTCAGAAACTGTCTTCCTGTCTACCCGCGAGGACGTGTTTTGGGCCTCTTTGTATACTAGTAAAGACACTGTCCGGATCTCTTTATTTGCTTTCAGTGCCTCACGCTTAGATACAGGGGGAAATTTTTTATGGGCAATGAAAGAAGCATCCTCAGATTCAGGGTCCAATGTCCTCTTCTGCGAATCTTGAGACCCAGGAGTCGGTAGCGCATGGATCACAATACCGCCGGTTGGCCTGATAGGAGCGACCTTAGTAGTAGGCACCAAAACAGACTTTCCCTTATCCTTACGAGGAATCGGGGCCGTTAGAATAACAGGAGCAGTTTTGACAAGAAAAGGAGGAGCAGGCAGAACCACTGGGAAGGTCGGCTTAGCAGCCAGAAGATCGTCAAGGTTGCTGTTGTCCGAGTAGAATCTACTACCAAGTAAACACAGGAGAAGTTAGATATCAAATACGTAAGCATATTTGACAAAATATGAAAGCATGAGAAAACCTCACCAAGGATGCAGTGCTCTTGGAGGATGACATCATCCTTGACCTTAAAGGCAGCCACTGGTGCCCCCGCCATCCAGTCTACTGAGGGCCTCGATCTCCACAAAGGTCAAGGAGGGCTTCGAGTAGTGGAAGGTCATCTTCACCATTCTCCAGTGGTTCACCAAGAGCAGATTATATCGGTTGTCACTAAAGGAGATGAAAAAGAACTTCTCATTCCACTTATGTATCGAAGATGGCTGCCCAGTCACCATCTTCTTCCCTGAGCCCGACTGACAAGGAAAGAAGTACCATCCCATATGCCTTTTGTTCTCATCAGGAAAGCTATTCAAAACATGAAGCTGACAGAACATGCCCAGGGTCAGCCTTTTATGAAGCTGGGAGAAAAAAAATGATGAAGACAAAAATTGCCAGCCACCTATTGGGGCTGATATGAGCTAGAGCCACGCCGTACTGATGGAAGATCTCTACTACCACAGGATGTATAGGTAGTCAAAACCTCGCCTTAAACATGTCCTCGTAGATGCAGAGTTCCAACGCCAAGGTAGAACAAGGATGCTCCCCCAGCTGATGAAGTTGGGGAGGGAAAGGAGGACAAATGTGGTACATCTTAACAAGAGAATCCGAGGAAGCAAGAGTCAGAGAACACGCAATAAAAGATGCCCAAAATTCCAAAGAACTCAAGACAGAGGGAACAAAAGGTGGAGCAGAGGATCTCATCTTGGCCTAAGACGACCTTGACTTAGGCTTAACCTTGACCTTAGCCTTAGCTTAAGGAAGAGAAGAACCAGATGGCTTTGTCTTAGAAGGTGCTAGGCCCAACAATTTCACCGAAGAGCCCTTACCAACAGTGGCCGGAACCACCAGGGGAGTAATGCCTAGCATGCGGAGCAAAGAATGGGGATCGTCCTCCTTCAACCTTTTTCGTTTTGCCTTTTTAGCCTTGCATTTTTGGCGACGGGTCTCGGAGGAGGAGGTGTCATCAACACCAATTCCCCAATCAGGCACTTCATCGGACTTCTCAAAATCAGACATTTTTGGGAAAATACTGAAAAGAAAAAAACTCAAACTTCAAAAGAGTGAAAACTTATTGGCCAAAGAAGATAGACGAAGCGGATGAAAAGCAGACAGCAAAGCGGGCCGAACATGAAGGCTACATAGGAAAATACTCACACAATGGTCAAATTAGAAACCTTAAGGCAGTGAACAGAGAATGCTCGAAGAAGTTGCAGTGGCAAAAGGAGGAGACTTGAGAGATTTCGGCAGTGTAACAACATTAGAAGCAAAGTGAGGAAAAACGAAGTGAAGCAGAAGGTATTTATAGGGACCTCGGCAGATATTGCGCCCCTAATAGTAACAAGTAATGAGCAGGGAGTAGCCGACTAGTAATTCAATCCAACTTCCCGATGCAGCAGACGTGCATGGAAAAGAGGAAATGACCCGCCAAGCCGTTGTTTCAATTTTCGAACCTGACGACTAACACATGGCATCGCAAGGCAAGCGGTGAGCTTACCTCCTACCTTTCTCCTACCTAGGCAATCAATGCGACGGTGTAGAATTCAGATGATTTTCCAGGATCCGAAGAGGTTTGAGTTAATTAGCTGGCAACGAATATTTTTTTAGTCCGACCAAAGGATGGTTCATCTACCCAGAAGATATTTCAAAAAGTGTACAAGAACCAAACCCGGTCATCCGAGCCCAAGACCTTAGCCGAGCCCGAAATCACGCCAAGCCCAATGTTATGATGGCCCAGTGCCAAAGACGAAAAGGAAAGAGGAAGAGTATTGTCTTCTCAAGCTTTACAGACTTGAAAGAGCAAGGGGCAACTGTTATCGTCCACCAATAGCGAAGGGACACATGTCCGAAGGATCCCCCTTTAGAAACATGCCACATGTTCGATATCAGTCATTAATTGGAATCACACCTGTACATAGACAATGAGCTTGAGTTCGGTCATCAGCCGACCTCCCGAGGTCAGGAGGAAATTGACCTTTGAATGGATTCTGGTAATCCAAGTCCGCCGAGGGTGGAGACATAAAAGGCAAGACGGCACGGATGCATAATCATCTCATGATCCACGCCAAACTGGCAACCTATGTGAGTTGTCAGGATAAAATCAAGTATGGCCCTCCTCGTTGGAAAGCCATAAGTAAGGCAACACAATCTATGGGAGCTCTCCCATAAGGAAGGGTCCGACCCTAAGAAGGAATGTCTATCCTCATCCAAGGTCCGCAACCAGGATCAACATCCAGATAGAAGCCCAAGATTCGATGACCCTAATAGATACATACAAGGAAACCCATCTAGCCTCCCATGCCAGGCGATGGTCGCATTTTCTAAGCCGACCTCCTACCATATATGGTGTCCCCTTGCCATATATGGCCCGACCAGTCTATGCCTATAAGTATAATCACCAATGAAGATAAATGACACTCTTTTCAACTTACAAGCCTACTCTGCCAATTTATTGAAACGATTGTCTATCCCCACCTTATCAAATGAACTTTCACACTTTGTGACTATTCTATACCGTTTGCCTATTAGACTAACTTTAGCATTGGAGTGGTATAAGGGTTATCCAACCCGACCCCCCACCTTGCGCTTTCTGTCTTCTTGTGTGTAGATTCCGGTGGGCCAAAGTCCATCCAGATCTGTGTAGCAACACTAGGATTTACAAATTGGTAACTTTTACTGAAAAAATAATAATTACATAATAGTAACAACATCATTTATCAATAGTTTAGGAGTATCTTCAAATTTAGAACAAAAATGTAAGGAAAAAGATTACAGATTACGGTTTACCAAACATTGATTATGTTCTCAACCTGTTTTGGTTCTCATTTTGCTCCTAAATCAATTACATATTATGGTTTACCAAACATTGATTCTGTTATCAACTTGTTTTTGCTTTCAATTTGCTCCTGAATTGATTACAAATTATGATTAATCAGACACTGATTCTATTTTCAACTTGTTAGTGAATCGATCTCAAAACAGATTTACTAAACCACGAAAAAAATGATTCATCTAAGAATCAAAGAACTGAGAGCGGAATGGTTATCCAGGCCTCCTTTGATAACACTGACTCTTGGATTCCATTGATTCAGTCTCTCTGGGAGCAATTTGAGAGCTAACTAGTGTTTGGTAATTTCGATTTGATTCCAAGATCTCGGGGAGTGAACCGGACTCTGTTTGACTATGGGATCCCAAATTTAGGAGTTAAAAAAACTAGTTCTTGTTGCTTCAAAGCAAAAGAAACAAAGTTAGAAAAAAAATTAGGCCAAAACCTCCACCACCACCCATCACCACCACCACTCATCGTCACCATCACCCACCATTACCATTGCCATTATAGTTTTAGAATCAGATCTAGAGCAGCATTACAAAAAAACATTTTACTCTCAAAAAAATTGAAAACAATAAGGCTGCGTTTGGTAACGTTCTATCACGTTCTTGTTCTGAACCGGTGTTCTTTTTAAGAGATGGTCTTTTTCCGTTCATGTTTTGGAATAATGTTCTTTGACTATTCTTTTGGCCTTTAGCCTGTTTGGCAAATATGTTCTAGAACTAGTCTGAAAACATTGTTCTGACCAATTTGCTGTTTGGTAACATTTGTTCCAGAACATCTTTTTTTTTCAAATGATTCAAATATTACAGAATTGGCAATACATTTTTTCAAATTTATATTATTGCCATTTAATTATATAAATATGGAAATTTGTTTTAAAAAAAATATGGGAAACTGTATTAAACATGTATTTTTCATTTGTCTGACTTAACATATAAAATATTTACGCCAATCATAAAGCGCAAATGATCAAAATGGTTAATACAAGTATCCATACAAACAAGAAAAATAGAATATCCAACAGAAAATATTATCAAAAATACCTCACATATAGTAATTGTGAGAAAAATTCACTTGCATGTACTTGTACTTTTCTTGGGATTCCATACTTTAAAGATGGATCCCACACTATATTGATAGTGACAGTATCCCATGAAGGATACAAGTACATATAGGTAATCCGAATTCTTGTTAAACCCTTATTTCGTTGTAAAATTCTCTTGGAAATGTTAAATGATATATATATATATATATATATATTAAAATAGGCATTAAAAGATCAGATTTTTTGAAAAACTTTCTTTTTTTTTCTATCATTTTATATGAAAACGAATAATCTTAAAACAACATCCCAGTTGTCGCAGATAGGCGATAGAAGAAGATCCAAATCCTTTCAAATAGTGTAACACCGAGTTACTACCAACTACATGGATCACATAAGATACAAAGTATAATAATATGAAATTAATTATCATGTATGGAACATCAATAGTTTTCGTTACCACTTATACATCCTATTTTTGTTTATTTACTGATCCAAAAAAAATATTATTAAGATTAGATTTAATGTCATTACCAATAGCAGCTTATATTAAGATTAAGAGAGGACAAATAATTAAATTAACCTGTCTCTCTTTCAAATAGAAAAGTAACTGTTAGGTTACACAATTTCTCGCATTCCATGATATCTAGCTAATTGATTTGCGATTTTTTTCTAATGAAAGCCAATCTCTCTTGATCTTTCTCGTTGAGTAACAGGTTCTTGGTTAGGCAATAGAATAACATCTTCATCATCTTCTGGGTTTAATGCATCTTCCACTTCCACTTCTTCATTCCCTAATCTTGCAAATTCAATATCAGCTTGATGTTCATCTTTAATGAAGTTATGCAAACCACAACAACTTATGATTATGTCGCTTTGCACTCTCATAGGGTATGCTGGCATTTTTCTCAATACTTGAAATCTGTTATTTAATACCCCAAAAACAACGCTCAATGACATTCCTTAGCGATGAATGTCTGTAATTGAAGAGTTCTTTAACTGATCTTGGCCGCCTTTGTCTCCTCCTCTATAGTCTTGTAAATGATATCTTTCACCTCTAAAAGAGGCCAAATAACCTGTTTGGTTTGCATAACCAGAATCCACAACATAGTATTTACCTAGAAAAAAAATATAAGAATTATTATAACAATTCAAGTAGAAAGTATCTCATAAGAATCTCATAACTATTATAAGATACCTGGTGGTGGATGAGGCAAATTAGTAGTTGTGTTTGTGCGAGCATCTTCAAATATCCGACAATCATTTGCACTTCCTTCCCATCCAGCATAAATGTATGTGAATTTCATATCAAAAGAACATGCACACATGATGTTTTGAGTAACTAAACCCTTTCGATTAAAGTATCGTTGTTGGTCTGATTTAGGAACAACCACACTTATGTGTGTCCCATCAATGGCTCCAATGCAGTCCTAAAATACAAAAATATTATGTAAAATATAATGTAATCCTAAAATGTATTAGAAGTATCTATAAAATAATAACATTATAATTTTTTACCTTGAAATATGGGTTATACTTAGGATTTGTCAGAATCTCATCAGGAATGACATCAAAAGGCCTAGGTTTAATGTATTCATCGGACAACATCCTCATGCCTTTCAAGACTTTCTTGAAGATTCGGCTAATTGTCTCTCTTGAATGTTGGAACCTCTCTTGTAAGTCTCTATTAGATGACCCTCTACCAACAGCATACAAGAAGATCCCAACCTGTTCTTCCACTCTAAGATAACGTGTATGTGATAACCAATGTCGTGATATCATTAAATTACACAAGTTTATAAAAACATATCTTTCCATTCTGAACATGTTAAAGATTCGGTCAGAATTACCAACAAGTATTTCATTAACCCACTGTACACCAGGTAGAGAACCATCTGTACATGGTTCTCTAATTGTCAGTAATGAATGCAATAGTGGTACAGCTATTAGGAGCAACAACTCCTCCTCTTCTTCAGTATCAGAGGAATTTGACATTTCTGTTCCAAAATTAGTAAAATACATTATATTAAAAGAGATCAACTCTTACCATCCATGACATAAAAGTCCAAATAAAAAATAAATTAATAGCATACATGATATAAAATTTCATGATATAAAATTTCAAAAAAGAAATCAACTTATAGCATCCATGATATAAATTTCCAAAAGGAGATCAACTCATAGCATCCATAATATAGAATTCTGAATAAAACCATTAATAACTAAAAGTTCATCATCCACAAACTGTACGACTAATTACTACTTGTTCATCATCTAAATTGAAAAAGACAATAACACAAACAAATTGTTCAAATTGTTCAAGATAAACTAACAAATGATGATTCTTCATTCAAGCATATTTAGAAATATGATTCTTTTCTCTAGCTTTGTTGAAATAAATGAGTCCCTCCACTTGCTGTCTTCCCACATACGCTTCACTGCCTTCACATACACCTCTGTAAGCAGATCTTCTATGGAGTCCAAAACCTGCTGACATGCTTGAATAGTGACATCAGAAACATATTTGGAGGGGTTGTTTTAAGAAACTGTATGATTCTGTTTCCTATCATCCAACTTCGCACCACACAACTCACCAATCTTCGCAATTGCATTATTGACATTAGTAGTACGACTGCGTTTCCTCTTTGTTGTGGGAGTTCTATCCAGGTCCCGATTGACAGTTGGAGTTTGATGTGAAGGCAGCTCTTCTTCAGTCTCTCTTACATCATCAATTCATGTCTCTTTGATCGGTGACTGAACTTCATCTACATTGAATTCCATATCATCATCATCCAAGCTCACAGGGTCTGGAATGTGAGTAGATTGACTGACTGCCAGATCACCTCGTGCATATGAATCTCCAAAGATGATGCACAGTTCTTTATAGTAAGGTAATCCGCTCTTCTTAAATTTAACCCAACTAGGGTTTGCCTGGAATAATTATATTAGAAATAATTAGATTTACATCAATTGAATATATCATCAAATTTTTTTACTATTTTTTTTATTTACCTGGACAGAAGCTTCCCATACTCTCTCATCATAAATTTCTACTGTATTATTCTCTTCTTTCCACCTAATACCACTCTGCCCCACCAACTTCTTGAAGCTACTATAATCGATCCTCAATTTGTTCATCTTATTACGTAGTTGTTCTTTGGTAAAACTACGACCGGTTCTACTCTCAAGTCTTGTCTTGATGTCATGCCATCCTACTTTGCTAAAAGTAGCATTTGTTTTGTTTCCATTTTTCACGTTATCTAACATCAGAATAATGAAACAGTCGAGTTCATTTGCTGACCATCTAACAGTATCAACGTTCAAATTGCTTCTGTTTGCCATTGTAGTCTGATACAGTAAAATATGAGTATAATTAATGGTCTAAATGGATATTCACTCAAAGACATCAATTACACAAAATAAGGTAATAACTTAATAAAAAGCACACAACAAGAAGCTTTGAGCATATTTACTATCAACAACCGAGGGTTTCCATATGCAAAAATGCAAAAAAACACAGGTCTATCTAGCAATATGCCATCAGAAATTTAAACCCAAAATGCCTTTGCATCTCATTTAACCCTAAAACAATGCAATGACGCAATCCACACGGCTATTGAAAACTGACCAACCTGAGGTGTCAAACAAGAGGCACAAAAAATTGTATCAAAATTGAAGGAAGCAACTGATTTCCAGAAACAGAATTCAGTTTCTAATACGGACATCAAACCCAAAGAACAAAATAATACAGTGATGGGACAAGATTAAGGCTACGACTACAGCTTTACAAGTCATCTATATAGATGAGATTTCCAGAAACATAATTCAGTTTCTGAGAAAACAGAGAGAGAGAGAGAAAAAAAAAATTACAGATCAAACAGAACCTCCATACAAAATTTTCCTGATTTTTCAGGTTTTTTTTTTTCAATTTACATTAAAAAAATGAATAAATAAAAACCTATTTCATATGAAACTTTTCCTTTTCCATCAAATTACATGGAAACAAATGGAGCCTAAGAAAATAAGGCTTACATCCACAAGCTCCTCAGTTTGTTGTCAACTTTAACAATGATTGGGATCAAAACTCAAATATTAAAAATAAACAAACTAGCAACAAATTCATTCATTGTGAATAGTACAGGCTTGCACATCAACTGGGATTGAAAGCCCTGCAGAAGGAATCCAAACTTCTATAACAAAGCTACCATGAATCACCCTCTAACAGTAATGAAGCAAAGTATGGACGTATCCAGTATCCATAAACACAGAATCACCAGCAACTTACAGAGACCAGGGTTCCTTTCCCATTAATAAAAAGGCTATTCCAAGTTCTAAGTGTATCTTCAATAATTTTAAGAACTGATGCCAAAACTGTGTCTTACATGTTTGGCAACATCAATTCACATCATCTGAGTGAGAAAATAAAAGGTTCAGAACTATAAGAAACACACAACTGTTCTCTTTTTAGTATACATTCACTGTTTGTAATTAAGCAAGGTTAATTGTCTCTTCAACAATTTATGATAGGTTCTTCATTGTTTGTAATTCATTTGTGCAGAAAGTTTGCTGTTCTCAAAGCAATAACATAAGAACATCAGCAGAAAACCAGGAATAGTTTGAATTCATCCCACAGTTCCTAATCATCCCAGCAAAATTGCGTAAAGCTGAAGCAGTCAAGGAATTGAAAATCCCCCACACCACAAGATTTAACTAATTGGGGTGTGGGGTGGGGGAAGAGAAACGAAACAACCATAGTTGTCGGGGCACCTGATTTTCCAAGGCATCACAAGGGCACCTAAATGCCTTGGTGGCAGTGCCTACATGACACCTTGACAACTATGGAAACAACAGATAATGATAGTGAACAATGGGGGGCGAGAGCTTGAAAGCGAAACCAGCAACAAAAATGCCAAGTGCCTAGGCTTTGACCTTGGGAATACAAAAATAAGCAAAGGGGAAATCCCTTACTATTCTTACTCTACACCAAAAACAATACCCTAAGGCTCAATTTCATCAACTCAATACAATTTTTGGAACTGGCCCTAAGGGGAAAATCCTAAAATAAATAGAAAACAGAAGTGAAAGTATGTCCAATACCCAAAACCTCACACTCTAACCACATCACCATATACATTAACTAAACTAATACAAAAGAAAACATTTCTCATAAAGAAAATCAAACCCTAGAAGTACACACTTGTCTCCCAACTTCATGCTCAACCATCCATAAAATCGACCATGTCATTCTCTGTCTTCAGCTTTCACTGGAACGAGGAATTCGCCTGCGAAGCAAGGCACTTTATATCTCTAATTTCATGAGCAAATCTCCAAGAAACTTACTCATTAGAAGATCCAACTGTGGTTGTCGCCGAATCACCCTCCACCATGATGTCATAAAATCCCTCATGTAATTCTAACTCCAAATCCAATCAAAGAGGAACCACCTCTGCTCTTACAGAACTTCCTTCAACAATTGGACCTGAATACACACATCCTCAGTACATCTCCTGTCTCGATGTGATGACTCCCCCAACCCCCCAGAAGACCCGAATGTTCCATAAAGGAACCATTAAAATTCAATCTGACATCCTATCTAAATGGCAAGAGAACCATAGAAAAAATGGAAATGAATCTCCTTCTATAATGATCATAGCACAGCTAATAGTGCAGACCTCGAAAGGAACCTACCTTTTCCTTAAACAAATAAAACTAGCAAGTGAAGAAATAGACTTGAAAAAACTCCTAATCTAATTAGACTTGCTAATATAATCCCGTCAGAAATTAACACAATCAGTAAATTGATCATAACGTTTCCACTACAACTCAGAATTGCAAGATCTTTTTCCTGTTGGATCGATAACTCAATAACCATTCAAATAATACAAATATCATTTAAAACAAATAACTTTTCACTTTCCAAAATGAACCCTAAGAAAAGTGAAGAAAGTAACCAGATTTTCTACCATGCAATACTTGCAATCACCAAAAGCTAGTCCATGCTCAGTTGAGCATATCCAGGCCAATGTTTTCAATGCTATGAATGAGCAATGCAAAACCATCATCGTTGAGAAAAAAAAAGAGTTTGGATGACAGAGGAACGAACTGATTGCAGCGACGATCGACCTAACAGAAAGATGAACCTGAAGGCGAATCCTAAACAACAAATTGCAAAAATCAGTGAGTTGCATCTACTTCTTGCAGAAAACGTTGTGAGAGAGACATAATCCGTTGAGAGAGAGAGAGAGAGAGAGAGAGAGAGAGAGAGAGAGAGAGAGAGAGAGAGAGGGGAAGGAGAAGACACTTCTTGCAGAAAACGTTGTGAGAGAGAGAGAGAGAGACAAAGAGAGAGAGAAGTACCTTTTTGAGACCCAAGAGTTGCAGAAGAAGAGAGCTGCACCAACTGAAGAAGAAGAGAATATATGACTTTTTATTGGGGTTGAGGCTCGTATCGCGAATAGTTTTAGGGTTTTGTTCTTTTTAAATGTGTTCTAGAACGTAAAAACATGGTATACCATGTTCTGAAATTTTTGTTCTAGGATGTTCTTTTCATCCGGTTCGTTCTTTGAGAACGGAAGAACAAACCAGATTTACCAAACGGATTTTGGTTATTCTTGGCTATTCTGAACACTTTTTCTGTTCTATCAGAACTGAAGAACAAAAGAACTGTTCTCCCAGATAGTTACCAAACGCAGCCTAAATTGACTCGAAACAAAAATAACGGATTGAGAGCCGGAGTGGCATCAAAGGGGGCCAAACGGGCCTTAAATTCCGCTCCCATAGTCAGTGTCTTCCGTCACTCAGAAGTGAAACTCTGCCCCTCGGAAGCCACGTGTGCGGTAACCCAATTTTCTTTTGTTTCTGATGGGAATGATAATATTGATATATAAAGTCCGAAAAGCCTTATTTCGCTGTACTTGTTCGACCGTGTACTCTCTCTAAATTGTACTCTCAACGGCAGATTCAGATTCCTTGAGAGCGAGCCTCGAATTCTAGGGCTTTTTTTTTTTTCCTCTAAAATTTTGATTTTGAACCGGCTTTTGCTATTAGAAAAATTCATAAAGAGATCCCTCCGATCAGAGGATCTGTGAACATTTTGGTCTCTACTTCCTTGCCTTATTATATTTTTTTTTTTGGGTTTTTAGAAATGGTTTGATTTGAGTTTCCATTGAAATTCTGGAATAGAATTTATTAGGGGACGATTTCTGGTTTCTGTTCTTGCATTTACGGTTTGTCTCCTCTCTTTTGACATTTTAAAGCGGTTTGGTATAATTGGAGAGAGGATTGGGGAAAATGCAGCAGAGATTAAAGCAGCAGCAACAGGCCTTGATGCAACAGGCATTGCTTCAACAGCAACAGCAGCTATACCACCCAGGCGTACTCGCAACTGCTATGTCGCAGGTTCGGCCTTTTATTTTCTTATTACGAACCTTTTTCATGTGAATGTGTCTGTTTTGTCGTTTATGGGGTTCGATGGAAATAGCTTATTTTTCAGTACGTTCGCGGTTTTAAGGCATTGTTTTTCAGAGGGTTCGATTTATTCAATTTTACTTTTTCCCAACCGTTTCCTTCCTGGGTTATCGGCTTTTTTTACCTTTCATTGGTGATTATGGTTGTTTGATTCTGAGTTGCACTCTTACTTTCCTAGTGCATGCTTGAGAATAGTCTCTCTCAATTCACTCTCTCTGCACCCTCCCCTTCTCTTTAAATGTATCTCTGCTACTTTCGCAATGTCAGCTTTTTTTAGTTGCTTTCCTAATAAGATGTATTGCTATGTTGTTCAATGTCAGCTTTTTTTAGTTGCTTTCCTAATAAGATGTATTGCTATGTTGTTCAGACTTTGCCATGGCTCTGTTTTACGTTTCTAAACTTTATGCCTTCTAGAGTTCGTATTGCTTCTGGTTATTAGCCTTTTGTTGATTGTTCAGATTACTTTGCTCGAAATGTTATTCCACTTCCTGTAAATGTTTTACCTACCGCTCCAATAGGAAAAAGAAAGAAATTTTATTTTAGTTACTGTATTTTTTCCTTTTTTTTTTTTTTCACAATATCCGCTTATTTTAGTTGCTTTTCTACTAAGATGTATTGCTATGTTGTTCACACTTGCTCTTGTTTGGCTCTGTTTTACATGTCTGTTTCTAACTTTTATGCCTTCTAGAGTACGTATTGCTTCAGTCTTTTAGCCCTTTGTTGATTATTCATATTACTTTGCTCAAAATATTATTTCACTTCCTTTAATTGTATTACCTACTGCAATAGGAAAAACAACAAAATTTTATTTCATTTCCTGTATATTTTCCTATTTTTGATAATGTCAGCTTATTTTAGTTGCTTTTCTACTAAGATATATTGTTATGTTGTTCTCACTTTGCTCTTGTTTTACATGTCTTTTTCTAACCTATATGCCTTTTAGAGTTCGTTTTACTTCAGGTTTTTAGCCCTTAGATGATTATTCAGATTACTTTGCTTGAAATGTTATTTCACTTCCTGTAATTGTATTACTTACTGCTATAGGGAAAAAAAAGAAACACCTAAGCTACCTCACAGATGGGAGCTGCAATGACATTGGATATATTTGCCAATGTTCGGTGTATTTTGCATTTTTATTGAATCTAGTATGAAAGTAAGGTTATGCGCATTTGGGCTTTATGATACCCAATACCAAATGATACTTTGTGTTTCTCATGTAAGATCTATGGTTGAGGTTTCTTTTTGATAGTACCTTATTTGGCTAATTGACAAGGGTGTTCAGTGTTATGCAACTGCATGATAGCAAATGCTCATCTGTTACGTGATTTTGGCGGATTGATTATTAATGTATTTACTAGTGAAGGGCTTTCATGTTTTCCCTTTTAGTTTTTAGATTGTTTCTCATTGTGGGTTGGATATGTATTGTCATATTTATCTTATCATAGCATTGTGAATTGGTCTAGTTTTTTCTGCTTGTTATTGCATTAAGATTTATTTAATTTTGTATTGAGCTACTGCAGCTCATGATTTTCTCCTCTAGCTTTAGGGGATGGGATCTTGGCTAGAATCTTTTATTGTTCATAGGACCTTCTTTTTGTTTTGGGATGTTTGTTTGAACTTTTTAGGACATCCACTTCAGGTTTGTTAGGATTATTTTCGTTTGTTTTTTTCTTCTTTTTTACTTTTACATTTTGCAGATGGATCCGGTTCCAAGTGGAAATCTGCCTCCTGGGTTTGATTCATCTTCATGCCGCAGTGTGTGAGTGCCATGTAACATTTTCTTCTTTTAGGGGGTGGCTCTTCTTGGGTTTTTCTTTTGCCTTCTTTTCCTCTCTATGCTTTTGGGCCATGGGTTGTGAGCATGTTGTTTTAAGAGATTGCTTGAGATAACTTTTTCTGTCATTTCTTTCTAAAACTTCCCTGTCCGGAATGGGCTATCCTGCTTTCTAGAACTTCTGTTTCTTTCCCATTTATTCTGTGGCTTCTTAACCCATTGATTAATTAATATGGACTTTGAAGGTGCTTAATAATATGCATACCTTTAATTTTCTCCACTATGTGGTGGACATGCTCTGTTTTTTATCTGCTGATTAGTTCTAATAGCATTTGCTTTTCAGTTATGTAGGAAATATTCATGTCAATGTCACCGACAGTCTTCTTGCTGAAGTTTTCAGTAGTACGGGCCCCCTTGAAGGATTCAAGCTCATTAGAAAAGAGAAGGTTTGATTCAGTAATTACCTAAAGCCATTTAGTTGCTGTATTATTTTGCTTATTATTTATTTCTAATTTATGTTACGAATATTAAAGCCAAGTTCCTTAGCAGTTGCATGGCTTAAATATTTAGACTAATATCGGTAATTTTTTGAACACTTGAGCTGACTGTCCCATTATTCTAGCTCAAGCTTCTTAGGCACTCCAGTATTCTTAAACCCTTCAATAACTCTTAAGGTTTATTTGATTTTTCTTCCATCAAGTCAACTTAGTATGTAAAAGAATCAGCTAAACCCTGAATCTTTGAATCTGGCAGTACTACTGAAAATGGTGTAATGACACAGAAGTTGAGGTTTTTCAGATTCCTAGATCAACCAAACGTGGTTTTAAAGATTGAGCACCCTGGATCGGAAAACCTGAATTAGTCCACTAATGGGCCTGCCCAAACAATAAAACTCAAATAGAGGTTGAAATGGTAGTTCTGTAATTTTCTAGAATAATATAAGGGCACTTTGGGCGAGGGATAGTATATTGGGATGCAATAGGTATTATGATTTATTGTTTTGAGGACAAACTTGGACGCAAACTGAAGGAAATGATATGTTAAGACTAATTTAGGCAGGAAGAGTTATAATGGGGAGAAAGCATTTAAAGCTATCCATTAATTGGGGGAAAGAAGGTAGTCATTTACCTTCAGCCTGAGAGCCGGGGGGGGGGGGGGGGGGGGGGTGGCAACCAGTCTCTATTTCAACTGTTAGAACTATAAAGGCACCAAGTCAAACCAAGGCGTTGGAGGCTTGACGGGGTGCCTAAACGACCAAGGCGCCTGCCTAGGCGATCAAGGCGCCCACCTAGGTGATCAAGGTGCCCGCCTAAGCGACCAAGGCACCCAATTTTCCAAGGCTTCACAAGGCCGCCTGGGTGCCTAGGTGGTGCCTAGACGATGCCTTGACAACTATGGTTATAACTCACATGATAGGTCTGCGATGGACTTGCAATATTCAGGATAACGTTGCCAACTCACTGTTCTATGAAAGCAACAACAGCAAGTAACAGTGAGTTAAAATTGATTAAGAAAAACACTGAAATGGAACCTGGCACAAGGAGAGAGAGGTCAGATTGCAGGTTCGATTCTCTTTGCAGGGTGAATGTTTGGGGCCAAGGTTCTAGGGTTTATGTTACTTTCTTTGGGGGAAAAATCTCCCAAGAATCTCAGAGTGAACTGAGTTGAATCAAAGGAGTTCTATCAAATGTTCCGAACCAGCAAGCACCACACAAATAGGGAATAGGGGAAATTAATGGTAAAAGTGAAATGGAAGGAGAAGAAATAAAGGAAGAACAAGATCTGAGATAAGAAGAAGAAATAGAAGGAAATAGGAGGGGAGAAAGTTCAGAATCGAGGGAAGAAGAGGGAGAGAGAAAGAGACATAAACCACAATTGCTTTGCTGCTTTGCCACATGGGCACACTCTAACCATAACTCAGCTTTTCATTCTATTCCAATTTTTATAATTCATTGGATACATCTATATATAAAGAAAAAGGAAAATAGACTCCTAATCTAAGACTTAACTAAAAATAAATCTAAGCAAAATCCCAATATAATAAGATAGAAGATAAAAACCTAATCTCTTAAAATAGAAATAGAAATTAAATAAGAAATTATTACTGAAATTCCTACCTTATCTAAAACTTCCTCAAAATAAAAGTTACAAGGTTATCCCAAACAAAATAATATTCCTATCCATATACATCTTAGTTTGTGGGCCTGCCATTGGATTAATTCTCCCTGGCTTGAAAAAATTTGTCCTTGAATTTTATAGAGGTGAGAAATTGCTTTGTATGGTGCACATCCAATTTTAACCATAATAGAATTCCGATAGATCACATGTAGTACGGATGTAGTCCGCCAGTTGTTGGCCTTTTTGTCAAAGAATGATGGTGGGATCGCAAATTTGGTCATCTCATAGTCATGAACAATATCAGGTGTGCTCATGGGGTCCTTTTCAATTTTCTGATGTGGCACCTCAGTAGACTTGGGAATTTATTCAGTTGCTTCCTTTTGCAACTCAACTATTGGCTGGAGTGTAGGTGGTGACTCTTTGGCATAGAGCATGCTTCGGTAGCCAACCCATGAAGTCATATCGTCTGTGGTACATGGGATGATGCAGTAGTAGTGTCATGGATGAATCGACATGAACCAATTTGGCTACCCAAGTCAAACCTGAACCGGTTCAAACCCAAACCAGTCTTCTGGTCTGGAAAGGATTGGTAGATGATCAATTGAAATAGGAAGTTTTAGTATTAAATTTCTTTATTTATTATCTGTTTTGAACAAGGATTTCATTCCATAGATACAACATATAGTTTCTAAACTTATGTCAATTAGTTTAGGAAAGTTTTAGCTTTAAATAGAACATGTATTAGGTTTTTATTGATATATTGGAAGATTTGAATGAAAAGGAAGAATTGATTTTGGTAGTGAGCCTACGGCGGAAGTTTGAAACTCTCTCTCTCTCGTCTATGTGAGCAGGAACAGCCATCCTTGGACTGGTTTCCCCCTTCTTCTTCCTTTCTCCCTCTTTCCCTATTTCTTCCTCTTTCTTCTTGGCCCCTCCCCTATTCTGGGCGGCAGTTCCAGCCCACCCAAGGGACTTCGTACTCCCTCATCTCCTTCCCTTTTCCCCTGAACTTCTGGTACAGGTTTCCTGGACCTAAGAGGTTCTAACCCTATATCCCCTTACCTGCCAAATCCATCTAAGCCAAGGACATTAAGCTTCAAACCAGGCCTGCAAACTGTTACTATCGGTTTTCCTGATTTCAGAGGTTTGTTACTTACCCTTGCTGGTTGTATCAACCTCTCTTTGGTCAGATTCAAGACAATAGAGGGTTACGATTCTGTTTTCCCAGTTTCGGGTCCATCCGGGAGCTTCTGGCTGAGATCTCCTTCCCCAACCCAATCTGATTTGCCTCCTCAAGGTCTGAACGTGAATAGCTTGAGGTTGAAGAAAGCTTTTTATTGTTGGTTTCTAGAAATACCCTCACTTTGATATTGAATCTTATTTTGTCCCTTTTAAGTCTTTCTTCCAAGTTTAATCTTATTTCTTTATTATAATTCCAGTTTCATCCTAAGGGATCATAAGGGTCTGTTTGGTTCTCTACAAGTTATTAGAAAGTTCTGAATAATTACAAGTCTGCCATTACTGGTTGAGTTTTGGACTTATTTACAGTTCTGCCATTGTTTATTGAATCAAGCTTGCTTATTATTTGGGTGGGCCTACTAGAGGATCTAATTAGGGTTTTCTCAACCCGGATCCCGCATCATGGGAAGGCTAGATGATGAAAAAAATTCCTATCACTATCAACTATACCACATCGCTTTTCCAACCATTATCGATTGATTCGGATGATGTGCTTGGAAGAATCAAAGACCTCACACTAAGCGCTATCAAAATATGAAGCAATTGGGATTCGATGTAGACATTACCGTCAAATTGAATGATGATCTGATTTGTTTGAGATAACATCCCCAATGTGGACTGCGATACGAAATTGTCATCTTGCCCTTCATTGACGAGTAAAGTAACCAATTTTCCACTAGGCAAACGACATCGAGTTGTGAAAATATAGGAATCATGCCAGGTTTCACTCTGATACCAATTGATGTGAATCCCAAATCAGAAAGCTCCGAATTAGTTCACTAATTCGCCCACCTAAACAAGAAAACACAAATGGAGGTTGCAATGGTAGTTCTATTTTTGGAATAATACAAGGGCACTTTGGGTGAGGGATAGTATATTGGGACGTAATAGGTATTATGATTTATTGTTTAAGGACAAACTTGGAAGTGAACTAAAGAAGGATACGCTAAGACTAACTTGCTAAGACTAACTTAAGAATGCAGGTTATAAGGGGAAAAACATTTAAATCATTCTGTGTTTGTTTGGTGCAAGGGGTTTAGGGCGGTTGTCTTGTCTGTTTATGTTGATGACATTATTATTTAAGATGATGATGTATCTGGCGTTGTAGAGATCTAGTCCCATCTTCATCAACATTTTTAGATGAAAAACTTGGGTGCTTTCCTGTATTTTGAGGTTCTACGGAGCAAAAAAGGAGTTGGTCTGTCCCAGTGCAAATATGTGCTTGATCTTTTATCTAAGACAGGTTGCTTGCATCTAAACCCATTGATACTTCAATGGACCCACATCAAAAGCTTGGTACTTGTGATGGAGAAATATTTGAAGACATCCATCGGTACAGGAGACCAGTTGGGAAATTAGTATATCTCACAGTTACCAGGCTTGATATGTACTTTTCAGTTGGGTTGTTATTCAGTTTATGCATGCACCAAAGAAGGCACAATGGGATGCAGCTTGTTACATACTGAAGTATTTGAAGCGAGCTACTAGAAAGGTGCTTATTTATCGTCCACATCAGAGTGGATCTGATTGCCTACTCTAATGGTGACTGGCTGGTGCTAGTGATGATAGGAGGAGGTCAACCGTAGGTTTTTTGTACGTTTGTTGGTGGCAATTTGGTAACCTGGCAAAGCAAAAAAGCAAAAGACGGTTGCTCGGACCATTGCTGAGGCTGAGTATTGAGCTATGGCTCATACTGCAGTTGAGCTCATGTGGCTGAAATCCTTATTGTAGGAGTTTGGACTTCCTGTCACGCAACAACTCACTTGTGACAGCTAAGTTGCTATCTACATTGCCAGCAATCTAGTTTCGATGAACATACTAATCATTTTGAAGTGGATTGCCAGTTCTTTTGGAATGCTGTTTTGCAGAAACTGACTGCAACTCCGTTTGGTCCTTCGTGTGGGCAGCTAGGCGATATCTTTACCAAACCCATGTTTGGTTCCGTGTTCTGTAGTGGTATATCGAAGCTGGGCATGGGCGATGTGTATGCTCTAGCTTCAGGGGGGAGAGTTGAAGTTTGGGTACACACTACGGGGGGTTTGTCGTTATTGTTTGTAGCTCTCCTTTCCTTGTTTCCTTGGCTTCGAAGATAGTTTATATATATAGTCTATCTAGTTTTTCTTTTTTTATTATTTTTCTTTCCTTAGAGACTGGGACCCCTAGTTACACTAGAGTTCATTTACTCTGTAATGTTCTATTTTCCAGTTTTATATTAACTTGATTGGGAAAGGGGAAACATGCTATGGTTTATTGCTCCTCTTGGAGTTATTGATCCCTCGACTTCTTTTTTCTTCTTCTCTTCTCTCTCTCTGTCTTCCATCTCTAGGTTACTGGTTTGTTTATTTTTTTTTTGTTCTGTCCAAAGGTCATTTAAGTCTTGAAGTATTTGTCTTCAGTCCTAGTGAGCATATAACCACTGTGTGTGCTCTGAAAATTTATGGATGAGGTGGAAAATAATGCGAACTCAATATTTCCAAGTAGAATTTTGTATGTCTTTAAGCATAGGCTGCTGTATCTATAGTTTTATCTTTTTTACTTTCATAAAATATTTTGTTCCATGCGTATCTGGGAAAAAAAAAAGAAAGAAAGAAAAGAAAAGAAGAAAATGTTACATGTAAACTGAGAATCTGATGGCAAAGGGAAACTCATGAATGACTCGCAATATTCCTCTTTGCAGCAGGATCTTTTCTCAAACCAACCCAGAAAACCAGAATGAATTCTTTTTTTTTTAGAAAATTGCACTTATCTGAAAATCCGGCTGTTGGTTGACCTTTAAACTTGGAGAGAGTATTGTTTAGGATGTGCTTGATGACATACTGAAAACTGAAGGTTATCCGACCAGTGATGAAGAAGTTATGAATTTTTGAAAACTGTCTATATTTTGATGCCGCCCCTGACCAGAATCAGTAATGATAATTATGGCTGAAAGTCGATAATCTTACAATGTTCGCAACCTTTGATTAGTACCAATGGAATCGCAATTTATATAAGATGAGGTAGGAGAGAGATTAGACAGCAAGAGAATCAAGAAAACTCAAGAACAGAACCTGCGGTTGAGTCTCACAACCAAGGAGACTCAGCTAGAAATCATAACAGATTTTCTGATTTATCAAAGTCTGCCTCCCTCTTTTCCTTTATTCATATTTATAGAGTTGGATGAATACAATCTATAGAAGGACCAATTTCCTTGTGGGAATGTCCAAAAATAAAACATGAATAAGAATAGAAACTTTCCTTCACAGGTTATAGGAAGTTTCCCAAAAAAAAAAAGAAAAAAAAAAAGAAAAGAAAAGATAAATTAATTGTTCCATAACTAAACTCTATGCTAACACAAATTTAGGGAACAAATCAAACAAACTTTGGAGAATAGATTGCGCCAGATTCTTTTGGTACAGCTGTACACAAGCTTGCGGTTTTGGTACGGCTGTACCAGCTCATGTGGCTTGCGGCTGGGTTTCTTAGCTTGGCTAATTTTATTATTTCTTCTTCTAGCATATACTTGTACAGCATCAGAATCATCTACGGTTTGCTCTCTATGTTAAGGTTAAAGACTTTCTTGGCTAAATGGTCATGGGGATTTATCTCTCTGTAAAAAGAAGTTATGGGACTTCAGTGGGGCTCATGGTGCTCAGGGAGGCGCCTATTTAGAAGAATAATTGATGTAGGCTAACCTAGGGTCTCTAGTTTACCCTACTCTAACACGACAAACTAACAGAAAGATTAAAGAAATAATTAACTAATGTGTAGGAACTGTTATGTGCAGCAACGCACATGACATGCTTACGAGATTAGTATCATGATAACCACAAGTAAAGAATAGTATAAAGCCAAGTAACATGATCAACTAAGCAATTATTAATTAGGTTTCATGTCATGTTCATAATAAACCATAGGTTAAGAAGTACTAATGTGCAAAAGATTTCAAAACTCTTAAAACTAACAAGATTAAATGCCTAATGATTAGATAAACCCATGAACATGTAAAAACAGTAACTTCCCAATAATTAAAGAGATGAAATCCTAATCATAACATGCTAAATATGAAGGTTCAGCTCTAACGATGCTATCAAAGTGGCTGCCCACGTTAGTAAGCACTAACTTGGCATTCACTATGGCAGAAATTATGTAGATTAGAGTTACAGCTCAACATAATGTACTAGAACAAAAATAAATAATCCAACAGCAGGTTATCACTATGATAATGGGTAACAGAAAAGGGTGGGTATAAGGAAACACTAAAAGAACTAAGGCTTACTGTGCTGTTAGAGTTACTGCAGGGATTCTTGGGTCAATTTCTTTATAACCAGTAACCAAACAACAACAAAAAAGAGAGGGGAACAAGGGGTACTGCTGAGAGCAGTATGGGAAATTTCTGCAACCAGAAAGGGGAGGGAGGAAAAATAAGAGAGAGAAGGAAGGAATGAATCTGTCCACAGATTCAGGGGAAGGGGACGTACCTGTCCTGATCATAGGAGAGAAACCGAGAGAGAGAGGAGGCTGGATGGCTTGCATACCTGATGGCTGATAGAGAAGAGAGAGATGGTTGCTTTACCTGCAAGAGAGAGAGAGAGAGAGAGAGAGAGAGAGAGAGAGAGAGAGAGAGAGAGAGAGAGCCGAGAGCAATTTTCTGCTTTCTATTTTTCTCTATTATCAATAATCATCATCTCAATTTCATTCATGAAAAAAGAGCCTATATAAGGCTTACACTCCTAATAACATTATGATTCTAAAATCTCAATAAAAATAAAGTCCTAAAACAACTCTAACTAAAACATACTCAATCGTGGATCACATAGAGGGGGTGGGGTCCACTAATCTAAATGAGAACAAACTAACCCACGTTACTGTGTGGGGTCCACCAAACAGAAATAAAATAAATAAATAAATAAAAAAAAACAGAAGAGTCCTAAATCAATTAGAAATCCTAAATCTACTAGGAATCCTAGTATTACTAGGTGTCGATGTCCTCATTAATAATATCTTGAGGAGTTTTGTGTTACTGGTGGAAGACTGCTCCTGAGGTTGGGAATTAATGTTATGTGGGATTTTGGGAGGATGAATCGCATAATTGTCGTGGCACCATGGTTTCGCTAGTTGGAGGCCAAGGTACCAAGTTGAGTGGCATATATTATTTCCTGTCCATTAGTTACCATATTTTTATACTTATTTATGCAATAATCCTCCCTTCTTTTTTGTTGCCTGTATAGTAGGAGTGCCTTTTTCCCTAGGTATCGCCTTGACAACTATGATGAATGGCTTGGAAATCAGAAGTTAATGCAATCGTTTTCCCAAATTATAGCTTTTTTCCTATTAAGGATTTAGCTTGATCAGATGGTTGTGTCGGAGTGATTAGATTATTTGGTAATGCGTTTAGAAGAAAGCTCTTGGGCCATGAGGTTGCAAGATAATATTGATTTCTCAGTTGAGGATTCCAGGAGATGGAAGGATGTTGCTATGGGAATTCTCTGTGAGATCCTACCATAATTTCCTTTCTGATTAAGAGTCTTAAGATTAGTGAGAGATATAGGAAGAGTATGCCATCCTGTTCCTTCTCAAGTGGGTCTTTTGCATGTGTTCTATAGTCGATAGCCATTTAAAATCAGAGATTCTAAGCTAGCCAGTAAATTTTTTTTTTGTGTTGTAATGTGATATGGTCCCGGGTTGCAAAGCCCTGCCTGGGAATCACTATGGGCCTATCCAAGCTAATAAAACCCAATTACAAGAATGTAATGGCAAGCTTGTAATTTGGGTGACCAGTCAGCCCTTTAAGAGTTAGTGTTAATAGAATAGGACCAAACAGGGATTAGGGTTAAAGATATGGGGTTAGTCTTGGAAGGAAATATAAAATATGAATGAAACAGAATTCCTTTGATGGCAAAGAGGTTAAAACATCTCAAATTAACAAGACCTCTTTGCTACAGGATCTTAATTCAGTCTAATACAAAATCTGCAGAGAAAAGTAATGAAGAAAACCATTTATCTTGAAATCTAACCCTTGAAATCACTTGAAACTTGATGGGAAATACTCTTTGGAATGATTATGAAGACATATCCAAAGTTGGAGATGATCCGATCACAGATGAGAGAGATGTGATTTTTTAAAAACTACCTATCATCTGAAAACGGGACTGGTTTAGTTAGAGCTGGTCGATATGATTTTAATCTTTAATCCCACGAGCTTTCGTTGATCAAATCAGCACTTAATGGTATCGCAATTCAGTATGCAATAATAAGAACTTGAAGGAATTAACAGAAGGACAAGAAAACCATAAAACAGAATATTTCGGTTGAGTCTCACAACCTATGAGACTCAACCAGAAAATCAGGAGCTAAACTCTCTTCTTTTTTCTGGTCTAAATCTCTCCCCTGCAGCCAGTCTGCATTCTCTTTATTTATAGCTTTGAAACATTACAAATAAAATAGGAAAGAACGAAATTTAGTAAAACCAACCTTCCTTTATAATTTAGGAAGACTCTAAAACAATAAAAATAGGAAAGTTTCTAAAAACTGGAATTAGAAAACTAGATTTTAGGCAAGTCTTAGTCTCCAAGCAACTAAGACTTCTAAACTAACTAGCCTAATTTTTAGGAAACTAAACAATGGAAATAAATAAACTGAAAATTAGGAAACTAATAAAAAGAGTCATAATTAATGTTGTTGGTACTGTTCACGTGAACAGTACCGCGTGAACAGTGTTCACGTGAACAGTGTGGGTTGGGCCCATGTTGACACATCCTTGGGCTGATCCACTACTGGCTGGTCTTTGGACTGCATCAACTCCCCCCCACTTAAAAAGAACTCGTCCACAAGTTTTGTAATGGTGAAGAATGACTATAGAGGGGTCGGTAGGCAGCATCTGTTGATCTTGAAACTTAAACTGTGCTTGCGACGTTGGAAGAAAATCCATCACTTTGGGTCCACTTTCTTCAAGATATTTAGAAGGTATTACGAAATCAACATGCTCAACATCTTGAGGAAAGTCAAATGGAATCGTGGTATCCATGGGGACGATCTTATTCAATTCTTTGTCTTCCGCATTTTTCTCCATAACACTGTGGTCTTCATCAGAAATGTGGTCACTATTGTCAATCCATAGAGCTTTAGTAAAGGCATCAAAATTATCCACATCTACTTTTGAGGCAATCAAGACCATACTGGTGAATATATGGATTCCATATGAATCCTCACTATCATCCATGACATCCGTATTAGGAACAGAAGTGTCATCACTTTGCGGTTCACATACCTGTGTATCTGGGTTGGCCTCGATTGCAGCAACTAAGGAGTTTACCTTTAATTTTTTTGGACAATCTCTAGCAAAGTGACCATATGCATTGCAGTGATAGCATTGCACATCCATAGCTGCTACCATGGGAGTTTTACCTTTATCTATCGTTGGAGTAGCATGAGATGTAGTCCCTATGGCTTTACTGTTTGGTGTAGGGTGCTTCAATTCATAAGAACTGGAGGTGGGCTTTGGTGTTGACTTCAAAAGGTCCTCGGCTTGGAAAGCTTTATCAACACAGTCGTTAAAACTAACAATATCAACCACTCCCATTTTTTCTCTAATTTCAGGTCGCAGCCCCAAACTGAACCGAGATATCATTTGATCATCATTGTCTCGTGAACCTGATTGTGCACACAATTGGTCAAACTGATAGACATAATCTTCCATACTCATAGTGCCTTGTTGAAGATTATTCAGCTGGTCATGCAACCTTCTTTGGAAGGATCGTGGCAAATATTTTTCTTTCAATTCTTCCTTCATCTCCTCCCAAGTAGTGGGTTCTCTACGATTCCTCATGAGACTATATTCATAGTTACGCCACCAATCACGAGCACCCCCCACTAGTTTGGAGCGGGCCAATTGTAGCTTTCTAGGTTCGGGAAGGCTAAACCAATCAAAGTAGTCATCTAAGGCATTCAGCCAATCTTGAAAGGCTTCGTGGTCTTGTCTCCCATGAAACTCCTTGAGGTCCATCCGTACTTTATGGGTTTGGTAACGGATAGGTTCATCATAGTCGTCATAGGGTGGGTTGTGGTATTCCTCTCTAGGGACTCTTTGAGGAGCCCTAAGAATACGTCTTGGCATTAGGTTGGCATTAAGGGCTTCCCTTCTAGGGGCTTCCACTCTAGCAGGCCTAGGATGATCTAGCTCCTCCAAATTACTCATTCTCCCATCCATGCTATCTAACTTGGCATCCATTTTGGCCAATCGTTGGAGAACCAGATTAACAAGGTCATTGGGATTGTTGGACTGATTAGGAGAGTTAGAACTCTCCTCAACCTGGCTCTGATACCAATTGATGGCAAAGAGGTTAAAACATCTCAAATTAACAAGCCCTCTTTGCTACAGGATCTTAATTCAGTCTAATACAAAATCTGCAGAGAAAAGTAATGAAGAAAACCATTTATCTTGAAATCTAACCCTTGAAATCACTTGAAACTTGATGGGAAATACTCTTTGGAATGATTATGAAGACATATCCAAAGTTGGAGATGATCCGATCACAGATGAGAGAGATGTGATTTTTTAAAAACTACCTATCATCTGAAAACGGGACTGGTTTAGTTAGAGCTGGTCGATATGATTTTAATCTTTAATCCCACGAGCTTTCGTTGATCAAATCAGCACTTAATGGTATCGCAATTCAGTATGCAATAATAAGAACTTGAAGGAATTAACAGAAGGACAAGAAAACCATAAAACAGAATATTTCGGTTGAGTCTCACAACCTATGAGACTCAACCAGAAAATCAGGAGCTAAACTCTCTTCTTTTTTCTGGTCTAAATCTCTCCCCTGCAGCCAGTCTGCATTCTCTTTATTTATAGCTTTGAAACATTACAAATAAAATAGGAAAGAACGAAATTTAGTAAAACCAACCTTCCTTTATAATTTAGGAAGACTCTAAAACAATAAAAATAGGAAAGTTTCTAAAAACTGGAATTAGAAAACTAGATTTTAGGCAAGTCTTAGTCTCCAAGCAACTAAGACTTCTAAACTAACTAGCCTAATTTTTAGGAAACTAAACAATGGAAATAAATAAACTGAAAATTAGGAAACTAATAAAAAGAGTCATAATTAATGTTGTTGGTACTGTTCACGTGAACAGTACCGCGTGAACAGTGTTCACGTGAACAGTGTGGGTTGGGCCCATGTTGACACATCCTTGGGCTGATCCACTACTGGCTGGTCTTTGGACTGCATCATCCTTATAGGGTGAAGGTTATTTTGAGAAAGAGGAGATAATGCTTTGCTGAAATAATGGGAGGGGGGTTTATATCTTCAACTTTTCGATAACCAAGAAGCAGCGGAGGGTTACGAGCAGAAAATCCTAAAGGACTCTCTCCCTTTGAGTCTAAATCGCACAAGAACTTAGAATAGGGTTCATAATTGCAGACTCTCAGTTGCGACCCATGGCGAGACTGAATCTGGAAAATATGTTTGTTAATGGCTTGCTGAAACCAGCAGGGGTGGTAACAGCTGAACAGGCTACGTTTCAGGTGGCTTTTCTCTTAACAATACTTCAGCAGGTAAATACCTGGGGTTAGGGTTGCTTTGGACAAGGGAACTCACACCCAGTGTCAGAAGAAAAGGAGAAGGGGTGAGAGAGATCAAACTGTTTTTCCTCACTCCAGCAGTCACTCAACGGGACCAGTATGTGATGTAGTCCAAGGACCAGCCGTGAACCAGTCCAAGAACCAACATAAGGACCAATCGACATTGGTCCATGGAACCAGCCAAAAGCCAAGCCAAAACACTGTTCATGATACTGTTCACATGAACAGTTCCAATAGAATCTTTTTGCAATATTTTGTTTCTCTCTTTTGTTATTTCTTTCCTAAAGTTAGTTTAGATTTTATTTCTTAAGTTGATTTACTTTATGAGTCAATCTTAGTTGTTTCATTGTTTTAGAAACTTTCCTATTCTCTATAAAGGAAGTTTCTGTTTAGTTTCCTAAAAGTTGTTTTAGAAACTTTCCTATTCTCTATAAAGGAAGTTTCTGTTTCAGTTTGGAGTTCCTATTTTTGTAACTTTTTCCATAGTTTATAAATAAGAAGTGGAATGCTGGCAGCAGAGTTGGCCAGAGTTTAATATTAAATTTTGGTTGAGTATCACTGGTTGTGAGACTCAACCAAAACTCTGATTTTATTCATTCCCGTTTTCAGATAATAGTGGTTTTTTGAAAATTCATAACTTCTTCATCCATGGTTGGATCACCTTTAAATTTGGGTATGTTATCAAGCACATCCTAGAATACTTCCCCTCCAAGTTTGAAGACCTTCCAACAGCTGAATCTCAAGATAAGTGAGTAATTCTATAATTTTATAATTCTGGTTTGCTAAAATACCTGTTTGAGACCTACGGGCAAGATTGGTTTCGATCCCACCCGTTGGATCAAGCTCATATTCTGGGATATTGTTCCTCATATCCTAAGGATCAAGGATCCCAATTTTTGAAACATTCTTACAGACGGATTTGAAGTTGTGGAATTATTTATTCAATTTCAATTACTCTTGTTTGTTAAATTTGGGTTTGGACCAAGGATCAAGGTGCCGGTTTCGAGACCTGTTTCGGTCAGGCTCGAAACCGGCACAACTCGGCGAAACCACCGAAACCAGGCCGAAACCTGGTATTTTCTACCAGCTTTATTGACTCCATGGTTTCGAGGCTTAAAAATATTTTTTTTGTCTGATTTTTTTTTGTGTACCCTATTTAAACCATTTTACACCTATTTCTAATGTTAGTTTGCAAAAAAGACATAGAAAATAGCTACATGTGGTGTGGACCAATGTTTGATAGTGTACGCTGAAATATTACACAAATGTCACAATGTAGTAATGTACTAAGCTACTAACTATTAAGCCACTAATTAACAATATTCATTAAAAATTAATACATTGAAGATTGAACTTAGAAATTAGAAATCTCACCAGTTAGTTCCATGTGGAGCTTCGTGGTACATTTAAACCACGTGCAACATACCACTGATGGTGGCGATAACGCTCCTCAGATTGCAGCACGTATGTATCCCAAGACAAGGTATCACTCCAATTGTTCTGATAGTCTCTAACAGCCCATGAGTAGATAGAGTCATCAACATAATATAAGTACCCTTGTCGAGGGTAAGGCTGATCGAGTGTGTGTGTGGGTGGAGCAGGAGTAGGCATGAACGTCGGAGGAGGAACATACTCAAACTCCTGTTTATCTGCCTTCTTCTTATTTCTTCTATCAATATCACTCTTCATTAAGCTTGCCATAGCCTTCTTCACTTCACTTGGTAAGTGGGGCAACCCATAACATCCTTGTTACCACCAGCAAGATGCCACTTCAATCTAGTGGCACCACCTCCTTTTATCTGCTTGCCACAATAATTACATTGTGACTGTTTCTTATTGGCGATAAGTGGTATCCCATGCCTTCATGCAATGTCACCACTTGCGGTTGGTGCATCAGCCATTTCAAACACTTATACTGTTGAAACAAAAAGACAACAATTACTACAATTGAAACAAACTATATTTTCATTTTTAACAACACTTTATTACATAAATAATATCTTATAACTAAATAATACATCTTAAAGTAAAAAAACAGCATAGGTTTATCATTTTTACATTGCATTATTACATAAAACAGCAATATATTATAATTTCTAACGCATTTATATTTTTTCCATAAGTTAAAAATATTTTATTAATTTTTCAGTAATTAAAATGCACTTAAATCAACATAAAGAATTAGTACATATTACTTTTATTACATAAAACAGCAACCCACCATAAAATAGTAATACTTTTAAAAATAATTTTATTTATAAAGATTTTCAAAGTGAAAACAGAAATATTTTATCATTTATTTATATTTATTTTCAATTTAATTAATTATTTTATCAATATCCGAAAATTAAAATAATTAAATAAAAACAGAAAAATAATTTTACTCCATACAAAATGTAGATCACCTTATTTTGTTTAACATATATTTAATTCAATGCCATACAACATGTGTAAGATGTAATTTTTTCAAAAAATAGTTGTAGGAAAATCTTTTTTTTCAAACAGAAAATCTAATAAATAAATTATTTGTCAAAAAAAAAAAACTACTTCCATGGATTCATAGATCGGGTGTTAGAATCAAACATATAAAAAATTGGAAGCCATCCATGATGTTTGCATACCATTTCATTCAAAAATACACAAAATAGAGAAAATGACTTACCTTGAAGAGAGAGAGATGAGTTGAGAGCAAGAATCCTTGAATAATCTTGACAAAAGTTGATATCCTTTGAAGAATTGAAGATTTAGGAAGAAAAAATTGAGAGAAATGAGGTTGGAGAGGAGAAGGGGGAAAAATAGGAAGGAAGTGTCGAAAACTACTGATTTCGAGTAGGTTTCGACACTTAAAAGGTACTGGACCAAATTATTATGGGTCGAAACTGGGTTTCGACCGAAACCTGGTCGAACCCAATGGTTTCGGTTCGAAACCATGCGTAAATCAGTTTCGAGCCTGGGTTTCGTCTCGCCCAGGCTCGAAACCAAGTTGTTTCGGTCGAAACTTGAAGTTTCGACCGAAACCTCGAACAGTGGTTTGGACTGAATAGAGATCCTGTAGCAAAGAGGGATCTATGAAGTGGATGTGTTGAAACCCTCTTTGCCACCAGTATGAAGGAATGGTATTTAGTAGTAAACAAAAAGGGATTTAGCAGGGATAAAATATAAGAAAAGAAATAGAAGAAGGGAGGGTAGAACCAACCTGAGAGAGAGGAGGGTTCTGGTTTGTTGGGAGGAAGAACAGCTGCAGTTGCCTAGGTCACGCAGGCACCAGTCAAAAAACTCAAATTCAATTAATTCTATTCTATCCAATCTCTGTGTTACATGATATTTAAATAAGCTAGTAAAGACGTCCTAATCAAACACTCAACTGAAATAAAATTCATATCTAAGAGGACTCTAGCAACTTAAAGGACTACTCTTAAAGCTAACAATGATAAACATAAACAAAAGATGTGTCTTACTGCTACCTCCTATAATAAAAAATAAATTTGATTACAAGATAAATAAAATCGTTAAAAATCCCTATACATATCAGTCTCTTCTTGTGGGTTCGCCACTGCATCATAAGGCTATGAAAATGCCCATCATATCTTTCTTGCATGTGAGGTGTCTCTAGTTTCGTGGTCCCGTTATTTGGCATGTTTGGGTATGGTTTTCATCCACCATCGGCAGTGGATCTATGGCTGGATATTCAGTCCTCTCCTAGAGATGATATTGTATGACATCTGCTTGTATATGCAATAGCGTGTGTAGCATGGAATGAAGATGTTGGAGGGTTTTTTGAAGATTAGAAGAGTTTCTCTTGATTATGTGTGGATTGAGTCGTCTGTTGGTCAATTGGGCTTATGAAGCAAGGTAATTTGAACCTAGATCGGGCCTTTTAAAAGTGATTTTGGCATCAATCAGTGAGAAATGAAAGCTTCTGGTTACAGATGCTTATGTCATTTTGTGTTCTTGTGCATCTTTTTCTGAAGTGGTTTCTAAATACATACAAATGCTGTTTTTTGCCTATAGTGAATGAAATTATTTTCTGTTGCCAATCAATAAGTTTAAGAGTTTTTGTTTGAGTGCAATTGTCTGGTGGGATTATTCCAAAAAGAAATAGGAACAATAATGATGACAATAATGAAAGATATGGACTTTTGGATTTTCCTTTCCCTAGAGGATGCTTTGGTCTGTCAAAATTTCACTGATATGTTGGGTTCCTGATGTATGGTGTAGAGGTGTGAGGTTTCATATTTGCTTGTCGTTTCACTTGTAAGGTGGACGGGTAATCACTCAATCATTTATTTCTCAACTTTTCTTTTGCCTAAAAATTTGTTTCACTTATTGGGTAATCCCAATGGACGTTGGTAAGATTACGAGATTTTGGTGTAGTGCTTCTCTATGTGAGATGAGTTTCATTGGTAACCTATACCTATAGGTTGTGCTTCACACAGATAAACCAGATCTTGAGGCCTTTATGGCGTAGATGGATTTCAGTTGAGCTTGTGATCAACAATTCTTTCTACAAGGATGGTACATCTGGTAGCACCTCTTGTGACTCTTCACTGAGGCACATGCCTTTCTGCACTTCAGTTTGCCTTCATTTTGATTTTGTGTTTCTTTAGCATTTTGTGAGTTCTTACTCTTTTATGATTGGACTGTTTTATTCAAACAATCAATCTCTTAATTTGACCACTGCAACTGTTAGGGCTCCCTAATCTTCTGCTTGTTGTCTATGAATTGAAGCATTCATCTTGCATTTCTTTTTCTTCTTGTGACTATTGAATTGTTACTTCTTTTTCTTCTTGCAGTCATCTTTTGGCTTTGTGGACTACCTTGATCGTAGGTCTGCAGCTCTTGCAATAATGACATTGCATGGGCGCCAACTGTAAGATTCTCCCTTGTATTAGATTCATTGACTAAGGCCCTGTTTTTGGCTTTCTAAAAATTTATAGTGCTTCTTGTGGGGGACTTGGTGCCATTACCTATTTATTTAAATGGCTACCATATTTGGACGTTTGTTCTAAAAGCTCTGCACCTTCATTGAAGAAGTTGGTTCCAAATTTTATTGTGAAAAGATAGTTCAGGGATAATACCTTTGTCCATTCTGTTCTTTCTTACTGGGCATTGCAAGGTGGATTAAATTGCCTCTTCATGCTACATTTATGGGACTGTAGAATTGTTTCAATTTGTTGTCCAAAGGAAGGTTCCAATTGCTGGATTGTACAGCCAGTGTTTTTTGTATTTTATTTTTCTTGCGCTGGTTTAGTTATGGCCTTAATTGAGTTTGATATATTTCATTTGCAGTTATGGTCAGGCAATTAAGGTAAACTGGGCATATGCCAGTGGGCAGAGAGAGGACACTTCAGGTTTTTGTTTGCTAGTGTCTTTTACTGTTTTTTCCCTATTGTTTCATTGCTTATACACTGTCCCTTTCACCCCTTCTGCTCACCCCTTCTGCCTTATTGAACTGGTCTTTACTTGTTTCTTCTTGATAATCAGGGCACTTCAATATTTTTGTGGGTGATCTGAGTCCAGAGGTTACTGATGCAACTCTATTTGCGTGCTTCTCTGTGTATCCCAGTTGTTCGTAAGTTTCTTCTACATTTTAAGATTTCATTCACGCTCACTTTTGAAGCATCATCATTCATTATGAATTTTTATTCGTTACCAAATGCTGGGCGGTGTTGGAAGCAGATGCAATTGACTGGCTGGACCGGTTGGACCAATCTGGAAACCTAGGCCATGAAGAACCAGGACCAAACCACCTGGGTTTTGGTTCCATAGGGATATTTGTGATTTTAATTGTTAATTGGTATTTATTATTTTATTTTATTCTTGTTAGCTGTCGTTAGGTTGGATTGGAGATTGCATGAAACTCTACCATCATTTAGAGTTTGATTAGGAAACTTTCTTTTTCTGTTATATATGTAAACAAGTCCATCGAGATATTCATATTTGAAGAATGGAAAATTTATGGGTTTCGTGTAAGCTGTGAGGCTGTTGAGCGATTGTGCTAGTTGACTGATCCCCTCTCTTATATCGATCAACCTCTAACCAGTTTATCTCTTCCAGGTTTGCTTTCCCCATATGCTTTCTTCCTCTCTAGATTTCTGTTATATGTTTCTTCTTTTATTCCTTATACCTTCTCTGTTTACGTCTGCTATTCCCTGTCCCCTGCTGTGAATGACTGGGCTCAGATAATTTTGTTAGTACTTCCTGGTTACAAGCCCAATTGACCTGAAATTTGGGAACACGTCTCCTACCCTAGGCAAACTCAACCTGTCAAGTTTGGGGTTGAACCAAGTTGGGTTTTGTGAGATCTGAACCCATTTTCAAGGATGCTACTGTTCACTCCACTAAGAACAGTTGCAAAGAATTTTCTTTAGTAGATTGTTTGGTCTGTTTTTGGTGGATTCATTAGGTTTGGGGGTTGGGAAGCTTCTACTAAAATCCTAGCTTGATTGGAGCCCAAATAGGTGTATTCTCTCACCTGAATTGAATTGTTCTTACCACTGGTTTTTCTGTTCTTACCGTGGGAGGTTGTTGAAGACACTGTTTATTAAAATTACCGATAAGCCCTTACTATCTGACATTCATTCTGTTACACCCTTATCTTTGCTTTAATTCTATAGAAGCCCTTGATTGCTTGCTTCACTCTTAAGGCCTTGTATTGTTCCAGACTTGCAGTTTTGCCACTCACCCTATTATTTGAGCTTATATTGTCCGGGGTGGGCCCATAGCAATCTCAAGGTAGGGTTTGAGACCCAGGACCGAATCAGTGTTACTTCATAAGTTGCTCTTTATTGGAGCAAGGTACTTTGGATCTACTTTTGCTAGTGGACACATAATGAGAATGGTTACTAATCAATTTACTTGCAGAGATGCAAGGGTTATGTGGGATCATAAGACTGCACGGTCAAGAGGATTTGGCTTTGTTTCCTTCCGTAATCAGCAGGTTCTATTCTTATCTTTATCCACTTTTAATATCTGAAGCTTAAGGTTCCAAAATTCACCAGGAAGGGGTTATTTGCCCCTTTTGAGGAATAAAACCAAAACCTAGATAAAGTTTGGGGAGGTCGACGTATTTTGTTATGTAGCAATTGGAACTTTAGGGGATGGTTATTTAACCATAGATAGTTAGATACACATATATGAGTGAGTAGATATTAAGAAAACAATCCAAAGTTTTTATTTTATTTATTTATTTATTTATTTATTTTTGTGTTATTTGTCCAAAGTGGTTTTATGGTTTCTATACCTAAGAACATGGTTTGCTGTGACAGTATTGAAAAATAGAGGAATAGAGAAATGTAACAGAGTAAGTGTTTTGAACACATCAGAACCCAAGATACATGATTACATTGTTTTCTCCTATTGTGGATTTGATTTTTCCTTCATTTTTTTTTGGTATAAAGAAATAAGTTTTTACTACTTAATCATAAATAAAAACAGTCGGTTAAGTGTCAATAAAAATGTGAGTGGATCATTATATGAATGAAATAACAAAATGGTTAAGCACTAATGTTATAACATTTAGTGCTGTTTAATAATCCAAAAAGGATGATACTGTTTAATTATCTATTTCTTTTGATACATGAGAAAAAAAAATACATTTTCCTAATAAAAAGTGCACAACACATATTCCATGTATAATTGATATTCCATATTGTTATGTACAAGTGAATGTTTATTTATAAGAAGGTAGACATTTTCTTCAAAATTTCGTTATTCTTTGCGCTTTAATTACCTTTTTAAAGTAAAAAAAAAATAAAAATGAAAAGGTTAAAAAAAATTAGGAGACCTGAGTCAGGTTGTATATCAACCTATTATTGGCTTATAATTATTTGAGAGTTTTGAAAGAGTTTCTAAAACCAAATTTTAGGAAAATGGATTTTTCCCAAATCCTCTTTTGATCATCAAGTTCATAAATAATCCATTTTTCAGTCATTCATGCATTTGGGTGCAGAACTCTCAAATCTCTTATCATCTCTTGAAATTTTCTTGGCAATGATATCAAAGAATGAAATGAGGTGGGGAAATCAGATTTTCATCCCCTTTTTTTCTTCTGAATTTTTTTATTAATTCATGTTATGGAGACAATTTTGCCAATTCCACAAAGATTTCAGTGCCCTTTTTTTTATTGTTTTGATTAAGATATCTAAATGCACTGAAATTTGTACCCTTAGACTGCCATTTGGTCAAAATGGTGAAATGATACCGAATTTTTTTTTGGATGTGTTATGATGCCGGATTTCACTATTTCTTCTGAAGTGTTTCTGAGATTTTAACTGAAGTTGACTTATCTTGTACCTGAACCAGTTTGCTAAAAAATTCAACCAAAGGCCCTACCATTCCCTGAATTCTTTGATCTGCCCAAGTTGATGGCGGAAGTTGGCATCCTCATTATAGTTAAGCCTATCCAATCATTTGTTAGTCAGATTTGGAGGAAGGAAAAGTGTAGTCTAATCAAACTGAATTCTTTGACATGATGGAGGCTGGCTGGCTATTAGCATTTTACATATTATCTTGCTGACGCTGGAAACTGATAAAAATTCTGCTGAACAATATGAAATATTAATACCTTTATCTTGGGGTTGTTTTGCAGGATGCTCAAAGTGCTATAAATGACATGACTGGTGAGTCATACATCAAATCACAAATTTATTTTATGTAATTTTTCTTTGTGTTTTAAGTGTGCATAGAAAATGCTACATGAAGTGACCTCTTCCCCCCCACCACACACACACACACACAAACAAACAACAGGTAAATGGCTAGGAAATAGGCAAATAAGATGCAATTGGGCAACTAAAGGAGCTGGCCTTGGTGAAGAGAAGCAGGATAATGAGAACCAAAATGCAGTTGTACTTACAAATGGATCTTCAGGTATGCATCTACTTTGCTAAGAATAGTCACAGTGTCGCACAAATGATGCATAAAAATTGTTGCGGTATTGAGTGCTTAGTCTTGCAATTTTATGAGTTCTCGCAAGGTGATGCTTCGTTCTAAATGCAGCTGTGTAAAACACTTTAAAACAGTAATTGCAACTAGGAAAATTTGTTGGTTGGATGAATATCTTGGTAATTAATTTTTATTTGCAGAAAAGAAAAATTGTGAGAATTTGAAGAAATAATGAGAATGCAGGGACTCTGCTTAATACAAAGATGTTGTACCTAGGATCATTGCCAGAAGTTGATCCCATTGGTGAGAGAAAGAGGTGGGAGGGACTGAAGTTGGGGGATGTGAGAGAGAGATAGAGGCACTGGGCCTAACAAGTGTCCCAGGCAGAGGTATTATGTGACAGTGGATTTGTCTTGAATAAAGAGGAAACCCATGGTAATGTGTCAAACTTTCACCCATATATATATATATATATATATATATATATATATATATATATATATATATATATATATATATATGGTTTAGCTTGAGGACATGAGGATATCAATCATTGAATGCCTTGGAGAAGATTTTACATCTACTCTATCAGGTTAATGTCTGATTTTGCAACTCAGGAGGTTTTTTCCCAATGCCTTCTGTGCATTTTATTCCCTTGTTGCCGCAGAAAATTATTTTCTACATTCAAGCACCTCCCATAGAAAATGGAACTGTTGTAGGAGATTGGCCATAAGAAGGCAAGAACTTTTGTCATGATTGAAGCGAGGCGGCCTTTTTTTCTTGTCTCATATTTGTTGGATATGGTATTTAGAATTTTATGGAGAATCAGTCAACACCTTTGGGTTGTAAACTACAATTTTTAAATGAGAATTTGAAGAAGTATGCTAGATTCAGACTGAATACATGAAGTGAGATGTGCTCACAAGTGATGAGGATTAACTCATTATTTTTGTCTCTTAAATTGTAGATGGAGGTATGGAGGACACCAATGAGGAGGCACCTGAAAACAATTCAGCATACACTACTGTCTATGTTGGCAACCTTGCTCATGAGGTATTTAAAGAAAAAAAGAAAACAGATGAAAACATATCTATTTTGTTATGTGCTCCTTGTATCTGTAGCATAATGTTTCTGTTTCCACAGTTGAATTGCTCTTGCTCTTGGTCCTTCTTTTCTATTCTTTTGCCAATGCATTATTCCTTCAATGATTATCCATTCCCAGGTGACTCAAACTGAACTTCATCGTCAGTTTCATGTTCTTGGAGCTGGGGTTATTGAGGAAGTGCGAGTCCAGAGGGATAAAGGGTTTGGATTTGTTAGGTACCATACACATGATGAAGCAGCTTTGGCCATTCAGATGGCCAATGGGAAGATAGTCTGTGGAAAGTCCATGAAGGTACAAGAGCTTCTATTTAAGGATGTTTTCCATGATTGTATTTCCTTCTTTTTTTTGGTACATGAAAGATATATTATATTTAACCCTCACTCTTCAATCCCCCCAACTGATGGCGATAAAACTCAAAATTGAGCTTATTTTAGTGTAAAGTCTCGGGTTGGTTTATATATGTGTTGGGCCTTTGGTCCTTTTAGCAGGTCGAGGGTTGATGTCGACTCCTGTGAATTACTGCCAAGTAGTGGTTCATTTGGACCCCTTATCACCTCTCTCTTAATTCTATTGTAATCTCCTCCTCCTTATCTATATTTCTTTAGAGTTCTACTACGGCCTTTTCTTTTGGGTGATGGATGTTATCCACTCTTCATTGTAATCCTTCTATTTTGCCAGTATAAATTAACTGTGGGGGTGCCCCCCGTACGGGGGACCGGGGGGACCGGGGGGTTGCGGGGTGGTGTTGTGAACCTATGGACATCATTGACTGGTCTAGTTAGTCCCTCCAGCCTCTTCTTCTTCTTCTTCATCAATTTTCTGTTTCTCGGTTCTCTGTGACTGCTGGTTTCTCATATCTGATATTGTCACATGGTATGAGAGCATTAGAAACCAGCAAACAGTCTATTTTGATAGTCTATTCAAGAATATCATCTCTGCCCCTGGTTGCAGCAGCCCATGCTGCCTATATGCTATCTGCAGACCTAGTTCATGATGATATGAGATAATCTAGGGCCCTCTACCGTCTACCTACTGCTCTATGCTGATTTCAGCCTCTATCAAACTACTATTGCCCCCTACTACTTAGGAAGGTTTTTCTCTGATCTTTGAAACATCCTGCTGCTGTCTACTGTTGTTGCCTATTGTTCTGAGGCTTCTACTGCTGTCTACTCCTGGTATTGTTGCCTATACCTTGTATATCTCTAAACTGCAATTAGTCGCCTATACATGTCATCTCTCTTTGCGGCCTTAGGTATTGTTTTTTTGTTCTCTGGATTGTGTTGCTGTCACAGCTCGATTCTGACTTCTTGGATTCTATGACCGGTATGCTTACAACATTACCCTAACACAGCAAAATCTGGTTGTAGTGTTGATGTAGGGCAGCCTACGGTCTCTAGACCAACCTACACTAACACAAAGGATAATGATAAAGACTCAATAAAAAAAGATGGATTGATGTGGCAGCAACACACAAATTACATACATGCCTAACACAATGATAACAAGATGTAATCAGCAGCACAAAGCTAGGTAACATGCTCTCAAGTCAACAAGATTCAATTAGAAATTATGATAGGTCAACACTAAACAGCATTTAATGAAGTACTAATGTGCAGAAAATCTCAACAGTCCTAAATTGTAGGCTTAAGTTTCAGTACCAAAGAAAACTACCTTCCATATAACAGAACAATCCAGTGCAAAGGAACATGGACTACTAACCAATACAGGTTGCAATGAAGGCTTCAAGTCACAAAAATCTTGCTGTCCATGTTAGTAAAACACTGATGCAGCAGCGGGCCCACATGCTCAGATGGGCTTGGATGAAAATCTTTATTAGATTTAATTTTAAGTGGGATATTTGTAATCTTTTATTTTTGGGAATTTTAGATTAGAAGTTTAGGCAATATTTTATTAGGCAATTAGTAGATTATGGTTTCCATCTTGGTTAAGGATTGTATTTGCTTGCTAGTTTTATTTGATTTAGTTTAGGAAAGTTTTATCTTTAAATAGAACATGTAATCAGTCTTTTAATTTCAGAATTGAAGAAGAAAGAAAAGAATGAATTGAGATTCAGTTGTGTGCCTGCGGGCCAAAGTGGTGTGCTTTCTCTCTCCTTCCCCTTCTCTTTCTCTCTCTCTCTCTCTCTTTCGTTCTTGCTCACTAACAGGAACCAACCCAGATCTGTTCCCTTCCTTTCTCCTTCCTCCCCTTTGCTTTCTCTTCCTTTCTCTACATTCCCCTGTTCTGGTTGACAATCCCAGCCAACCGAAACCTCCTCCCCTGTTCTGCGGTAAACCCAGTCTCACATAAACCCTTCGATCTCTCTCCTCTTTCTTCCTATCACCCTCAAAGCCTGGCTGAGACCTTCATTCTCATAACCGACCCAAACCCTTGAGTTTCAACCCCAACCCATCACCCTTATGTGAGTTACAAAACCTGCAACTCACTTCTTCTTTCTCCTATCGCCAAACCCAACTTCAGACCTTCAAAACACTTCTAACTCTTGCTGTTTGGAGTCCCTAATAATGTGATTCAATAGGCCAGGATGTTGCGACTATGCTCCTAAAATTCCAGCTCAAGAGGAGTCACAGTGATTGAGATATCTCACTCGAAATCACTCAGCTTTACCGCCCTGGTCTGCAGTCCAAGGTTGAAGACAAAGTCACGTTTTGTGCCTTTGATTGTTTTATGTTCTTACTTTCCCATATTGCCCCTCCCATATTCCTTTAATCATGAGTTATCCTTTCTATTATGTTAATACCCACACTGCCCTCATATATTTCAATAGAATTCCAATCGCACTCTAAAGTTCTGTTTGGTTCTTTACAAGTTATTAGAGAAGTCTGATTTATTACCAATTCTGCCATTACTGGTTGAGTTTTTGAGTTATTTACGATTCTACAATTACATCATTGTTTGAATTGATTATTGTTTTGGGTGGGCCTACTAGCGGATCTAATTAGGGTTTTCTCAACCCGGATCCCGCATCAAACACAGAAACAGCAAGCTAGGCAGATTTCAAAGCTCAAACCCTGCTGTCCAGGTTAGTAAAAAATAGAGACAGCAACTAAGCAGATATATAGATGTAAACAGATTGCTGTAAAGGAAAGAGAACAGCAACAAAACAGGGTGGGGAGGGTTTCAAGACTAAAAAAAAAGAACATGGGATGATTCTGCTATAGCAGCAAGGGGGGAAGGGAAAAGAAAAATAGAAGCTGAAATGAAGAGAGAGGGGGGGGGGGGGGTTGGGGAGTTGCTGCAACAGCAAGGGGAGGGGAGAGAAGAGAAGGGAAAGCCAAGGGAGGGGAATCACCTGCTGCCGTGAGCAGGGAGGGCAGGGAAGGAGGGAACTGGAGCTAAGAGAGGGGAAGGGGAGGGGATTTCCTGCAATCCAAGAGCAGGAGGGGGGAAGGGAGTGTCTTCCGGTGGAACTGGGAGGAGAGGGAGAGAAGTTACATACTTGAGAGAGAGACGAGAGGAGAAAGTGAGCCGAGAGAGAGAGAGAGAGAGAGAGAGAGAGAGAGAGAGAGAGAGAGAGAGAGAGAGAGAGAGAGAGAGAGAGAACAGTCGTTCTTTCCTTTTCGTTCATATTCATTAAGAAAAACACATTAGGGTTCGTTATGCACTTATATAGGTTAAATAAGCAACTAAATCTAACAAAACTGGGCTACAACTAAAGCAGGACCCAACTTAGGCAGTTACAAGCAAATAAAAAAAAAAAAACTGGGCTGCAACTAAAGCAGGCCCACAACTAAAGTAAATAAAACACAAGCCCAACAAAAATAGTAAACAGGCCCACTAACATAAGAAAACAAAAGAATGGGCTGCAACTAAAGCCCAGTGATGTCCTCATCAAGTTTATACTCCATACACCATCTCATTCCACGATTTTTAACACATTTACAATAATCAGAGAATATATCCAAAATAGACAGCAGAACACTTAATAGAACTCAAGCAAATAGTTGAAGTGTCTAATTGATATTAAATAATTAAACCAAAACTTATGCAAGATCCATCCGTACATAATCCATAAAACCAAACCATATCCAAATACGCCAAAGAGTTGCGCCAAAGAGTATATGCAACATGCCTGAAAATAGATAAATGAAAGTAAAACTAAAAGGCTATGATCGTTCCTTGAAGGCACGATCATCACCCAAGGATTCGAACTACGGAGAACTCCAACGGTGTTCACCAAGCTTTTCCCAAAATTCACCGGAATCACAAACGATTCAGAAGATCGAATTCAGCAGAACCTGCATCAAAGACTAAAAAGGGAATCGTGCGATGGGGTAAGCTCCATTGAGCTTAGTGAGGGGAACAGCATGCAAGCATACAATGCAATGTTATAAATCATATTTTAATTAGATTGGGTGAGTGATATTTGCAAGACAGCATCTTGATAGTGTACTGGGCTCTACAAAAACACCATTTGATTGGGTACATGACTACAATCACTTTGGGGAAAGCTCAAGGATCTGGCCCCTCCCTAAGTAGGCTCCATTCTGGCATCTTGGTTTTAGACCTCAAAGTCATCCCATCACCGTGGTGTGCGGCTACCATGGGGAAGGTGTTCCATGTCCGGTTCGCCCGTCCAACACCGGGAGAAGCTCTGCCGTGAAGGGGAGCACTACACATACATATTTCACCTTTTCTATAAATGAGCCTACGCCATTACCTGACCCCCTAATGGCAAGGGTTGCTTGTCATGAGGAAGTGTACATATCTTAACCACATGCAATCACTATATGTCGTCCGATGAATAATATAAATGGCTGTGCCTCAGTAGTGGTCATCATAGTTGTCAAGGCATCGCCTATGCGTCCGGGAGTTAGAAATGGGCTAGGCGATTCATCGCCTTGTGCATGTATGAAAGGAGACCGCCTAAGTCGCCTTGTGTGATGTTTGCAGCAAATTTGATAGTAAACACATCTGAAAAGAGTTTTTTTACCCTTATACTAAAAACCAGTCCAAAGTACATTATAGTCTTGCTCTTGCCCTCTTGTTTTTTACATGTACGCCATTATGTTTTAACTTCTTAGTTTATTGATCTGTGTTTTTTTTTATTTTTTATAAATATGCTTCTTTATGTCCTATACTTTATTCATTATTTGTTGGTTTTCTCATATTAATTAGGTTATGCCTTAAATATTGATTCTTTATGTAGCATACTGTATATATATAAACATTAATATAGCATTGATATTTTAGAAATAAAAAAAAAAAATACACCAGAAATGCCTTGGTCGCCTAGGCGCTTAGGATGGCCTCAAACGCCTTGGGTCGCCTTGTTGCCTTGACAACTATGGTGGTCATAAAGCTCGATTTCTAGTCAACGTACTTATGCTAAGACATCAACGTAGTAGAACAAGAATCCAACATCATGCATCTCAATCATCTCAATTTAACAACATACATCTCAATCATCTCAATTTCGTCACGTATAAGTTGTATATGCAGATGCATGAACAGATAAGCAAAGATTTGATGACATGTTATCAAATATCACTCATATCAAGATTGCATGCATCAATAGGATACACTCCTCAAAATAAATTAGGTTCATTCCCACTCACTTGGTGGTGAGTTGTAAAAGGGACTCTGTGAGCACGGAGTCCTTCCCTTGACAAAACCCACTAAGATGTCTTACATGAATGATCATGACAAAACATTAAGTCAAATATGACTTCAAGGTATGGGTGGGGTTACCCTTTGATAGACGTTTCATGAAGTCCATCACAAGTCCTTGCCAAGCATGGGGTCAAGGTGGACCCTTTGGCAAAAACTTGCTTAGGTGCAAAACCTTGACAACAACTATTACTGTCTGGCGGTGGATAGGTTTCCATCGGACTTCTTACGTTAGATCACGGAAAGCTTTCTATTGGTTATACAGAGGATAAACGGTCGAAGGGGCGGTCTTCGAATCCTTCGACCCGATGATTCAAATGGCTAACATAATGCAGAATATGGACTGAACCCTTGAAACCCAATCTTCAAGGATGGGTCTCTAATGGCTCCAGTACCCACTAGAGGTTTGGGGTCAATACTCGGGAGGTTTAGGGTTCAATAAGCTATGCCTTGGATGGTCATTTCAAAGGCCTTTTTGAGTGCTGTCCGTGTTTCATCGTTCGAATCATGATCTACACTCAAGGACCGGAGAGTTTAGCCATTAATGGCTTCTGGAGAACCGGTTCTCCACCTCTAGACATGGGGGGTAAGATATGCACTTCCTCGGGAATGAAAAATCAATCTCCGGGATCAGGAAATGAAATGGGGTGGACATGGAGTACAAAGCTTACCTAGGATCGAAGGGTTCACTTCAAGAATTGATCCAAACTTTCAGCAATGTTGCTGCTTCACACTTGTTGCAGAATCGTGGAAAGGGGAAAGGGTTGTTTCCCTTTCTTCTTCTTTCTCTCTCCTTTCCACGGTTTCTGTCTCCCTTGGTCTCTCTCTCTTGGTTTCCCTTTCTTCTATTTTTCCTTCTCCCCTCTTCTTTCTTTCTCCTCACTTAGATTCCATGGGAGTAAGGTTGTACTCCCTTCCTACCTTACGGGTCCCACACTGCCACTTGGTAGAGCCCTACTAGTTAAAGTGGTGTGCCAGTCCATCTTGGGACATGCAGTTTTCCCACCAATCCAATGCCACATGGCATCATCCTAGAGGTAGAAAGTTACCATGAGAGGAACTCCCTCCTATTCTTCTCTGCAAGGTAGGGAATTCAGAATTTGAATTTTTTCCTTCCAAGTGGCACCAACCATGCCATGTGTCTCCATCCAATGCGACACACCTACAGCCTTCCTTAATTAGAGAGGTGCCACCTACAATCTATAGATAAATCACTCACCTTCTCTACTTAGATCAAGGCAACCATTAATAGATCACTTACTTTCCTTTTCCTCAATTCCTTAGCGTAAGGTTTCAAACTTTTTTATTCAACTACAAGCTCACGCTACGTGTCAACATCTGGTGTATCACACCTCAAGGAGAAATATTGATCAATTTACACCTAATCATCAGACAATTAAAACACATCCTTCTGTTATGATGTGGCTCCCAATTCAAATTCAAATTCCACTTCAAATTCAATGTCAATGTAATCGTATCCCATATGTCGCATGGTGGTTCACTGCAACACAACATAACCCAAAATAGGTTCCATCCGTAATTCAAATAATACATCACCAACAATACTTCCAATATGGCTCTATCACTTACTTTAAATGGCCAATACCTTAAATCATCCAATCGGGTGGTCCCACCCATTACTTTCCTTAATTAAACTTGGTAGGTGTGTGAGGTAGGTGGACGGTTGGAGGGGCAGTTGAAGTGTCCTCCGGTCTCCTTCGACTGGTCAGGTCAGATTGGTGGGTCAACCCTTTGGTCTTCGTCCACAGGGTATCGCTCAATATGGGATTTTGTCCCTTTGAGTTTGTGTCACAATGAAGGGTATGTTTCACCTTCGGGCTTGGGTCTTCGACACTTACCATATCTGGTAGGAGTGACACTTACCAAAAGTGGATTTGGTACAGGTTACCATATATGTGAGTGGGTAACTTACCATAACAGGATTTTAGAAGCCACTTACCATATGAAGTCTGAGAAGTTACCATAAATGGAACGAAAGTAACTTATCACAATAAAAACTAACCATCCCTTATCATGACAGAAGGTGGAACTACTTACCATATCCGGAACTATCCTCTTGTGTAGGCCTTGTACCCATGATGTCCGGTTATGGTAAAATCCAGCATAGGTCAAAATTCAAACTAGCACGGAATTTTGGGTGCAGGTGTTACAGTTGCTGGTCTCTGTGATGGCTGATTCCAAGTATCCCTCTGATAGTGTGCATATTCAGATCATTACCACCAAACTCAATGGAGTTTCCAATTACATGTTATGGGCATAAGCTGTCCAGGCCTATATTCATGCTTAAGGTAAGATGAAATATCTTATTGATGATCCCCTGCCTGTGATTCTAAAGAACCAGGTGCTATCAAAGCATATGAGTGGGTGCGTGACAATTTCACCCTCAAGATATGGGCATGGAATTGGTGTCGATCCAGCCATTGAAACCAATGTCACCTTTCATTCTACTGCCAAAGGAGCTTGGGAAGATTTGCGAGAAAGCTTCTCCCAAGAGAAGAATATATCCTGCATTTATGAGTTATATGAGAAGATGTTCTGCTTTAAACCAGGCGACCAGACATTGAATGAATACTTTAGTAGCTACAATGGTATTATGAAGAGCTCTAGATTCATCAACCTCTTACTATTAATCTGGAGCAATTGAAGATTCAACGGGCTGAATTCCATGTTGCAAAATTTATGGCCAGTCTCCATCTTGACCATAGTTGTCAACCCGTCTAGGCGCCTAGGCCGCCTTGGAAAATTGGGCGCCTTGGTCGCTTAGGCACCTTGTCAGGCCTCGAACGCTTTGGTTCGCCTTGGTGCCTTGACAACTATGATCTTGACTATCAATCACTCAAAAGCCAATTCCTTGCAGGCAAAAATGTACCTTCCCTTAATGAAACTACTTTGTCTCGCCTTCACATTATGACTACTCCTCTCAAGAGTGATCCATTACCTTCTCCATCTGCTATGGATGGTTCTGCCTTGTTGTTGCCCGAGGATGGGATTCTCCCTACTTAAGAAGCAATGGCTAATGGAGAGTTTGTGGCAGTGGAACAGGTGGTTGTAGTGGACAGCAATTTGACAGGTCCTCCAGATATTGTACTTTCTGTGACAAATCAAATCACACCATTGATACTTGTTGGGCAAAGTATGGTCATCCAGACTGGGCCAATGAGTTTAACTAATACCCCAGGCACCTGCCACTGCACATGTTTCTGGAGATGATTATGCTCAACTACTCAAAGCGTTTTCAATAGCTTGAGTCAACTGCCTCCACCTCCACAACCACTTTCGTGCACACAAGTAACTTTGCACTTTTTTCTACCATATCATCCACTCCATGGATTATTCATTATGGTGCCTCCTCTCATATGACTAGTAAGTCGGAACTCTTTTCCTCCATATCTAATGCTCCACATTCTGCCCCCATCATTTTGTTGATAGGTCATCAACTCAGGTGGCAGGTCATGGTATGCTCTCTCCCACTTCCTCCATGACCTTGTCTTTTGTCCTTTTATGCCCCTCGGTCACCATTAGGTTTTTTATTGATTTTTTATCCTTTTGGAATTTGAATTTTAGAATATTTTTATTGGATTTAAATTTTTTTTTGGGTGGGGGAGGGGTTATTTGCTAATTTATGACTAATATCATTTAAGTAAATGTTTCTTTAATTTTTCATTTACTTAAGATATTATTCATAAATAAGGAAATACCCATCCCCTCCAATTTGAATCTAATAAAAATAGTCTAAAATTCAAATTCTAGAAGGATAAAAAGTCAACCCCTCCAGTTTAAGAACAAAAAACGTATTTTTGGATGCGGGGGCGATTTTCAACTTCCAAATGCTAGGCTTTTTTCCAAATATAAAAATTTCATAAATCTTATTATAGTAAAACATCGCTAAAAACCAAGAGTGCGCCAATCTCTTGCTTTAATGCCCAAAAAATAATTTACATTCAGACGACTTTAAACAACATTCGCGTACTTCGAACAAGGTTTGGCCAGAGTGTAACTCCTTCATTATAACTCGGATTCATGCAATCTCAGATTTGTTTGAGAGCTAATTATGCTAGCTTCGCAACAAATTCGAGATTCCTTGAATCCGATCTATATTAAATGAGTTATACTCCGGTCAAATTTGTTAGAAGTACGTAAATGTTAGTTATAAATACGTGTTGTCTACTTAACTCATTATTTGTTGCTTTGTTGGTTTTCTCATATTAATTAAGTTATGTCTTAAATGTTGATTATTTATGTAGAATGTTGCATATATATAAACATTAATATAGCATTAATATTTTAGAAATAAAAAAAATACACTGAACACCTTGGTCGCCTAGGCCCCTAGGCACCCAGGATGGCCCCGAACGCCTTGGATCGCCTTGTCCCCTTCACAACTATGCTCTGAATTGTTGTCACCTTCTACTCTTCTTATTGTCCTTTGGGAACTTCAATGAAGGACGATTGGTGGTGGGCTTGAGAAGGCTAGACTACATTGCTTGGATGGCACTGGATCTTCTACTGCTGATGCTATATCGATTGTGGTTCATCTCCACTTCAATGACATCTTCTCTTGGGTCATCTCTCTTTTTCAAAGCTTCAACTTATGATTCCAATTTGCAAATCTGTTTCTTGCGTTGTGTGTGAAGTATGTGAGCTCGGAAAACATCATCGATCATCTTTCCCTGCTCGTAGGTGTTTAGGAGTCCGTCTTTATTTTCTTTAGGTCATTCTAATATTTGGGATCCTTGTCGAGTTAGTAATACACTAGGTTCTTCTTATTTTAGTTGTGTGGATGATCATTCTCATTTGACTTGGTTATATCTGTTAAAAGGATCGTTACAGAATTCGTACTGTTTTCAAAAATATTTTTCAAGAAATAAAAGTCCAGTTTGATGCTTCCATTAAAGTCTTTCGTACTAATAATGCTTTTGAATATTTTTATAGTGAAATTTTGCTTAGTTAATGGTCTGATTCAACAAACTATTTGTCCTTGTACTCAACAAAATAGGGTAGCTGAATATAAGAATAGACATTTGTTGGAAGTTGCTCGTTCTCTTATGATTCATATGCATGTGCCTAAACATCTCTGGTGTGATGCCGTTTTCACTGCTTGTTATCTTATTAACTGCATGCCATCTTCCTTCTAGATAATTCGTACTGTTTTCAAAAATAATTTTCAAGAAATAAAAGTCCAGTTTGATGCTTCCATTAAAGTCTTTCGTACTAATATTGCTTTTGAATATATTTATAGTGAAATTTTGCTTAGTTAATGGTCTGATTTAACAAACTATTTGTCCTTGTACTCAACAAAATAGGGTAGCTGAATATAAGAATAGACATTTGTTGGAAGTTGCTCGTTCTCTTATGATTCATATGCATGTGCCTAAACATCTCTGGTGTGATGCCGTTCTCACTGCTTGTTATCTTATTAATTGCATGCCATCTTCCTTCTAGATAACCAAATAGCTATCTCTATTCTTTATCCAATTACTTCTTGTTTATGGTTCCGCCACACGTTTTTGGTTGTTTGTTTACAAACTCATATTGATAAATTGTCTCCGAGGACCGTCAAATGGATTTTTCTTGGTTACTCTAGAACTCAAAGAACTCAAAAAGGGTACTGGCTTTATGATCTTACTACTCACTGCCACTATGTTAGTGTGAATGTTTTCGTAACTAGATCATATTTCTCTCCATGTCGCCCACCATCCTCTCAGGCTATTGTGATTGCACCTCCCATTTTGATCATTGTTCCCTTTAATTATCCACCTGTCCCTTCTTCATCTCCTCCACCATCTTCCACTGCTAGGGTCATTGCTCCACCCACTATGCAGTCTGATCCTAGTACTGAGGTCCCTATTGAGTATTGCCTTACCAGTTGCACCTTGCAAAGGTACGTTTTTGCACTAGAAAATCTGACTGCCTATCCAATTGATAACTATATTTCTATCTCATCTTCCATCCGTTATCTTTCTTTTTTCATTATATGCTAATCTGTTCCACACACCCATTTTAAGGACCCCTTTCATCTTAGGTTGAAAGTGGCTATGGAGACAAAGATGGATTCATTGTTATCTCGTTAGACATGGGACCTTGTGGACTTACCTCGAGGTAAGGATCTTGTGCGATGTTCACCATCAAACACAACCTTGATGGCATATGTTGTAAAGTATCCTTGATGGCATATGTTGTAAAGTATTTTGAGACCTCTCTCGTTGCTTGTTTAAATTCTATTCGTGTACTAATCTCTTTGGCTATGAATTTAGATTGGCCTCTGTTTTAGATGGATGCCAAAAATGCATTCCTATATAGTGATTTATTGGAAGAGGTTTATATAGAGCAACTTCCTGAGTATGTTGTTCAAGGGGGGAATTCCACCAAATTTTGCAAGCTACATACGAACATTTATGGGCTAAAACAGTCGCCTATAGCCTAGTTCATAGCTATCAAGGTGCCAAGGCGAACCCAGGCGTTGAAGGCCTGACGGGGCACCCGATTTTCCAAGGCGTCACAGGGGTGACTGGGCATCTATAACTATGGGCTAGTTCGACAAATTTAGCTTTATTGTTGCTCGTTTGGGTTTTCATAGTGTTCTTTTGATCATTCTGTATTTATAAGGTGCCAAAATTTTACGGTGGTTGTATTAGTGGTCTATGCAGATGATCTCATTATATCTGTTATGATTCTTCTGGTATTTCAGAGATGAAACCTCTTGATCAACACTTTTAGATGATAGACTTGGGAGCACTTAGCTATTTTTTCGGCATTGAAGTCCTGCAAAGCAAGAAGGGTATTGGTCTATCACAAAGAAAATATGTGTTGACCTTTTATCTGAGACTAGTTTGCTTACCTCTAAACTTGTTGACACCCCGATGGATCCACATCAAAAGTTTGAAACTAGTGGGGGTGAGGATTTTACAGACACATCAGTAGAGGAGACTAGTAGGGAAGCTTATACAGTCATTAGACTGAATATCCTCTGCTGTTGGTGTTGTCAGTTCATGCTCATTGGGAGGCTGCCTGTCCTATCTTGAGGTATCTAAAGAGGGCTACAGGAAAGGTGTTCATTTTTTGTCTTCATTAGAGTGTTGATCTGGTGGGGTAATCGGATGTTGATTGGGCTGGTGTTGATGGTGATAGGAGATTGGTCACGGGATGATGTACATTTGTTGGTGGCAATTTAGTCACTATGAAAAGCAAGAAGTAAACGACTAAAAGAACATATACATCGAGCTTACGTACGTCTCGTTGACCAAACGATCAGGTATACCACGTATCATCCCCTCTTTCCATAGAGGAGACAAAAAAAAAAAAGATATATTGATTGTGCCGTAGACTTTGTTTGTTTCTGCTGGATGGCTACACTCGTTTTTTTTTTTCCCCAATACATGAGGTAGCTTGCTTACTTAGCGCTTGCACTAAGGATCTAATCGTGGCTAGGTCTAATACTGAGGCTGAGTATCGCCATGACCCACACTACTGCTGAGTTAATGTGGCTGAAGTCGTTTCTTCAAGAATTGGGGTTTCCAGATACTTAAACTATGAAGATGTGTTGTGATAATTGAGTTGCTATTTGCATTGCTAGACGTCATCGATTGCTTTCATCAGTCCCTCCATCTTCTTCTTCTTCTTCTTCATCGATTCTCTCTTTATCTCTCGGTTACCTGTGATTGCTTGTTTCTCATTTCTGATATTGTCAAGATCCAATGGGTTTTCTTTGTAATAAGCCACTTTAATAGCCTAAAATATGGGTAGGAGGTAGGAATACATGATTTACTTTATTAGTTTACGTTGAGTCTTTTATTTCTTATTTTATTTTTCGATAAAGTGTGTTGCGCTGGATTAAATATCTATAAGTCCAGCGTTGTTTTTAGCTCTTCTCCTTTATTTTTAGGTCGAGTTTTAATCATAGTAGAGTATCTCCAAGGTAAGCTATTGGTTGGAGGAGTTTTAGGCATAGTTTTATATAAGCATGTAAAGGCCTCACAGCCTGTACACGTTTAGCAATGAAGATCAAACCTTGGCTCAGTTGTCTCTGGATTTGAGACTTTCTTCTGTGGATTTAGGAGGTGCATCTGTGGATTCAGGTGTGAATACTGGTGGATTCCAACCCCCAGGTCAGGTGGATTCCATCTCCCAGGTGAGGTGGATTTATGAAAAATCCCGTCTTGTTCTTTCTTCCTTCAATCAAGTAAATTTCTGAACTTTTTCTTTTATTCCTACACATTTTTCTATTTCCATTCTTGTTTGTCAGTTGAATCTGGATTCCTTTTGGTTGGTTCTTGTTCTATTGCTATTTCTTTTATCCTCTAAATTTTGTCTGACAGTCTAGTTGAAGTTCAGTCAGAATATATTTTCTAGTGTGATTCCAGGTTTTCTACCTGAAGTAAACTATTTTAGAACTTCTATCTGTGGTCCTATTTTTAAAACCAGGTTTCTGAATATTGTTTGCTGTTTAGTTTGTGATATTATCTTTGTTTCAAAATCATAACACTGTTTACTTTTTTGGTTATTGAAATCTGGTTTCTAACTGTTCTTCAGTTTCCTGACACTAGTTCGATTGTTCAGTAATTCAGAATCTGGCCAGTAGATGGATCTGACTTTTGATTTCTTATTCTCCTTGTTGAGTAGCGCACTTGACTGGCACATTGTTATCTGATTTCTAATATTCTGATATTTGATTTCTTCTATATTCTAATTTTGGTTCCTTCTCTGTAATTCTGGGATTTTGCTGGTTTCTATACCTTAACCATTAGGTGTTCTAGGAACTACATCGTTTGGTTGTAAATTGTAGTTTTAATCTCGCCTAAGAATTTAGGGTAAAGAAACCCTTGATAAAAACCAGAATCGTAGGGCTGTCGGAACCAAAACCCATATTTCAGAGAAATTCAATATCAGAAAATTAGAGGTTCAAATCTGGCTAATAAGCTCGTCGAAAGATCAGAATAATATGAGACAAATCCAAGGGCCAGATTCAAAGCCATGGAATTTTTCTATTGGAACAAGGAAAACTGAAATCTCAGGAAAACCAGTAAATTGATGGAAAGTTTCAATGGTTTAAAATAGAATCGATGGAAGAAAAGAATAGGCATATATATATATATATATATATATATATATATATATATATATATATATATATATATATATATATATATATATAAGCAATTATCTGAAATCACATTCGAAGTATCAAATCCGAAAGCTATGATTTTGAATTGGAAGTAGGACTTAAAAATCGACTTGTTTTCAGGGTTTTAAAACAGAAAATAAACTAGAACCTAGAACTAGAAGTCAGAACTGAAAACTGAAGAACAAGGCAGAAATCTAACAGCCTTTCTTTGATATCTTAAATCTGAAGCCAGTTGGAATGGACTTGTTTTGGATCAGATTCGTTACATTGCATGTATTCTCAGATGTGCCGTTACAATGAAGTTAAAAAAATTGTTTGTGAATGCAGTGTTCATGGGGTAGCAAGCCAACTCCTCCAGGGACCTCGTCAAACCCACTGCCACCTCCAGGACCTCCCTTGCAGATCCTCACAACTCCTGGAATGAACCAGGGCTACTCACCAGCAGATTTGTTGGCTTATCAGCGTCAGCTTGCCTTGAGCCAGGCTGCTGGGTCTGGCCTGTCAGGCCAAGCTATTCTGCAGATGGCTGGGCAGCAAGGTCTTGCTGCAACCCAGGCTTCCATGGGGCTAAACTCTGGTGGATCACAGGCCATGTATGATGGTTATCCAAACAACTCGTTGGGTCAGCAGCTCATGTATTACCACTAACATAGGTGAGTGTCCATGGCTTCTGGACGCTTCTTAACTTGCCGTCTTTGCCGGAATTTTCATTTTTTTGGTTTCAACTTTTATGTGTTTTTTAAAGTTATCACCTTACGTTTGTATCTCTTGGACCTAGAGTTAACCATGGAAAGGATGGCTGCTGTAATATTTATTCTCAGGTCTGACAACCGTTGTTTCGTGGTGGTTTTCTGTTTTTTCTTATTGCTTCTATGATGGTTTTCTTTTCTTCCCCTTTTGTTTATTTTAATGAAGTAAGGAATCACCCCCATCTTTTTTTTTTCCCTTTTCTGAGGCACTCAGCATTCCACCAGACTTCGTTTATCAAACCATGGAAATGGCAACCATAATGTGTCAAGAGGGTAAAACTATAACAGAAATTTTGGTATGTTACTGGAAGAAAAGGCCCACAAGATGGTAAACGGAAGGAGTTCGTCTCAAGTTGAGTATATACGTGTGGGGTAAACTCTAACTGTTGGATTATCAACTTGACCAACTGCACAATTTGAGATGGGTTTTACCCATGGTAAAAGGTCTGCTGACCCCTCTCGTCCTTTCTTAATGCAACTGAAAAAGTAGGGGGGGGGGGGGTGGGCATCACCAACCTCCTCCATCCAAGCAAACTGCATGGCAAGTGTTTCCCAATTCGTATGCCATTGTCATCTATGGATTTCGACCTAACAAATTGAATATTCTGGGATGAAATAATTTTACTTATGGTAGTTACAAGTCACCCCTCTCTCTCTCTCTCTTTCTCTCTCTGTCTCTAAATTAAAGAATTGATCCTTTTAAGTAATAGGTATTGGACATGGTAGTATCAGTCAATGCTGATATCAATCCGGATCAGTTCCACAGCCAATAGATGCAAGTCATTTCGTAGTATAGGAGGATTAAAAAAAAAAAAAAAAAAGAGAGATCTGAACAGTATCCAATATCAATTACTAAAATCTTGCAAAGAAACCCCACACGAGAAGCAGGGTGTTTTTTTTTTTTTTTTTTTTAAATTATAAATATGCCCAGTTATAGATATAGTATGTAATCTCATTTTTTTTTTAATTATAAATATGCCCAGTTATAGATATAGTATGTAATCTCATAACCACTTCGATTCAAATCTATTTGATTTTGGTTCGGATCATAATATGTATATCTCATAATAGGTTGAGTAAGTTGGGTTTTAGTCGGATTCGGTTCCTGGCCTTGTATTTGGTGGAGGCCCTATAAATTTCAATTATAAAAGTAAGGGTAAATTACACCAGAGGTTGTATCAGAGGTACCTCACGTTTCAAAAATCATACCAGAGGTACCTGATGTTATGAGAAATTATACCAGAGGTAGTTGAAGTTTCAAAAATATTACACTTGAGTTACCTTTTATTTTTGTACTTTCAAATTTACCCCTATTTAACATAACTTTCTTGGTCTCCTTTGGTTCACTGTCTCACCAACCCGTTGCAACGACTCACCACTCGGATTCGCATGTGCTCATCGCTATCTCAATTGCCCACCTCCTCTCCTGCCCCTGTCCTCTCTTGTGACCCTTCTTCACTGGCGGTTGCTCACCACCAAGTCACAAATCTCGACTATGGTATACACCTTGTAAGATATTTTTATGGGCTTAATTAATTATAAGGTTAGTTGATTCAGTAGGAGTCTAGTTACGGGTACACCGGTTTAAGTATGATTAGAGATGGACCAACCTGGTCTACTGTGGGACTGGTCCAGGGTTGGGGTGGTACTATAAATACCAATGGTTAGAGTCCCCACAGCCACGATGTTATTTTCTTCTCCTGTTCCCATATGCAGAGAGAAGGTCAAGGGATCCCAACAGGCTGTGGAAGACTTTGATCCAAGCATTCCAAGCATTCAAATCAAAGAAGGAAAACGGTCGAAAATCAATCTACAGCAAGAGGTATGTCTCTAATCATCTTTTTTCAATACCCATTGTATTCTAGTAATCTGTGTAGTGTGTTTGTCAGGGTTCATGGGAAATCCCATGGGAAAACCCAAAGAGGATCTATCTAAAAATTCTTACAGTGGTTTCAGAGCCACCTACACATATCTAGAATAATGGGAAAACATTGTTAAAACTTTATGTTTGAATGAATTCAAAAAGGGGAGAGATTTTTCTCCCAAAATTCTCTTCGAACCTGTCTAGGGTTTGGATCTTGAAATTTTTTTCGGACCACTAAAAAGCAAAATAAATTATACAGGATTGTAGGACTCGGAGAGACGGAGCTGGCGACATAAAGTTGGTCGCCGGAAACTACCCGACGCGCCCTCACGCGCCGCCTGAAAAGGCGAGTGAGATCCACACGTCGGGGTTGGAAAAGTAAAAAAAAAAAAAAAAAAAACTCTGACGGCGCCGAGTCATTGCCGGGTCGACTCGGCGCTAAATCGTGAACCCTAACGGGTTCGCTGGGTTGACTCGGGCCGAGTCTACCCAGCCCAGGCGCGCCAGGCCCAGACTAGTCGCGCCAGGGCTGGTCCAGCCCAGGCCCAGTCCAGACAGGGGGCAAACCCAGCCAGACCAAGTGAGCCAGACCCGACCAGGAAGTGAGATCGGGTCAACCCGATAACTCGAGCCATCCGATCCAAAAATTTGACCCGACAACCCGAGATTTTGACCCGGCAACCCGACCCAGTGACCCGAGATTTTGACCTAGTAACCCGGATTTGTGGATTGGTTGGACCGGTGGTTGAACAGCCGGTTTACAGTTCGGTTTGAGGTCCAGACCGTTTGGTTTTGGCCTGGACCAAAACATTTACAAAAAAAAAAAGGTTCTGTTTTGTGGGTTCGGTCCGCCCATAGCCGAACCCAGACAAACCGAACCGAACCCGGATGAACCGGTTCTAGTCGGTTCAGGATTCTAAAATGCTCAAGCCAACTTTGATCGACGATTGTGAGAGCTAGGAGCGTCAGATTTTGATGCGGTTTTTTTGCGTTGGTTTCGTATTTTGATGCTCTACAGTTTGGTACATAGTTTGATACAGTTTGGTGATTTGAGAATTTATTTTTGATTAAAAGGTGCCCCAAATTAATCTGGTTTGCAGTTTTCTGCTTAATTTATCAGTTATTTTGTACCAGATGCATGTAGAAGGTTATGTGTGCATGAGATTTTATTTATTGACCCACAATGTGCTGCAAAGTAGGGTTTGGGGATATCATTGTGGAATTGAGTGAAACCCACCAAAGTGGTACACCTAGTTTCATCTTGATGTCTTCAAATTCAAAGTTCATGTATTTGTAAATGTTTGTGTAAGGGCAATGTACACCCAAAGGTAGCATTGTCAAGTTTTGATCAAATTAAGGTTTGTGGGTATCATGTGAAGATTGGGTGGAATCCACCAAAGTGGTACACTTAGTTCCAACATGGTTGTACTCAAACCCCAAATTTGTGCATTTACATATACAATAAAGGATATATTAATACACTGTTATTTATGGTGTGAAAAGCAGCTAAGAAAGTCAGTGTTAACCCAAAGGTGACATTGTCAAAGTTAAAGGTACGTTCATGCACATGAATTGAAAGGATTTTGACTTTAGGGAGTCTCATTAACCCAAAGGTGGTGGGATTTTTGAGAGTCATTATTCTTTCGCAGTTATTGCACAGAAACTGAGAAGACCACTGCATGTTTATCCCAAAGGAGAATGTGTAGTTGGTTAACTCTTGGAAAATGATATTTATTTGCATGAAAGGGTTTTGACTTTAGGGAGTCTCATTAACCCAAAGGTGGTGGGATTTTCGAGAGTCATTATTCTTTCGCAGTTATTGCACAGAAACTGAGAAGACCACTGCATGTTTATCCCAAAGGAGAATGTGTAGTTGGTTAACTCTTGGAAAATGATATTTATTTGCATGAAAGGTTTATATGGTTAATGTAAGTAAAGGGTATATATGTATGAGTCTTCAGTTGTTTGATATTGTATTTAAACTCATACACTGATGTGTTCATCCAAGTATGACTGTCCCAAAGAATGTTTTGATATCTATTTTTTTTTCTCTTCCTGGGACAAAGAATAAAATTTATTATGAAAAGGTTGGAGACTAGTCTAGGATCGTTTGACCTAGATGTATCTTTTATAGTAGTTTACATAAGTTGTAAGGTATTCTACTATTGAGGTTATGTGTAGCAGTATTAAGATGAGAAATATTGCGAATGAAATATTTAAGAAAAATCCAAAGGATAAGAATAATGTTTTAGAAGGGGTCAGAAGATAGTTTATTAACCTAGCTCTCTAGTACCAGTTATTATTGGGTAACTCCAAGGCGGATTACTCAAAGATGGGTAGATTGACCATAGATAGGTGGTTTGACTAAATACTGTTAAGCCAGATAAGCATATCTAGAAAGGGATAATGATTCAAGAACTCTTTAGGTATTTAGGGTAGGAGGGTCTTGAAAACTATTGGCTTGAATATTGTAAAGTTTCTTTTACATTCAAATGCTTTTTCTGCTCTTGATTTTACTTTGTTTTATGTTTATTGTTTGACTTAACATATTGTTCCCATATTAAAAATATAATGATATTATTTGAAATATCGAAATGTAAAGTTTTTCTTTTCAATTAAATTGAAAGAAATTATGTTTATGATGTTGTAAGGTAAATGACTGCATGTAATGTTGATCGTATTTGTTAAGTGATGTGGTGAATAGTTTTTCATGTTTGACTGTGCAATCTTAGGTTTGACTAGTTGTACCAGTCATAGTTGATCTCTAGGGCAATGTAAAGACAGGTTGAAAAGGTTTTATTGGAATTGTTGAAAAGGTTTTGTCAGTGGGAGTGTCTAAATCTGCTTAGTTAATGGGAGATCTGGTAATTAATGGTTTATCTGTAATTGATTGTTCTGCGTGTGGTATAATGGACAAGATTATTGGTGAGCATTTATTGCTTGTATGTATTTTTGATTATTTAAGACATGCCAAAATTGCAAGGCGGTATTTAGCCAAAGAATGCGGCATTTAGCCAAAGAAGGCGGTATTCAGCCAAAGAAGGCGGTAAGCCAAAGTATGATATTAGTCCAAATTGGAGGCGGTTTGCCTATATAAAGTTGGATAATATCAAAGTGCGTTGACCTATAAGGATTTTAAGGTAACGGGATCGTGGTAATTCGATCATTGGGCTCAAGTATTCATCTCAAAGTGATTTATGTCATTAAGTAGACCTCTGTATGTGACTGACAGTAGGGGGTACACCGGATGTGTAGGAGTACTTTTCGCTGTTGTTCGACATTGGTAGGCTTGATAACTGAATCAAAGTAAAGAATGGTTTTGGTGTAATTAGATTCCATGGCCACATTGGATCAATGGTGAATTTATAATTAATATAGCCCAAGTGGGAGATTGTAAGATATTTTTATGGGCTTAATTAATTATAAGGTTAGTTGATTCAGTGGGAGTTTAGTTACGGGTACACCGATTTAAGTATGATTAGAGATGGACCAACCTGGTCCACTGTGGGACTAGTCCAGGGTTGGGGGTGGTATTATAAATACCAATGGTTAGAGTCCCCACAGCCACGGTGTTATTTTCTTCTCCTGTTCCCATACGCAGAGAGAAGGTCAAGGGATCCCGACAGGCTGTGGAAGACTTTGATCCAAGCATTCCAAGCATTCAAATCAAAGAAGGAAAATGATCGGAAATCAATCTACAACAAGTGGTATGTCTCTAATCATCTCTTTTCAATACCCATTGTATTCTAGTAATCTGTGTAGTGTGTTTGTCAGGGTTCATGGGAAATCCCATGGGAAAACCCAAAGAGGATCTATCTAAAAATTCTTACACACCTTTGGTGAAAACTCTGCACCCCAATTTACTATTTTTCCGGCGAGTGTTAATGATCAGGCACCAAATAAGGATAGTTCAACAAGAAATGACCAGTCCCTGAAAATTTGAGGTAGATCTAATGGTTAACTTAGAGGATGCCAACGTTAAATACGGTTAATGTTGGAAATATGAGAAGAGGTACCTCTGGTATGATTTTTGAAACGTGAGATACCTCTGGTATGATTTCTCAAAACGTCAAGTACCACTGGTATAAATTACCCTAAAAGTAAATGAGGATAAGCATAAATTTCTACATATGATGCATTGATGGAATCCATCAGGATGTTGGTTGGATTTGGAACCGCTATCGTATTTAGATCCTTTTATTGTACATAGGATCCAGATCTAGAATCATGTGAAGATATGAAAACCATGAAGATCAGTTCACTAACATCGAGGAAGACAACTATCGGGGTCCCAAACCAATATGACGAAGCAGAGGAGAAAAGGATGTTCCAGAATTAATTCAGGCTAAGGATTGAGAGAGAGAGAGAGAGAGAGAGAGAGAGAGAGAGAGAGAGAGAGAGAGAGAGAGAGAGAGAGAGAGAGAGAGTTGGAGAGATCGAGTGTCTAGCGTCCCTCAACGCCGAACACGAGAGATAGCGACCAGGAGTGCTACAGCGATGCCGGATGTGACAGAGAGAACGAGTTGACGGAGAGAACCAATGACAAAGGACGACTGGCATAGCTTTTTTTTTTTTGTTTTTTTTGTTTTTTGGTAAAAACAAAATCTATTGATAATTGGAGTCATAACCGGGTTTTGATCACAACATAGATCCTGAATCCAGGCTTTGGAGAGAGGCACACAATCGAACCCAACTTGGTGAGAGCCTTCCTGGCAACGCATGGGCAAGCCCATTAAGAACCCATGGAACAAAAGAAAACATACAAACTGAGAAAGAGGAGATTCAAATCCTCTCATACCCCTCATGCCAGCATGAGGAAATCCAATGACTGTCATCCACTGTGTGCGTATACCAATACATCGGTATATCCGCATAGTAGACTACGACCCCATTTGATAATACTCCAGCTCCTTACTTCTTAGCTCCGGAGCTAATCCGGAGTAGAATAACGATTGATAAACGCGGTTCAAGTTTTGATTCCCATGGAGTAAACAACTCCAAAAATGTCTATGGGAGCTAAAAAACTGGAGCTAAAAAAACTTACTTCTCTTGCTCCGGAGCTATTACCACTACCTACTGCCATCACCACCACCATTGGCACTGCCATCACCACCACCACCCCTCCACCGCCACCATCCCCACCACCACCCACAGCCGTCGCCACCACCAATACCCTCCACCCACCACCACTACCACCACCCTTTACCCACCACCACCGCCTCCACCACCACCACCACCACCCACCACTTACCACCGACTCCGCCACCACCACCCACCACCTACCACTACTGCCGCCACCACCACCACCCACCACCTACTACCACCAACACCACCACCACCTACCATCACTGCTGCCACCCACCGCCACCGCTACTTCCATCACCACCGCCACCGCCACCCACCACCACCACCCATCCCCACAGCCACTACCCACCACCCACCACCCCCGCCTCTACTACTACCACCACCACCCACCAGCACCCTCGCCGCCACCACCCACCAGCACCACCACCACTACCACCACCCCCCAACCGCCACCAACACCACCACCACCAAACAACATTTTGGAAGCATAGTCTTTTGATTTTGGAGCAGTGTTATCACACACCATTCTACTCCAAAAATCCTGACTCTGGAGAAGAAGTGGAAAATAACTCCGGACCAGAAGTAGCTCCATGGGAGCTGGAGTGTTATCAAACGGGGCCTACAACTACTGGATTTCTTCATGCCAGCATGAGAGGCATGAGAGGATTTCTATCTAGAAAGAGGACCTTAAACTGAAAATATCCTCCACTATAGCTTATCAGCTCGAGAACCCCATAACTGACGTCCTGGTCAGACCTCCTGGGTCCGAGGAGAGGGCCTGTACCATAAACCTCTCTGAGATCTACGTGTACGAACATGCCCTAAAGTCCGGTCTTCGATTCCCACTACACCCCCTCGTAGTCGATATTCTGAAAGTGTATCGCATCGCTCCCTCCCAACTGACTTCGAATGGGTGGCGGTGCATCTACGCCTTCATCATGTTCATCCACCGACTGGGTGAGACTCCAACCGTGAACTTGTTCCGGTCTTTATTTTATTCCAGTTTTGTAGTCTGACTGAGGCTCACTCCATGAGCGGCTGGTATTATTTCAGTCAGAGGGACGGGAAGAAGCTCCCCTCGATTTCTCAAAAGCCTTCTTCTATCCAAGGGTGGAAGGAGAAGTTTTTCTTCGTGGGTTCCCCGTCGGGTGGTCCGGCACTTCCTTTCTCGAACGCGTGGCTCGTGGTGGATGTGACGGGCTTCAATAAGATGCCCTTCCTGACCTCGGAGGAGAAAAGGGTCTTCCGGAAGGTAAGGAGGGCCAGACCATTCGGTACGTAGACCTGGCGGATCCCCAGAAGTTGGTTGAGCACGGCCTGCTCAGTGAGTTTTTGTTTCTAATCGTTGTAATCCAATCGGATATTTTTCCGTCAGTATTGACCGTCTGTTTATTTCTTTTGTTGCAGTGAACTTCTCCAACAATCAGCTGGTGGCCCGGATCCTGCACAAGCGGGCCGTGGAAGCAGAAAAGGAGGCCCATCAGAGGGATGACCATGTAGGCGGGGCAGCCATATGGTCACGGGCTATGGCAGACAACCCCAAGGGTAAAAGGCCTGCTCTAGAGGGTCCCAAGAAAAAGAAGATCTGATCGGCCGAGGAATTGTCGGCCGACATCTACAAAACGAGGCCGACCATGAAGGTTGGTCGGAATGAGGACGACCAAAAGGGGACTGTGGCGAAGGAAGTCCAGCCCCTCCGAGCAATTAAGGTGGTCGACTTGACTGTGGCCGCCAACGTAAAAGCGCAGGGGTAGTCCGTTCCCCTCGTGGAGGGCGAATCCCCAGAGAAGAAGGTGGAGGCCGTGATGTTCGTTCCCGGACTCAACTTGAAGGACATCGATTCGGTGTTCAAGAGTTCGTGGGTGGCCAGGATCATGCTTACCCAGAACCGCCTTCCTGAGGATATGGCCTTCACTTCTTCATTGGAGATGGGGGATCTGCTGAAGAGGATCTTCCTTGCCAGCACCCAAGTAAGATGGTCGGCTCTCTTTCCATCCATTTACTTCGGCTTTGTTTTAGAAGTTTGACTAAGTGTTCCACTTTTCTGGTATGCAGGGCAGCAACCTCGTGGCCGAGCTGTGCCAGAAAGCTACATCCATGGCAATGGAGCTAGAAGAGAGGAGGGACGTCCATGGCAATGGAGCTAGAAGAGAGGAGGGCGGTGGAATCCTCCCTTCGAGAGGCTCTGAAGGCAGTCGAAGAGAAGCTCAGTGAAAAGACCTCCGAGGCTAAAGGCCTTGCCTTGGAGAAGTCTAACCTTTGGACTTCTCTGGACGAGGCCAAAAACGCCCTTTCAGAGGAGCATCAGAGGGTACACCAAGCTGAAGTGAAACTCCGAGCAGCTGAGGATGCTAAGCGGGCGGCCGAGGACGATGAAAAGTCGGCCAAGGAGGAGTTGCCCAAGGCGGAGGAGTTCCAGGCTGAGATCCTGGAACAGGTAGTGGTTGACTACCAATCGTCTGCTCAGTACGCCGACAACTTAGAGGAGGCCGCCAGTGGGTTCTTTTAGAAAAGGGCTATTTACTTAAAGGAGCAACTCTTTGGGAAGGGTGTGGTCTTTGATTGCTTCGATATTCCAATCCTGGCCGAGGAGGAGGTGTTGGAGCCGACCGTGCGTAGGGAGGCCGAGGGTATGCTGGAGGACGATTTGCCAGCCTACGAGGTTCCCCAGACGCCGATTGTCGAGCTTCCCGAAGTGCAGCTACCGAGCGACGTCCCAACTGATCCCGCTGTCAAGGACGGGCCGGCTTGAGAGTTCTTTTGCCTGTGCGGCTATTGTATTTTTTCCTTATTTTTTGTAAAGTTCTGCCCCTTGTGGGCTTTGTACTGCTGCCCATTGTGGGTGTTAAATGAAATTTTCAAATCTGTTTTCCTTAATCTTTGTCGACTTCTTTGTGCATTGTTTGGATTTTGCGCTTTCATGTGTTGTTGTTGTTGTATTGTCCCTACCCCTGAAGTGTTGTCGGCTTGATGGTTGAGCAGGCCGATGACACTTAAATGTTGACGGAAACGGAAAAGGCATGGGAAATTTTGGTACGTACCCCTGAGCGGTATGTTGTGCTCGTCTTGACTTGGGTAGTCGAGCGACGGTAGTGGAGAAGTGCTACGCGCCAGTCATGCTTGCTCGAGGTTATGAACGGACAGAGTCACCGGGTGCCTGGATGCTACTCATACCTACTTGTGCATGTAAGTAGGCGGTGTCATGTGTGGACTGCATGCTACCTTTACCTGCTTGTGGGTATGGATAGGCGAAATTGTTAAGCACCTGCATGCTATTCATACCTGCTTGTGGGTGTGAGCAGGCAGTGCTATGTATGTTCTGTGTGTTACCCTTACCTGCTTGTGGGTATGGGTAGGCAGAATTGTTGAGCACCTGCATGCTACTTATACCTGCTTGTGGGTGTGAGCAGGCGGTGCCATGTGTGATCTGCGTGTTACCCTTACCTGCTTGGGGGTATGGGTAGACAGAATTGTTGAGCACCTGCATGCTGCTCATAACTACTTGTGGGTGTGAGCAGGCAGTGTCATGTGTGGTCTGAATGCTACCCCTACCTGCTTGTGGGTTTGGGTAGGCAGATGCTTGTGAGGTCTACGTGCTAGTCGTACCCACTTGTGGGTACGAATAGGCAGAGCCATCGAGGGCTGGCATGCTGCTCGGGCCTGCTTGTGGGCACGAGTAGGTCGGCTGGGCCAAAAGGAACGACTATGTTGAGAACTGCGGAAGATAATTGCTGCGAGTTGTGGGCTGAATGATAATACTTCTTGTATTTAAAATGAACTGGAGCAGGTGCCCCTAGGGGGCCCGGCTTACAACTGAGACTACTTGACTTAAAAAAAAAAGATGAAAACTACCTTATGGGCCAGGACAGGTCCGCCGACTCGACAAAACAAAACATCTTAATATAAAAGCTAACCACGGGATAGAAAATTGAAGCAATGTTCACTGGTAATACTTGCGAAGATTGGTGGCGTGCCAAGTCCTCGAGATTTCTTCTCCACTGAGGGTGGCCAGCTTGTATGAGCCTGGTCGGTTGGTTCTGAGGATGCGGTAAGGACCTTCCCAATTTTGGGCCATCTTCCCTTGATTGGTCGGCTCGGAGACTGCTGCTTTTCTAAGGACGAGGTCTCTTACTCTGAACTGCTTGGGTCAGACTATTTTGTCGTAGTGTCGAGCAGTCTCCTACTGGTATGCAGCCACTCTGAAGGCTGTTGATTCCCGCACGTCCTTCAAGTTATCCAAGTTGGTCCGGAGATCGTCAGAGTTAGTATCTTCATTGAAGTTCAGTATCCAGAAAGTTGGATGAAATACCTCGACTGTGACGACTGCCTCCGTGCCGAAGGCAAGCATGAAGGGAGTTTACCCGTGGGGGTTCTGCTAGTGGTCCTGTACGACCAGATGATGCTCGGTAACTGGTCGACCCATTTCTCTTTTTCGTCCGCCACCATCTTTTTCAGGCCGGACAATATGGTATTATTTGTGGCCTCAGTCTGCCCACTTGTTTACGGGTGGTCGACCGACCCAAATCGAAGGTCGATCAAAAACTCTGCGTAGAAATCTACGAATGATACACTGGCAAACTGGGTGCCATTGTCTATCACCAGGATTCTGGGCACATCGAATCTGTATATGACAAAGTGTCTGAAAAACTGCTCCACCTTGGTCGAGTCAATCTTGGCAATGGCTTCAACTTCAATCCACTTTGTGAAGTAGTCAATGGCCACAATGATGTACTTTCGTTGATATGTCGCCTTAAGGAAGGGCCCCATGATGACCATGCCCCAGATGATGAAAGGGAGAGGACTTGTGATTGGCTGTAGGGGTGTGGCCAGAGCATGTGGGACTGGTGCGTATAACTGACACTTGTCGTACTTACGCTGTCACACCCCAATTCTGGTCAATTCAGAATGATGTGATGAACCGCTAAATAACCAACGGTTCAACCAGGATCTCAAATAGGCTATCCCCGCGTTATCCAAACTTACACACATCCGTAATCATAATCAGAGTAAATACACAATAACGGAAGTCTTATAATAACATGAACTGAAAATTTATGTGATTAAAATTTAAATAACAATTTATTCTGTATCAACCGAGACATAAGTAAATATCAATACAAATCTTTAATAAATCCAAATAAAGAAACTTATAAAAATATCTAATCAAATACACACGAGTTGCACTCGCAAGAGGAGTCGTGTGTATCTTCTTCAGCTCCAGCTTCTATAGCTGCCACGTTCTCGTACGTAGACGCATTCATGTAGTCTTCAACCGTATAACCTGCATCATCAACTAAAAATATTCAACGTCGAGGGGTGAGCACACATCACGGCTCAGTGAGTAGCCAAAACAATGCAACAATACATATGCATGCAAAAAGTCAATTTATATCTTTGGTCCAGTATATAAGTTTGCAGTATGCTATAGAAAGTTTTAGGTAGCCAAAGGTCACGTTTATTGACTCCGCCTCTATACACGAGTGTGTGACGTTACCCGAAGATCACGTTTATCGTCAACTCACATGCACCCAACCATGAACATTATATAACAAAGGTTACGTTTATTGCTATATAGTGCCATACCAACACGTAAGCCCCTGTTGGCGAGGGCTACAAACTGGGCTCGCAACTAACCAATCCTAATGCCAAACAGTGTATCCAAGGCCTCACCCCAGCATCCCTCAGAATGTCCATAGAGATAGAGCTAAGGCCCCCCGGTAGAGTCAGAGACTACAAGGACTGAGACCACCTCCCCTGATACTCTACGATATAATAATTCTGCTAAAGTAATGGCGATACGACGATGCCAATGCACAAGACTTGAGTTAGAGATAGAGCTAAAGTGCTGAGACCCGCCAAAGGTTAACGTTTATTGACGTTCTCATCACACCTCCCCTGATACTTGCTCGCATCAAGTACACCAACCACACACATACAAGCACATGCCTATTCCTATCATCATCATCATCATCATGTTATAAACAATAAAGTAAATATGCATGAACAAGTAATAGAAATATTGGATGGCATGCTGTATGCACATTACAATCATATTCGCATAGAATCAAGCATGGCATAGGACTCAAGAAATAGAAAATAGTTTATTATTAACCAATTTAGTTTGGAGTTATGGTTCCTCACCTTAGCTTGCTATAAGATACTTTTCCAAGCTTTAGAATCACCTTTATAGTGTTATTATATTGCTAGAAGACCTAACAAAGTCGATAGAATTTAATTAGAATTTATTCAGAATTAAAAACTACTCTGTTGACTGAGGGTCGATGCTAGGATCGATGGGTTTATCGACCCTTCCCTCTTTCTGGACTTCCCGAATGCTGAGGGTCGATGGTCAGGAACACCTAGGGTCGGAGGGTCATCGACCCTCGGTGCGACCCTTGGTGCACTTTGGTCAAATTTCCACTTTTTAGTCTATTCTTCGTGTTTGGGGTCCTATGGCTTGCTTCTACATTCCATTCATCATTCATTCCATGGTCTGAAACCATGTATAATCCATCTAGAATAGTTTTCATACATCTTCCTATGGTTTTCCATGAAAACCTAACCATAGACTGATGGTTTGGGTTTTTTCGAGATCACACTCTCAACCTTAACTAACCTAAGGTCTATAGAAACTTATGGAATTAGTATCCATACCTGAGAAGATTACTTTTCTCTGAAATTCTTCTCCTTTTTGCTAAGTTCTCTTGCTTGCCTCTCTTCTTCCTCTTTTCCTTCTCCTATCTTTCTCTTAATTCAATTAGGGTTGTGAAAGGAGTGAAAGTGGCTTAGGAACGTCCTTTAAATAGAGTAGGAACATCCTAAATAAGTCCCATTGGGATTTGGAAAGAATCCCAATCGAAAAATATAGAAATTTCCTAATTTCTATATTCGGCAGAAATCGAGGGTCGATGGGAGGGTCGATGATCCCGTTGACCCTAGGGTCTTAAGCTGTCCGATCCGTCCTTCAAAACTGAGGGTCTGACTCTCTGTTTTGGGAGGTCCGACCCTGCTTAGCTGGGTATGCGACCCTTCCCCTATTTTAAGTGTTTTTGGGTCGATTTGATACCTGGGATCTCGATCTCCTTCACGCCCTTGGTCCATTTGACTCGACCATGATGGGTAAACCTGGTTCAAGGTGGTAAGACCGGGTTAGATTGACACGGGTCTTACAACTCCCCCCAACTTATAAAAATTTTGTCCTCAAAATTGTACGTACCTTATGAATCAAATAAGTAAGGGTATTGCTTTCTCATAGCATTTTCTTCTTCCCATGTAATTTCTTCGATGTCTCTACTTTTCCATATGACCTTAACATAATAGATATCTCGGTTGCATAGATGTTGAACCTTTCGGCTGGTGATTTCTGTTGGTATTACTTCAAATGTCAATTCATCAGTCAATTCTGGCAAATCCACTGTCAAGACATGCGTTGGGTCTTTGACATACTTCTTCAATAGGGAAATGTGAAATACGTCATGCACACTTGACATAGATGGTGGTAGTGCTAACTGATAAGCTACTTTTCCACGCTTAGCTAGAATTTCATACGGCCCGACATATCTTGGACTTAGCTTCCCTTTCTGTCCGAACCTCTTCAATCCTCGCATAGGCGATACTTTCAAAAATACTTTATCACCTACGACGAACTCCAGATCTCTTCGTCGAGTATCTGCATATTGCTTCTGATGGTTCTGAGCCGTTCTCACTCTTTCCTTGATGATGTCGACTACTCAAAAAGTCTCTTCAACAAATTCTGGTCCAACAATACTACGTTCTCCAACTTCATTCCAAAACAAGGGAGTTCGACACTTCCTGCCATACAGTGCTTCATAAGGTGACATCTGTATAGTGGCCTGATAGCTATTGTTGTAAGCGAACTCGATCAATGGTAACTTTTCGTTCCACGATCCTTTAAAATCAATCACACATGCTCGTAGCATATCTTCTAAAATCTGGATTGTATGCTCCGACTGTCCATCTGTCTGTGGGTGGAATGCAGTACTGAACTTCAACGTTGTACCCATGGCCTTTTGCAATCCTTCCCAAAATTTGGAAGTAAATCGTGGATCTCTATCCGACACAATACTTTCTGGAACACCATGTAATCGAACAATATTATCCACATACAGCTTCGCTAACCTTTCCAGTGTATACTGAGGTTGTATAGGTATGAAGCGAGCTGTTTTAGTCAGACGGTCCACAATCACCCAAACTGCGTCAACTACTCAAGGAGTCAATGGTAGTCCCATGAAGAAGTCCATAGTGATGCAGTCCCATTTCCATGATGGTTCCGGTAATGGCTGTAACAATCCTGCGGGTCTTTGTCGTTCAGCCTTTACTTTTTGACAATTTAGGCATTAAGACACGAACTTAGCTATATCTGCTTTCATTCCCCTCCACCAATATAATTTCTTTAGATCATGATACATTTTTGTACTTCCAGGGTGTATTGAGTAGATGGTGGTATGGGCTTCTTTCATCAGTCGGTGTCTAATGTCCATACTTTCTGTTTCAGGTACACATATTCTTCCTTTGTATTTCAGTACTTTCTCGTCATCCAAGTTGAACTCAGGGTTAGTCCTGTCACACCCCAATTCTTGTCTATTCAGAATGATGTGATGAACCGCTAAATAACCAATGGTTCAACCAGGATCTCACCCGCGTTATCAAACTTACACACATCCATAATCATAATCAGAGTAATACACAATAGCGGAAAATTTATAAATAAATGAACTGAGAAACTAAGGTGGTATCATTAATTTAATAGCAAATTATTCTGTTTCTAACTGAGACATAAATATTTAAATACCAAATACATGTCTTTATAAATCCAATGAAAGAAACCTATAAAAATATCTAATCAAATACACACGAGTTGCACTCGCAAGAAGAGTCGTGTGTATCATCTTCAGCTCCAACGTCCATTGCTGCTATATTCTCGTACGCAGACGCGTTCATATAGTCTTCAACTGTATAACCTGCATCATCAACTAAAAATATTCGACGTCGAGGGGTGAGCACACATCACGGCTCAGTGAGTAGCCAAAACAATGCAACATTACATATGCATGCAAAAAGTCAATTTATATCTTTGGTCTGGTTTAAAGTTTGCAGTATGCTATAGAAAGGTTAAGGTAGCCAAAGGTCGCGTTTATTGACTCCGCCTCTATACACGAGTGTGTGACGTTACCCGAAGATCACGTTTATCGTCAACTCACATGCACCCAATCATGAACAATATATAACAAAGATTACGTTTATTGCTATATAGTGCCATACCAACACGTAAGCCCCTGTTGGCGAGGGCTGCAAACTGGGCTCGCAACTAACCAATCCTAATGCCAAACAGTGTATCCAAGGCCTCACCCCAGCATCCCTCAGAATGTCCATAGAGATAGAGCTAAGGCCCCCTGGTAGAGTCAGAGACTACAAGGACCGAGACCACCTCCCCTGATACTCTACGACATAATAGTTCTGCTAAAGTAATGGCGATACGACGATGCCAATGCACAAGACTTGAGTTAGAGATAGAGCTAAAGTGCTGAGACCCGCCAAAGGTTAACGTTTATTGACGTTCTCATCACACCTCCTCTAATACTTGCTCGCATCAAGTACACCAACCACACACATACAAGCACATGCCTATTCCTATCATCATCATCATCATCATGTTATAAACAATAAAGTAAATATGCATGAACAAGTAATAGAAATATTGGATGGCATGCTGTATACACATTACAAACATATTCGCATAGAATCAAGCATAGCACAGGACTCAAGAAATAGAAAACAATTTATTATTAACCAATTTAATTTGGAGTTAAGGTTCCTCACCTTAGCTTGCTAATAGATACTTTTCCAAGCTTTAGAATCACCTTTATAATTTTATTATATTGCTAGAAGACCTAACAAAGTTGATAGAATTTAATTAGAATTAATTCTGAATTTAAAAACCATTCTGTCAACTGAGGGTCGATGCTAGGGTCGATGGGTCTATCGACCCTCCCTCCATTCTGAACTTCCCAAATGCTGAGGGTCGATGGTCAGAAACACCTAGGGTCGGATGGTCTATCGACCCTCGGTGCGACCCTCGGTGCACTCTGGTCCAATTCGCACTTTTAAATCCATTCTTCGTGTTTGGGGTCCTATGGCTTGCTTCCTACATTCATTCAACATTCATTCCATGGTCTAGAACCATGTATAATCCTCCTAGATGGCCTTCATGCATTCTCCTAGGGTTTTCCATGAAAACCTAACCATGGATGGATGGTTTGGGTTTCTCCGAGATCGCTCTCTCTTCAATAATTATCCTAAGGTCTGTAGAAACTCATGGAATTAGTATCCATACCGGAGAAGATTACTTTTCCTCTGAAATTCTCTTCTTTTTTGCTAGGTTCTCTTCCTCGCCTCTCTTCTTCCTCTTTTCCTTCTCCTCTCTTTCTCTCAATTCAATTAGGGTTGTGAAAGGAGTGAAAGTGGCTTAGGGACGTCCTTTAAATAGACTAGGAACATCCTAAATAAGTCCCATTGAGATTTGGAAAGAATCCCAATCGAAAAATATAGAAATTTCCTAATTTCTATCTTCGGCAGAAACCGAGGGTCGATGGGAGGGTCGATGATCCCGTCGACCCTAGGGTCTTAAGCTGTCCGACCCTCCCTTCAAAACTGAGGGTCTGACTTTCTGTTTTGGGAGGTCCGACCCTGCTTAGCTGGGTGTATGACCCTCCCTTAAAATAAAGTGTTTTTGGGTCGATTTGATACCTGGGATCTTGATCTCCTTCATGCCCTTGGTCCATTTGACTCGACCATGATGGGTAAACCTGGTTCAAGGTGGTAAGACCGGGTTAGATTGACACGGGTCTTACAAGTCCTACCTTTCTCAATATCCTCTTGTACTGTTCTCAGATAAGGATCTGCTTTGATAGCTGTCTTCACTTCATCCACTATATCCGGTATAATCTTCAATGCCGCGAACATATTCGAAAACCAATGAATAAACCCTTGGTTGGCTGATTCATCCGTTGTATCTATCACATACTGCTCGTTACCGTGATTGAACACCATTTCGTTGGTACACATTGCTGCAATCGTGCTAACTTCTCCTTGAGATTTTATCATTGCTTTTCTGCTCAATGCATCCGCTACCACGTTTGCTTTTCCCGGATGATATTGGATGTCACAATCATAGTCTTTCAATAGTTCCAGCCATCTTCGTTGTCTCATATTCAACTCCTTCTGATTAAATAAATAAGTAAGACTTTTATGGTCTAACTTAATCTGAAATTTCTCCCCGTATAAGTAGTGTCTCCATATCTTGATCGCATGTACTACTGCCGCTAGCTCCAGATCATGAGTGGGATAATTTTTCTCATGTACCTTTAACTGTCTTAAAGCATAAGAAATTACTTGCTCTCCTTGCATAAGCACACATCCTAATCCCAGTCCCGACGCATCGGTGTATAAAGTAAATGTCTGTCTTAGAACGGGAATAGTTAAAATTGGGGCGGTTATCAATCTGGTCTATAGTGTCTGGAAGCTCTTCTCACATTTATCTGTCCACACAAAATTTTCACCTTTCCTGGTCAGACTGGTGAGAGGTACGGCAATCCGAGAATAGTCTTCTACGAATCTCCGATAATAACCAGCTAGCCCCAGAAAACTTTTAAATTCTGAAACGCTCTTTGGTGCTTCCCATTTCACAATAGCCTCGATCTTGCTAGGGTCTACTTTGATTCCTTCAGCGGATACTACATGGCCTAGGAATGCGACTTCACTTAGCCAAAACTCACACTTTGAAAATTTGGCATATAGCTTCTCTTTCCTTTTACGCTGTAGGGCTGCGTTTAGGTTCTTGATATGGGTTTCCTTATCCTTGGAGTATACCAATATATCGTCAATAAATACTATAACCGACGTATCCAACATATCGTGGAAGACTCGGTTCATAAGTTCCATGAACGTTGCCGGTGCATTAGTTAATCCGAAAGACATAACCAAAAATTCATAATGTCCGTATCTGGTCCTGAATGCTGTCTTCGGAATATCCCCTTCTTTAATCTTCAACTGATGATAGCCCGATCGAAGGTTGATCTTAGAAAATACTCTTGCTCCTTATAACTGATCGAACAAGTCATCGATCCGAGGTAGTGGATATCGATTCTTGATTGTCAGTTTATTCAACTCCCGATAGTCGATACATAATCGAACGCTACCATCCTTCTTCTTTACGAATAACACCGGTGCCCCCCATGGTGATATACTGGGTCGAATATAACCCTTGTCCAGCAGTTCTTGTAGCTGCACTTTTAGTTCCTTCAGTTCCGTAGGAGCCATTCTATAAGGTGCTTTTGATACGGGTGCGGCTCCAGGTATCAGGTCTATTACAAACTCTGTGGCCCGATCGGGTGGTAATCCGGGTAGTTCCTCTGGAAATACGTCAGGGTAATCCCGCCCGACGTCAATGTCTTCCATTCGTGGCGCGTCCTTGGTTAGGTCGACCACGGATACTAGATACCCGATTGCTCCCTTGTCAAGGCACTTCTTAGCCTTTAATGCTGAAAGTATGAGCTTGCGTCTCCGGAGAAGTTTGGTTCCCGAGAAACTGAATTCTGCCCCTTCTTTGTCTTTGAATGTTAGCTTCTTTTCGGCGCATAACAAATTTGCAGAATGCCGAGCTAACCAATCCATTCCCAAGATGACATCAAAGTCTGCCATCTCAAGTTGTATCAAGGTTGCATCCAAGGTCTGCTCTCCAATGAGAACTGGAGATGGTCCATAACCCTTCTCTAGTTCCACTTCTAACCCCATCGGTGACCGTACCAGTAATTTGTAGTCTAATGTTTTGATGGGTAATTTTGTCTTCTTTCCAAATGACACAGATATAAAGGAATGAGTAGCTCCGGAATCGAAGAGTACTCTGGCGGGTACGCCATTTATAGGTACAATACCTGTGATTTATCTTTACTTAGTCTACATGCTTATTCAATGTAATTACAACTTTAAAAGTTTCAGTCATACCTGTGACCACATCGGGTGATGCGGCCGCATCCTCGGACGTAACAGCATATACCCGTCCCTGGTGGAATTGCTTCTTGGGCTTAGGGCACTCCCTTGCCAAATGTCCCGGCTGGTTGCAGTTAAAACACTTCGGGGCTTCAGAATTTGGCTTTGGCTGGGGTTGAGCTGCTGGAGCAGTCTTGGTTGCAGCAGTAAAATTCTGAGGATGGAAAGGCTTATACGTCCTGTTATTGCCTCTGTTGTAGGAGTTTCCGGCTGGTCTCTTGATGCCTCTGTTCTGAGTAAGGTAACTCTCCTTTTGGCTCGATTCAATCACTCGAGCAATTTGGACAGCTTCGTTGTAAATTTTCTTCTCTAAGCCCAGAACATTTTCTCTGATGCTTCCTCTTAGTCCCGTGACAAACCAACGGGTTTTGGTTTCTTCTTCTTGCATACTCAGTGGTGCGAAGAAAAACAGCTCTTCGTAACGCTGTTGATATGAGTCCACAGTCATCTGTCCCTGATATAGGCTCAGGAACTCCTTCGCCATCGAATCTCTGAAGCTCCGTGGAAAATATTTCTCAAAGAAGGCTTCTTTATATATAGCCCAGGTCAATAGGGCGTGCTTGGTCAGTAAGTATGTCTTCGTGGATTTCCACCAATGGTGTGCGTCGCCCTTGAGCATGAAGGTGGCGCATAGTACTTTCTCTTCCTCTGTAATAGTTATCATGAGGAAATTTCTCTCCATCTCGTCTATCCAGTGTGCTGGCCACAATGGATCAGACGGTTTGCCATTGAATTCTCTAGGTTTCATCTTCAAAAATCTCTCCACTAGTCGGGAGTGGTCCAGCTGATTCTGGGGGTTTGCCCCAAGCATATAGGGTGGATACTGGTAATTCCCTTGAGCGGCTTCTGGAACCTGCACTGGAATCGGTGCAGCCGGTTGTTGAGGTGTCTGAGGGGCTGGGTGGTTACCTACTGGTGCTGCACTAGCTTGTCCGGTGTGCATGGGTGCAGCCTGAGTGGCTTGGAACATAATTCCCATGGCAACCTGCATCTGAGCCTGTGCGTGTTGCATCTGCTGCAGCTGCTGTGCCAGATTCATCACCACTGTTGCTAGCTCTGGTGGTGGAGGTGGAAAATTTGTAGGGTTTACCGGTTCTGGATTTCCCGGTGCATAGTTATTCTCTTGACTAGTCTCCTCCACTGGTGGTGGTGGTGGGACTATGTTTTTGGGTCTGTCGGGTCACTCTACGTCCAAACATAATTCTTTTCTATGATTGGTGGTGCCTGGAAATCATCCAAATAGGTGAGAAGTCATTTATATTTCATGTAGGCACACTAACCAATAATCAATTCCAATTCTAGCTCATTTTATAAAAAAAATGCTGTCTTTTCTATGCAGGGTCGATGGTGAGGGTCGCTGGTATGTCCGACCCTTGGTATCCGACCTTGGGAAATGACCTATTCTTCCCGAGAGCTGAGGGTCGATGCGAGGGTCGATGGGTGTCTGACCCTCAGTTCCGACCCTTAGTTTTCTGTCAGGTTCCCGAGAGGCGAGGGTCGATGGGAGGGTCGATTCGAGGGTCGATTGTGCTAGTCGAATTGTCCGACCCTCGGACCAAAAATCAGATTTTTAAAATCCGATTCTGGGTCATTTCTCACTATTCCTCCTCTGTTTCGACTCGTCTCTCCTCTCTGAGTTGCTACAGTGCTACTTTACTATTTTGGATCGGTTTGACTCCGGGTTTCGACGTCCACGTCATCACTACAGGTATGTCTTCCCATTTTACCTATTTTTTTTTAGGTTTCTATTTCTAGGTTTTTGCACCTTTAACTTGTATTTTCCAAATTAAACTTTTTTCAACCGTAAAAATTCGATTTTTATTGAGGGATTTTGTTATTGGAGTCTCGAGGAACGAAAGCCCTAAAAATTTTTTGAGTTTCATCGGTTGGTTATCGAGAAACTTAAATTTTTTCTCTTTTTGCCCTAATTTGTCGAAATTTTTGATTTTTCTTGAATTTCTTCAAATTGAGCTTCGTCAGTTAAAATTTCCTACTGCATGTGGGTTGTAGGATATGTTTTAACCTACGTAAGTTCTCATGCCACTTGAATGGTGAGAAATGGGCTTTATGGTCAACTTACGTCGTTATTACATCAAATTTTAGATTTTTATCCTATTAACTCCTTGTTTCCTTTCTCTTCCTTATTTGCAGATACTATGGCTCGTACCAAGGTACCCAGAGTGTGTGATCCACTTCGCTTCCGTTCGAATGAAGCTGAGGCACAGTATGCTGACTATGCCCGTAAGAAAGTGGAAGGGGGTCGCATGGTGAACTTGGCTGAGCTAGCCTTGTTCAATGTAGAGGGAGCATTTGGTGATATGGGGTGGCTCCCTGTCATCACATACGACGCGTGCACATGTCCAGATTTGGTGCGCCAGTTCTATTGTAATCTCCAGGTGGTGGGGAATTACAATGACGTTGAGCATGGTCAGGAGTTGCGCATCACCAGTTACGTCAAGGGGGTGCACATTTCCTTTGACTATCGGCAGCTGGCCGATCTGTTGGGCATTCCCTATGATGGCCCCATGGTGTACTGTGCGCCTGGAGAGCCATAGTTTGTTGAGATGGAGATGAGGGCAGAGATCGACAACCAGTTGCTCCGTCCTGATCGATGGTAGATGAGAGCCTGCTACTTGCATCCAGCTCCACGGGTCTTCTGCAATATTATCCAGCATAATCTGATCCCACAGAGTGGGCACTATAAGAGGGTCTCTCAGCTGACACAGTTTTTGATATACAACATCTGCACGCGCCAGCCGGTCTGCCTTCCTTACATCATCATGCGGACGATGATTAGTGCTACATTATCCGGTCATAGGGGTAATCTACCCTATGGACGCATGATTACAGTGCTACTGAGCCGTCTGGGGGTGGATCTGGTAGATGAGAAGATCCAGGAGAAGACCTTCTCGTCGCCTCTAGATTGGGAGGCTATCTGCAAGATGGGGCTGTGAGATGCTGAGGTTAGTGATGAGGAGAGGAACGCGATGGTGCGCCCTCACACTCGGGTCGAGATGGCTGATGCTGAGGCTGCTGCTGTTGCTGCTAGAGCTCGGGTGGATCTGGTCGACGATGACGATCGTATGTATATGGACGTCGACTCGATACCACCGCCTTCACCTACACATGCGGCTGGAGTTGGTACTTCTTCTGTGGCGGACCCTGTACCTGAGGCTGGTCCTTCGCATGCAGCTGGTCCTTCACTTCCACCTTCAGCCATGATGGAGATGCTGCAGGAGATCAGGGATGCTCAGCGCAGATTTGATCTGAGGATGGATGAGCTGTTGGCTGCTCAGCACGCATTATACGTGCGGATGGGAGAGCTCCTAGAGGTGCAGCGTGCGACTGATCAGAGGATAGCCGGTCTCACAGCTAGTCTACAGACGACCCAGACTCAGATAGCCTGGTTGACTAGAGTCTATGCTGAGGACTACGACAGAGACCGTGAGGCACCGCCTCCTCCTACGCCTCCTGCTTCTTGATTGTACCTTCATTTTCTTGTACTTCAGAGTAACTGTCCGGGTTGTGGACTGGACTCTGCTTTCATTATGTATATATTTTGTTTCGCTCTTATTGTTATGTAAACTTGTTTCCCTTTATAATAGATGCATTATTCTCTTTTAAATTTTGTCTCAAACATCACTGGTGCTTACAATGTGTTAATATTACTGTTTTACTTTTATCCTATCTCAGTTCAAAATTTTCTCGAATGTATGTTAGTTCGGCGGGCAAGGCCTGAGACGCTCTAATACCAAGTTGTCACACCCCAATTCTGGTCTATTCAGAATGATGTGATGAACCGCTAAATAACCAACGGTTCAACCAGGATCTCAAATAGGCTATCCCCGCGTTATCCAAACTTACGTACATCCGTAATCATAATTAGAGTAAATAAACAATAGCGGAAGTCTTATAATAACATGAACTGAGAATCTATGTGATATTAAAATTTAAATAACAATTTATTCTGTATCAACCGAGACATAAGTAAATATCAATACAAGTCTTTAATAAATCCAAATAAAGAAACTTATAAAAATATCTAATCAAATACACACGAGTTGCACTCGCAAGAAGAGTCGTGTGTATCTTCTTCAGCTCCAGCTTCCATAGCTGCCACGTTCCCGTACGCAGACGCATACATGTAGTCTTCAACCATATAACCTGCATCATCAACTAAAAATATTCGACGTCGAGGGGTGAGCACACATCACGGCTCAGTGAGTAGCCAAAATAATGCAACAATACATATGCATGCAAAAAGTCAATTTATATCTTTGGTCCAGTATATAAGTTTGCAGTATGCTATAGAAAGGTTTAGGTAGCCAAAGGTCGCGTTTATTGACTCCGCCTCTATACACGAGTGTGTGACGTTACCCGAAGATCACGTTTATTGTCAACTCACATGCACCCAACCATGAACATTATATAACAATGGTTACGTTTATTGCTATATAGTGCCATACCAACACGTAATCCCCTGTTGGCGAGGGCTGCAAACTGGGCTCGCAACTAACCAATCCTAATGCCAAACAGTGTATCCAAGGCCTCACCCCAGCATCCCTCAGAACATCCATAGAGATAGAGCTAAGGCCCCCCGGTAGAGTCAGAGACTACAAGGACCGAGACCACCTCCCCTGATACTCTACGACATAATAGTTCTGCTAAAGTAATGGCTATATGACGATGCCAATGCACAAGACTTGAGTTAGAGATAGAGTTAAAGTGCTGAGACCCGCCAAAGGTTAACGTTTATTGACGTTCTCATCACACCTCCCCTGATACTCGCTCGCATCAAATACACCAACCACACACATACAAGCACATGCCTATTCCTATCATCATCATCATCATCATGTTATAAACAATAAAGTAAATATGCATGAACAAGTAATAGAAATATTGGATGGCATGCTGTATGCACATTACAATCATATTCGCATAGAATCAAGCATGGCATAGGACTCAAGAAATAGAAAATAGTTTATTATTAACCAATTTAGTTTGGAGTTATGGTTCCTCACCTTAGCTTGCTATAAGATACTTTTCCAAGCTTTAGAATCACCTTTACAGTGTTATTATATTGCTAGAAGAACTAACAAAATCGATAGAATTTAATTAGAATTTATTCGGAATTGAAAACTACTCTGTTGACTGAGGGTCGATGCTAGGGTCGATGGGTCTATCGACCCTTCCCTCTTTCTAGACTTTCCGAATGCTGAGGGTCGATGGTCAGGAACACCTAGGGTCGGAGGGTCATCGACTCTCGGTGCGACCCTTGGTGCACTTTGGTCAAATTTCCACTTTTTAGTCTATTCTTCGTGTTTGGGGTCCTATGGCTTGCTTCTACATTCCATTCATCATTCATTCCATGGTCTGAAACCATGTATAATCCATCTAGAATAGTTTTCATACATCTTCCTATGGTTTTCCATGAAAACCTAACCATAGACTGATGGTTTGGGTTTCTCCGAGATCACACTCTCAACCTTAACTAACCTAAGGTCTGTAGAAACTTATGGAATTAGTATCCATACCTGAGAAGATTACTTTTCTCTGAAATTCTTCTTTTTTTTGCTAAGTTCTCTTGCTTGCCTCTCTTCTTCCTCTTTTCCTTCTCCTATCTTTCTCTTAATTCAATTAGGGTTGTGAAAGGAGTGAAAGTGGCTTAGGAACGTCCTTTAAATAGAGTAGGAACATCCTAAATAAGTCCCATTGGGATTTGGAAAGAATTCCAATCGAAAAATATAGAAATTTCCTAATTTCTATATTCGGCAGAAACCGAGGGTCGATGGGAGGGTCGATGATCCCGTCGACCCTAGGGTCTTAAGCTGCCCGACCCTACCTTCAAAACTGAGGGTCTGACTCTCTGTTTTGGGAGGTCCGACCCTGCTTAGCTGGGTATGCGACCCTTCCCCTATTTTAAGTGTTTTTGGGTCGATTTGATACCTGGGATCTCGATCTCCTTCACGCCCTTGGTCCATTTGACTCAACCATGATGGGTAAACCTGGTTCAAGGTGGTAAGACCGGGTTAGATTGACACGGGTCTTACATACGCAGCAGCTCGACGCAGTCATCATGCATTCTGGGCCAGTGATAGCCTTATCGAAGAATCTTTTGGAACAATGATCGGCCTCCTTGGTGCCGACCGTAGATACCCTCATGGACCTCTTTCATAACTTGTTCCGCTTCCTCCAATCAGAGACACCGAAGCAACGACATTGTCACACCCCAATTCTACACCAACCAGAATGGTGTGATGAACCGTCAATAAACCAACGGTTCAACCAAGATTTTGTATAGGCTATTCCCACTTTGTTAAACCAAAACACATTCCACATTAATCAGAGGTAATAAAGTAAATAGCGAAAGTCTTACGGATAATAAACTGAGGTCTAGTCATGATAAATAATTAATATTCCATTTATTTTCAAGTAACCAAAACATAATTTAATACATACTACAATATCCAAATACGGAAATTAAACACTAAGCGTATCCATAGTTGAAACGCTAGCTTGACGAATCATAATAGTCCTCCATAGCTTGCTCATCATAGTCGCCACCCGTTTACATGTTGGCTTGTTGACATAATCTTTAACCGTAATACCTGCAACATTAGAAACTAAAGGATATGTGCGCACGAGGGTCAGCACTCCAACTTGAGCCCAGTGAGAAAACAAAACAATGCAACAAACATATGCATGCATTCATTCATATCTTTGGTCTGGTTCATAAGTTTGCAATATGCTATAGAAAGGATAGGTGGCCGCCGCATCTCTATACACGAGTGTGTGGAGCCGCCCAATGAATACGACATTGCCGTCCCACATGCACCCACTATGGTACAATATACCCAATGAAAACGACATTGCAGTACTGGTTGCACCATACCAACACGTAAGCCCCTATTGGCGAGGGCTTGTAAATTGGGCTCGCAACTAACCGATCCTAATGTCAAACAATGTATCCAAAGCCTCACCCCAGCATCCCTCAATATGTCCATAGAGATAGAGCTAAGGCCCCCGACAGAGTCAGAGACTACACGGTCCGAGCCAACCTCCCCTGATACCCTACGACGTAATAGCTCTGCTAAGATAATGGCGATACGACGATGTTAGTGGACAAGACTTGAGTAGAGATAGGGCTAGAGTCTAGTGACCAGGACACACCACGATATCACGTCCTCCCCCTGATGCCCCACTCGCATCAAATACACTAACTACATACAAACATTCACATGCCTATTCCTAACATCACCATCATCATCATGTTATAAATAAATGAAATTAAATATGCATGAACAGTAATAGCAGGAATATTGGATGACATGTTAAATGCACAATACACACATACATGCATAGAATCAATCATGGTATAGGATTCAATAAGCAAAAATAGCTTTTTATTATCTAATTAGTTTAGGTCTTGTTCCCTCACCTTTGGTTGCTAGTAGATCTTCATTCAAGCTTTATGAAGATCTTCATTCAAGCTTTATGAATCACCTTTAAAATCACTAGAAAGACCTAACAAGTCGATAGATTTTAATTAGAATTAATTCCAATATTTTTAGACTAGCTGAAATCATAGGGTCGCAGGGTAGGGTTGCACCTAGGGTAGCAGTTTCTGCGACCCTAGGGGTAGGGTCGGAGGTGGGGTTGGATACCAATTGACCCTATGTGCGACCACACCCTCCCTGGAACTTCCCGAGGGCATGGGGTCGATCCTGTGGTCTTGTAGGGTCAGAAATCATTTGACCCTACGTTTGACCACACGTATTCAGAGTCGACCTTTCATTCTAAAGTCCATTCTTTCATGTTTAGATCCTTTGGCTTACTTTCATGGTTCATTCTATGATTGTTCTATGGCTCAAAACTACGAGTTATACACTATTCATAGTCCATAATGATTTCCTCTATGGAATCTCTTGAAACTTGTCCATGGATGGATGATTTGGGTTTCTCCTAATCCTATGTTCTTCATTACTATTCTAGAATCTCTTGTTTAGGTAAGGAATTAGGTTCATACCTTTATTCAGAGGTTTCTCTGAGCTTCCTCCTCTTCCTTAGTCTTCTTCTTTAAGTTTCCTTCTCTTTCTCTTGCTCTCACTTTCAATTAGGGTTTTAAAGGAGTGAAAGAGGCTTAGGGACATCTTATTTATAGAGAAAAACCCTCCAAAACAAGTCCCATTGAGTTTAGGAAAGAATCCCTTGGAATTAGGAAAGTTTCCTAATTTCTGGTTCGTGCTGTTTTCCTAGGGTCGATCCTAGGGTCGGATGTACTGAGACCCTACATTTTTTTAAAACATGAGACCCTAGGGTTAGGGTCGCAGGTAAGGTCGGATATAGGGTCGCATAATCCGAGACCCATGCGACCCCACGACCAAAAAGTCATGGGTTGGACTTCTGTTGAGGTGGGGTCGTCCCTACCTGTTTAGACATGAGACCCAACCCTCATTTTGATTATTTTTGAGTTAAATTTCATATTAGGTCTTGGGTTTCTTCACGCACTTGGTCCACTTGGCTCGACCATGATATGTAGACTGGGCATGACACGAAATGTAAGGTTAGACCGGGTTCGTGTCGTGCGGGTCTTACAACTCCACCACCCTTAAATGAAATTTCATCCTCGAAATTTGAACGTACGGATCTTACAACTCCCCCCTCCTTAAAATAAATTTTGTCCTCAAAATTTGAATTTACTTTAGAGTCAATAGGTGGGAATTCTATTTCCGCATTGCATCTCTTCCTCCCATGTAATCTTCTCCACATCTTGTTTTCACCAGGTTACCTTCATATAATAATTATCTCAGCTTTGGGGATATTATACCTTTCAACCAGTGAACTAGGCTGGTACCACTTCAATGGTTAAATCTTCTATCTAATCCAGTGGATCTGTGGTCAATACCTTTGATATGGATCTCTAATGTACTTCTTCAATAGAGACACGCGAAATATGTCATGCACACTAGACATGGACAGCGGTAACGCTAGTTGATATATAACTTTTCTACGTCTCTCTAAATTTTATGAGGTCCAAAACATATATCGGATACAACTTTCCCTTCTCGTTGAATTGTTTTTAATCCATGCATAAGTGATATCTTCAAGAACACTTTGTCACCTATGGCGAACTCGAGGTCTTGGTGTCTCTTCTAAGAAACTTGAGCTATCTTGGCTCTTTTCTTTGATATTGTCTGCTACTCGACAGGTTTCTTCAACAGACTCAGGTCTTACCATTCCTTATTCACCAACTTTATTCCAAAACAAAAGAATTTGAAATTTCTACTGTACCATGCTTTATAGGTGACATCTACATAGTAGCTTGGTAGCAAATTCAATCCACATATAGCTTAGTTAGCCGCTCCAAAGCATACCGAGATTGTATAGCAATAGAATGAGTTATCTTTCTAAGGCAATCAACAATTACCCAAACTGCGTCAACCGTTCTAGGAGTCAGTGGCAAATCAGTGACATAGTTCATTGTAATGTAGTTTCATTTTCAGACTAGCTCTGATGGTTGTTGTAGTAAGCCATGTTGGTCTTTGTATTTCAGCCTTTACTTGCTGATAATTCAAACATTGGAACACGCACGAAGCCACATTTGTTATCATTCCTCTTTACCAGTACAATCTCTTCAGGTTACGATACATATTGATACTCCAAGATGTCTTGAATATTGAGTACAATGGGCTCTTATCATTATCCTCTTCATGATATCCTAGTCTTTATCTTCAGGTATTCAAAATCTACCTCTGTATCTGAGTACCGTATCCGCATCCAAAGTAAGCCAGGTTCAGGTTTTTCCTTCTCTAAATCTTCTTGCACCGTTCTTATATAAGGATCTATCAAAATTGCTACTTCTACTTCATCCATTAATTCAGAGATGATCTTTAATGCCACAAGCGCAGCCGAAGAATTATTGCTCCATAAGTTCATCCATAAGTCCTCGCTCAATTGGATCATCACGAGTTTCTATTATATGTTACTCTTATTCTAAATCTGAATTTGTTGCTGTGAACATAAGGCAACATTTATATTGGATCCTTCCTCGGACTTCATAATTTTCTTTTTGCTTAAGGCCTTAGCTACTATATTAGCCTTGCACCGGTGACATCGAATATCGTGGTCCTAATCCTTCAAGTGTTTTAACCATCGTCTCTGTTTCATGTTCAACTCTTTCTGGGTGAAGAGATAAATAAAACTCTTGTAATCAGATTTAATCTAAAATCCTTCTTTGTATAGATAATGTCTCCACGTCTTGATTGCATGAATTACAGTTGCTAACTTCAAGTCATGAGTTAGGTGATTCTTTTCATGCTCCTTCAATTTTCTTGAAGCATATGCAATCACTTATTTACCTTGCATCAACCCGCATCCTAGATCCAATCCGAAAGCTTCGATGTATAGGGTAAATGGTTTCCCTAGTACCAGAACGATCAAGATGGAAGCTGATATCAACATTGTTTTTAGAGTTTGGAAACATTCTTCACACTTGTCAGTCCAATTAAACTCCTCTCCCTTTCGAGTTAGCTTGGTAAGAGGTATTGCGGTCTTAGAGTAATCCTCTTCAAATCATCTGTAATAACCAGCTAAACCCAAGAAACTTCTGATCTTCACAATATTCTTTAGGTGTTTCTCACCATATGATTACTTCTATCTTAATAGGGTCCACTTTTATCCCTTTTTATGATGCTATGTGATCTAAGAAGATCACTTCGTTTACTCAAGTCTCATATTTCTTGGACTTGGCATAAAACTTTTCCCTTCTCAACTGTTGTGAAGCTGTTCTAAGATCCGTTGTATGAGTTGCTTCATTCTTGGAATAAACCAAAATGTCATCTATGAAAACTATGACCGACGTGTCCAACATGTCATGAAACACTCAGTTCATCAGTTCTATAAAAGATGTAAGGGCATTTGTTAATCCAAACATCATAATCGAGAACTCATAATGTCCAATCCCGATTCTAAAGGTATATTCGAGATATCACTGTCCAAATTCCTCAGCTGTTGATATCTTGATCGAAGATCAATCTTATAAATTACCTTTGCTCCTTGCAACTGTTTAAAACAAGTCATTGATCTGAGGTAGTAGATATCGATTCTTGATCATGAGCTTTTTTAGTTCCTGGTAGTCTATACATAATTTGACACTACCGTCCTTCTTCTTCACAAATTGCATTGGTGCTCCCTGTGATGCAATACTTAGCCGATTAGAACCCTTGTCTAATAACTCCCGTAGTTGAGTCTCAATCCCTTCCACTACGTAGGAACTACTCTATAGGTGCCTTTGACATAAGTATCGTCCTTGGTAACAAGTCGATGACGAACTTGGTCGTATGATCAGATGGTAACCCAGGTAAGTTTCCTGGAAATACATTAAGAAATTTATGCATCACATCAATATCTTCCATCTGTGGTGCTTCTTTGGTAATGTATACCAGATACCATATATCCAACTTCTTTCTCTTCAAGGCATCTCTTCGCCTTTAGCATAGAGAGGATCAGCTTTCACTTCTTAGGCAACATGCTTCCAATAAAACTAATTTATATGCCATCTTTACTCTTGAATGATAACCTCTTCTATGCACATAACACTTGTAGAGTGTTGAGACAACCAGTCTATTCCCAAGAAGACGTCAAAGTCTGCCATTTCAAGTCAATTTAGGCTGCATCCAACTTTCGTCCATCCATATGTTCCGAACATTGTTAATAACACTCATCCAATACAACATCTAGTCCAAAAGGGCTTGAACTAGCAAATCTAGTATAAAGGTCTTAAGAGCTTGTCTAATTCCTTCATCTCTTAGTTTTTCAAAAACTATCGTTAAAATCTCCTATCTTGAAAGAAACTCATTATCTTATCCTTGCTGTTCTACCTGATCTCTCTTTTATATACCTCGAACATATCTTGTGATTGTTACTTACTTTCTTGCTCATGCACTCTTTTATAGACATGACTCATATCCTTCCATTCAGTAATCTCGAAACAAATCCACCATTACTTTATTTGAGGTTCATTGGCTATAGCATTTAATCTGAATCCAATCATCTTTCTTTTAATAATTCCATTATCACTAAACATCTTTTCAATGGATGTCGAGAAATGTAAGAATCAGAATGTTTATCCAAAAGCAATTCATTTTCTTCTTTCAATTTAGTATAATGATGAACACTTGCTTTATCTAATGAACTTAGGTTTAAAAGATCAGGAGTAAATTTGTGGTAATCCAACTGGCATCAAAAGGTCGTTAAGTTGCACAGTGGTCCAAATACATGGAAAATAGAGATTCTATAACTCTTAACCTCAAGGTTATAGGTTGTATCGAGTATATAATGCCATTGGTCAAGGCACTATAAGAATAAATCTGGAGAAAGCTTTCGTACATCAGTAAATCAGGTATAAATCAGAAGATGTATGCTCAACATGATGAAGCATTTAATTGTTCATTCAGTTCATATCTCTGTTCATGTTGTCGATCATGAGAGTGGCTCAGTTTGGTATAATCAGGACTAATACTAAAGAAACAATATCTATAACTCCAATTGACAGGTTGAATCAAGAAGGTATCCTGTCAAGGCACGAGAAATTAAAATCTGGTATGTGCATCCTCTATAATCATAAGAGTAAGTCAATAATGCACTGCATCCTATATAACCTATTTAGTTATATGGCTACAATAGATTTGATCCTTTGCTGAAAACGTTTGAGGCTTCATCTTGAGGAAACATTCTTCAATCCTTGTCGGATCATTTTGTCATGATGCAGCTATCGCATACATCGGTGGCTGATAAGGGTAACCACTTTGATACACTGCTTGTTGTGCACCAAGCTTCTGCACTGGGGTGTGCGTTATTGGGACTTGCTGTATGGTAGGCACTGTGTTATAGGTAACAGGTGCTGGGGGTACAGTGTTGCTACCAATTAGTACTGTACATGGCCTGACTCAGAGGTATTGATGTAACATTGGCAACTTGGGTAGTCCAGGTAAATTGGCTGGAGTGGTCTGGTTGTTCACCTCCTTTGATTTGCTCCAATCTGATTATCATTATTTAGCATTTGCTCAGATGAGTTTTCACTACCCGTTCTCGACCCAGATAGTGGTGGGATCAAGTTGCAACATCTTCATAATGCTCAGTGGGCAATGGATCAACGAGTGGTGGATCTCACTCTGAGTCCCCACATCGCCCATGAGTATAGCATTATCTTCTTTTATAGTTACTCTCATTTTTGGTCTATGGCCATTGTTCTCTTATCTCTGCTGGATTCAGCCCGAGATCTTTCCCTTTACCTTTACAAAGATTTAGGCATTACTAACCATTTTTTTTCTCCTTCCTCTGTCATACATCGAGTTTCACATCTTGTGAGTACCAACTTGGTATTCTAATTTCTCTATTGTACAGATGCTTCCTTCTTCTTACTGTACTATATCCTTTGTATACTTAGGAAACAACCCGACTTATAGATAGTACCCTATATTATTTGGTTATCAGGATAAGTTTTGAGTTTTCTCTTTCTGTTTGTGTATATATATGGTTCCACCATTAATATGTACATTATTGTCTTGTTTAAGTTCTATCTCAACCAACACAGGTGCTTATGGTGTGTTTGTATTAAAGCTTTTAATTTATCCTATCTCAGTTCATGGACTCTAGTGGAAGTATTCAGGTTTCATGGGAAAGGCTAGAGAGCTCTAATATCAAGTTGTCACACCCCAATTTTGCACCAACCAGAATGGTGTGATGAACTGTCAATAAACCAACGGTTCAACCAGGATCTCGTATAAGCTATTCCCACTTTGTTAGACCAAAACACATTCCACATTAATCAGAGATAATAAAGTAAATAGCGGAAGTCTTACTGATAATGAACTGAGGTCTAGTCATGATAAATAATTAATATTCTATTTATCTCCAAGTAACCAAAACATAATTTAATACATATTACAATATCAAAATATTGAAATTAAACACTAAGCGTATCCATAGTTGAAACGCTAGCTTGACGAATCACAATAGTCCTTTATAGCTTGCTCATCATAGCCGCCACCTGTTTACATGTTGGCTTGTTGACATAATCTTCAATCGTAATACCTGCAACATCAGAAACTAAAAGATTTGTACGCACGAGGGTCAGCTCTCCAACTTGAGCTCAGTGAGAAAACAAAACAATGCAACAAACATATGCATGCATTCATTCATATCTTTGGTCTGGTTCATAAGTTTGTAATATGCTATAGAAAGGATAGGTGGCCGCCGTACCTCTATGCATGAGTGTGTGGAGCCACCCAATGAATACGACATTGTCGTCCCACATGCACCCACTATGGTACAATATACCCAATGAAAATGGCATTGCAGTACCGGTTGCACCATACCAACACGTAAGCCCCTATTGGCGAGGGCTTACAAACTGGGCTCGCAACTAACCAATCCTAATGTCAAACAATGTATCCAAGGCCTCACCCCAGCATCCCTTAATACGTCCATAGAGATAGAGCTAAGGCCCCCGGCAGAGTTAGAGACTACACGGTCCGAACCAACCTCCCCTGATACCCTACGACGTAATAGCTCTGCTAAGCTAATGGCGATACGACGATGTTAGTGGACAAGACTTGAGTAGAGATAGAGTTAGAGTCTGGTGACCAGGACACACCACGATATCACGTCCTCCCCCTGATGCCCCACTCGTATAAAATACACTAACCACACATAAACATTCACATGTCTATTCCTAACATCACCATCATCATTATGTTATAAATAAATGAAATTAAATATGCATGAACAGTAATAGCAAGAATATGATGACATGTTAAATGCACAATACACACATACACGCATAGAATCAATCATGGTATAAGACTCAATAAGCAAAAATAGCTTTTATTATCCAATTAGTTTAGGGCTTGTTCCCACACCTTTGGTTGCTAGTAGATCCTCATTCAAGCTTTATGAATCACCTTTAAAATCACTAGAAAGACCTAACAAGTCGATAGATTTTAATTAGAATTAATTCCAATATTTTTAGACTAGCTGAAATCATAGGGTCGCAGGGTTGGGTTGCACCTAGGGTAGCAATTTCTGCGACCCTAGGGGTAGGGTTGGAGGTGAGGTCGGATACCAATCGACCGTATGTGCGACCACACCCTCCCTGGAACTTCCCGAGGGCATGGGGTCGATCCTGTGGTCTTGTAGAGTCGGATATCATTCGACCCTATGTGCGACCACACGTATTCTGAGTCGACCTTTCATTCTAAAGTCCATTCTTTTATGTTTGGATCCTTTGGCTTACTTTCATGGTTCATTCTATGATTGTTCTATGGTTCAAAACTACGAGTTATACACTATTCATAGTCCATAATGATTTCCTCCATGGAATCTCTTGAAACTTGTCCATGGATGTATGATTTGGGTTTCTCCTATTCCTATGTTCTTCATAACTATTCTAGAATCTCTTATTTAGGTAAGGAATTAGGTTTATACCTTTATTCAGAGGTTTCTCTGAGCTTCCTCCTCTTCCTTAGTCTTCTTCTTCAAGTTTCCTTCTCTTCTTCTCTTCCTTCTCTTTCTCTTTCTCTCACTTTCAATTAGGGTTTTAAAGGAGTGAAAGAGGCTTAGGGACGTCCTATTTATAGAGGAAAATCCTTCAAAACAAGTCCCATTGAGTTTAGGAAAGAATCCCTTGAAATTAGGAAAGTTTCCTAATTTCCAGTTTGTACTATTTTCCTAGGGTCTATCCTAGGGTCGGATGTACTGAGACCCTACATTTTTTTAAAATGTAAGACCCTAGGGTTAGGGTCGCAGGTAGGTTCGGATATAGGGTCGCATAATCCGAGACCCATGCGACCCCACGACCAAAAAGTCATGGGTTGGACTTCTGTTGAGGTAGGGTCGACCCTACCTGTTTAGGCATGAGACCCAACCCTTATTTTGACTATTTTTGAGTTAAATTTCATATTAGGTCTTGGGTTTCTTCACGCACTTGGTCCACTTGGCTCGGCCATGATATGCAGACTGGGCACGACATGAAATGTAAAGTTAGACCGGGTTCGTGGCGTGCGGGTCTTACAGGCATGGTGTAGGATCTCCTGTAAAACACATCGTTGTGAATGGTGTACTGCCTAGACTTGGCTTGGATGCGCCATGCGTCTTTCCTGTCTTCTAGCAGTGCACCTGTTTGGAGGTAACAGTAAATGTCATCATACCAACTAGAGATGGCTTCGATTGGTGTAACTTCCTCGATAGAGCTGCTAGCATGCTCCAATAACTCCACATACATGGCAGAGTCCATTTTTGAGATGTCTGCCAGGGACAACATAGACAGCTCGTCTGTTTCGGTGTTCTTGTCCCGACATACGTACTGCAGCTCAACACTCTGGAAGGCTGTGATGGCCGAGTTGACCTTTTCCAGGTATTTCAGCATCCCTGGTTGCCTGACTTCATAATCCCCCTGTACTTATCGAATGACCAACTGCGAGTCACCACAGACTATGAGCCGCGAACGGCCAGGCTTTTTGTAAGTCTAAGGCTGGCCAGTAAGGCTTCATACTCGGCTTTATTGTTCGTGGCACGAAAACTGAATCTCATTTCTGATCGGATTTTGAAACCTTCTAGGCTCGTCAGAATCACCCCTGCGCCTGATCGTCCGTCCATGGAGGATCCGTCTACCTACAGTGTCCACGGGGGCTCGATTGGTTCAAGAGCGTTCCCTGCCTGGGGCTCTACAATCTCTTCCTCTGGTAGGGTGCTTTCGATAATAAAGTCTGCCAATGCCTGGGCATTGATGGCTGTTCTAGGTACATACTTTATGTCGAACTCACCGAGTTCCACCGCCCAATTTATGAGCCAACCGGATACATCCGGTTTTGATAGCATCTTCTTCAGAGGTGTGTTGGTAAGCACAGAGATAGGATATACCTATAAGTATGGTCGAAGCTTCCACGCTGCTGTCACCAGGGCGAGTGCTACTTTTTCAATTGGCTTGTATCTAGTCTTTGTGTCCAACAACACCTTGCTGACGTAGTATATTGGCCGTTGCACTCTATCTTCTTCTTTCAGTAGTACAACACTCACTTCTTGACCGGAGACTTTGAGGTAAAGCTGTAACTCGTCTCTAGGGTTGGGTTTCACCAGCAGAGGCGGTGAGGACAAGTAAGCCTTGAGGTCCTCGAAGGCTTTCTGGCACTCCTCAGTTCATTCAAACTTCCTAGCTCCTTTTAGTGTCTTGAAGAAGGGAAGGCATCGTTTAGCCGACTTCGACATGAAGCGGCTGAGGGCGGCTATGCGACCGTTCAGCTCCTGTACTTGTTTGGGTCTGGTCAGTGCAGCCATGTTTAATATGGTCGTAATCTTCGAGGGGTTTGCTTCTATCCCCCTCAGTGAGACCATGAAACTCAAGAATTTCCCAGATCCGAAGGCACACTTGGTGGGATTCAGCTTCATGTTGTGCTCGTGAAGGACTTGGAATGCTTCGCCCTACCTCCATGTTTCTGCCGATCTGATCTCTGAATATTTTGTTCACCAACCTTTGATAGGTGGCTCCTGCATTCTTTAGGCCAAAAGTCATGATCGTATAACAAAAAAGCCCCTAGTTGGTGATGAAGGAGGTGCACTCCTTGTTTGACTTCCTCATCTTGATCTGATAATACCCTGAGTACGCGTCGAGGAAACTGAGCTGCTCATGTCCCATCATAGCGTCTATCAACTGGTCGATGCGCTGCAGTGGATAGCTATATTTAGGGCAGACTTTGTTGAGGTCTGTGAAATCAATGCAGATCCTCTACTTTTCGCTTGCTTTGGGCACCATGACCACTTTCGCCAGCCAGTATGGATAAGCCACCTCCCGTATGAAGCCGGCCCCTAATAATTTTTGGGCTTCCTCATCTATAACGAACTGCCGGGCAGGCGCAAAACTCCTCTTCTTCTGTCTGACTGGCCGGTGTTGGGGGTCAGCCTCCAAGTGATGTTCAATTACTTCACTTGGGATTCCTGGCATCTCAGAGACTGACCATGCGAACACATCTAGGTTCCGCCTCAGGAATCCTACCAACTCTGCCTTTTTGTCTTTAGGTAGCAAGGAGCCGACCTGGAATGTCTTTTTGGGTTGGTCGTCTGCCATCGGGATCTGCTGTAACTCCTCGGTGGGTTTTCCCCTGCTCGGCTGGTCAATGTCTCGGACATCCACTATGTGGACTGGTGCTACTTTCAGGGCTCTTTGGTTATTTTTCAGCTCTTTTGTGTACCATCTTCTTGAAACCACTTGGTCTGCTCAGCATTTTCCGACGACGTTCTCCGTTGAGAACTTCATCACCAGATAGTAGGTGGACATGCATGCTTTGAGCTTGTTTAAGGATGGGTGGCTGAGAATCACTTTGACCATTACCCTCTGTTGCTTGGGTTTTTGACCGAGCATCACAAGCAATTGAATGCCTCCTTTCACCGTTATCGGGTCCCTCGAAAAGCTTATAAGGTCAAAGGTGATGGGTTGGAGCTGGTCGTCTCCTATCTACATCCTCTGGTACGCGTGGTAGAATATGATATCCACCGAGCTCCCTATGTCGACCATGCACTTGGTGACATCACAGTGTCTGATCCCGGCAGTGAAGACGTCTTCATCTTCATGGGGGACTGCCACGTTGACGAGGTCTTCGTTGCTGAAGGTGATGATTTCTCTAGTTTGTGCCTTTTTGGAAAGCCACTCCATTTTTGCTACTAGATGGGGATAGGCTTTTGCTGACTGGTTGGATGTGTTCCTGGCTTTTGGTCACCCTGTGATCGTGAGGACTGTCTTCCCTGTGGCCTTGGGTCCCTTAGTAATGGCATAGACGCCGCTATCGCCAGGAATACGTAGGCCTGTAGATGTGCGTAATCGGTCCTCTGGGGAGGACTACCGACGAGCCACCGACTGGATAATTTTCTCTTTGACGCCGAGCGGGATCTCCTCCTACCACTGCCCCTACTCTCTGGTTCAGACCAGGATGAGAAGGACCCAAACTGGATGTGCTGTCGGCCTCCTAACTGCTCCATCACCGGGATTAAGGTTTACTTTGCTCCAGATGAGCCTCTGATCGAACCAAACTGAATGGCACCGATCCACTGTCTGGGAGCGGCCGAACCTCCTTTGGGATCTCTATTGTCCCTCCGAGCTGCATTTTGGTCATTACCTGCATCCATTCAGTAGTCATTTGGCTGCTGGTTCGTTGGAGGTGGAGGGGGTAGCCCGCGATCTCTCCTAGCCGACGCTGGTCCCCTGCCAGCGTCTCTGATGAAATTGCGGTAGTAACCATATCGGATGAGAACTTCAATTTCTCCCTTAAGGTACTTGCACTCATCCATGTCGTGACCGTGGTCGCGATGGAAGCAACAATATCTGGAACGATCCTTATTCCTTCCTTCACCTAGGGGTTTCGGAGGTGGTCGGAGGTTTCGATCATTCCAGATTACCTCCAGGATCTCTGTCATCGAAGTGGTGAGTGGAGTATAGTAATCAAAAGTCTGTTCTTTGTCGGACCTTTGCTTCTTAGGGTCACTGGAGCTCTGTGTCTGATCTGCCAACTCGGATCTATTTTTGTCAGTTGGCTTTTGGTCGGTCTTCAAATTGTTGACCGCATTGTTTTTCTGGGCCTTGGTCGTTTCATCTGCTGAAGCGTACTTCTCGCATCTAGCCAGCAGGTCGTTCAAGTTCTTTGGAGGCTTTTTGGCAAGAACAAAGCTTCCCATCTGTCACTCCAGCCTGCAAGCTGGACATGTGCACTGTAGGCTCGACATCCTTAATCTCTAACACCTCGGCATTGAAGCTCTTAATGAAGTCCCGCAGGGATTCATCTTTTTGTTGCTTCACCGTTGATAAGTGGTAGGATGTCTTCTTGCGCACCCGGCTTGCCTGAAAGTGCGTCAGAAACTTGTTCGATAGCTACTCGAACGAAGTGATGCTCCTTAGAGATAGGTTGTTAAACCATGTGTGGGCAGCGCCTCTGAGCATCGAAGGAAATGCTCGGCAGATTAGGCTGTCGCTAAGCGGGTAGAAGAGTGTTGTGGAGACGAATGCATCTAGATGCTGCTCGGGATCAGTGGTCCCGTTGTATGAGTCCAGAACGGGCATTTTAAAATTGTCAGGAGGGGGAGCCCTCATGATTTCTTCAGAAAGTGCTGTGACAGCCATGTAGTTAGTCCTTGGTGGAGTGACACGGTTCTGTTCCATCTACTGTAGCTGTATAGCCAATTCCAACAATTGTCGCTCGACCTTTGACTGGGGAGTCACCGGAGGTGGTGCTCCAGCTGTCGTCGGTGTCTCCAAATTAACTCATTGTTGAGTGGAGGGCATCGAGGAAGGACCTCACATCCCTCTTAGGTTGAGGGTGTACACCATGTAATCCCTGCGCCGGATGGTGGTCGGCTAGATGATGCCGAGTGGATGATCCAGCCACGCTCTGGGCGGGCTGATGAGAAACTCTGCTCAGATCATGAGATCCTACGGGAGGGTGAAAGTTACTTGGTGCAACACTGACTGACACCGCCGACGCAGGTTGATGATGAGTGGCCGAGTAGGCCGCTGGTGGTGCATTCGGCACTGGCGAGGGCAGAGGGTTTACTCTTGCTCCTCCAACCACAGAGCTACATGCTCAAGTGCCTCTCAAGGTTTGAGCCAACTGATTCATCTGCTGCCTCAGCTCATCAAATTGTTTGCGAGTTACGTACTGAAGGGGTGGCTACGGTGCCGTTGCTGTCGGTGCAGGTACTGGCATTGGGGTATGATTTACCCCCACCGTACTTGCACTGTTGTCCACCTGAACTTGCACGGAGGGTTCAGATGGTGGCTATGAAGCCTGAGCATGAGTTCTCCTGTGTGCCATCGGAAGTGGTTATGGGGTTCTCATATGCTGTCCGTCAAACTCAATCAAGAGGCCCCATGGTGGGCGCCAAACTGTTATGGTTGGAAATCGCCTACCGATCTGCAATCCCAGCAACCTTCAATCACAGAAGTTAAACAAGGGAGTTGGGCGACTAAGCCCCGGGTACACTCCGATGCCTAAGTCAGATTCCCAATGTAAACAGTCAAGAGATAGCAGGAAGCTATCTCCAGTTTAGAGAAAGAGGGGAACGATGGATGGGGTAGTGCTAACTAATACGCTACCTTCCCATGTCTAGCTAGAACTTCATAAGGTCCAATATACCTGGGACACAACTTTCTCTTCTGTCCAAACCTTTTTAAACCACACATAGGAGATATTTTTAGAAATACCTTATCACCAATGGTGAATTTGAGATCTCTGCGTCTATTATCTGCATATCGCTTCTGACAATTCTGAGTTGTTTGAACTCTTTCCTTGATAATGTCGACCACTCGACAAGTCTCTTCAACAAACTCCGATCCAAAAATACTCCGTTCTCCAACTTCGATCCAAAATAAAAGAGTTTGACATTTCTTACCATACAGTGCTTCATAGGGTGGCATTTGTATTGTAGCTTGATAGCTGTTATTATAAGCGAACTCGATCAATGGTAACTTCTTGTCCCATGATCCTTCGAAATCAATGACACAAGCTCGAAGCATGTCTTCTAAAATCTGAATGGTATGCTCTGACTATCCATCGATACGAGGATGGAATGCAGTACTAAACTTCAACGTTGTACCCATAGCCTTCTGTAATCCTTTCCAAAATCTTGAGGTAAAGCGTGGGTTTCTGTCTAACACGACGTTTTCAGGTACACCATGTGTAAGACCCGTGTCAATCTAACCCGGTCTTACCACCTTGAACCATGTTTACCCGTCATGGTCGAGTCAAATGGACCAAGGGCGTGAAGGAGATCGAGATCCCAGGTATAAAATCAACCCAAAAACATTTAAAATTAGGGGAGGGTCGCACACCCAGCTAAGCAGGGTCGGACCTCCCAAAACAGAAAGTCAGACCCTCGATTTTGAAGGGAGGGTCGGACAGCATAAGACCCTAGGATCGACGGGATCATCGACCCTCGGTTTCTGCCGAATATAGAAATTAGGAAATTTTTATATTTTGCAATTGGGATTCTTTCCAAATCTCAATGGGACTTATTTAGGATGTTCCTAGTCTATTTAAAGGACGTCCCTAAGCCACTTTCACTCCTTTCACAACCCTAATCGAATTGAGAGAAAGAGAGGAGAAGGAAAGAGGAAGAAGAAAGGGAAGGAAGAAAAATTAAGCCAATAGAGAGAAGAGTTTCAAAGAAAGATTAACCTTCTCAGGTATGGATACTAATTCTATGAGTTTCTACAAACCTTAGGGTAGTAATTAATGAGAATGTGATATCGGAGAAACCCAAACCATTAAGCTATGGTTAGGTTTTCATGGAAAACCATAGGAGTATGCATGAAAACTATTTAGATGGATTATACATGGTTCTAGACCATGGAATGAATGTAGGAAGCAAGCCATAGGACCCCAAACATGAAGAATGGATTTAAAAGTGGGAATTAGACCAGAGTGCACCGAGGGTCGCACCCTGGGTCGATAGGCCATCCGACCCTAGGTGTTTATGACCATCGACCCTCAGCATTCGGGAAATCCAGAAAGAGGGGAGGGTCGATAGACCCATCGACCCTAGCATCGACCCAAGCATTGACCCTCAGTTGACAGAATGATTTTTAAATTTCGAATTAATTCTAATTAAATTCTATCGGCTTTGTTAGGTCTTCTAGCAATATAATAACAGTATAAAGGTGATTTTAAAGCTTGGAAAAGTATCTATTAGCAAGCTAAGGTGAGGAACCTTAACTCCAAACTAAGTTGGTTAATAATATACTGTTTTCTATTTCTTGAGTCCTATGCCGTGCTTGATTCTATGCGAATATGATTGTAATGTGCATACATCATGCCATCCAATATTTCTATTACTTGTTCATTCATATTTACTTTATTGTTTATAACATGATGATGATGATGATGATAGGAATAGGCATGTGATTGTATGTGTGTGGTTGATGTGCTTGATGCGAGCGAGTATCAGGGGAGGTATGATGAGAACGTCAATAAACGTTAACCTTTGGCAGGTCTCAACACTTTAGCTCTATCTCTAACTCAAGTCTTGTGCATTGGCATCGTCGTATCGCTATTACTTTAGCAGAACTATTATGTCGTAGAGTATCAGGGGAGGTGGTCTCGGTCCTTGTAGTCTCTGACTCTACCGGGGGGGCCTTAGCTCTATCTCTATGGACATTCTGAGGGATGCTGGGGTGAGGCCTTGGATACACTGTTTGGCATTAGGATTGGTTAGTTGCGAGCCCAGTTTGCAGCCCTCGCCAAGAGGGGCTTATGTGTTGGTATGGCACTATATAGCAATAAACGTAACCTTTGTTATATATTGTTCATGATTGGGTGCATGTGAGTTGACGATAAACGTGATCTTCGGGTAACATCACACACTCGTGTATAGAGGCGGAGTCAATAAACGCGACCTTTGGCTACCTCAACCTTTCTATTGCATATTGCAAACTTTAAACTGGACCAAAGATATAAATTGATTTTTTTTGCATGCATATGTATTGTTGCATTGTTTTGGCTACTCACTGAGCCGTGCTGTGTGCTCACCCCTCGACGTCGAATATTTTTAGTTGATGATGCAGGTTACATAGTTGAAGATTATATGAACGCGTCTGCGTATGGGAATATAGTAGCAATGGACGCTGGAGCTGAAGATGATACACACGACTCCTCTTGCGAGTGCAATTCGTGTGTATTTGATTAGATATTGTTATAGGTTTCTTTCATTGGATTTATAAAGACATGTATTTGGTATTTAATTATTTATGTCTCAGTTGAAAACAAAATAATTTGCTATTAAATTAATGATATCATCTTAGTTTCTCAGTTCATTTTATTATAAATTTTCCGCTATTGTGTATTATTCTGATTATGATTGTGGATGTGTGAAAGTTTGGATAACACGGGGATAGCCTATTAGAGATCCTGGTTGAACCGTTGGTTTGTTAGCGGTTCATCACACCATTCTGGTTAGACCAAAATTGGGGTGTGACAACTTGGTATCAGAGCATCTCAGGCCTTGCCCGCTGAACTAGCATACATTCAAGACAATAGTGAACTGAGATAGGATAAATTAAAAGCTTTAATACAAACAAACCATAAGCACCTGTGTTGGTTGAGACAAAAATTAAACAAGACGATAATATACATATAAAAGGTGGAACCATATATATACACTCACATAGAAAGAGAAGACCAAAATTTTTCCTAATAAACAAACAATTTAGGGTATTATCTATAAGTTGGGTAGTTATCCAAGTATATAAGGAAATAGTACAGTAGCAAGAAGGGATCTTCTATAAAGCAGAAAAGTTGGAATACCGAGTTGGTACTCACAAGATGTGAAACTCGATGTAAGACAGAGGAAGAAGGAAAATGGCTAATAATGCCAAAACCCCTGTAGAGGTAAAGGAAAAGATCTCGGGCCAAATCCAAACAGAGATAAGAGGATAATGGCCATATAACTGAATATGATTATATAGGATGCGGTGCATTATTGATTTACTCTTATGATTATAGAGGATGCACATACCAGATTTAAAATTCGCGTCTTGACAGGATACCTTCTTGATTCAACCTGTCAATTGGAGTTACAGATATTGTTTCTTTAGTATTAGTCCTGATTATACCAAACTGAGCCACTTTCATGATCCACAACATGAACAGAGATATGAACTGAACGAACAATTAAATGCTTAATCATGTTGAGCGTACATCTACTGATTTATACCTGATTTATTGATGTACGGAAACTTTCTCCAGATTTATACCTAATATACTGATGTATGAAATCTTCTCTAGATTTATTCCTATAGTGCCTTGACCAATGGCATTATATATACTCAATAGAACCTGTAACCATGAGGCCAAGAACTGTAGAACCTCTATTTTCATATATTTGGACCACCGGGCAATTTAATAATCTTTTGATGCCGGTTGGATTACCACAGATTTACTCCTGATCCTTGAAACCTAGATTCACTTGATAAAGCAAGTGGTTGTCATTATGATAATTGAAAGAAGGAAAAGAATTATTTTGGATGCACATTCTGATTCATAAACTCCCTGACCTTTGTTGATAAAGATGTTTAGTGACGATGGGATTAGAAGTGGAATTAGAGAAAGATGTCCAGTTCTCATTGGAGAGCAGACTTTGGATGCAACCTTGATACAACTTGAGATGACAGACTTTAACGTCATCTTGGGAATGGACTGGTTAGCTCGGCATTCTGCAAATCTGTTATGCGCCGAAAAGAAGCTAACATTTAAAGATAAAGAAGGAGCAGAATTCAGTTTCTCGGGAACCAAACTTCCCAGGAGACGAAAGCTCATACTCTCAGCATTAAAGGCTAAGAAGTGCCTTGAGAAAGGGGCTGTCGGATATCTAGTATCAGTGGTCGACCTAACCAAGGACGTGCCACGAATGGAAGATATTGATGTCGTGCGAGATTTTCCCGATGTATTTCCGGAGGAACTACCCGGATTACCACCCGACCGAGCCACAGAGTTTGTAATAGACCTTCTACCCGGAGCCGCACCCGTATCAAAAGCACCTTATAGGATGGCTCCTACTGAAATGAAGGAATTAAAAGTGCAATTACAAGAACTGCTGGATAAGGGTTATATTAGACCCAGTATATCTCCATGGGGAGCACCGGTGTTGTTTGTAAAGAAGAAGGATGGTAACGTTCGATTATGGATCGACTATCGGGAGTTGAACAAACTGACAATCAAGAATCGATATCCACTACCCAGGATCGATGACTTGTTCGATCAGTTACAAGGAGCAAAAGTATTTTCTAAGATCGATCTTCGATCGGGCTATCATCAGCATCAGCTGGAGATTAAAGAAGGTGATATTCCGAAGACCGCATTCAGAACCAGATATGGACATTATGAATTTTTGGTTATGTCATTCGGATTAACTAATGCACCGGCAACGTTCATGGAACTTATGAACCGAGTTTTCCACGATATGTTGGATACGTCGGTTATAGTATTTATTGATGATATATTGGTATATTCCAAGTATAAGGAAACCCATATAAAAAACCTAAATGCAGCCCTACAGCGTTTAAGGAAAGAGAAGCTATATGCCAAATTCTCTAAGTGTGAGTTTTGGCTAAGTGAAGTTGCATTCCTAGGCCACGTGGTATCGGCAAAAGGAATCAAAGTGGACCCCAGCAAAATCGAGGCTATTGTGAAGTGGGAAGCACCAAAGAGCGTTTCAGAAATTAGAAGTTTTCTGGGTCTAGCTGGTTATTATCGGAGATTCATAGAAAACTATTCTCGGATTGCCGTACCTCTTACCAGTTTGACCAAGAAAGGAGAAAAATTTGTATGGACGGATAAGTGTGAAAAGAGCTTCCAGACATTGAAGGCCAGATTGATATCCACTCTGATTTTGACCATTCCCGTTCTAGGACAGACATTTACATTATACACTGATGCATCGGGACTGGGATTAGGATGTGTGCTTATGCAAGGAGAGCATGTGATTGCTTATGCTTCAAGACAGCTAAAGGTACATGAGAAAAATTATCCCACTCATGATTTGGAGTTAGCGGCAGTAGTACATGCTGTCAAAATATGGAGACATTACCTATACGGGGAGAAATTTCAGATTAAGTCGGACCATAAAAGTCATACTTATTTATTTAATCAGAAGGAGTTGAATATGAGACAAAGGAGATGGCTGGAACTATTAAAATACTATGATTGTGATATCCAGTATCATCCGGGAAAAGCGAACGTAGTAGCGGACGCATTAAGTAGAAAAGCAGTGATTAAATCTCAAGGAGAAGTTAGCACGACTACAGCAATGTGTACCAACGGAATAGTATTCAATCACGGCAACGAGCAGTATGTGATAGATACAACAGATGAATCATCTAACCAAGGGTTTATTCATCGATTTTCAAATATGTTCGCGGCATTGAAGATTATACCGGATATAGTGGATGAAGTGAAGACAGCTATTAAAGCAGATCCTTATCTAAGAACAGTACAAGAAGATATTGAGAAAGGTAGGACTAGTCCTGAGTTCACCTTGGACGACGAGAAAGTACTGAAATACAAAGGAAGAATATGTGTACCTGAAACAGAAAGTATGGATATTAGACACCGACTGATGAAAGAAGCCCATACCACCATCTATTCGATACATCCTGAAAGTACAAAAATGTATCATGATCTGAAGAAATTATATTGGTGGAGGGGAATGAAAGCAGATGTAGCTAAGTTCGTGTCTCAATGCCTAAATTGTCAGAAAGTAAAAGCTGAACGACAAAGACCCGCAGGACTGTTACAACCATTACCAGAACCAGCATGGAAATGGGACTGCATCACTATGGACTTCGTCACGGGACTACCATTGACTCCTCGAGTAGTTGATGCAGTTTGGGTGATTGTGGACAGTCTGACTAAAACAGCTCGCTTCATACCTATACGACCCAATATACACTAGAAAGGTTAGCAAAGCTGTATGTGGATAATATTATTCGATTTCATGGTGTTCCAGAAAGCATTGTGTCCGATAGAGATCCACGATTTACTTCTAAATTTTGGGATGGACTGTAAAAGGCTATGGGTACAACATTGAAGTTTAGTACTACATTTCACCCACAGACAGATGGACAGTCAGAGCGTACAATCCAGAGCATGTGTGATTGATTTTAAAGGATCGTGGGATGAAATGTTACCATTGATCGAGTTCGCTTACAACAATAGCTATCAGGCCACTATATAGATGTCACCTTATGAAGCACTGTATGGCAGGAAGTGTCGAACTCCCTTGTTTTGGAATGAAGTTGGAGAACGTAGTATTGTTGGACCGGAATTTGTTGAAGAGACTTGTCGAGTGGTCGACATCATCAAGGAAAGAGTGAGAACAGCTCAGAACCGCCAGAAACAATATGCAGATACTCGACGAAGAGATTTGGAGTTCGCCGTAGGTGATAAAGTGTTTTTAAAAGTATCGCCTATGCAAGGATTGAAGAGGTTCGGACAGAAAGGGAAGCTAAGTCCAAGATATGTCAGGCCGTATGAAATTCTAGCTAAGCGTGGAAAAGTAGCTTATCAGTTAGCACTACCACCATCTATGTCAAGTGTGCATGACGTATTTTACATTTCCCTATTGAAGAAGTATGTCAAAGACCCAATGCATGTCTTGACAGTGGATTTGCCAGAATTGACTGATGAATTGACATTTGAAGTAATACCAACAGAAATCACCAGCCGAAAGGTTCAACGTCTACGCAACCGAGATATCTATTATGTTAAGGTCACTTGGAAAAGTTGAGACGTGGAAGAAATTACATGGGAAGAAGAAAATGCTATGAGAAAGCAATACCCTTACTTATTTGATTCCAAAGGTACGTACAATTTCGAGGACGAAATTTTTATAAGTTGGGGGGAGTTGTAAGACCCGTGTCAATCTAACCCGGTCTTACCACCTTGAACCAGGTTTACCCGTCATGGTCGAGTCAAATGGACCAAGGGCGTGAAGGAGATCGAGATCCCAGGTATAAAATCGACCGAAAAACATTTAAAATTAGGGGAGGGTCGCATACCCAGCTAAGCAGGGTCGGACCACCCAAAACAGAAAGTCAGACCCTCGGTTTTGAAGGGAGGGTCGGACAGCTTAAGACCCTAGGGTCGACGGGATCATCGACCCTCCTATCGACCCTCTGTTTCTGCCGAATATAGAAATTAAGAAATTTCTATATTTTAAGATTGGGATTCTTTCCAAATCTCAATGGGATTTATTTAGGATGTTCCTAGTCTATTTAAAGGACGTCCCTAAGCCACTTTCACTCCTTTCACAACCCTAATCGAATTGAGAGAAAGAGAGGAGAAGGAAAGAGGAAGAAGAAAGGGAAGGAAGAGAAATTAAGCCAATAGAGAGAAGAGTTTCAGAGAAAGATTAACCTTCTCAGGTATGGATACTAATTCTATGAGTTTCTACAGACCTTAGGGTAGTAATTAATGAGAATGTGATCTCGGAGAAACCCAAACCATTAAGCTATGGTTAGGTTTTCATGGAAAACCATAGGAGTATGCATGAAAACTATTTAGATGGATTATACATGATTCTAGACCATGGAATGAATGTTGAATGAATGTAGGAAGCAAGCCATAGGACACCAAACACGAAGAATGGATTTAAAAGTGGGAATTGGACCAGAGTGCACCGAGGGTCGCACCCAGGGTCGATAGGCCATCCGACCCTAGGTGTTTATGACCATCGACCCTCAGCATTCGGGAAATCCAGAAAGAGGGGAGGGTCGATAGACCCATCGACCCTAGCATCGACCCTCAGTTGACAGAATGATTTTTAAATTCCGAATTAATTCTAATTAAATTCTATCGACTTTGTTAGGTCTTCTAGCAATATAATAACAGTATAAAGGTGATTTTAAAGCTTGGAAAAGTATCTATTAGCAAGATAAGGTGAGGAACCTTAACTCCAAACTAAGTTGGTTAATAATAAACTGTTTTCTATTTCTTGAGTCCTATGCCGTGCTTGATTCTATGCGAATATGATTGTAATGTGCATACAACATGCCATCCAATATTTCTATTACTTGTTCATGCATATTTACTTTATTGTTTTTAACATGATGATGATGATGATGATGATGATAGGAATAGGCATGTGCTTGTATGTGTGTGGTTGATGTGCTTGATGCGAGCGAGTATCAGGGAGGTGTGATGAGAACGTCAATAAACGTTAACCTTTGGCGGGTCTCAGCACTTTAGCTCTATCTCTAACTCAAGTCTTGTGCATTGGCATCCTCGTATCGCCATTACTTTAGCAGAACTATTATGTCGTAGAGTATCAGGGGAGGTGGTCTCAGTCCTTGTAGTCTCTGACTCTACCGGGGGGCCTTAGCTCTATCTCTATGGACATTCTGAGGGATGCTGGGGTGAGGCCTTGGATACACTGTTTGGCATTAGGATTGGTTAGTTGCGAGCCCAGTTTACAGCCGTCGCCAACAGGGGCTTACGTGTTGGTATGACACTATATAGCAATAAACGTAACCTTTGTTATATATTGTTCATGATTGGGTGCATGTGAGTTGATGATAAACGTGATCTTCAGGTAACATCACACACTCGTGTATAGAGGCGGAGTCAATAAACGTGACCTTTGGCTACCTCAACCTTTCTATTGCATATTGCAAACTTTAAACCGGACCAAAGATATAAATTGATTTTTTTTGCATGCATATGTATTGTTGCATTGTTTTGGCTACTCACTGAGCCGTGTTGTGTGCTCACCCCTCGACGTCGAATATTTTTAGTTGATGATGCAGGTTACACAGTTGAAGATTATATGAACGCTTCTGCGTACGGGAATATAGCAGCAATGGACGCTGGAGCTGAAGATGATACACACGACTCCTCTTGCGAGTGCAATTCGTGTGTATTTGATTAGATATTGTTATAGGTTTATTTCATTGGATTTATAAAGACATGTATTTGGTATTTAATTATTTATGTCTCAGTTGAAAATAGAATAATTTGCTATTAAATTAATGATATCATCTTAGTTGCTCAGTTCATTTTATTATAAATTTTCCGCTATTGTGTATTACTCTGATTATGATTGTGGATGTGTGAAAGTTTGGATAACGCGGGGATAGCCTATTAGAGATCCTGGTTGAACCGTTGGTTTGTTAGCGGTTCATCACACCATTCTGGTTTCAACAAAATTGGGGTGTGACACCATGCAATCTGACAATATTATCAACATATAGCTTAGCTAACCTCTCTAGGGTAAACTAAGGTCGTATAGCTATGAAACGAGCTGTCTTAGTCAAACGATCTACAGTCACCCAGACCACGTAAACTACTCGGGGAGTCAATGATTTATCCGGTGATAAAGTCCATAGTGATGCAGTCCCATTTTCATGCTGGTTCTGGCAGTGGCTGCAACAATCCTGTAGGTTTTTACCTTTCAGCCTTTACCCACTGACAATTCAGGTATTGAGACACAAATTTAGCTACATCCACTTTCATTCCTCTCCACTAATAGAGTTTCTTTAAATCATGGTACATCTTCGTGCTTCCAGGATGTACCGAATAAGCGGTGGTGTGAGCCTCTTTCACTAGTCTGTGTCTAATATCCAAATCTTTATTTTCAGAAACACGTACTCTCCCTTTGTATCTTATTACTTTCTCAGAATCCAAAGTGAAGTCAGGGTTAGTCCTACCTTTTTCAAGGTCTTTTTGCACTGTTCTCAGATAAGGGTATGATTTAATAGCTACTTTCACTTCATCTAATAGATCAGGTACAATCTTCAATGTAGCAAACATGTTTGAGAATAGATGAATAAATCCTTGGTCAGTTGTTTCATTAAGAATATCAATCATGAACTGCTCTTTATCGTAATTAAATACTCTTCCTGTGACACACACTATAGCATTTGCACTAGCTTTTTCCTAGGATTCTGTCATAACTTTCCTGCTTAGTGCGTCAGCAACTACATTAGCTTTTCCTGGATGATACTGGATATCGCAATCATAATCCTTCAGTAATTCTAGCCATCCTCTTTGTCTCATGTTCACTCCTTCTGATTAAAAAGACGAGTGAAACTCTTATGATCTGATTTAATCTAAAATTTCTCTCCATACAAATAATATCTCCATATCTTGACAGCATGTACCACCGCTGTTAATTCCAAGTCATGAGTGGGATAGTTCTTCTCATGTGTCTTCAGTTGTCTTGAGGCATACACAATTACTTTTTCTCCTTGCATAAGCACACATCCCAACCTAATCCAGATCCATCGGTGTACAAGGTAAACGGTTGTCCTGGGATCAGAATAGTCAAGATGGGAGCTGATATCAATCTAGCCTTTAATGTTTGGAAATACTCTTCACATTTGTCACTCCAAATGAACTTTTCTCCTTTCTTAGTTAAACTGGTGAGAGGTACGACGATTCTAGAGTAATCTTCCATGAATCGTCGGTAATAACCAGCTAAACCTAAGAAACTTCTGATTTTGGCAACATTCTTAGGTGCTTCCCATTTCACAATGGCTTCAATCTTACTAGGATCCACTTTGATTCCTTCAGTGGATACAACATGGCGTAAGAAAGCAACTTCATTTAGCCAGAATTCTCACTTAGTAAATTTGCGTAAAGCTTCTCTTTTCTTAGTCTCTATAAAGTGGCTCTTAGATTTGTGATATGAGTTTCTTTATCTTTGGAGTAGACTAGTATATCGTCAATGAATACAATGACTGATGTATCCAACATATCATGGAATACCCGATTCATGAGTTCCATAAAAGTTACCGGTGCATTAGTCAATCCAAAAGACATAACTAAAAATTCATAATGTCCATATCTAGTTCTGAATGCTGTCTTTGGAATATCACCTTCCTTAATCTTTAACTAATGGTATCTTGACCGAAGATCAATTTTGGAGAACACTTTAGCACCTTACAACTAATCGAACAAGTCATCGATCCGAGGCAACGGGTACCGATTCTTGATTGTAAGCTTATTCAATTCTCGATAGTTGATACAGAGTCGAACGCTATCGTCCTTCTTTTTTACGAACAATACTGGTGCTCCCCATGGTGATATGCTGGGTCTAATATAACCCTTGTCCAGTAACTCCTATAATTGTGCTTTTAGTTCCTTCAGTTCAGTAAGAGCCATTTGATAGGGTGCTTTAGATACTGGTGCGGCTCCAGGTATAAGATCTATAACGAACTCTGTCGCTCAGTCAGGTGGTAGTCCTGGTAGTTCCTTAGTAAATACATTTGGAAATTCATGCACAACATCAATATCCTCCATTCGTGGCGCTTCCTTGGTGAGGTCAACCACGGATACTAAATACCCAATTCCTCATTTCTCGAGGCATTTTCTAGCCTTTAATGCAAATAGAATGAGTTTTCGTTTACGAGATAGATTGGTTCCTGCAATATTAAACTCTGCTCCTTCCTTGTCTTTAAATGTCAGTTTCTTTTCCACACATAATAGGTTTGCGGAGTGCCGAGCTAACCAATCCATTCCCAAGATAACGTCAAAGTCTTTCATCTCGAGTTGGATTAAGGTTGCCTCCAAAATCTCCTCGTCGATAAGAACTGGACATGGTCCATAACCTTTGTCTAGTTCCACTTTTAATCCCATAGGTGATCGTACAAGCAGTTTGTAGTCTAAAGGTCTGAGGGATAGATTTAACTTTTTTCCAAAAGATACAGGTATAAAAAAATGAGTAGCTCTAGAGTCAAAGAGTACTCTGGCGGGTAAGCCATTAATAAGTACGATACCTATGATTTGATTTAAATTAGTCTACATGTTCGCACAAGGTAATACAAAATAAAAGTTTAGGTCATACCTGTGACCACATCAATCGATGCGACAGCATCCTCAGAAGTAACTGCATAAACTTTTCCTTTCTGTAACTGCTTCCATGGCTTGGGACACTCTCTTGAATAATGTTTTACTTGATCATAGTTGAAGCATTTAACTCCAGCACTACATTGCTTTTGTTGAGGTTGAGCCGTTGGGGTAGTCTTGGCTACAGCATTAAAGCCTTGAGTACAAAAGGGTTTGAATGTCTTGGTGTTCCCTCCATTATATGTATTTCCATTAGGCCTTTTAATGCCCCTGTTCTGAACAAAATAACTTTCCCTCTGGCTCGATTCTAGTACTCGAGCAATCTATACAGCTTCATTATCTTCTTTTCCAATCCCAATACATGCTCACGGATACTTCCCCTAAGTCCCATGATGAACCTTCGGGTTTTGATATTTTCCTCCTGCATACTAGAGGGAGCGAAGAAAAATAGTTCTTCATAACACTGTTGATATACGTCCACAGTCATCTGTCCCTGATACAGACTTAGAAACTCCTTTTCCATTTGATCTCTGAAACTCCTTGGAAAATACTTCTTGAAGAAAGCTTCTTTATAAATAGCCCATGTCAGTTGGGCGTGCTTTGTTAATAGATAACTTCTAGTTGATTTCCACCAGTGGCGTGCGTTATCTTTTAACATAGATGTAGCACATAATACTTTTTCCTCTTCATTTATAGTCATCATCATGAAATTTCTTTCCATTTCATTGATCCAGTGAGCTGGCCACAAAGGATTCGACGGCTTACCTATGAATTCCTTCTGCTTCAACTTCAGGAAACGCTCGATCAGTCTGGAATGATCAAGCTGATATTCTGCATAAGCTCCATATATAGGTGGCTAGTACTGAGAGATACCTTGGTTGTACCCGCCTTGCGGTGCTTCAGGATTTGGCACTTGGCCTTGGACTGCTGGTGTTTGTGGTGCTTGGGGTACAGTGTTGCTACCACCAGGTGCCGTACTAGCTTGTCCTATAGATAGAGATGTTGTGTTTGCAACTGAAAAAGTAATTCCCATAGTAGCATGCATATTGGCTTGCATTTGCTGTATATGTTGCATTTGTTGTGCCAAATTCATCACCGCAGTAGCCAAATCCGTAGGTGGTGCAGGTAAGTTGTTTGGGTTGGCTTGGGTGTGCACATTCTGAGGTGTAGCAGGTTGAGTTCTAATATTTCCTTCCTGTCCTTGCTGACCTTCATTGTTGTTGGTCTCCATAGGTGGTGGATATGGGTTGACATTCTGTCTCCTTCTACTTACTCTACGGCCAGCCATTTTCTATTTTCGGCAGTGGTAGTGTCTGAAAATCAAGGAAACATATGAGGCAAGCATAATATATGTTAATCATTTTAATTTCCAATTAAACAAGGCAAAGTTTCAATTTTTAAAGTCATTAAGTCAAAACAGCGCATTTTCATCATGGTGTCGATATTGGGGTCGCATTATATGCGACCACAGGGTTACAACCGCATGAACCCTGTCATCTCACCGAGAGCCTGTGGTCGATCGTGGGGTCAATCGTGTGGTCACATTTTTGGTCGAATTTTGCGACCACACGACACCAAATCAGGTTTTTAAATTCTGATTTTGAGCCATTTTCTTATTTTCACTTTTGTCTTCTACTATTAACAACTCAACTCGCCACCACTGAGTTGCTATAGTGTCGACCATACGAATTTGATGATTCTTTCATCGATCTACGACCTACATTCTGTTCCTCTAGGTATGTTCCCTACTTTTTCTCCTTTTTAAGCTTTCATACCTAGGTTTTGCTCTTTTTATAGGGTTTTCTTCAAATTAATATTTTTCAGATTGTAAAAATTTGATTTTTATTAGGGGTTATGCTATTGGCCACCCAATGGATGAAAGCCCTTAAGAAAATTCAAGTTTCATTGGTTAGTTTAATAGAAACTTAAAATTCCCATTTTTGACCTAAATTTTAGGGTTTTTCCCCAATTGTCAAAATTTCTTCAAATTAGACCTACCTAGTTTAAATTTTCGATTGTATGAGCCTTGCAGGATGGTTTGGGCCTATGTAAGTCCTCCTGCCCAAATGTTTGGGTGAAAAGTGAGGCTTTTGGCCAATCACGCCTTCATAATGCCAAAATTTTGAATTTTTACTATATTTGATATGTTGTTTGTTGGTCTATGCCCTTGCAGACGACATGGCTCATACTGAAGTCCCTAGAGTTCAAGATCCCCATCACTTCAGGTCCATTGAAACAGAGGCACAGTATCCTTGGTACGAGCGCAAGAAGGTGGAAGGGGGTCGTTGTGTCAACTTGGCCAGTCTAGCCCTATTTGATGTGGAGGGAGCTTTTGGTGATGTAGGCTGACTCCCTGTGATTCTGTATGAGGGTTGCACCTATCCTGAGTTGGTGAAATAGTTTTACTGTAATTTATAGGTGGAGGATAACCCAGAGGATATAAATAAGAGCAGAGAGCTCAGAATCACCAGTTTAGTTAAAGGGGTAGAGGTCTCATTTAACTGCCAGGAGTTGGTTGATATCTTGGGTATCTCACATGACGATCGCTTGGTATACTATGCACCCAAAGAACCCCAATTCCTATCAGTGCGAATGCACACAGACATAGATAACGAGATTCTTCGGGACGATCGCTGGCAGATAAAAGCAATTAACCTATTCCAGAGCCCCGAGTGTATTGCAAGATCATTCAGCACAATCTGATTCCACAGAGTGGACACTATGAAAAGGTTTCAAAGTTGACCTAGTACCTTCTGTACTACATCTGCACTAGACAGCCTATCTGCCTTCCTTATATCATTATCAGGACCATGCACCTTGCCATGACGTCTGGTCTGGTGGATATCCTACCCTATGGGTGTTTGATCACCACTCTACTCACTCGCCTGCAGGTAGACTTGGTCGATGAGAGGATTCACGAGGACACTTTTTCGACTGACCTTGACTGGGAGGCCATCTGCAGGATGAGGATGCGAAATATGTAGGTTAGTGACGAGGAGAGAAATGCTATGAGACGTCTTCTCACTCGGGTAGCGGCAGCAGATGCAGAGGCTGCAGTAGCAGCAATAGAGGTAGTAGTAGAGGCATACGAGAGTGATGATGAGGAGGATGATGATCTGATGTACATGGATGTGGATGCCATACCACCTCCATCACCATAATATTCTTCTGGAGCTGACCCTTCTCAGGCTCCTTCTCACTCAGCTGGTCCTTCGCGCCCACTACTAGATGACATGACGGGACTACTACGTGAGATTCAGGAGGCTCAGCGTACCATGGATCAGAGTGTAGTAGATCTGGCGGCTAGTCTCTTGGTGACCCAGACTCAGGTAGCCTGGCTTACGAGAGTATATGCTGAGGACTATGACCGAGATCATGAGGCACCTCCTCCTCCAACACCCCCAGCTTCATGATACCGTTTATTTCTTTTTCCTTTTATACTATAGAGTAACTGTCCGGGTTGTGGACCGTAATCTGATTCCGATGTATCTTTTTCTTAGTCTCTTTTGGATATATATATATATATATATATATATATATATATATATATATATATATATATATATATATATATATATATATATATAAATTGGTTTCCCATTTACATATGTGAATTATTTTCTTTTTTAGTTTATGTCTCATAAAACACAGGTGGTTATGGGGTGTCCTTATTACAGTTTTTAATTTTTATCCTAACTCAATTTAAGACCCTTGTGGTAGTATTTTGGTTTAATAGAGCAGAGCCTGAGAGCTCTGATACCAAGTTGTCACACCCCAGTTCTGAATCGACCAAAATGGTGTGATGAACCGTCCATAGACCAACAGTTCAATTAGGGTCTCATATAGGCTGTGCCCATTCAATTAAACCAGATATATTCCATAAGCAAAATCAGAGTAAATAAATTATAGCGGAAGTCTTTAATACTAATGAACTGAGTATCTGATAGTTTTAACATAATTAAGTATCCAATTATCTCCAATATACCTCAAGACATAAAATAAAATAAAATAATAAATTACATGTTCCCATAACTAAACAACTAAGCTAATAAAAAACATATGAGTTGCACTCGCACGACGAATCATGTGCATCTTCTTCAACTTCAACGTCCATCGCAGCAACGTGTCCATACGTCGACACATTCATATATTCTTTAATAGTAGGACCTGCATCATGAAATAAAAATATTCGACGTCGAAAGGGTGAGCACACATCACGGCTCAGTGAGCAAACAAAACAATGCAACAATCATATGCATGCATTCAGTTCATATCTTTGGTCTGGTTTTTAAGTTTGCAATGTGCTATAGAAAGATTTGGTGGCCGCCGCACCTCTATACATGAGTGTGTGAATCCGTCCAATGGATCAAACACCATTACCGTCCCACATGCATCCACAATGGAATAGAGATAGAGCTAAAGTGTTCGGATCAAACACTGCCAACACTTCCCCTCATGCCCTACCCATACCAATACGTAAGCTCCTATTGTTGAGGGCTTGTAAACTGGGCTCGCAACTAGCCAATCCTAATGCCAAACAGTGTGTCCAAGGCTTCACCCTAGCATCTTCAATACGTCCATAGAGATAGAGCTAAGGTCCCCTAGCAGAGTCAGAGACCACACGGTCTGAGACCACCTCCCCTGATGCCTTACGACATAAGAGTTTTACTAAGGTAATGGCAATACGACGATGTTAGTGGGCAAGACTTGAGTAAAGATAGAGCTAGAGTCCGGTGATGAGGTCAAAGACCACCATGCCATGTCCTCCCCCTGATGCTCCACTCACATCCAACACACCAACCACACACATACATTCACATGCCTATTCCTACCATCATCATCATCATCATGTTATAAATAAATGGAATTAAATATGCATGAATAGTAATAGTAGGAATATTGGATGACATGTGAGATGCACATTACAAGAATATAAGCATATAATCAATCATGGCATCGGACTTAATAAAGTAAACAGTTTATTATTATCCATTTAGTTTAGGTCTTGCTCCTTCACCTTCGATCGTTGCTTCTTCCTCTTCCAAGCTTTCTAATTCACTTTTGGGCTACTTGAAAACCTAATAAATTTATGGATTCTAAGTTAGAGTTCATATTCATTAGTTACAATGTTTAAATGTGCCATCTGGAACCAATCAGACCTCCAGAAGCTGAGTGGTCACAAGTGTGGCTGCACCTATGGTCTCAGTTTCTGTGACCATAGGGTGTGTGGTCGATACGTGTGGTCGCACCCTCCCTGGAAACTTCTCGAGGGTGTGTGGTCGACACGTGTGCCTCGTGTGGTCGACCATAGCTGCGACCACATGAATGTTTGGTTGACTTTCATTCTCAGTCTAATCCCTATATGATTTAATTCCTTGAACTATCATTAAGGCCCTTCCTATAATTGATTTATGGCCTTAATTTTGTATTTTTCACAATCATCTACTCCAACCTACTCTTCATGGATTTCTTTTGAGTTTTCATCTATGGGTCTCATGGTTGAGATCCTACTTTGAATCAATACTTCCTCTATGATCTATTCTAAGCATTCAACTAATGTAGGAGATGTTTTTATACCTTAAACTTGCTGAAGAATCAGAGCTCTCTCTGAAATTCCTCTTTTTAGTCTTCCTCTTCAATTCTCCTTCTCTTCCTTCTCCTCTCTTTCTCTCTCTTTTAGTTTGAGTTCTAAAAGAATGAAAGAGGCTAAGGGACGTCCTATATATAGAGGAAAACCCTCCATATAGAGTCCTATTTTGATTAGGAAAGAACCCCCTTCAGATTAGAAAAATTTCCTAATTTTGGAGTCAATTATACCATCGTGTGGTCGCACGTGGCGTCACAGGATCCACCGACCACACATCCCAAATCTACGACCACACGTCCCAGACTCCTGTGGTCTCACTATTTTGAGGTGTAGTCGACTACACCTATTTAGGTATGCAACCACACGTCTCAATTAGATGATTTATGATTCGAATTACATACCTAGCCTTGTGGTTTCTTCATGCACTTGGTTCGCTTGGTCCGACCATGATAGGAACACCTGATATAAGGTGGTAAGACCGGGGTAGTACGATACGGGTCTTACAGGTGCCACCTCGGGGCCCCCTGTTGGGGCTATTCCTCATATTGGCCATTCCCTCAAAACGATTCTCCACTAGAGCTCCCTCGGCATGGTAGGGCTCGATGGTCCCAGGCTGAGGGAGGGGCAAGGGAGGCTCGCGTCCATCAAGAAAAAAGGGGGACCTGCTCCACAGCTTAGCTAGGTCTGATACCCGTGGGGGACAGGCTGGGACCGCACCCAAACGTTGAACGATGGGTTGAAGACATTGAAGATGACACCCCGCCACCAGAGGCTGTCACACTGCCTAATGATGGAGCAAGAGCCCCGATGCACATAGAGACAGCCGCGTGGATTGAAGATTAACTGGTCCGTCTCTAGCAAAAGATTGAAATTATGGAGAGGAACGGTCATAACGCTGAGATAGAGAAGGATTACTCAATGGACAACCTCCTCACCGATGTTATCATGAGAGTGCCCCTACCCAAGTGCTTTAGCATGCTGCCCATAGACACCTACAATGGGTCCATCGACCCAATCGAACACTTAAACCATTTCGTGGGAGCAATGAGGCTTCATGCCAATCCCGACGTGATCATGTGCAGGGCATTTTTGTTGACCCTAAAGGCAGCCATGTGGATGTGGTCTAACAACCTTTTCCCGAGGTCGATCGACGGATTTCAGACGTTAAGCAAGTCATTCCAAATGCACTTCCAAGGGAGCCAAGTACAACTGAAGACGAGCGCACATCTGATGAATATAAAACAACAACCAGGGGAGTCCCTGTGGGCTTTTTTTGGCAAGATTTAATCTAGAATTACTTTAAGTCAAGGACATCCAGGATCCTGTCTATTTCACCACCCTTGGGGCAGCAGTTACTGACGAAAAGCTCAGATTCTCCATTGCCTAGAAAGAGCCGGCAGACCTCTAGGAGCTCCTAGCTCACTGCGAGAAGTTTGCTACCACAAATGAAATTTATGAGGCCAACAAGGGCATACATGCCACCCCCAGCAAAAGGGGGGATGTGACAAAGGAAGTTGTATAGCCTGGTGAGCATAAGCGGTCCAGGAGGGAAGAAGCGCGAGCCAGGGGGATACTGATAAGATTTAAGGATTACACTCCCTTGAACCATCCGCTGGTCGCAGTGTACATGTTAATTGAAAAAGATGGCTATCTTTAGAGGCACCAAAAATTATGACCAAGGCACGGAGGCAGAATCCTAACAAGTATTGTCAGTATCACCATGACATCGGACACACCACGGACAAATGTCGATATTTGCAAGCTGAAATCGAAGGCCTCATCAGGAGGGGATACTACGGTCAATATATGGATCGTGATGCACCAAGAGTGCCAGCAGTAGCTTGAGAAGGCACAAGGGGATTCCCTCTGCCCCCTCGAGAGGAATCCCCCATATGGGGGCAGCACAGATAGATGGGAAGAGAGGCAGACATGGGGCATAGACGGGATGCTCGACGGGAACCATTAGACAATGGAAGAAGGGGAGAAGGAAACGAGCGGAGACATAGAGATCAATGAGCGGAAGAGGCCCCGAGGCTTAAAGAAAGACAAGAAAGGGAGCCTATTCTAGCGCAAAGGGTGGTCGGCGTCATTCGAGCCCAATTTGCCCTTGCCCTCAATCTAGTCCCTCAGTAGGTACACGAGGTTGGGAGAACCCTCAACACTAGATATCAGAGGATGACAGCTTGTGTGTACCGACCCAAGAATTATCCGTGGTCTACAGGATCAGACGAGGCCGCCTCTTCCCCACTTAGTGTTTGATCCCCCTGAGCAGCTCGTCGACTGCCCCTACAACCTCGTCAATGCCATTCGTGTCATATTAAAGGACTACATTCCCCCTGTAAGGGTGCTGAATCAAGACAACGTTGGTAGCAGGTCAACTCACAAATGACTGACCTGTATTGGCAGTGGTGCCCACTTCAGCCTTGGAAGAAAGTCTAAGATTTGACCCTGCGCGAGAGAGAAGGAAGGTGATGACTATCACCGACGGCCCCGCATCAGGCAATACATCTGCTAAGGCCCAGAAGACCTAGGCAAGGAGTGTAAAGTCAACCGAATGGCTGGGGAAGAGGGTGAGAACTAGGGACTTTTTAATTTTCAGTGATGAGGACCTATGCGGATTGAAAGTCCTTCATGATGATGCCATCATTATTACCCTACACATTGATGACAGTGACGAGCATAAGATCATGGTGGACACTGGTAGCTCCGTGGACATAATATATTGGCAGGCATTTTAGCTCATGGAAATACCTCAAGATCGACTCATGCCAATGGATTACCCACTGATCAACTTCTCTGGAGACCTCGTGATAGTCAAAGGTTCAATTTGGCTTCCAGTTCGAGATGGCTCTTACCCCAAGGAGTCACGAGTTATGATGAACTTCTTGGTCGTCGATGTACCTTCTTCATATAATGCTTTACTCGACCGGCCAGGACTCCGTGCCTTACGGTCTGTCCCATCCACATACCATCTGGTGATAAAATTTCCCACACCCAGGGCACAGGAGAGTGCAAGATGGACCAGCTAGTCGCTCAAAAGTGTTACTAGAGCAAGTTGACCTGCCTCCAAAAACCAGCCCAAGCCTTCCCGATACAGTTTGAAGACTCGAGGGACGACCCCACCCAGCAAAGGGGGACCCCTGTCGAAGACCTTCTCACAGTTCCCCTGTGTGAGGCGAACTATAGAAGACTATATAGATAGGTTTGACTCTCGAAGAACCACGGAAGACTGAGCTGATAACCTTCTTGCCTAACAATGCAAACGTCTTTTCATGGTCGGTGTTTGACATGCCTGGAATTTTGAGGGAAGTTGTAGAACATTGCCTAGGCATTGACCCACAGCACCGCCCATGTGTCAGAAGAAAAGGTAGTTCGCCCCTAGCAGGCAGAGGCTCATTGATGAAGAAGTCGACAAATTGCTCAAAGCAAATTTCATGCGGGAGGTCACTTACCCAGAGTGGATCTCCAATGTCGTAATGGTCCGAAAGAAAGACAACAAGTGACGGATCTGCATTGACTTTTCAGACTTAAACAAGGCATGCCCCAAGGATAGCTTCCCTCTCCCACGCATTGACCAGTTGATTGACGCCGTAGCAGAGCATGAGCAACTCAGCTTCATGGATGCCTACTCAGGCTACAACTAGATCCAGATGCACAAGGTTGACGCCAAAAAAACCACATTCGTGACCAACTGCGGTCTGTTCTGCTACGACGTCATGCCATTTAGGTTAAAAAATGCTAACGCGACATACCAAAGGCTGGTGAATAAGATTTTTGAGAAGCAGATCGGCCAAAATGTCAAAGTCTACATCGATGACATGCTGGTCAAAAGTTTGGTGGGGAACAACCACCTGAAGGATTTAGAGGAAGCATTCGGCGTACTATGACAATACCCCATGCGGCTGAATCCTACCAAGCGTGCATTCGGTGTCACGTCTGGAAAGTTCCTTGGCTTCATGGTGTCCGACCGTGGGATAGAGGCCAACCCTGTCAAGATTTTGGCCATACTCGATATGCTGACCCCAACCAGAGGAAGACATGTCCAGGAGCTAACAGAAAAGATTACTGCACTAAGCCGTTTCATCTCCAGATCTACTGATAGATGTCTACCATTTTTTCAAACTTTGGAAGGAATAAAACATTCGAATGGACAGACGAATGTAAGAAGGCCTTTGAGCAACTAAAAGTATATTTGGCATCCCCCCTACTCACCAAGCCCTGAGACAGGCTACATACTCCAGCTGTATCTAGCCGTATCCTCACAAGCAGTCAGTGCGGTCCTTGTTAAGGACGATAATACACAAAGGCTGATATATTACGTAAGAATGGTCCTATTGGATGCTAAAACTCGATATAAAATCATCGAGAAGGCTGCCCTAGCCCTTGTCATGGCGGTGAGGAAACTCCGTCCTTACTTTCAAGCACACCCTATAGTTGTTCTCATGGACCAGCCGCTAAAGAAAATTCTCATCAAGCCAGAGGTGTCGGGGCAAGTCGTTAATTGGGCCATCGAGCTAGGTGAATTCGACATCATGTATAAGCCTTGGATAGCCATTAAGGCGCAAGCCTTGGAAGATTTCTAAATCGAGTCATCCCCACTAAAGGAACCCAAGGACGAGGGACATACAGGCTGCACGGCTGAGTCACCCCAGCCCCCGTGGATCATGTTCATAGATGGAGCCTCCAATAAGGGAGACGGTGGCGCCGACCTCATCTTGACAAGCCCTGAGGGGTTCCAAATCTAATATGCTTTAAGATTCAAGTTTCGAGCATCAAACAACGAAGTGGAATACGAGGCACTCCTTGTCGGTTTGGGGTTGGCTAAGGCCATTTGTGCCAGAAGGATCGAGGCATCTAGCGACTCGCAGCTGGTAGTCAAGCATGTCAACGGGGAGTATGCAGCGAGGAAGAGAAATATGGTGGCCTACCTTGCCAAGGTAAGGGAGATGACATCAGCTTTCAACAGTTTTGCCCTGAAGCACGTTTCAAGAGAGCAGAACACAAGAAGACACTGTCTAAATTGGGGACATCAGACTTCTAAGACCTGCACTCCACTAACCTAGTTTAACTGTGTCGTGCCAGGTCTTCCCATCATTCCTGGACCAAGTGGACTGATCGTGTGAAGATGGATCACAAACCAGGTATAAAAATCGACTCAACACCCAAAACTGTATGCATATGGTCGGATACTTGGGTAGGTACGGTCGACCATATGGAAAGAAACAATGGTCACTGATCAATGACCCTACGGTCGATGATTTGGACCCTATGGTCGATGGGTTCTACGACCGTAGTGATCGACCATGAGACCCATATCAGACTCCGAGTTTTGGAAACTTCCCTAAAGTAAGGGATTTTTTTCCTAATTGAAAGAGGACTCTATATGGAGAGTTTTCCTCTATATAAAGGACGTCCCTTAGTCTTTTTCACTCTTTTGGAACATTAGTAAACCCTAGAGAAAGAGAAGGGAAGAGAAGGAAGAGAAGGAGAAGAAGAAAAGGCTAACGAGAGGATTTTGCTGAGAAGAGATTGGCTCTCTATCACAAGCAAATGTATGAATCTAATCTCTGGAGATGAAAACTCTAAGGAATAAGACTTTTATGGAGGTTAGGAGATATCAACCTAATATGACCTATGTGATTCCTTGAGAAAATCCCAACCATGAAGGATGAGTTTGATGATTAGGGTTGACAAGAAACTACTAATGATGGCCATAGGATGATCATAGGATAAACCCAATTGAAGAGTAGAGGATTTGACCCAGGAAGAACTCAAACCACTTGTAGTCTGTGATAAGAAATCTCAAGATCACAGCTACGATCGACCATAGCATGACCAGCCTGATCAGAATATCGACCTTCAGAAATCGGGAAGATTCAGGAATCATATGGTCGCTTGTCACACCCCGATTCCGCACACTTCAGAATGGTGTGATGAACCGCCAAATAACCAATGGTTCAACCAGGATCTCTAATAGGCTATCCCCGCGTTATCCAAACTTAACATGCATCCACAATCATAATCAGAGTAATACACAATAGCGGAAAATTTATAAATAATATGAACTGAGAACTAAGTTGATATCCATAAATAATAGCAAATTATTCTGTGATTAACCGAGACATAAATATTTAAATACCAAATACATGTCTTATAAATCCAATAAAGAAAACTATAAAAAAAAATCTAATCGAATACACACGAGTTGCACTCGCAAGAGGAGTCGTGTGTATCGTCTTCAGCTCCAACTTCCATAGCTGCTACAGTTCCATACGCTGACAGGTTCATATAATCTTCAACAGTATATCCTGCATCATCAACTAAAAATATTCGACGTCGAGGGGTGAGCACACAACACGGCTCAGTGAGTAGCCAAAACAATGCAACATTACATATGCATGCAAAAAGTCAATTCATATCTTTGGTCTTGGTTTATAGTTTACAATGTGCAATAGAAAGGTTGGGTGGTCAAAGGTTAACGTTTATTGACACCGCCTCTATACACAGGGTGTGGAAGCCCGCCCGAAGGTTAACGTTTATCGTCGTCCCCATCCACCCTACCATAACATTATACAACAAAGGTTAACGTTTATTGCTATATAATCCTATACCAACACGTAAGCCCCTGTTAGCGAGGGCTTGCAAACTGGGCTCGCTGGTAACCAATCCTAATGCCAAACAATGTATCCAAGGCCTCACCCCAGCATCCTTCAGAACATCCATAGAGATAGAGCTAAGGCCCCCCGGTAGAGTCGAGACTACAAGGACCGAGACCACCTCCCCTGATACTCTACGACATAATAGTTCCGCTAAGGTAATGGCGATACGACGATGTCAATGCACAAGACTTGAGTTAGAGATAGAGCTAAAGTGCTGAGACCCGCCAAAGGTTAACGTTTATTGACGTTCTCATCACACCTCCCCTGATACTCTCTCGCATCAAGCACACCAACCACACACATACAAGCACATGTCTATTCCTATCATCATCATCATCATCATCATGTTATAAACAGTAAAGTAAATATGCATGAACAAGTAATAAAAATATTGGATGGCATGCTGTATGCACATTACAATCATATTCGCATAGAATTAAACATGGCATAGGACTCAAGAAAAGAAAAACAGTTTATTATTAACCAATTTAGTTTGGGGTTAAGGTTCCTCACCTTAGCTTGCTAATAGATACTTTTCCAAGCTTTAAAATCACCTTTATAATGTTATTATATTGCTAGAAAACCTAACAAAGTCGATAGAATTTAATTAGAATTAATTCAGAATTTAAAAACCATTCGTCAACCAGGGTCGATGCTAGGGTCGATGCTAGGGTCGATGGGTCTATCGACCCTCCCAGCATTCTGAACTTCCCGAATGCTGAGGGTCGATGGTCAGAAACACCTAGGGTCGGATGGTCTATCGACCCTCGGTGCGATCCTCGGTGCACTCTGGTCAAATTTCCACTTTTTAATCCATTCTTCCTGTTTGGGGTCCTATGACTTGCTTCCTACATTCGCCCAACACTCATTCCATGGTCTAGAACCATATATAAACCATCTAAATAGTTTTCGTGCATCCTCCTATGGTTTTCCATGAAAGCCTAACCATGGATGGATGGTTTGGGTTTCTCCGAAATCCTACACTCAACCATATCTAACCTAAGGTCTGTAGAAACTCATGGAATTAGTATCCATACCTGAGAAGATTACTTTCCTCTGCAATTTCTTCTCCTTTTTGCTAAACCTTCTTCCTAGCCTCTCTTCTTCCTCTTTTCCTTCTTCTCTCTTTCTCTCAATTCAATTAGGGTTGTGAAAGGAGTGAAAGTGGCTTAGGGACGTCCTTTAAATAGACTAGGAATGTCCTATAATAATCCCATTGAGATTTGGAAAGAATCCCAACCGAAAATTAGGAAATTTCCTAATTTCAGTTTTCGTCAGAAACCGAGGGTCGATGATCCCGTCGACCCTAGGGTCTTAAGCTGTCCGACCCTCCCTCAAAAACTGAGGGTCGATCTTTCTGGTTTGGGAGGTCCGACCCTGCTTAGCTGGGTGTGCGACCCTCCCCTAGAATTAAGTGTTTTTGGGTCGATTTCATACATGGGATCTCGATTTCCTTCATGCCCTTGGTCCATTTGACTCGACCATGATGGGTAAACCTGGTTCAAGGTGGTAAGACCGGGTTAGATTAACACGGGTCTTACATCGCAGCTATGGTGGCACCATATGCCACCATAGGGTATCGATCGTAAGCAGTAAGGTCGACATAGTATGAAACCATAGGACTATTCAGACACCTATTAGTGCTTTGTTTCCAATTTTGACTATATAACATGTCACATATGAACCCAAACTTAAATTCATATAACTTTTAGGTTGTTAAATTGATTGAAAGAGAATTACAAGGCTTGGAAGGAGATCAAGTATTGCTAACAGGTGATGAAACAAGACCTAAACTAAATGGATAATAACAAACTGTTTTATTTTTATTGAGTCCAATGCCATGATTGATTTTATGTATATATGCACATATGTGCATCTCACATGTCATCCAATATTTCTGCTATTACTGCTCATGCATATTTAATTCTATTTATTTATAACATGATGATGATGATGACGCTAGGAATAGACGTGTGATTGTATGTGTGGTTGGTGTGTTGGATGCGAGTGGAGCATCAGGAGGAGGACATGGCATGGTGGTCTCTGACCTCATCACCAGACTCTAGCTCTATCTCTACTCAAGTTTTGCCCACTAACATCGTCGTATCGCCATTACCTTAGCAGAACTATTACGTCATAGGGTATGAGGGGAGGTGGTTTCGGACCGTGTAGTCTCTGACTTTGTCGGGGGGCCTTAGCTCTATCTCTATGGACGTATTGATGGATACTGGGGTGAGGCCTTGGATACACTGTTTGGCATTAGGATTGGTTAGTTGCTAACCCAGTTTACAAGCCCTTGCCAGCAGGGGCTTACGTGTTGGTATGGGTAGGGCATCAGGGGAAGTGTTGATGGTGTTTGATCTGGACACTTTAGCTCTATCTCTATTCCATGGCGGGTGCATGTGGGATGGCAATGGTGTTTGATCCATTGGGTGGATTCACACACTAGTGTATAGAGTCGCGGGGGCCACCAAACTTTTCTATAGCACATTGCAAACTTAAAAACTAGACCAAAGATATGAATTAAATGCATGCATATATTTGTTGCATTGTTTTGTTTGCTCACTGAGCCGTGATGTGTGCTCACTTTTTCGACGTCAAATATTTTTAGTTGATGATGCAGGTCATACTGTTGAAGATTATGTGAATGCGTTGATGTATGGACATGTTGAGGCCATGGACGTAGAAGCTATTGAAGATGCGCATGATTCTTCATGCAAGTGCAACCAGTGCATATTCGATTAGTTTAGCTATATTTGATTATTGAAACATGTAATGAATTAATTATTTTATGTCTTGAGTTTTGGAGATAATCAGAATTAATTATTTATTATCATTGTTAGACACTCAGTTCATTATCTGTAAGACTTCCGCTTATTTGTTTATTACCTCTGATTATTACTGTGGAATTTGTGTGTGGTTTGATATGGTGGGTACGACCTATATGAGATCCTAGTTGAATCATTGGTTTATTGGCGGTCCATCACACTAATCTGGTTAGACCAAAATTGGGGTGTGATAAGACTTGTCCAATTTGAGCCATTTGGTCTACATAGAAACCTTGGACAAGTCAAGTGTCGACCCAAGCATGGACTTCGTGCTCCTCACTGAGGCGAAACCTTCATGGATAGATCCCATCCGCTCATATCTGGAAAGTGGAGCACTCCTAGATGAGAAAGCAGAAGCCCGACGGATCCTATCAAAATCAATGAATACACTACGTACTAGACCAGGGCATCCTATACAAGAAAGCCTTCACCTTTCCATTGCTTTGCTGTTTGTGACCCTCTGAGGCAGCCCTAGCAATCAAGGATTTACACGAGGGTATTTGTGGTTCCCACCTAGGTGGTCTAGCCCTAGCCTAGAAGATCCTTAGATAGGGGTACTACTGACCTAAAATAAAAGAAGAATGCTAGGACTACGTCAAAAAGGGTGAGAAGTTCCAGCTATATGCACCAGTCCCACACCTCCCTGTAGCACCTCTATGGCTAATCTCCTCACTTATCCCATTTGCTACATGGGGTAAGGCCATTATGGGGCCCTTTTCACTAGCTCGGTACCAACAAAAATACATCATTGTTGTGGTAGATTACTTCACCAAATGGGCCTAGGCCGAAGCAGTGTCAAGTATCCTTGAAAGTACGATCCAAGAGTTCTTCAAGAAATCAGTCGTCTATCACTACGGGAGCCCACGCATTTTGATTACTGATAACGACTCATAATTCACCAACAAAGCCTTGACTGAATTATGCTTAGAAAATAACATTGAGCATAGGCACGGTTTCGGGAAATATCCCCAGACCAGCGGACAAACGGAGTCTACGAACAAAATCCTTATGTAAGGGATTAAGAAGCATTTGGAAGGAGCCAAGGGAAGGTGGTTGGATGAGCTACCACACATCTCATGGGCCGATCACACTATTCCCAAGGTGGCCACGGGCAAGTAGCCATTCATGCTATCATTTGGAACGAAAGCTATAATCCCCTTGGAGGTCCACGTGTCGTCCCATCAGGTGACGTACTATGATCCGGTAACCAGCGATGAAGGCCTCTGGATAAATGTAGATCTATTCGAAGAGGTTTGGGATCATGCACAAATCAAAATTGCATCCCAGTAGTAGATGTCGGCTTGGCATTACAACAAGCGTGTCCGTGAGCCAACGTTCCACGTCGGTGATGTTGTACTCTACAGCACCCTCGCCTCAGATCCCACCAACCAGGGTAAGCTGGCCCCTAATTGGGAAGGGCCACACAAGGTAACATAAAAACTCCAGAGGGGTGTTTATCATCTTGAGGACATGGAAGGCAAGGCCCTACCGCGAGCCTGGAAAGCAGAGCATCTTCACTGTTTCTACCAGTAACTTCCACATTATCAAGTGAAATACTATTTAGCCAGTACAAATTTTTTTAAGTTTCCACAATGTACATGACGATAGTCAATGAGAATTTCACATTTCCACCGCTGCATCTTTTCTAAACATAGTGACTTATATGACCAAATGAGTTTGTTCCATGAACACCTTTGGCCAAGGAGGGTAGATCAAGCTCCACAAGTGACCCATACGGCCAAATGAGTTCGTTCTACAACTACCTTTGGCCGTAGAGGGTAGATTGAACTCCACAAGTGAGCCATATGGCCAAATGAGTTCATTCCACGACCACCTTTGGCCAAAGAGGGTAGATCGAGCTCTACAAGTGACCCATACGGCCAAATGAGTTCATTCCATGAACACCTTTGGCCAATGAGGGTAGATCGAGCTTCACAAGTAACCCATACAGCCAAATGAGTTCATTCCACGAATATCTTTGGCCGAGGAGGGTAGATCGAGCTCCAAAAGTGAACCATACAGCTAAATGAGTTCATTCCACAAACACCTTTGGCTGAGGAGGGTAGATCGAGCTCTATAAGTGGCCCATATGGCCAAATGAGTTTGTTCAACAAAGACCTTTGGCTGAGGAGGGTAGATTGAGCTCTAAACATCTAAGGTTGACTCATTCGGCCAAACACGTTCAGTTGAAGAATGCACTTGGCCGAGGAGGGTAGCTTGAGCCCATTTAGCCAAGCACACATGGGCAAGTCCAATTCAATCGAATAAGTCCGTTGCACACTACACAATTCTAACCAAGGAAGGAAGACATGCAAGGACCTAGATAGGAAATGCAACCAATGAAAGACAATCACATACTTGTATTCAAAAATAAAAAGGTGGAGGTTACAACATTGAAAGCAGGGCCCCTCTTACGAAAGCCAACCCGAGGCTCCTTGACAATACTACCAAAAAAAAAAAAGAGAGATAGTTACATAGAAAATATAAAAATCACTAACCACCATCTCCTTCATGAGCCAATCTACCACTACTACCAGAAGCCACGCCATCTTGGGGGAAAGAGCTGCCAGGGGTGATAAGAAGCCCTATGGAAGGAGAAATGCTGACCCTCGGCATCGAAGGAGACTCCTTACTATCCTGGGCAACTGGATCATAGACAAGAAACTCCACCTCAACATTGGGAGAGGGGGGAGGATCTTCCCCCTTGAACACCTCTGCTAGCTATTGAAAAATCTCAGGGTTGTCTTCTTCTACAACTTTCGTCGAAACCTTTACAGGCCTCAAAGTCTCGACCTCAGCATAGTCTACTTCGGGGATCCTCTCATCCGCATAATCCTTCAGCGCCTTGGCACCTTGGGTAAGTTATGTACTGAATGCTTCCCCACCATCTCCTTAAACGCCTCAGACTTTTGATATAGTCGAACGGCCCCAACAGTAATAGATCTAGCTTTGTAGAAGGCTTCCATATACTTTCTTGGGAGAGCCCTAGAAATCTAGCTATCCGACTTTAACTTTGCGATGCATTCCTTGAACAGCCTCTCTGCCTCCTCTGGGCCAGCCTTCTCCTTGCCCAAAGCCTCTACCTATGCTTGAAGTTGAACACTCTCAGCTGCCATAGAGCTGATCTCTTGCTCTTGGCATGAAGCTATGCCCTAGCGTCATCCCACTGCTCCTCTACCAGATGCAACCTTCTGTCGGTCTCGCTTAAGTCCTTTGTCATTTTCTCCGCAAGTTGCTTCAGATTCTCCATATACACCCCGAGCTATAAAATTATTTTTTACCTAAGTCGATATGGGATTGAGAGAGACAGCGAGAGGTAGCGAATGAAGGAAGACAGACAACGGACAAGGCAGCGGAGGAAGATCAGTGCGAGGTAGAGCGGATGAGAGTGAAGCAACGAAGGAAGGTAGGCAGCGAGAGGTAGCACAGCGTTAAACAAAGGTTCATGCTACAAGAAAAGGGGGAGAGAGAGAGGCAATGAGGACAGCAACTCACCGACGCTGCTAGGGTATCTGCGCCCGATATCAAAGATGGAGTGGGTAACTTATCACACCCCAATTCTGGTCAAACTAGATTAGTGTGATGAACCGCCAATAAACCAATGGTTCAATCAGGATCTCGTATAGGTCGTACCCACCATATCAAACCACACACACATTCCACAGTAATAATCAGAGGTAATAAATAAATAAGCGAAAGTCTTACAGATAATGAACTGAGTGTCTAACAATGATAATAAATAAATAATTTTGATTATCTCCAAAACTCGAAACGTAAAAATAATTAATCCATTACATGTTCCAATAATCAAATATAGCTAAACTAATCGAATATGCACTGGTTGCACTCGCATGAAGAATCATGCACATCTTCAACAACTTTTACGTCCATGGTTGCAACGTGTCCATACATCGACGCATTCACATAATCTTCAATAGTAAGATCTGCATCATCAACTAAAAATATTCGACGTCGAAAGGGTGAGCACACATCACGGCTCAGTGAGCAAACAAAACAATGCAACAAGCACATGCATGCATTCAATTCATATCTTTGGTCTGGTTTTTAAGTTTACAATGTGCTATAGAAAGGTTTGGTGGCCCCCGCACCTTTATACACGAGTGTGTGAATCCATCCAATGGATCAAACACCATTGTCATCCCACATGCACCCACCATGAAATAGAGATAGAGCTAAAGTGTCCGGATCAAACACTGCCAATACTTCCCTTGATGTCCTACCCATACCAACACGTAAGCCTCTGGTGGCGAGCGCTTTTAAATTGGGCTCGCAACTAATCAATCCTAATGCCAAACAATGTATCCAAGGCCTCACCCCAACATCCCTCAATACGTCCATAGAGATAGAGCTAAGGCCCCCCGGTAGAGTCAGAGACCACATGGTCCAAGACCACCTCTCCAGATACCCTCAACGTAATAGTTTTGCTAAGATAATGGCGATACGATGTTGTTAGTGGGCAAGACTTGAGTAGAGATAGAGCTAGAGTCTGGTGATGAGGTTAGAGACCGCCATGCCACGTCCTCCCTCTGATGCTCCACTCACATCCAACACACCAACTACACATATACAATCACATGCCTATTTCTAGTATCATCATCATCATCATGTTATAAATAAACAGAATTAAATATGCATGAGCAGTAATAGCAGGAATATTGAATGACATGTGAGATGCACATTACGAGCATACACGCATATAATCAACCATGGCATTGGACTCAATAAAAATAAAGCAGTTTGTCATTATCTAATTAGTCTAGGTCTTGTTCCCTCACCTGTTAGCAATACTCGATCTCCTTTCAAGCCTTGAAATTCTCTTTCAATCAATTTAACAACCTAAAAGTTATATGAATTTAAGTTAGGGTTTATATGTGACATGTTACAGTAGTCAAAAATTGAAACAGAGCACAGATAGGTGTTTGATTTGTCCTCTGGTCTCATACTGTGTCGACCTTACTGCCAACGGTCGATACCCTTCGATCACATATGGTGCGACCGTAGCTGCGACCATATGATTCTTGAATCTTTCTGATTGCCTATGGTTGAACATCTGATCAGGCTGGTCATGCTATGGTCAACCGTAGCTATGACCTTGAGATTTTTGGTCACACACTACATGTGATTTGAGTTCTTCCTGGGTCAAATCCTCTGCTCTTCAATTGGGTTAATCCTAAGATCATTCTATGGCCATCATTAGTAGTTTCTTATCAACCCTAATCATCAAACTCATCCCTCATGGTTATCCTTGGGATTTTTTCAAGGAATCACATAGATCATAATAGGTTGATATCTCTTAACCTCCATTGAAGTCTTATTCCTTAGAGTTTACATCTCCAGAGTTTAGATTCATACCTTTGCCTATGATAGAGAGCCAATCTCTTCTCAGCAAAATCCTCTCCTTAGCCTTTTCTTCTTCTCCTTCTCTTCCTTCTCTTCCCAAATTTTTCTCTAGGGTTTACTAATGTTCTAAAAGAGTGAAAAAGGTTGAGGGACGCCCTTTATATAGAGGGAAACTCTCCATATAGAGTCCTCCTTCAATTAGGAAAGAACTCCTCCTCATATTAGGAAAGTTCCCAACTCGGAGTTTGATCTGGTCTCACGGTCGATGGCTACGATCACAGAACCCATCGACCATAGGGTCAAAATCATCGATCATAGGGTCCTAGATCCGAGATCTTCATTCTTACCATATGGTTGACCATACCTACCCAGGTTTCCGACCATATGCATACAGTTTTGGGTGTTGAGTCGATTTTTATACTTGGTTTGTGGTCATCTTCACACACTCGGTGCACTTAGTCCAGGAATGATGGAAAGACCTGGCACAAAATAGTTAAACCAAGTTAGTAGAATACAGGTTTTACATAACTCCTTCACTAACTCCCAGTCACATGGGAGGAGTCACATGGGAGGATGGCACCCTTCATCATCTTGCACTTCACGCGTATGTCCCCCATCACCGTGTGATCTTATGTCAAAGCCCAATCTGGGTGGAAGACCTACTCATCACTAGTCTTCTTCCTAGGCAAGGGACCCATTAACATAATCTGTTGAAACTCACTTATGTCCCCCCCATCCCTAGGTACTCCCTCGGCTGAGATGATTGCGGGGTAGATTGCTGTTGGGACCGCTGAGGGGTAGAATGTTGCTCTACCCTAGTGCCAGTCAACTCTGCGAGGGCAAGCACAGCCTTAGGAGACACCACATTTGTCTCCTTTCTTAAAAAATCAAGAACACAGTACTGAGGAATCAGGGGCATGGCATAGATATACACTGCATCGGCAAGAGCTGAGTCGGGAGATGTCTTACGTAATCTTTTCAAAGTCTTTCATGATGGCTCACCCTTGACCCCACGCCTCTTCTGGAACCTCTGTTTCTCCTGCTTGGCCTTTATCCTCTTTTCCTTGGCCTCTCGCTCCTTGGCTTCTTCCTTCCTAAGTAGCTCCAATAAATACTCCTTCGATAACATCACTGCAGCAGGCAAAGATAGAATCAGCCAGTGGTTAATGCTCGAATAAGGGCAAGAACAATGTAAAAATACTCATAAAGCTTGTTTTCATGCAAAAATAAAGGGTTTCTTAGATCATTGGTGCGAACTGGGGTGCCCTCGGACAGTCGGGTTGTAGGAGCTCTAACTCAAAAGGTTAGAGTGGCATGTCAGTATTAAGCGATTCGGCGTCCAACTTTGACCAAACAATTTCTAGCACAACCGTCTTGCCCTGGATATAGAAGAATTTATTTTTTCATAACTTGATGGAGGTAGGCTTGTCCACTAGGATGTCTCCGAAGTCAGGTTTCTTCACAAAGTAGTACCACCCCTACTTACGATAGTCGTTGAAAGTAAACATGGCCCTGAACATATTCAAGGTAGGCTTCTACCCTAACTTTCGAAAGTACACAATGAAGGCCATCATGTTCTTCTACGAGTTCGGCATCAGCTGGACCAGCGAGACCTTGTAGTACCCAATGATGTCAGCCATTAGCCACAATATAGGGATACGAAAGTCGGCATTGAACATCTCTAAATTCATGCATAATTTCGACCATCGATTCCAGCAGGCCCTATCACCCTGCTTGGGCATCCAGATTTTGACATTAGAGGGTATTTGGAACTGTTCGTAAATTTTAAAGAATTTAACCGTTGTGAGTAGGAAAACTTCCTCCCGCGCATCAAATTTTGGAGGAGGGTCGGCTCCTTCCCTAGCTTTGTGGATCACCTAGGATCCTATGCCATGAGTGGACACACCAGTTGCCTATTCCTGCCTAGAAAAAATGGACAAGGATGGACCCACCCCTGTATTTCTCAGAGATGAGGCAGATGTTCTCTCATCGGGTGGTTCTATCCTTAGTTTTACCTTGGGCCAGCCCTCGGATATAGGGCCCCCAGATACTCCCTTGGACGATGATGTGCTATTACTAGACCCACTGCATGAGGACGTCGACCCACTGCTAGATGAGGCAGACTTTAACTTAGGTCCCCCTCGGCACCCGACATCGTTCAAACATTGAAAGAAAAATCAACAAGGCAAAGTATTAAGGAAAGGAACACTTACTGCAAAGACTGCGGCTAGCATGGGCCAATGTTGACAAAGCACTTCAAGACAAAAATATCGATGCCGCGCCCTCTGTTTCAGCTCTTTAAAATATTCAAGGTGGTAAGTAAGGATACCCCACCTCCCCTATTTATAACACACCAAGGGAAAGACTCTGGTATGGGGAAGCGGCCATCCACGTGGCACGTACAAATAGGAGCAACAGAAGGTAGCATTTATTATCGACACTAAGCGTCGGGTCCTTTAATTGCGTCCCGCTTTGCAGTAACCACGATCTTGACTAGACCTACCAAAACCGGACCCTATATCACACCCAGCCAACACATAGGTCAAGCATCTGCAGACATGGGTCATGTGCAAATCTCGTGACCCACATCGGTCTTACCTTCTAGAAAGACAGATGTATATTAGCCGTGTTGTCCACATGGGACAAACACATCGGTCATACATTTGAAGACATGGGCCACATCGGTCAGACCTTTTAGAAGGACCGATGTGTAATGGCCGCACCATCCACATCCGCCCTAACACATCGGTCATGTATCTGAAGACATGGGTCACATGTAAATCCTGTGACCCACATTGGTCATCCCTTCCAGAAATACAGATGTGTATTGGCGGCGCCGACCACATCTGCCACAACACATCGGTCATACATCTGAAGACATGGGTTACGTGCAAATCCCATGACCCACATCAGTCGTACATTCCAGAAGGACCGATGTGTATTGGCCTCGCCATCCACATCAGCCTCAATACATCGGTCATGCATCTAAAGACATGGGTCAGGTGTAAATCTCGTGACCTACATCGATCATCCCTTCCAGAAAGACCGATGTATATTGGCCGCGTCGTCCACATCTGCCACAACACATCGGTCATGCATCTGAAGACATGGGTCACGTGTAAATATTATGATGCACATTGGTCATACCTTCTAGAAGGACCGATGAGTATTGGTCATGCTGTCCACATTGGCCCTAACACATTGGTCATGCATCTGATGACATAGGTCAGGTGCTCTGTGACCCATATCGGTTATCCCTTCCATAAAGACCGATGTATATTGGCCTCGCTGTCCACATCGGCCACAACACATCGGTCATGCATCTGAAGACATGGGTCACATGTAAATTTTGTGACCCACATCGGTCATAACTTCCAGAATGACCGATGGGTATTGGCTGCGTTGTCCACATCGGCCATAATACATCGGTCGTGCATCTGACGACATGGGTCATGTGCAAATCCCATGACCCACATTGATCATACCTTACAGAAGGATCAAAATGAATTGATCGCGCTGTCCACATTGGTCCCAGCACATTGGTCATGCATCTAAAGACATGGGTCACGTACAAGACCCATGAACCACATCAGTCCTCGTCTTTAAAAAGGCCAAAGTGTATTTGTCAAACCCCAATTTTGGACTAACTAGTAGTGTGACGAACCGTCATAAGAACCAACAGTTCAAACCAGGATCTTGTATAGACTATGCCAATAATCTAAACCAAATACACATTCCGCATCAATAAGAGACAATAAAGTAAATAGCAGAAGTCTTATTAATAATGAATTGAGAGTCTACAGTGATAAATAAATATTTAACAAGTTATCTTCAAGTAACCAAAATATAAATATAACAAACTATTACAAATTCCATAAGTCAAATATGAAAATAAAACACTAAGCGTAACTCAGTGGAAGCACTAGCATAATGAGTCATGCTCCTCCTTTACAACTTGCAAGTCCATAGCCGCCACATATCCATACGTTGGCGTACTGATAAAATCTTTGACAGTAATACTTACAACATCAGAGACTAAAAAGAATGGCATGCATGAGGGTCAGCTCTCCAATATAATCTCAGTGAGTGAACAAAACAATACACAAACATATGCATGTAGTTAAATTCATATCTTTGGTCTGGTTTTAAGTTTACAACTGTGCTATAAAAAGGATTGGCGACCACCGCACCTTTATACACTAGTGTGTGAATATACCCAATGGAATACATTCCATTGTCATCTCACATGCACCCATCATGGAATAGAGATAGAGCTAAAGTGTCCAGATCACACGCTACCAACACTTCCCCTGATGCCTTACCCATAGCAACACGTAAGCCCCTATTGACGAGGCCTTACAAACTAAGCTCATAACTAACCAATCCTAATGCCATTCAAATGTATCCAAGGCCTTACCCTAGCATCCCTCAATATGCCCATAGAGAGAGAGCTAGAGTCTGGAGGTCAAGTCAAAGATCATAGTACCGCATTCTCTCCCTGATGCTCTACAACATACTAGTTCCGCTAAGGTAACAGCGATATGACTATGTCAGTGAATAGAACTAATAGAGATAGATCTAGAGTCTGGTGACTAGGCCGAATACCACAGTACCACATCCTCCCCCTGATGTCCCATTCGCATCCAATAGACAAACCACAAGCACAATCACATGTCTATTCATAGCATCAACATCATGTTATAAATAAACAAAAATAAATATGCATGAGTAGACATATAACAGTAATATTGGATGATGTGAGATGCACATTATAAGTATACAAGCATAAAATCATTCATGGCATTGGACACAATAAAAGAAACATAGTTTATTAATATCCAGTTAGTTTAGGTCATGTTCCCTCACCTATAAACGATGTTTGTTCCTCTTTCAAGCTTTGGAAATTACTTTGAATCTATTGGGAACCTAAAAAATTTATAGATTTAAGTTAGGATTCGATTGTACCAAGTTATAGTAGTCGAAAACCTTATCTGGTCTCAAAATATACTTCCTTTTATCGTGTAGTTGATACCTGTGGTCGACCCTGTGGTCTCAGCATATGTCGACCAAACACTGTGCGGTGGACCCCTGTGGTCTTGTTACATGCGACCGCAACATGTAACCACATGATTTTTTGGGAATTTTTTGAATGGCTGTGGTCGACCCTGTGGTTGTATTTCATGTGACCAAGATTTTTGGTCAGTTCCTTCTTTCAATTTGAATTCTTCGTGAGTCAATTTCTCGACTCATCAATACGGTTCATCCTATTGTCATTCTATGGTCATTAAATCATAGTTTTACATAGTTATATACCCTAACCTATTCTCCACAATCCCTTTTGAGATTTGCTTAGGAAACCCCATTGTTGAGACCTTACATTGGGTTTGATGTCTCAATTTACAATGGAAACTCCTAATTTATGTGTTCTACGACTACAGAGATGAGTTCCATACCTTAAGCCTATTATAGAGAGTCTGAACCTTCTCTGCAAAACCCTTCTCCTTGCCTTTCTCTCCAAGCCTCCTTCTCCTTCTCTTCCTCTCTCTTTCTCTCTTAGGTTTAGGGTTTGAGATTGATCTAAAAGAGTGAGAGAGGATAGAGGGATGTCCTCTATATAGAGAGAAAACATATCTATGGTCGAATATCTAGGTAGGTATGGTCGACTATAAGGAAGGAAATAAAAATCTCAAATCCAGAACCCCACGGTCAATGATTTTGACCCTACGGTCGACGGGTTCTACGACCGTAGCCATCGACCGTGAGACCCCAGATCAGACTCTGAGTTTTGGAAATTTTCCTAAACTAAGGGATTGCTTTCTTAATTGAAAGATGACTCTATATGGAGAGTTTTTCTCTATATAAAGGACGTCCCTCAGTCCTTTTTCACTCTTTTAGAACATTAGTAAACCCTAGAGAAAGAGAAGGGAAGAGAAGGAAGAGAAGGAGAAGAAGAAAAGGCTAAGGAGAGGATTTGTTGAGAAGAGATTGGCTCTCTATCACAGGCAAAGGTATGAACCTAATCTCTAAAGATGTTAATTTTATGAACTAAGGATTCTATGGAGGATTAAGGATGTCAACCAATCATGATCCATGTGATTCCTTAAGTAAATTCCAAGGATAGCCATGGGGGATGAGTTTGATGGTTAGGGTTGATAAGAAACTACTAATGATGGCCATAGGATGACCTTAGAATAAACCCAATTGAAGAACAGAGGAATTGACCCAGGAAGAACTCGAATTGCACATAGTCGGTGACCAGAAATCTTATGGTCACAGCTACGGTCGACCATAGCATGACCAACATCACCAGAGGATCAACCATAGGCATTCAGAAAGATTTAGGAATCATATGGTCATAGCTACGGTTGCACCATATGCGACCATAGGAGATGGACCGTAGGCCATAAGGTCGATACAGTATGAGACCATAGGACCAATCAGACACCTACCAGTGCTCTTTTTTAATTTTTTACTATTGTAACATGTTACATATGAATCCTAACTTAAATTCATATAACTTTTAGGTTGCTAAACCAATTCAAAGAGAATTTCAAGGCTTGGAAGGAGATCGAGTATTGCTAACAGGTGAGGGAACAAGACCTAAACTAATTGGATAATAACAAACTATTTATTTTTATTGAGTCTAATGCAATGATTCAATCTATGCGTGTATGCTCGTAATGTGCATCTTACATGTCATCCAATATTTCTGCTATTACTACTCATTTGTATTTAATCCTACTTATTTATAACATGATGATGATGATGATGCTAGGAATAGGCATGTGATTATATGTGTGGTTGGTGTGTTTGATGCAAGTAGGGCATTAGGGGAAGGACGTGGCATGGTGGTCTCTGACCTCGTCACCAGACTCGAGCTCTATCTCTACTCAAGTCTTGCCCACTAACATCGTTGTATCACCATTACCTTAGCAGAACTATTACATCATAGGGCATCAGGGGAGGTGGTCTTAGACCATGTAGTCTCTGACTCTGCCGGGGGGCCTTAGCTCTATCTCTATTTACGTATTGAGGGATGCTGGGGTGAGGCCTTGGATACACTATTTGGCATTAGGATTGGTTAGTTTCCAGTCTAGTTTACAAGCCCTCGCCAATAGGAGCTTACGTGTTGGTTTGGGTAGGGCATTAGGGAAAGTGTTGACGGTGTTTGATCCAGATACTTTAGCTCTATCTCTATTCCATGGTGGGTCCATGTGGGACGGCAATGGTTCTTGATCCATTGGACGGATTCACACACATGTGTATAGAGGTGCGGGGGCCACCAAACCATTATATAGCACATTGCAAACTTATAAACCATACCAAAGCTATGAATTGAATGCATGCATATGTTTGTTGCATTGTTTTGTTTGCTTACTGAGCCATGATGTGTGCTCACCCTTTCAACGTCGAATATTTTTAGTTCATGATGTAGGTCCTACTATTGAAGAATATATGAATGCATCGACATATGGACACATTGTTGCGATGGACGTAGAAGCTGAAGAAAATGCGCATGATTCATTATGCGAGTGCAACCAATGTGTTTTTGCTTATGTTTAGTTACAATTTGAACCTCATATATGTATTTTATTATTTATTTTTATGTCTTGTGGTTTGGAGATAATTGGATTAAATACTGATTTATCATTGTTAGACTCTCAGTTCATTATCTATAATACTTTCGTTTATTTGTTTATTACCTTTGATTATTATCGTGGAATGTGTGTGTGGTTTGATATGGTGGGTATGACCAGTATGAGATCCTGGTTGAACCGTTGGTTTATTGGTAGTTCATCATACTAATCTGATTAGACCAGAATTGGGGTGTGGCAACATCAGCACCACATACCTTGGATACAAAATTTGGCTGAAACAACTGTTACACCCCAAAACCATGAAGTTTTGGTATGGCCATGGATTTTTGGTAGTGCAAGTATTCCATACTAGAATCCATCCACAGTTCTCATAATCACAGCCCAACCCCAAAACCATGGAGTTTTGGTACGGCCATGGACTTCTCGTAGTGCAAGTATTCCATACTAGAATCCGTCCACAGTTCTCATACTCACAGCCAAATATAGCAGATACAACTATTATAGCATGGTGTAAATCAGAGAATAGAAATAAAATAGTGGAATCAATATATTAAACTCAAAGCCATGTCTAGATGTTATAATTACATCATAGAAGTTTATGTTCAATAAACCAAGTCATAAAATAGATAATACCAAGTAGTTCCATTTTCAAACTCAATACCAACTATCACGGGTCGAAACATCGCCTGAAGACGAAATAAATAAGCTAAGAAAAATCTAAATAAAATCCTGTTTCTAGAGATAGAGACGTCTTCACATCAAGAAAAACCCTATCCTTGGTCCATAGAGACAGTCATTACATTCACATGTAGAGTCATACGAATCATTTTTCGAAACTTCTTCTTCAGATACATTAACAGTAGTTCCTGCAAAATAATCTAAAAATATGTACGTACATTGGGGTAAGCAAACCACACTCTCAGTGAGAAAAAATAATACACATAAGCACATAAATGTATGAATATTTTATTAAGGCTCGGGCTAGTGAATAAGCATGTACAAGTCGTGTCACACCTAAATATTGGTAATGAACACTCAAGCATGGGTGAAGTAAATGAAACATACTTAGCCACACCGTAAGTGAGACATTACTCAAATAATGAAGATAATGACCCAAGGACTATGCCCTAGCACCTCCAAGCATTCTCCCATAATAGTCTTCATCCTAGATCGATAGAACTAAGCCTTAACCCTTCGTCGGGTAATGTGCCTAATCCCTAAGGTAACTCCCGTCATTGGGTAACACTCCCAGTCCCTAGGTCTCATTTCAAAAACACTAAAGGAAGGCTACTAACCCTTGTTCGGCTCGCATGCCTTGCTCCAACTATGAAAGGGAACCACTGCATCCTTGGTCAGTCCCTTTTAAAATAAGCCTATGTAAATACCTAAACCTCTATTGGCAAGGGTTGCCTGTCATAGAATGTGAAAACCTAAACCAAGAATATTACTAATCCAGTTACCTCTATCCCAGCTTAACAGACCAAGATGAACCATCCCTTTCCAGCCACTCGGATCTACCAGGATATAAGAATATGCCAAACAATCATGTTATCAAGAAATCCACATGTTATCAATTCAATACAAAAATAATATGCAAGAATGCATGAAGAGTTATCACAGATATTGGATGACATGTTATCACACAGTAATCCAAACATAATCACAATCATAGCATGCACATGGAAAATAGGAAAATAAAGCAAAGCTAATCCCCTTACTTGTGATGGTGAGTTAAATACTACTCTGGTGTAGGTAGAGTATCTTTCCTTGTTTCCCACGTTAGTTACCTAGTTGCGATTGGTATATGATTAATACTTTAAATTATTTGGTTGTTCTTTTAATTGGTCTAGGGTAACCTCATTAGTCTTAGGAATATGTCCTAGGGTCAATTGATCAAGTTTGATGGTCAATGGTCGAAGATCAACCACGATAGATATTCTGTTCTGTAACATAAGCGGTCAACAAGAGTGGTTGATCAGTCTAGGGTATATTAGATATTTTCTATCAACCTGTTGATGGTTTTTGGCTTATTTTGATTCTAGAGGCTTGTACTTCATTGGGGTAACGTGTATAGAGGGTTTATCCTACTATAAGGTCATTGGTTATGGTAGAATTCCATTCCCATAGTTTATATACATGTATGACTATCGATTGTGAATGTTGGTTATGCAACTGTACGTGCCTATGCTCTTAGGGGTATATTCTAATTGAATTAATCATTCAATAATGTTCATAATATATATCTTGAGGTGTGGGGTGAGTCTACTCAGTCCATAGCGGCCAAATGGGAACAATTTAACAGACATTACACCTTTTTTTGATCAAGCTGTCGATCACAGTCAAGCGCTCAATCAGGCTTGTTTCATCAATCGTATGGTCTTAGTAAGCTCAGACTGAACTTGCTTTGATAGGATCTCTTTGGTACGGGGTCTAAAGCATTACCAGAGGGTCTCTAATGGTCTAAAACATATTGGGGACTACTTCCCTACATTAATTCAATAGTATAGTTGTAAGACCCGCACTCCACTAACTTGACCTAACCATGTCATGCCAGGTCTTCCCATCATTTTTGGACCAAGTGGACCGAGCGTGTAAAGATAGATCACAAATCAGGTATGAGAATCGAGTTAAAAACACTAAAAACATACCTAAGGTTGCATGTCTAGGTAGGTATGGTTGACCATAAAGGAGGGAACCAAAAATCCCAAATCTAGAATCCCATGGTCGATGATTTTGACCCTACGGTCGACGGTTTATGCGACCGTATGATTGACCGTGAGAACCCAGATCAGACTCTGAGTTTTGGAAACTTTCCTAAACTAAGGGATTGCTTTCCTAATTAAAAGAGGACTCTATATGGAAAGTTTTCCTTTATATAAAGGACATCCCTCAGTCCTTTTTCATTCTTTTAGAACATTAGTAAACCCTAGAGAAAGAGAAGGAAGAGAAGGGGAAGAAGAAAAAGCAGAAGAATTTGCTGAGAAGGGATTGGCTGTCTATTACAGGCCAAGGTATGAAATGAATCTCTGGAGATGTAAACTTTAAGGAATAAGACTTCTACGGAAGATAGACAATATCAACCTATTATGATCTATGTGATTTCCTTGAGAAAATCCCAAGGAGAACCATGAGGAGTGAATTTGATGACTAGGGTTGATTATAAATTACTAATGATGGTCATAGGATGACCTTAGAATAAACCCCATTGAAGAACAGAAGAATTAACTCAGGAAGAACTCAAATTTCATGTAGACTGTGACCAAAAATCTCAAGGTCGCAGCTACGGTCGACCATAGCAAGACCAGTATAACCAGAAGATCGACCATAGGCATTCGGAAAGATTTCTAAAATCATATGGTCGCACCATATGCGACCGTAGGATATCGACCCTAGACAGTAAGGTCGATACAACATGAGACCATAGGACTAATCAGACACCTATCAGTGCTCTATTTTGATTTTCGACTACGGTAACATGTCACATACGAACCCTAACTTAAATTCATATAACTTTTAGGATGTTAAATCAATTCAAAGAGAATTTCAAGGCTTGGAAGGACAACGAATATTGCTAACAGGTGAGGGAACAAGACCTAAACTAATTGGATAATAAAAAACTATTTATTTTTATTAAGTCCAATGCCATGATTGATTCTATGCTTCTATGCTTGTAATGTGAATCTCACATGTCATCCAATATTTTTGCTATTGCTGTTCATGCATATTTAATTCCATTTATTTATAACATGATGATGACGATGATGCTAGGAATAGACATGTGAATGTATGTGTGTGGTTGGTGTGTTGGATGCGAGTGGAGCATCAGGGGGAGGACGTGGCATGGTGGTCTTCGACCTCGTCACTAGACTCTAGCTCTATCTCTACTCAAGTCTTGCCCACTAACATCATCGTATTGCCATTACCTTAGTAGAACTATTACGACGTAGGGCATCAGGGGAGGTGATCTCGGACCGTGTGGTCTCTGACTCTGCCGGGGGACCTTAGCTCTATTTCTATGGACGTATTGAGGGATGCTGGGGTAAGGCCTTTGATACACTGTTTGGCATTAGGATTGGTTAGTTGTGAGCCCAGTTTGCAAGCCCTCGCCAATAGGGGCTTACGTGATGGTATGGGTAGGGCATCAGGGGAAGTGTTGACGGTGTTTGATCCAGACACTTTAGCTCTATCTCTATTCCATGGTGGGAGCATGTGGGATGACAATGGTGTTTGATCCATTGGGAGGATTCACACCCTCGTGTATAGAGGTGCGGCAGCCACCAAACCTTTCTATAGCACATTGCAAACTTAAAAACCAGACCAAAGATATGAATTGAATGCATGCATATGCTTGTTGCATTGTTTTGTTTGCTCGCTAAGCCGTGATGTGTGCTCACCCTTTCGACGTCGAATATTTTTAGTTGATGATGCAGGTCCTACGGTTGAAGAATATATGAATGCACCGACGTATGAACACATTGTTACGATGGATGTAGAAGCTGAAGAAGATGCGCATGATTCATCATGTGAGTGCAACCAACGTGTTTTTGCTTAAGTTTAGTTATAATTTGAACATCAGATATATAATTGATTATTTATTTTTATGTCTTGTGGTTTGGAGATAATTAGATTAAATAATTATTTATCACTGTTAGACTCTCAGTCCATTATCGGTAAGACTTACTCTTATTTGTTTATTACCTCTGATTATTAATGTGAAATGTGTGTGTGGTTTGATATGGTGGGTACGAGCTATGAGAGATCCTGGATGAACCATTGGTAGATTGGTGGTTCATCACACCATTCTGGTTAGACCAGAATTGGGGTGTGACAACTTGGTATCAGAGCATCTCAGATTTTACCCATTGACCTATCTACTTCCACATGAATCATGGACTAAGTTAGGATAAATTTAAAAGCTGTAATAAGAACATACCATAAGCGCCTGTGTTGTATGAGACATAAACTAAGAAAGAGAATAATGCACATATGTAAAAGGAAAATTATATATATATATATATATATATATATATATATATATATATATATATATATATATATATATATATATATATATATATATATATATATATATATATATATATATATATATGCCAAATAAAAATAAGACAAATGTACATCCAATTCAGAGTATAGTCCACAATCCAGACAGTTACTTTGTAATATAAAAAGGAAGAAGATATAAATGGCAATCATGGAGCTGGAGGTGCTGGAGGAGGAGGTGCCTCACGATCTCTATTGTAGTCCTCAGCGTATACTCTCCCGAGCCAGGCCACCTGAGTCTGAGTCGCTCGAAGACTAGCTATTAGATCCCCTACCTGCTGGTCTGTAGAACGCTGGGCATCTAGAGGCTTTCCTACTCTCCAATCAATAATGAGCTGAGCCTCCTGAATCTCACGTAACAGATCTATCATGTCATCTGGTGGTGGGCGTGAAGGGCTAGCTGAATGAGAAGCCCTAGAAGGGCCAGCTCCAGTAGAATACTATGACGATGGAGGAGGGATAGAATCCACTTCCATGTACATCCGATCATCATCCTCCTCATCATCACCCTCGTGTGCCTCTGTTGCTGCCCCCGTTGCTACCTCTGCTGTTGCTGCAGCTGTCGTCTCTGCATCTGCTGCAGCTGCTGCCGCCTCTGCATCTGCTGCCACTGCTTGAGTGAGAGGACGTCTCATAGCATTCCTTTCATCATCACTGACCTGCACATCTCGCATCCCCATCCTGTATATGGCCTCCCAATCAAGGTCTGTTGAAAAAGTATCCTCGTGATTCCTCTCATCGGCCAAGTCTACCTACAGGCGAGTAAGTAAAGTGGTGATCAAATGCCCATACGGTAGGTTTCCCACCAGACCAGGCATCATGGCATGGTGCATGGTCCTGATAATGATATAAGGAAGGAAGATAGGCTGCCTCGTGTATATGTAGTACAGAAGGTACTGGGTCAATTGTGAAACCTTCTCCATTCTGGGGAATCAGATTGTGCTGAATGATCTTGCAATACACTCGGGGCTCTGGACGTAGGTTAATTGATTTCATCTGCCAGCGATTGTCCCAAAGAATCTGGTTATCTATTTTTGTGCTCATTCGCACAGATAGGAACTGGGGTTCCTTGGGTTCGCATTATACCAAGGGACCGTCATTTGAGATACCCAGGATATCAGCCAACTCCTAGCAGTTAAATGAGACCTCTACCCCTTTAACTAAACTGGTGATCCTGAGCTCTCTGCCCCTATTTATATCCTCTGGGTCACCCTCTACCTATAAATTATAGTAAAACTATTTCACCAACTAAGGGTAGGTGCAACCCTCATACAGAATCACAAGGAGCCAGCCCATATCACCAAAAGCTCCCTCTACATTAAATAGGGCTAGGCTGGCCAAGTTGACACAACGACCCCCTTCCACCTTCTTGCACTCGTACCAGGGATACTGTGCCTCTATTTCAATGGATTGGAAGTGACAGGGATCATGAATTTTGGGGACTTTAGTGCGAGCCATGTTGTCTACAAGGGCATAGACCAACAAGCAACATATAAAATACAGTGAAAATTCAAAATTTTGGCAATATGATGGCGTGGTTGGCCAAAAGCCTCACTTTTCACCCAAACATTTGGGCAGGAGGACTTACATAGGCCCAAACCATCCTGTAAGGCTCATACAATCAGAAATTTAAACTAGGTAGGTCTAATTTGAAGAAATTTTGACAATTGGGAAAAAACCCCAAAATTTAGGTCAAAAATGGGAATTTTCAAGTTTCTATTAAACTAATCGATGAAACTCAAATTTTCGTAAGGGCTTTCATCCATTGGGTGGCCAATAGCAATAACCCCCAATAAAAATCAAATTTTTACGGTAAAAAAAATATTAATTTGAAGAAAACCCTATAAATGGAGCAAAACCTAGGTATGAAAGCTTAAAAAGGAGAAAGAGTAGGGAACATACCTGGAGGAACAGAATGTAGGTCGTAGATCAATGAAAGAATCACCAAATTCATACAGTTGACACTATAGCAACCTAGTGGTGGTGAGTTGGGTTGTGGATAGTAGAAAACAAAAGTGAAAATAAGAAAATGGCTCGAAATCAAATTTAAAAACTTGATTTGGTGTCATGTGGTCGTAGAATTCGACCAAAAATGTGACCCCACGATTGACCACAGGCTCTTGATGAGTTGACAGGGTTTGTGCGGTCGCAACCCTATGGTCGCATATAGTGCGACCCCACGATCGACCCCACGATGAAAATGCCCTATTTTGACTGAATGATTTTAAAAATTGAAACTCTTCCTTGTTTAATTGGAAATTAACATGAGATTAACATATATTATGCTTGCCTCATATGTTTCCTTGATTTTCAGACACTACCACTGTCGAAAATAGGAAATGGCAGGCCGTAAAGTAAGTAGAAGGAGACAGAATGTCAACCCATCTCCACCACCTATGGAAACCAATGACAATGAAGGTCAGCATGGACAGGAAGGAAATATTGCAACTCAACCTGCTGCACCTCAGAATGTACACACCCAAGCCAACCCAACCAACTTACCTGCACTACCTATGGATTTGGCTACTGCGGTGATGAATTTGGCACAACAAATGCAGCATATACAACAAATGCAAGCCAACATGCACGCTGCTATGGGAATTGCTTTCCCAGTTGCAAACACAACATCTCTACCTGTAGGACAAGCTAGTACGACACCTGGTGGTAGCAACACTGTACCCCAAGCACCGCAAACACCAGCAGTACAAGGCCAAGTGCCAAATCCTGAAGCACCACAAGGCGGGTACAACCAAGGTAACTATCAGTACCAGCTGCCTATAAATAGAGCTTATGCACAATATCAACTTGATCATTCTAGACTGATCGAACATTTCCTGAAGTTGAAGCTGAAGGAATTCACAGGTAAGCCGTCAGATCCTTTGTGGCCAGCTCACTGGATCGATGAAATAGAAAGAAATTTCATGATGATGACTATAAATGAAGAGGAAAAAGTATTATGTGCTACATTTATGTTAAATGACGATGCACACCACTGGTGGAAATCAACTAGAAGTTATCTATTAACGGAGCACGCCCAACTGACATGGGCTATTTATAAAGAAGCTTTTTTCGAGAAGTATTTTTCAAGGAATTTCAGAGAACAAATGGAAAAGGAGTTTCTGAGTTTGTATCAGGGACAGATGATTGTAGACGTATATCAACAGCGTTATGAAGAACTATTTTTCTTCACTCCCTCTAGTATGTAGGAGGAAAATACCAAAACCTGAAAGTTCATCATGGGACTTAGGGGAAGCATCCGTGAGCATGTATTGGGACTAAAAAAGAAGATTTATAATGAAGCTGTATAGATTGCTTGAGTAGTGGAATCGAACCAGAGGGAAAGTAATTTTGCTCAGAACAGAGGTATTAAAAGGCCTAATGGAAACTCATACAACGGAAGAAACTCAAAGACATTTAAACCCTTCCGTACTCAAGGCTTCAATGCTGTAGCCAATATTACTCTGACAGCCCAACCTCAACAGAAGCAAAGTAGTGCTGGAGTTAAATGCTTTAATTGTAATCAAGTAGGACATTATTCAAGGGAGTGTCCTAAGCCAAGGAAGCAGCTACAACAAGGAAAGGTTTATGCAGTTACATATGAGGATACTGCCACATTGCCTGATGTGGTCACAGGTATGACCTGATCCTTTCATCTTGTACTATCTTGTGTGAGCATGCAGACTAAATTAAATCAAATCATAGGTATCGTACCTATTAATGTCTTACCCACTGGAGTACTCTTTGTCTTTGGAGCTACTCATTCTTTTATATCGGTGTCGTTTGGAAAGAAGTTAAATCTACCCCTCAGACCTTTAGACTACAAACTGCTTGTACGATCACCTATGGGATTAGAATTGGAACTAGACAAAAGTTATGGACCATGTCAAATTCTTATCTGTGAGAAGATTTTGGATGCAACCTTAATTCAACTCGAGATGGCAGACTTTCACGTTATCTTGGGAATGGATTGGTTAGCTTGGCACTTTGTAAACTTATTATGAGCAGAAAAGAAATTGACATTTAAAGACAAGGAAGGAGTAGAGTTTAGTTTTGCGGGAACCAAACTTCCCTGTAAATGAAAACTCATTCTCTCTGCATTGAAGGCTATAAAATGCCTTGAGAAAGGAGGAATTGAGTTTCTAGTATCCGTGGTCGACCTCCCAAAGGAAGCACCACGAAGGGAGGATATTGAAGTTGTGCATGAATTTTCAAATGTATTTCCTGAGGAACTACCAGGACTACCACCCGACCGAGTGATAGAGTTCGTTATAGATCTTATACCCAGAGCCGCACCAGTATCGAAAGCACCCTATCGAATGCCTCCTACTGAACTAAAGGAACTGAAGGTACAACTAGAAGAATTACTAGACAAGGGTTATATCAGACCCAGCATATCACCAGGAGAGTGCCAGTATTGTTTGTGAAAAAGAAGGACAGTAGCGTTTGACTATGTATAGATTATCAAAAATTGAATAAGCATATAATCAAGAATCGGTACCTGTTGCCCCGGATCGATGACTTATTCGATCAGTTGCAAGGTGCCAATATCACACCTCAATTCTGCACCATTCAGAACGGTGTGATGAACCGCTAATAAACCAACGGTTCAACCAGGATCTCTTATAGGCGGTATCCATTAAAACTTAAACCATGCACATCCACAACCATAATAAGGATAAATACACAATAGCAGAAGTCTTATAGTAAATGAACTGAGAACTCTAACTGTAATAATCATAATTAAAATATCAAGTTATTGTTGTATCAACTGAGACATAAATAATTAAAATATCAATTACATCCCTTTATAAATTTAAATAAAATCCTAATAAAATACGCATGAGTTGCACTCGCATGAGGGGTCATGCGTATCCTCTAAGTCTTCAGCTTCCATTGTAGCAACACACGCATACACCGGAGCATTCATATAATCTTCAACTGTAGTACCTGCATCATCAACTAAAAATATTTGACGTCGAGAGGGTGAGCACACATCATGGCTCAGTGAGCAAACAAAACAATGCAACAAACATATGCATGCATTCAATTCATATCTTTGGTCTGGTAAATAAGTTTGCAATGTGCTATAGAAAGGATAGGTGGCCAATGATCACGTTTATTGACGCCACACCTCTATACACGAGAGTGTGAAGCCGCCCAAAGGTAACGTTTATTACCGACCCACATGCACCCACCATGGACAATGTACACGTAAACATCACGTTTATTGTTGTACCCGTTGCCCATACCAACACGTAAGCCCCTGCTGGCGAGGGCTCTCAAACTGGGCTCGCAACTAACCAATCCTAATGCCCATCAGTGTATCCAAGGCCTCACCCCAGCATCCCTCAATACGTCCATAGAGATAGGGCTAAGGCCCCCCCGGTAGAGTCAGAGACTACACAGTCCGAGACCACCTCCCCTCATACCCTACGACGTAATAGTTCTGCTAAGGTAATGGCGATATGACGATGTCAGTGGACAAGACTTAAGTTAGTGATAGAGCTAGAGTGCTGAGGTCCCGCCTATGACACCTCTCCCTGATACTTGCTCGCATCAAGCACACTAACCACACACATACATCCACATGCCTATTCCTATCATCATCATCATCATCATGTTGTAAACAATAATTTAAATATGCATGAACAATAATAATAGAAATATTAGATGACATGTTGAATGCACATAACAAGCATACACGCATACAATCAATCATGGCATTGGACTCAAGAGTAAAATAGTTTATTATTAACCAATTAGTTTAGGTCTTGTTCCCCCACATTTGCTTGATCGTGGGTCCTCTTTCAAGCTTTAAGAATCAACTATATATCAATATTATATCACTAGAAGACCTAATCAAGTTGATAGAATTTAATTAGAATTAATTCTGACTTTAAAAAGCATGCTGTTAACTGGGGGTCGATGCTAGGGCCGGAGGTTCCATCGACCCTGAGTGCTACCACCCAGATTCTGGACTTCCCAAACACTGGGGGTCGTTTGTCAAGGTCTGGTAGGGTCGATTGGCCATCGACTCCCCGTGCGACCCCCCATGGGTTTAGTCGATTTTTCATCCTATAGTCCCTTCCTTCATGTTTGGGTCCTATGGCTTGCTTCTATAATCCATCACATCCCTGTTCTATGGTTTAGAACCATAGTTTATTCCCTTACATGGTTTCTATGATTTCCCCCATGGTTTTCCATGAAAACCTAACCATGGATGGATGATTTGGGTTTCTCCTAGATCATTCCCTCTTCTCTATTTATTCTAAGGTCTGTAGAATTACATGGAGATAGTATCCATACCTGAGAATTAGGCTTGTTTCTCTAAAGCCTTTTCTTTGGTCTTCTTCTCCACTTTCCTTCTCTTCTCTTTCTCTTCTCCTTTTCTTCTCTTTCTCTCAATCCAATTAGGGTTCTAAAAGAAGTGAAAGAGGCTTAGGGACGTCCTATTTATAGAGCATAAACTCCCAAAATAAGTCCCATTGAGATTAGGAAGGAATCCCATTGAATTTGGAAAGTTCCTAATTCACGGTTTCTATCGGCAGACTGGGGGTCGATGAGGGGGTCGGAGATCCCGTCGACCCCTGGTTCTAAAATGTCTGACCCCCGGTTAAAAACTCAGGGTCTGACTTTCTATCTTGGGGGGTCCGACCCTGTCTAGTTGGGTGTGCGATCCTCCCCCTATTTTTAGTGTTTTTGGGTCAGTGTAATACCTGGGATCGTGATCTCCCTCACGCACTTGATCCATTTGGCTCGACCATGATTGGTAGACCTAGTTCAAGGTGGTAAGACCGGGTTAGTTCGATACGGGTCTTACAACTCCCCTACTTACAAAAATTTCATCCTCGAAATTGTACATACCTTCCGAGTCTAATAAATGAGGATATTGCTTTCGCATAACATTCTGTTCTTCCCATGTGATTTCTTCCATGTCTCTACTTCTCCAGGTGACCTTAACATAAAAGATATCATGGTTGCGTAGTCGTTGAACCTTCCGACTAGTGATTTCAGTCGGTGTTACTTCGAACATCAAATCTTCAGTCAAATCAGTTAGATCTACTGTCAAATTGTGCGTCGGATCCTTGACATACTTCTTCAATAAGGAAATGTGAAATACGTCATGCACACTTGACATAGACGGTGGTAGTGCTAACTGGTAAGCCACTTTCCCACACTTAGCTAGAATCTCATATGGCCCGACATATCTTGGACTTAGTTTCCCTTTCTGTCCGAACTGTTTTAGTCCTCGCATAGGCGATACTTTTAAGAATACTTTATCACCCACGACGAACTCAAGGTCTCGGCGTCGGGTATCGGCATATTGCTTCTGACGATTCTGAGCTGTTCTCACTCTTTCTTTGATAATGTCGACCACTCGACAAGTCTCTTCAACAAATTCCGGTCCAACAATACTATGTTCCCCAACTTCATTCCAAAACAAAGGAGTTCGACACTTTCTTCCATACAATGCTTCATAGGGTGACATTTGTATAGTAGCTTAATAGCTATTATTATAAGCGAACTCAATCAGTGGTAACTTTTCATCCCATGATCCTTTAAAATCAATTACACATGCTCGAAGCATGTCTTCTAGAATATGAATTGTACGCTCTGACTGTCCCTCTGTCTGTGGGTGGAATGCAGTACTAAACTTCAATGTTGTACCCATAGCTTTTTGCAATCCTTCCCAAAACTTTGAAGTAAATCGTGGATCTCTATCGGACACAATGCTTTCAGGTACACCGTGTAATCTCACAATGTTATCCACATACAGCTTAGCTAACCTCTCCAGTGTATACTGAGGTCGTATAGGTATAAAGCGAGCTGTTTTAGTCAGGTGGTCTACAATCACCCAAACTGCGTCAACTACTCGAGGAGTTAATGGTAATCCTGTGACGAAGTCCATCGTGATGCAGTCCCATTTCCATGCTGGTTTCGATAACGACTGTAACAGTCCTGTCGGTCTTTGTCGTTCAGCCTTTACCTTCTGACAATTTAGGCATTGAGATACGAACTTAGCTACATCTGCTTTCATTCCTCTCCACCAATATAATTTCTTTAGATCATGATACATTTTTGTACTTCCAGGATGTATCGAATAGATGGTGGTATGGGCTTCTTTCATCAATCGGTGTCTAATGTCCAAGCTTTCTATTTCGGGTACACATATTCTTCCTTTGTACTTCAGTACCTTTTCTTCGTCCAAGGTGAACTCAGGGTTAGTCCTACCTTTTTTGATGTACTCTTGTACCGTTCTTAGGTAAGGGTCTGATTTGATAGCTGTCCTCACTTCATCTACTATATCCGGTATAATCTTTAATGTGGCGAACATATTTGAAAACCGATGAATAAACCCTTGGTTGGCTGATCCATCTGGTGCATCTATCACAAACTGTTCATTACCGTGCTTGATTACCTTTCTGGTAGTACACATTGTGGCAGTTGTGTTAACCTCTCCCTGAGATTTTATCATTGCCTTTCTACTCAACGCATCAGCTACTACATTAGCTTTCCCCGGATGATACTGGATATCACAATCATAGTCTTTCAATAGTTCCAGTCATCTTTTTTGTCTCATATTCAGCTCCTTCTGATTAAATAGATAAGTAAGATTTTTAGGGTCAGATTTAATCTGAAACTTCTCCCCATACAGATAATGTCTCCATATTTTGACAGCATGTACTACTGCCGCTAGTTCCACATCATGAGTGGGATAGTTCCTCTCATGTGTCTTCAATTGTCTTGAGGCATAAGCAATTACTTGTTCTCCTTTCATAAGTACACATCCTAATCCCAGTCCTGACGCATCGGTGTACAAGATAAATGGTTGTCCTAGAATCGGGATGGTCAAGATTGGAGCTGATATCAATCTAGCCTTCAAGGTTTGGAAACTCTTCTTGCATTTGTCCGTCCAGACAAAATTTTTGCCCTTCTTAGTCAAACTGGTAAGAGGTACGGCAATTCGGGAATAGTCTTCCACAAATCATCGATAATACCCAGCTAAACCTAGAAAACTTCTAATTTCTGCAACGCTCTTCGGTGCTTCCCACTTTACAATAGCCTCGATCTTGCTAGGATCCACTTTGATTCCTTCAGCGGATACTACATGGCCTAGAAATGCGACTTCCTTTAGCCAAAACTCACACTTTGTAAATTTGGCGTAGAGCATTTCCCTCCGTAGTCGCTGCAGAGCAGCGTTTAGATTCTTGACATGAGTTTCCTCGTCTTTGGAGTAGACTAATATGTCATCAATGAATACAATAACCGACGTATCCAACATGTCGTGGAAAACCCGGTTCATAAGTTCCATAAAGGTTGCTGGTGCGTTTGTCAATCCAAAAGACATGACCAAAATTCATAGTGTCCATATCTGGTCCTGAATGCTGTCTTGGGAATGTCACCATCCTTAATCTTCAACTGATGGTAGCCTGACTGAAGGTCGATCTTGGAGAACACTTTGGCACCTTGCAACTGATCGATCAGGTCGTCAATCCGAGGCAATGGGTATCGATTCTTGATTGTTAGTTTATTCAGTTCTCGGTAGTCTATACACAAGCGAACGCTACCGTCCTTCTTCTTTACGAATAATACTGGCGCTCCCCATGGTGATATACTAGGGCAAATGAAACCCTTGTCCAGCAATTTTTGTAGTTGTACTTTCAATTCCTTCAGTTCAGTAGGAGCCATTCGATAAGATGCTTTCGATACTGGTGCATCTCCAGGTGTAAGATCTATAACAAACTCTGTAGCTCGGTCGGGCGGTAATCCGGGTAGTTCATCAGGAAATACATCTGGATAATCACGCACGACATCAATATCTTCCATTCATGGTGCTTCCTTGGTAAGGTCGACCACAGATACTAAATACCCAACTGCTCCTTTCTAAAGGCACTTCTTAGCCTTTAGCGCCGAGAGTATGAGCTTTCATTTATGGGGAAGTTTGGTTCCCGAAAAACTGAACTCTGCTCCTTCCTTGTCTTTAAATGTTAGCTTCTTTTCGGCACACAATAGGTTTATGGAATGCTGAACTAACCAGTCCATTCCCAAGATGACGTTAAAGTCTGCCATCTCAAGTTGGATCAAGGTCGCATCCAAGCTCTTTTTACCAATAAGAATTGGACATGGTCCATAATCTTTTTCTAACTCCACTTTTAATCCCATAGGTGATCGTACAAGTAGCTTGTAGTCTAAGGATTTAAGGGGTAGATTTAACTTCTTTCCAAACGTCATAGATATAAAGGAATGAGTAGCTCCTGAATCAAAGAGTACTCTGGTGGGAATTCCATTAATAGGTATGATACCTATGATTTGTTTTGGTTTACTCTACATGTTCATACAATGTAATACAACTAACTAAAATGTAAGTCATACCTGTGACCACATCAGGCGATGCGGCAGCATCCTCCAATGTAACCGCGTAAACTCGTCCTTGATGTAGCTGCTTTTTGGGCTTAGGACATTCCCTTTCTATATGTCCTACTTGATTGCAGTTAAAACATTTTATCCCTTCAGTAATTGGCTTGTGTTGCTATTGAACTACGGGGGTAGTCTTGGTTGCAGCGGTAAAGCCTTGAGCATGGAAGGGTTTGAATGTCTTGTTATTCCCTCCATTATAAGAATTTCCAGCTGGCCTTTTGATACCTCTGTTTTGCATGAAATAACTCTCCTTTTGGCTCGATTCTATAACTCGAGCAATTTGTGCCGCTTCATTATAAATTTTCTTTTCATGTCCCAGAACGTGCTCGCGGATGCTTCCCTTAAGTCCCATGACGAACCTTCGGGTCTTTGTGTTTTCCTCTTGCATACTAGTGGGTGCAAAGAAGAACAGCTCTTCATAACGCTGTTGATATGCATCCACGGTCATCTGCCCCTGATATAAACTCAAGAACTCTCTTTTCATAGAATCTCTGAAACTTATCGGAAAGTACTTCTCAAAGAACGCCTCTTTATAAATATCCCAAGTCAGTTGGGCGTGCTTTGTAAGTAAATATTTCCTGGTAGACCTCCACCAATGGTGTGCATCTCCTTTCAGCGTAAAGGTGGCACCCAATACTTTTTCTTCTTCATTTAGTGTCATCATCATAAAATTTCTTTCCATTTCGTCAACCCAGTGTGCCGGCCATAAAGGATCTGCTGGCTTGCCATTAAATTCTCTGGGCTTCAGTTTCAGAAAACGCTCCACTAGTCTGGAGTGATCTAGTGGCTGCGGGACATACGCACCATACATAGGTGGTTGGTATTGATATCTACCTTGAGCTATCTCAGGATTTGGTACTTGAGCCTGCATGATAGGTGTCTGAGGTGCGTCGGGTGCTGTGTTACTCCCCCTTGGTGCTGTGCTTGCCTGTCCGACTAGCATTGGAGGTGTTTGTACAGCTAGAAGGGTTATGCCTATGGCAGCTTGGATGGTAGCTTGTGCCTGTTGCATCTGTTGCAGCTGTTGGGCCAAGTTCATTACGAATGTGGCCAAGTCTGTAGGTGGAGCTGGCAGATTTGTAGGATTTTTCTGCCCATTTATGACGGATGGTGCCGTGTTCATGTTCCCCTGTGTTTCTGGGTGTGTCTGGTTATCTTTCCCTATAGGTAGTGAGGTGAAATAGAGTTACGGCTCTGTCTGGTTGCTCTACGTCCCGCCATTATTTAATCTGATTGCCTGAAATCATTGAACACGAGAGACAATCATTAAATACTTCATTCTCATATTTTAAAACCATTAACAATTGCAAATTTCAAAATTTTCAGGTCATTCTGTCGAAAATGCTGTGTTTCCACTGCAGGGTCGATGGGTGTCCGACCCTCAGTCTGCGACCCTGGGAAATCACCCATTCTTCCCGAGAGCTGGGGGTCAATGGGGGGGTCGGACATCGCGACCCCTGGTTCTCTGTCAGATTCCCGAGAGCCGAGGGTCGATGCGGGGGTCGATTGTTTTAATCAAATTTTCCGACCCCCGGACTAAAAATCTGATTTTTAAGTTCCGATTCAAAGTCCATTTCTCATTCTTTCTTCTCCGCTTCGACTCAACTCGTCCCTCTGAGTTGCTACAGTGACAACTCCGATCCGTTGGTGGTTTGCACTCCTTGTTTCGTCGTCTGCACCTCCGCTATAGGTATATCTTCTACCTTTTTATGTTTTTAGGTTTCTTTACCTAGGTTTTTGCTCGTTTATCTCGTATTTTCCAAATTAATCTTTTTCCAACCATAAAAATTCAATTTTTATTGGGGGCTTTTGTTGTTGGTGACTCGGGGAATGAAAGCCCTAAAAAACATTTGAGTTTCATCGGTTGGTTATCGAGAAACTCGAGATTTACACTTTTCGCCCTAATTTTGTCAAGATTTTGAATTTCTTGAAATTTCTTGCAATTCAATCTAATTAGTTGAAATTTCTGACTGTGTGAGTCTCACAGGATAGTCTAGAATCTATGTAAGTCCTCCTGCCCACGTGTATGGGTGAAAAGTGAGGCTTTTGACCAATTTACGTCGTTATTATGTCAAAATTTTGGGTTTTTCCTCTCTACTAACTCATTATTTGTTTTTCTTTCTTATTTGCAGATACTATGGCTCGTACCAAGGTACCCAGAGTTCGAGACCGTCTTCGTTTCCGTTCTAATGAAGCCAAGGCACAGTATGCCCACTACGCTAGCAAGAAGGTAGAGGGAGGCCGCAAAGTGGACTTGGCTAGCTTAGCCTTGTTCAATGTGGAGAGGGCCTTTGGTGGTATGGGATGGCTCCATGTCATCACTTACGATGCCTGTACCTATCCTGAATTGGTACGCTAGTTCTACTGTAATCTTCAGGCGGTGGGTGATTACAATGATGTTGAGAGGGGTGGTGAGCTTCGGATCACCAGTTACGTCAAGGGGGTTGATGTTTCGTTTGATTATTGGCAGCTGGCCGACTTATTGGGCATTTCCTATGCTGGCCCCTTGGTGTTCTGTGCTGCTGGAGAGCCCCAGTTCTTTTCTCTACAGATAAGGGCTGAGATCGATCGTCAGCTCATCAGACCTGATCGCTGGCAGATGAAAGCGAGTTATCTAGATTCAGATCCACGGGTATACTGCAAGATCATCCAGCATATTCTGATACCACAGAGTGGTCATTACGAGAGGGTCTCCCAGTTGACTAAGTACCTGCTGTACTGCATATGCACTAGGTAGCCCGTCTGCCTTCCCTACATCATCATGCGGACGATGATCAGTGCCACGTTGCCTAGTCACACTGGCAACCTTCCCTATGGACACATGATCACTACCTTGCTTACCCGCCTGGGGGTTCATTTATTGGATGAGAAGATTCAGGAGAAATCCTTCTCATCGCCTCTGGATTGGGAGGCCATCTGCAAGATGGGCATGCGGGATGCCCAGGTCAGCGATGAGGAGAGGAACGCGATGGTGCGCCCTCGCACTCGAGTGGAGATGGCTGATGCTGAGGTAGCAGCAGCAGCTGCTGGAGCAGGGGTTCATGGGGATGATGACGATCGGCTATACATGGATGTAGATGCCATACCCCCTCCATCACCTACTCATGCTACTGGAGCTGGTCCATCTTCTTCAGCTGGTCCTCCGCATGTAACTGGTCCTTCGTTTTCTCCATCTGATGACATGATGAGGATATTGCACGAGATACGAGAGGCTCAGCGTATGTCTGACCTGAGGATGGGAGAGCTTCTAGAGGCTCAGTGCTTGTCCGATCAGCGGGTGGGAGAGCTTCTGGTTGCTCAGCGCATGTCGGATCAGCGGGTGGGAGAGCTTCTAACTGCTCAGCACGTATCGGATCTACAGATGGGAGAGCTAAGGGATGCTCAGCGTGTGACTGACCAGTAGGTGGCTGATCTCACAACTAGTCTCCAGACGACCCAGACTCAGATAGCTTGGTTGACTAGAGTCTATGCTGAGGACTATGATAGAGATCGTGAGGCATCGCCTCCCCCATCACCTCCAACTTCTTGATGTACTTCTTTTATTTTTCTTTTTGTACTTCAGAGTAACTGTCCAGACTATGGACTGTACTCTGCTTTAATCATATATATATAAACATTTGTTCTTCCTTTTGGTTGTATATAAATTTGTTTCTCATTTAATAGATGCATTATTCTCTTTCAGTTTAGTCTCAAACAACACAGATGCTTAGGGTGTGTTATTATTACATATTTTAAATTTTTATCCTATCTCAGTTCACGGCCTTTGTGTAAGTATATGGTTTCACAGATAAAGCCTGAGTTGCTCTGATACCAAGTTGTCACACCCCAATTCTGCACCATTCAGAATGGTGTGATGAACCGCTAATAAACCAACGGTTCAACCAAGATCTCTAATAGGCGGTATCCATTAAAAATAAAACCATGCACATCCACAACCATAATCAGAATAAATACACAATAGCGGAAGTCTTATAGTAAATGAACTGAGAACTCTAACTGTAATAATCATAATTAAAATATCAAGTTATTGTTGTATCAACTAAGACATAAATAAAGAAAATATCAATTACATCCCTTTATAAATTCAAATAAAATCCTAATAGAATACGCATGAGTTGTCACACCCCAATTCTGAACCAACCAGAATGGTGTGAGTGAACCGTCATTGAACCAACGGTTAACACCAGGATCTCGAATAGACCGTATCCACTCATACAAATCATTGCACATAACCACAATCAGAATATAATAATACAACGGAAGTATTTAAATAAATGAACTGAGAATCTATTGATAAATCTAAATAAAATATACAATTATTCAAATCCAAACATAAAATATAATATCCTTACATTCACTTAATCCAACTGAAAATAAATAAAAGTCAAATCAAAGGTATACGTAGAAAGGGCACTCGCATGAAGCGTCATGCTCGTCCTCTCCTGCCTGTACACCCAAAGCAGCAACACCACCATACGCCGGAGCATTCATAAAATCATCCACCGTGTAACTTGCATCAACATAAAAAAACAATGTATATACAAAGGGTGAGCTCACAACTTAGCTCAGTAAGACAATTAGACAGTTTCACAATATTATGCATGAGTAACAATCATTTTATGCTGTGGTCTGGTTTAAGTTTGCAATTTGCTATAGAAAGGTTTGGTGGACCCCGCACCTCTATACACGAGTGTGTGGCACCGCATAGTAGATCACACCACCACCGGCCCACATGCACCCATCATGGAATAGAGATAGAGCAAAGGTATCCCCGTACCTCCCCTGATACCCTACCCATACCACTACCTAAGCCCCTACTGGCTAGGGCTCGCAAACTGGGCTCGCAACTAACCAATCTTATATGTCATCAATGTAGGCTCTATCCCAGCACAGCCGTTTACGGCAGAGAGATAGAGCTAAGATATCCCCGTACCTCCCCTGATACCCTATCCGCAACCAACACACTAGGATAGAACAATACGCAGGTAGACCCTATCCCAACACAATTCCCTACGGCATAGAGATAGAGCTAAAGCATCGTAGACAAGCCAACGTCGGCATCGGAGACCACAGTGCCACATAACCATGGCTAGGCCAACATCAACATCGGAGACCACCGTACCACGACCTTCCCCTGATGCCCCACCCGTACCAAGCATGTTAAAATAAAATACTACGAAAAGTGCCAGTGTGAGGAATGATCCCAGGCCCATGCCCCACTCCACACACCAACGAAAACAATCACATGCTTAACAATCACATCCTATCATGCATGATCAATAATAATAACTGAAAGTAAAGGATGACATGTGAATATGCACAAACATCACATCATAAATATTCAGGGTTATTTACAACGATTTACTGTCCATTAATTATTAGGGTTTAGGTCAGATTCCCTCACCTGATGCTCGTTTGATAGCTTGCTCCACGCAAGATCCAAACGTGCTATCACAAAGTCCGACATAATATTAGGATTCAATTAGAATATTTTCTTAGGGCATACGTCGGTCGAAAAAACTAACGAGGTTACAAAAATACACTCACAGAGCTGATCGGTGGCATGTACCGGTCGCAGCTCTGTGGGGAAGACTGGCGATACGGTATGGTCAGCCGGTCCCCACAGACCAGCCCCCCGGAAGGTACCAGTGGCAACATACTAGTCACACAGGGTGCAACCGGTATGTCTCCGGAAGACCATACTTTGGGTTTTTCGACTGCCATCGATCATTCTCCATGGATTTCCAGGGTTTCTCCTATCCATTCTTAATCTGAGCTTTGAGTTAGAGTTATCTCCAACTCATTCAAGTCTAGTTTCGATGATAATCATCCTAGAACTCAAATCTAGGGTTTGACGGTAATTTAGGGTTTAATGGTAAATTAGGGTTTCAGATCAATACCTGCTTGCGTGGTATTGATCCACCCATACAACTATCCTAGAGTCATAGATCGTCGACTGGCGGAAGGTGAGCGTCGTCGAACGGTAATGGCAGCACTTCCTTCTTCTTCCTAGCTTCTTCTCCTTCTCCAACCTCCTTCTCCTCTCTAGGGTTCGTGAGAGACAATGGAAAGGATTTGAGGAGGATTAGAGGTGTTTATATAGGCTAAGATTATGGTTTAGTAACCCTATTAGGATTAGGAAGGTCCAGGTATTAGGGTTTAGGAAAGTGGGACCCGCAGAGATCCAAATCCGGATCTCCGTAGGCAACTGCGCAGAGTTGACCGGTCGACCGGTACCAAGACCGGTATCATCGACCGGTCAACATAAAATGACACTTATTTGACCATCTTTGATCCGATTTCGTACCTGTTTGTCATCCGCTCATCCCGTCTACGGCATAGAGATAGAGCTAAGGTATCCCCGTACCTCCCCTGATACCCTATCAGCAACCAACACACTAGGATAGAACAGTACGCAGGTAGACCCTATCCTAACATAACTCCCTACGACATAGAGATAGAGCTAAAGCATCGTGGACAAGCCAGTGTCGACATCGGAGACCACAGTGCCACATAACCATGGCCAGGCCAACATCAACATCGGAGACCACCGTACCACGACCTTCCCCTGATGCCCCACTTGTACCAAGCATGTTAAAATAGAATACTACGAAAAGTGCCAATGTGAGGAATGATCCCAGGCCCATGCCCCACTCCACACACCAACGAAAACAATCACATGCCTAACAATCACATCCTATCATGCATGATCAATAATAATAACTGAAAGTAAAGGATGGCATGTGAATATGCACAAACATCACATCATATATATTCAGGGTTATTTACAATGATTTACTGTCCATTAATTATTAGGGTTTAGGTCAGATTCCCTTACCTGACGCTCGTTTGATAGCTTGCTCCACGTTGCAAGATCCAAATGTTCTACCAAAAAATCCTACATAATATTAGGGTTCAATTAGAATAGTTTCTTAGGGCATACATTGGTCGAAAAAACCAACGAGGTTACAAAAATACACTCACAGAGCTGACCGGTGGCATGTACCGGTCGCAGCTCTGTGGGGAAGACTGGCGACCGGTATGGTCAGCCGGTCCCCACAGACCAGCCCCCCCGAAGGTACCGGTGGCAACATACCGGTCACATAATAATCAGTCAAAGCCACCTCGACTCCTAACGGAGAGCAAACTATCAAGCTTGGGTTCAAGTGCTTGATGGGTAACTCCATTCGCTTCCCAAAGGAAATAGAAACAAAGGAGTGCGTGGCCCCAGAGTCAAAGAGTACTCTGGCAGGTATACCAGCTATATTTACAATTCCTAGAATTTTATTGTCCCTTAGTTCTACATGCTCACACATACAATGAAATAGTAATCTAAATGGTAAGGGGTAAAATTATACCAGTGACCAAAACAGGTGATGCGGCTACCACTTCGGTGGTGACAGCAAATACTTTTCCTTGCTGTGGGGGTTGTCTCCTAGGTAGAGTGCAGGTCCTTGCAACATGGCCCACTTGTTGACAGTTGAAACATTTAATGTTTGGGTTGTATCCAACAAACTGTGGCACAGGTGGTGCCATATTTTTTCTTGCAGGTATTGTAGCAGACTGAGCCCTGTATGGGTGGAAAGGTCTATTGTTACCGCTACCTGAACTCTCAGTAACGGGTCTCTTCACTCCCCTGTTCTGTGCGAAGAAGCTGTCCCTCTGACTGGATTCTATCACTCTCGCAACCTGTACAACCTCATTATAAATTTTCTTGTCCAGACCCAATATATGCTCTCTGATGCTTCCACGCAGTCCCAGGGTGAACCTACGTGTCTTGGTCTCTTCCTCTTGCATACTTGCCAGTGTAAAGAAAAATATCTCCTCGTACCTCTGCTGGTAAGCATCCACATTCGAATGAGACTGTTGTAGGTTAAGGAATTCCTTCTCCATCTGATCTCTAAAACTCTTCGGAAAATATTTATCAAAGAAGGCTACCTTGAACACTTCCCAATCCACCTGTGTATGCTTTGTCTCTAGATATGCCCGTGTAGAATTCCACTCAGCATTCGCATCATCCTTCAGCATATGAGTGGAAAACAGAACCATCTCATCCTCTGTACAAGTCATCAGACGGAAATTCTTCTCCATTTCTGCAACCCACTATGCTGGCCACAATGGTTTCCCGGTCTTACCTGTGAATGAAGAAGGTTTCAACTTTAAAAATCTGTCCACCGCCCGACTCTGATCGTGCTGTCCCTGTGTATTCATCCCTTACCATGGTGGTGGATGCGGATAGACTCCTTGATAAGCAGAAGACGACGGAAACTGGTGCGGTGGTTGCACATTCTGTGCTTGGCCCATCGACCCTGGACTACCATGTATCGGTAGTGTAGTATTATTCCCTCCAGACCCAGGCGTACCTTCAGTGGGAACATGACCCGGTGGCCTGAACATCTTTAACATCTCGTTCAGGAATGCTTTCTACTGAGCTTCCATTTGATATACCAAGTTGGTCACAATAGTCTCAGAGTTCATGTGAGGAGGGCCAGGCAAATTTGTCGGTACCCTTGGAACCTGTTCTTCTTCAACTATCAGGCTTGGCTCTCTAACATAGTCTGGTTCAACCTGTTCTTCTTCATCGCGGTGCACCCTAGCCTGGTGACGCTTTCGGCCCCTCTGACCGTTTCCGCCTACCATCTCAAACTATTCTATTTGGATCTGAGAAGAAGACATAACACATGAGAACAATAATAGTGGTGTTAGTCTTGAACAATATAAGGTGAAATAGTTGAAAAGTAGAAATTTAACTCGCAAATTTTTTTAAAATTTTTCATATATTTTTTTTCTGGCATTTCTATAGCTGACCGGTCGCAACATACCGGTCGCTACTCTGTAGAAAATAAAGCGACCGGTATAGTCGGCCGGTCAGAATTTCCCATCTGACCGAGAGGTACCGGTCGACTATACCAGGGATCACCGGTCAACTGGTATGGTAAAAGTGTTGACTGGTATGCCCAGAAAAGCATTTAAAATCGTGAAAAGTGAGATTTTTTCTCACTTTTCTTTCCTTCCTTCTCTCCGGTGGCGATTCTCCTCTGGATTCTGAGTTGCTACAGTCCGACCGGTCATCTTGGGAGTGATTTCCTTCCGATCTAGACTCAACACATCGTCTCCAGGTAAGCCTCTTCCCTCTCTATCCCATTTCTACAAGCTTTTCATATCGTTTTTAGTTGAAATTTTATGTTTTTCTTCGATTGGAAGATTCTAACGGTAGGAACTTCTTTCCTTCATCTTAGAAAGGGTTTAGAGACCCCCAAGAGCAAAATCCCTCAACCAATTTGGACTTCCACCGAATGATTTTAGTAAAAATCAAAATTTTCAAGTTTTTAACCTAGGTTTTTTCAACATTTCAAAATTTTCTTGAATTTTTCCAATTTCTTAAATTTCATGTTGCAATTTTATGGAATTGGTTTGCTTGAAGTGTGCGGGGGTTACGTAAGTCCTCCTCCCCAAGTTTTGGGTGAGTTTGAGGCTTTTTCCCACTTTACTGTCGTTATGCTGTCGAATTTTTGAAAATTCTTAACGTTTTTCTTCTTGTTTCTCTATGTTTTACAGTTTAAATGGCTCCACGATGCGGTCTTGGCAAGCGTTCCTATGGCTTGGGCATGCGCGCTCCTCATCCACCAGTTCCATAGCTCGATGAGCAGTGGTTCCATTCTGAGGTGGCACAAGCCCGTTTCCCTTGGTTCGATAGCAAGAACATTGAATCTGGACGCCGGGTTAACTTGGAACAGTTGCACAGGTTTGATGTGCAAGCGGCTTTCGACATGCTTGGGTGGGTGCCTATCATTACTTACACTGAAACCACTCGCCCTAACCTGGTCAAGCACTTCTACGCCAACCTAGAGCTTCATGGGGATGTCAATGATCCCAATCAGGGTAGGGACTTGTGCATCTCCAGCTTCGTCAAGGGCGTCCATATCTCCTTCGATACTCATCAGCTAGCCGACCTGCTAGGGGTCCCTAATGATGGAGACCTAGTATACTGCCCTCCAAAGGTGATTGGCTATCTGAGCGAGGATCTACGCCGAAAGATAGCGGAGCAGACACTAAATCCCGGGGCTCCTATAAAGGCGGCTAGCTTGAGACCTGCACCTCGGGTATACAGTCGCATCATTCAGCACAACATCGTACCCCAGAGTGGTCACTACAGTGAGTTATCCCAGCTCACCCAGTACATTACCTACTACGTCTGCACAGGGGAGCGGGTCTCTCTCCCTTACCTCATTATCCGGACTATGCATCAGGCGACTCTGGCTGATCAGGCCAGTAATCTCCCATATGGTTGTCTCGTCACTACTCTTCTGCGGCGCCTACGAGTGAGCATGAGAGGCGAGGTGGCTGTTGAGGATACCATGACCTCTGACATCGACTGGGATGCCATTCTTAGGATGCAGATGGATAATCTTCTTGTTAGTGATGATGAGATGGAGGCTCGCCCTCGCCTACTCAGGAGGGTAGCAGCCCCAGCAGCAGCTAATGCGGCACACGTAGCAGAGGCTGAGAGTGATGATGGGGATGACGATGATAGGGCAGAGGATGTACCAGTGCCAACTCCACAACCTACACATGCAGCACCACAACCTACATCTACAGCTGGACCGTTTCATCCCCCTTCGGACCCAGTGTTGAGCATGTTTACGGAGATCCGGGACACCATTGCTAAACCAACACATTAAATCAATACCAAGAAATTTGAACGTACCTTGATCGTCAAAAAGGTTAGGGTACTCCTTCCTCATCGCGCTCTCCTCTTCCCAAGTAATCTCTTCGACATCTTGGCTTTTCCAATGCTCTTTCACATAACAGATTTCCTTGGTTCGAAGTTGCTGTACCTTTCGGTTGGAGAGCATGACAGGCACCACTTCAAATGTTAAGTCTTCAGTCAAGTCTGGGGGGTCTGTTGTCAAGATGTATGATGGATCCCTGACATATTTCTTGAATAATGATACATGAAACACATCATGGACACTTGACATAGATGGTGGTAGGGCCAATTGATATGCCACATTACCACGTCTGGTCAATATCTCATATGGTCCCACATACCTGGGGCATAGCTTCCCCTTCTTACCAAACCTTTTCAGACCTCACATCGGTGATATCTTCAGGAATACTTTGTCACCCACTGCAAACTCCAGATCTCGAAGTCAATTATCCGCATAGTGCTTCTGTCGAACTTGAGCTGTCTTTACTCTCTCCTTGATTTGATCAATCACTCGACAAGTTTCTTCAACAAACTCCGGTCCTACAATTCTTCTTTCTCCCACCTCGTTCCATAACAGAGGTGTTTGACAATTTTTCCCATAGAGTGCTTCATATGGAGCCATCTGAATTGTAGCTTGATAGCTGTTGTTATAAGCAAACTCGATAAGTGATAGCTTCTCGTCCCAAGCTCCCTTGAAATCTAATGCACAAGCTCGGAGCATATCTTCTAAAATTTGAATAGTCCTTTCTGACTGCCCGTCTGTCTGAGGGTGGAACGCTGTACTAAACTTCAACTTGGTTCCCATAGCTTTCTGTAATCCTCCCCAAAACTTTGATGTAAAACGAGGGTCTCTGTCAGATACTATGCTTTCTGGAACGCCATGAAGTCTGACTATATTATCTACATATAGCTTGGCCAGCTACTCCATGGTATACTGAGGTCTGACCGCAATGAATCGAGCTGTCTTGGTGAGTCGATCGACTATAACCCAAATTGCATCTACTGACCTTGGTGTCAAAGGTAGGCCAGTGACGAAATCCATAGTAATGCAATCCCACTTCCATGCAGGCTCTGGTAGTGGTTGTAGCAAACTTGCGGGTCTCTGTCTTTCGGCTTTAACTTGTTGACAATTCAGACATTGGAACACAAAACGAGCTATATCTGCTTTCATACCCCTCCACTAATACAATCTTCTCAAATCATGGTACATTTTGGTACTTCCTGGATGTACCGAATATGGAGTGTAATGAGCTTCAGTCATAACTCGATCTCTAATATTGCCGTCTACACTCTCAGGTATACATAACGGTCCTCGATACCTGAGTACCTTGTCTGAATCCAAGGTAAAGTCAGGATTGCTCGTACCCTTCTCTAAGTCTTCTAGCACTGTCTTGAGATGTGGATCCTGTAGGATTGCTACCTTGACTTCATCAACTAGATCCGGTGAGATATTCAAAGCTGCGAGCATCATGGTGAATTTATGAATTAAGCCTTGCTCGACTGGATCTTTTGTAGTCTCTATTATATACTCTTCGTTGCCTTCAATTGAACTTGAGGCTGCAGCACATAATGCAACATTTGTACTTGGTCCAGCCTCAGGTTTCGATGCCGACTTTCTGCTTAAGGCATCAGCCACCACATTTGCTTTACCCGGATGGTATGGATGTCACAGTCATAATCTTTTAACAATTCCAGCCATCTCCTCTGTCTCATATTCAGATCCTTCTGAGTGAAAAGATAAGTTAAGCTCTTGTGATGACTTAATTTGAAACTTTTCACCGTACAAGTAGTGTCTCCAAGTCTTGATTGCATGTATAACCGCTGCTAACTCTAAATCATGCGTAGGATAGTTCTTCTCATGCTCTTTTAACTGTCTTGATGTGTAAGCAATCACCTGTTCTCCTTGCATCAATACACACCCAATACCCAATCCTGAAGCATCCGTAAATAAGGTAAATGGTACGCTGGGTTCTGGGATGGTCAAGATAGGTGCAAAGACTATTCTTGACTTCAAAGTCTAAAAGCACTTCTCGCACTCATCTGTCCATAAGAATTTCTCTCCTTTCCTGGTCAATCTGGTGAGTGGAACAGCGATCCTGGAGTAATCTTCCTTGAATCTTCTATAATAACCATCCAACCCAAGGAAACTACGAATCTCTGCAATAGATTTTGATGCTTCCCATCCTACTATAGCAGCTATCTTACTTGGATCAACCTTGTTACCGTCTTCGGATACTACATGGCCCAAGAAAGCCACTTTTTTCAGCCAAAACTCACACTTCTTAAACTTAGCATAAAGCTTCTCCGTTCTCAGCTGTTGTAGGGCTGCTCTTAAGTGTGTTGCATGAGCCTCTCTATCCTTTGAGTAGACCAATATGTCATCAATGAATATGATGACCGAAGTGTCCAACATATCATGAAACACTCGGTTCATCAGTTCCATGAACGTTGCTGGTGCATTGGTCAACCTGAATGACATAACTAGGAACTCATAATGCTTATACCTTGTTCTGAAAGCAGTCTTCGGAATATCTCCGGCCTTGATCTTCAGTTGGTGATACCCAGATCGGAGATCAATCTTCGAGAAAACCTTTGCACCCTGCAATTGATCGAACAAATCGTCGATCCTAGGCAAAGGATACCGATTCTTAATCGTTAATTTGTTCAGCTCACGGTAATCAATACATAGCCGTACACTTCCGCCCTTCTTCTTGACAAATAATACAGGTGCACCCCAAGGTGATATGTTAGGTCGTATGAAACCCTTATCTAACAATTCTTGTAACTGGGTCTTCAACTCCTTTAATTCGGTAGGGGCCATCCTGTATGGTGCTTTAGACACCGGCGCCGAACATGGCATATGGTCTATCATAAATTCTGTAGCCCTGTCTGATGGTAGACCTGGGAGATCCTCAGGAAATACATCTGGGAACTCTCATACCACATCTAGATCTTCCATCTTTGGCATCTCAGCAGTGATGTTGACTACAAACACTAAATACCCCACGCCACCTTTCTCTAAGCATCTCTTAGCTTTTAGGGTGGAGAGGATCAACTTCCACTTCCTAGGTAACTTGGTCCCAGTGAAGCTATACTCCTTTCCCTTTTTGTCTGTAAGCCCATGTTTCCTTTCACCACATAATAGGATAGCTGAATGATGGCCTAGCCAATCCATTCCCAAGATGACATCAAAGTCTGCCATCTCCAGTATTACCAGACTTGCTTCTAAGTCTCTACCCTCAATACCAACTATGCACGGCCCATAATAATCAGTCAAAGCCACCTCGACTCCTAACGGAGAGCGAACTATAAAGCTTGGGTTTACGTGCTTGATCGGTAACTCCATTCGCTTCCCAAAGGAAATAGAAACAAAGGAGTGCGTGGCCCCAGAGTCAAAGAGTACTCTGGCAGGTATACCAGCTATATTTACAATTCCTGGAATTTTATTGTCCCTTAGTTCTACATGCTCACACACACAATGAAATAGTAAGCCAAATAGTAAGGGGTAGAATCATACCAGTGACCACATCAGGTGATGCAGCTGCCTCTTCGGTGGTGACATCAAATACTTTTCCTTGCTGTGGAGGTTGTTTCCTAGGTAGAGTGCAGGTCCTTGCAACATGACCCAGTTGCTGACAGTTGAAACATTTAATATTCGGGTTGTGTCTAGCGAACTGTGGCATAGGTGGTGCCTTATTGTTCCTTGCAGGCACTGTAGCGGACTGAGCCCTGTATGGCCGAAAAGGTCTATTGTTACCGCCACCTGACATCTCAGTAGCGGGTCTCTTCACTCCCCTATTCTGTGCAAAGAAGCTATCCCTCTGACTGGATTCTATCACTCTCGCAACCTGTACAGCCTCATTATAAATTTTATTGTCTAGACCCAATATATGCTCTCTGATGCTTCCACGCAGTCCCATGCTGAACCTACGTGTCTTGGTATCTTCCTCTTGCATACTTACCGGTGCGAAGAAAAATAACTCTTCGTAACTTTGCTGGTAGGCATCTACAGTCGACTGAGACTGCTGTAGATTAAGGAATTCCTTCTCCATCTGATCTCTAAAACTCTTCGGGAAATATTTATCGAAGAAGGCTACCTTGAACACTGCCCAATCCACCTGTGTATGCTTTGTCTCCAGATATGCCTGTGTAGAATTCCACCAAGCATTCACATCTTCCTTCAGCATATGAGTGGCAAACAGAACCTTCTCATCCTCTGTACAAGTCATCAGACGGAAATTCTTCTCCATTTCTGCAACCCACTGTGCTGGCCACAATGGTTTCCCGGTCTTACCTATGAATGAAGAAGGTTTCAACTTTAAAAATCTGTCCACCGCCCGACTCGGATCGTGCTGTCCCTGTGTATTCATCCCGTACCATGGTGGTGGATGCGGATAGGCTCCTTGATAAGCAGAAGATGACGAAAACTGGTGCGGTAGTTGTACATTCTGCTTGGCCCATCGGCCCTGGACTACCATGCATCGGTAGTGTAGTATTATTCCCTCCAGCCCCAGTCGTACCTTCAGTGGGAACATGACCCGGTTGCCTGAACATCTTTAACATCTCGCTCAGGAATGCTTTCTGCTGAGCCTCCATTTGATATACCAGATTGGTCACAATTTTCTCAGAGTTCGTGTGAGGAGCTCAGAGATTATGACACCGTGATGGGTATGTTCACGGAGCTCAGGGACGCTCAGCGTGAGATGAGCCGTGACTTGGGGCACTTGGCTCGCAGCCTCAGAGTCACTCAGGATCAGGTGCACTGGCTTAGGGTCGCTTATGAGCGGGATTATGACATAGCGGACCCTATTCCTCCTAGGTCCCCTACCCCATATTTTTTCTTTTATTTTTCTCTCTCCAGACTATTTATATAATAGGGTAACTGTCCGATTTGTGGACTGTACCCTGTAGTACTATTACATTTGATACTCTCTTTCTGTTTAATGAAAGTTTTTTATGGTTTTCCTAACTAGTGCATGGGTATCATTAAATTCCATATTTAATATAGTATATTATGCTCTTTCTTAATCAGTCTCAGGTATCAAACAATGCTTAGGGTGTATTTGTATTAAAAATTTTTAAATTTTTCCTAACTCAGTTCATCGACTTAGTTAAGTGCAATATGGTCTGTTGGACAGAGCCCGAGAGCTCTGATACCAAGTTGTCATACCGTAATTCTGAACCAACCAGAATGGTGTGAGTGAACCGTCATTGAACCAACGGTTCACACTAGGATCTCGAATAGACCGTATCCACTCATACAAACCATTGTACATAACCACAATCAGAATATAATAATACAATGAAAGTCTTTAAATAAATGAACTGAGAATCTATTGATAAATTTAAAAAAAATCCAATTATTCAAATCCAAACATAAAATATAATATCCTTACATTCACTTAATCCAACTGAAAATAAATAAAAGTCAAATCAAAGGTACATGCAGAAAGGGCACTCGCATGAAGCGTCATGCTCGTCCTCTCCTGCCTGTACAACCAAAGCAGCAACACCACCATACGCCGGAGCATTCATAAAATCATCCACCGTGTAACCTGCATCAACATCTAAAAATAATGTATATACAAAGGGTGAGCTCACAACTTAGCTCAGTAAGACAATCAGACAGTTTCACAATATTATGCATGAGTAACAATCATTTTATGCAACTTACCCAAAAAAAAAAAACAATCATTTTATGCTGTGGTCTGGTTTAAGTTTGCAATGTGCTATAGAAAGGTTTGGTGGCCCCCGCACCTCTATACACGAGTGTCTGGCACCGCATAGTAGATCACACCACCACCGGCCCACATGCACCCATCATGGAATAGAGATAGAGCTAAGGTATCCCCGTACCTCCCCTGATACCCTACCCATACCAGTACCTAAGCCCCTACTGGCCAGGGCTCGCAAACTGGGCTCGCAACTAACCAATCCTATATGTCATCAATGTAGGCTCTATCCCAACACAGTCGTCTACGGCATAGAGATAGAGCTAAGGTATCACCGTACCTCCCCTGATACCCTATCCGCAACCAACATACTAGGATAAAACAATACGCAGGTAGACCCTATCCCAACATAACTCCCTACGGCATAGAGATAGAGTTAAAGCATCGTTGACAAGCCAGCATCGGCATCGGAGACCACAGTGCCACATAACCATGGCCAGGCCAACATCAACATCGGAGACCACCGTACCATGACCTTCCCTTGATGCCCCACCCGTACCAAGCATGTTAAAATAGAATACTACGAAAAGTGCCAGCGTGAGAAATGATCCCAGGCCCATGCCCCACTCCACACACCAACGAAAACAATCACATGCATAACAATCACATCCTATCATGCATGATCAATAATAATAACTGAAAGTAAAGGATGGCATGTGAATATGCACAAACATCACATCATAAATATTCAGGGTTATTTATAATGATTTACTGTCCATTAATTATTAGGGTTCCCTTACCTGACGCTTGTTTGATAGCTTGCTCCACATCGTAAGATCCAAACGTGCTATCACAAAGTCCTACATAATATTAGGGTTCAATTAGAATAGTGTCTTAGGGGATACGTTGGTCGAAAAAACCAACGAGGTTACAAAAATACACTCACATAGCTGACTGGTGGCATGTACCGGTCGCAGCTCTGTGGGGAAGACTGGCGATCGGTATGGTCAGCCGGACCCCACAGACCAGCCCCCCGGAAGGTACCGGTGGCAACATACCGGTCACACAGGGTGCAACCGGTATAGTCGACCGGTATGTGTCTGGAAGACCATACTTTGGGTTTTTTGACTGTCGTCGATCATTCTCCATGGATTTTCATGGTTTCTCCTATCCATTCTAAATCTGAGCTTTGAGTTAGAGTTATCTCGAACTCATTCAAGTCTAGTTTCGATGATAATCATCCTAGAACTCGAATCTATGGTTTGACGATAATTTAGGGTTTAATGGCCAATTAGGGTTTTAGATCAATACCTGCTTGCATGGTATTGATCCACCCATACAACTATCCTAGAGTCATAGAGTAAGAAGAATGATTAAAAAACTTATCGTCGACTGGCGTAAGGTGAGCGTCGTCGAACGGTAATGGCAGCACTTCCTTCTTCTTCCTAGCTTCTTCTCCTTCTCCAACCTCCTTCTCCTCTCTAGGGTTCGTGAGAGACAATGGAAAGGATTTGAGGAGGTTTAGAGGTGTTTATATAGGCTAGGATTAGGGTTTAGTAACCCTATTAGGATTAGGAAGGTCCAGGTATTAGGGTTTAGGAAAGTGGGACCCGTAGAGATCCAATTTCGGATCTCCGTAGGCAACTGTGCAGAGTTGACCGGTCGACCAGTACCAAGACCGGTACCATCGATCGGTCAACATAAAATGACACTTATTTGATCGTCTTTGATCCAATTTCGTACCTGTTTGTCATCCGCTCATCCCGTCTGGCCCGGTGATGATCGGAAGACCTGCTACGACATGAAATCAAGGTTTAGACCGGGTTCATCGAGTGCGGGTCTTACAACTCCCCCACCCTTAAAAGAAATTTCATCCCCGAAATTTGCATGTAGGTCCCACATGAGTTGCACTCGCATGAGGGGTCATGCGTATCCTCTAAGTCTTCAGCTTCCATTGCAGCAACACGCGCATACACTGGAGCATTCATATAATCTTCAACTGTAGTACCTGCATTATCAACTAAAAATATTCGACGTCGAGAGGGTGAGCACACATCATGGCTCAGTGAGCAAACAAAACAATGCAACAAACATATGCATGCATTCAATTCATATCTTTGGTCTGGTAAATAAGTTTGCAATGTGCTATAGAAAGGATAGGTGGCCAAAGATCACGTTTATTGACGCCGCACCTCTATACACGAGTGTGTGAAGCCACCGAAAGGTAACGTTTATTATCGACCCACATGCACCCACCATGGACAATGTACACGCAAAGGTCACATTTATTGCTGTACTCGTTGCCCATACCAATACGTAAGCCCCTGCTGGCGAGGGCTCACAAATTGGGCTTGCAACTATCCAATCCTAATGCTAATCAGTGCATCCAAGGCCTCACCTCAGCATCCCTCAATACGTCCATAGAGATAGGGCTAAGGCCCTCCGGCAGAGTCAGAGACTACACGGTCCGAGACCACCTCCCCTCATACCCTACGACGTAATAGTTCTACTAAAGTAATGGCGATACAACGATGTCAGTGGACAAGACTTGAGTTAGAGATAGAGCTTGAATGCTGAGGCCCCGCCTATGACACCACCCCCTGGTACTCGCTCGCATCAAGCACACCAACCACACACATACATCCACATGCCTATTCTTATCATCATCATCATCATCATGTTGTAAACAATAATTTAAATATGCATGAACAGTAATAATAGAAATATTGGATGACATGTTGAATGCACATAACAAGCATACACGCATAGAATCAATCATGGCATTGGACTCAAGAGTAAAATAGTTTATTATTAACCAATTAGTTTAGGTCTTGTTCCCTCACCTTTGCTTGATCGTGGGTCCTCTTTCAAGCTTTAAGAATCAACTATATATCGATATTATATCACTAGAAGACCTAACCAAGTTGATAGAATTTAATTAGAATTAATTCTGACTTTAAAAAGCATGCTGTTAACTGGGGGTCGATGCCGGGGTCGGAGGTTCCATCGACCCTGGGTGCTACCACCCAGATTCTGGACTTCCCGAACACTGGGGGTCGATTGTCAGGGTCTGGTAGGGTCGATTGGCCATCGACCCCCGTAGGTTTAGTCGATTTTTCATCCTATAGTCCCTTCCTTCGTGTTTGGGTCCTATGGCTTGCTTCTACAATACATTACATCCCTGTTCTATGGCTTAGAACCATAGTTTATTCCCCTACATGGTTTCTATGATTTTCCCACGGTTTTTCATGAAAACCTAACCATGGATGGAGATTTGGGTTTCTCCTAGATCATTCCCTTTTCCCTATCTATTCTAAGGTCTGTAGAATTACATGGAGATAGTATCCATACCTGAGAATTAGGCTTGTTTCTTTGAAGCCTTCTCTTTGATCTTCTTCTCCACTTTCCTTCTCTTCTCTTTCTCTTCTCCTTCTCTTCTCTTTCTCTCAATCCAATTAGGGTTCTAAAAGGAGTGAAAGAGGCTTAGGGACGTCCTATTTATAGAGTAGAAACTCCCAAAATAAGTTCCATTGAGATTAGGAAGGAATCCCATTGAAATTTGGAAAGTTCCTAATTCATGGTTTCTGTCGAAAAACTGGGGGTCGATGAGGGGGTCGGAGATCCCGTCGACCCCTGGTTCAAAAATATCTGAACCCCGGTTAAAAACTCAGGGTCTGACTTTCTATCTTGGGGGGTCTGACCCTGCCTAGCTGGGTGTGCGACCCTCCCCCTATATTTAGTGTTTTTGGGTCAGTGTAATACCTGGGATCGTGATCTCCCTCACACACTTGATCCATTTGGCTCGACCATGATGGGTAGACCTGGTTCAAGGTGGTAAGACCGGGTTAGTTCGATACGGGTCTTACAGCCAAAGTGTTCTCAAAAATTGATCTTCGATCAGGATACCATCAGTTGATGATTAAGGCAGGTGATATTCCAATGAGAGCATTCAGAACCAGATATGGACATTATAAATATTTAGTCATGTCTTTTGGGTTGACAAATGCACCCATAATTTTTATGGAACTCATGAATCAGGTATTCCATGATATGTTGGATACATCAGTTATTGTATTTATTGACGACATACTAGTCTACTCCAAGGACAAAGAAACTCATGTCACAAATCTAAGAGCCGCTTTGCAGCGACTAAGAAAAGAGAAGCTTTACGAAAAATTTACAAAGTGTGAGTTCTGGCTAAATGAAGTCGCTTTCTTAGGCCATGTTGTATCCATTGAAGGAATTAAAGTGGATCTAGCAAGATTGAAGCCATTGAGAAATGGGAAGCACCGAAGAATGTTGCAGTAATCAGAAGTTTCATAGGTTTAGCTGGTTACTATCGACGATTCATGGAAGATTACCCTAGAATCGCCGTATACCTCTCACCAGTCTGACAAAGAAAGGAGAAAAGTTTGTTTGGACCGATAAATGTGAAGAGTATTTTCAAACATTGAAGGCTAGATTGATCTCAGCTCCCATCTTGACTATTCTGATCCTAGGACAACCATTTACCTTGTACACTGATGCGTCTGGGTTAGGTTTAGGATGTGTGCTTATGCAAGGAGAACAAGTAATTGTGTATGCCTCATGACAACTGAAGACACTTGAGAAGGACTATCCCACCCATGACTTGGAATTTGTAGCAGTAGTACATGCTATTAAGAAATGAAGACATTATTTGTATGGAGAGAAATTTCAGATTAAATCAAATCATAAGAGTCTCACTCATCTTTTTAATTAGAAGGAGTTGAACATGAGACAAAGAAGATGGCTGGAATTACTAAAGAATTATGATTGCGATATCCAGTATCATCTAGGAAAAGCTAATGTAGTTGCAGACACACTAAGCAGGAAAGCAATGACAGAATCCCAAGAAGAAGTTTGTGCAAATACTGTGGCGTGTGTCGTAGGGAGAGTATTTAATGATGATAAAGAGCAGTTCGTGATTGATATTCCGAATGAATCAACTGACCAAGGGTTTATTCATCTATTCTCAAACATGTTTGCTACATTGAAGATTGTACCTGATCTATTAAACAAAGTGAAAGAGGTTATTAAATCAGACCCTTATCTGAGAATGGTGCAAGAAGACCTCAAAAAAGATAGGACTACTCCTGAGTTCACCTTGGACATTTAAAAGGTACTAAGATACAAAGGAAGGGTATGTGTTCCTGAAAATGAAGACTTGGATATTAGACACAGAATAATGAAGGAAGCTCACACTACCGCTTATTCGGTACATCCTGGAAGTATGAAGATGTATCATGATCTAAAAAAACTATATTGGTGGAGAGGAATGAAAGGGGATGTAGCTAAATTTGTGTCTCAATGCTTGAATTGTCAGCAAGTAAAGGCTGAAAGGCAAAGACCTGCAGGATTGTTGCAGCCACTGTCAGAACCAGCATGGAAATTGGACTGCATCACTATGGATTTTGCCATTAGATTACCATTGACTCCCCAAGTAGTTGACGCGGTCTGGGTGATTGTGGATTGTTTGACCAAGACTGCTCATTTCATAGCTATACGACATCAGTATACCTTAGAGAGGTTAGCTAAGCTTTATGTAGACAATATTGTCCGATTATATGGTGTACCTGAAAGTATTGTGTCTGACAGAGACCCACGCTTTATCTCAAAGTTTTGGGAAGGATTACAGAAGGGTATGGGTACAACATTGAAGTTTAGTACTACATTTCATCCTCAGACAGACAGACAGTTGGAGCATACTATTCAGATTTTAGAAGACATGCTTCGAGATTATGTTATTGATTTCAAAGGATCATGGGATGAGAAATTACCATTGACTGAGTTCGCTTATAACAACATCTATCAAGCAACTATATAGATGTCACCCTATGAAGCACTGTATGGTAGGAAATGTCGAACTCCTTTGTTTTGGAATGAAGTTAGAGAACAGAGTATTGTTAGACCAGAGTTTGTTGAAGAGACTTGTCGAGTAGTTAACACTATCAAGGAAAAAATCCGAATAGCTCAGAACCGTCAGAAGCAATATACAGATAATCAACACAGAGATCTCGAATTCCCCATAGGTGATAAGGTATTTCTGAAAATATCTCCTATGCATGGTTTGAAAAGGTTTAGACCGAAGGGAAAGCTGTGTCCTAGATATATTGGACCTTATGAAGTTCCAGATAGACGTATAAAAGTAGCATATCAGTTAGCACTACCACCGTCATGTCAAGTGTGCATGATTTATTTCATATCTCATTACTGAAGAAGTACATCAAAGATCCAACACACGTTAACAACGGATCCATCGGATTTGACTGAAGATTTGACGTTCGAAGTTGTACCTTTTGAGATCACTAGCCGGAAGGTGCAATGTCTTCGCAACCGCAACATTTACTACGTTAAGGTTACTTGGGGAAGTAAAAATGTAGAAGAAGTTACATGGGAATAAGAGAATGCTATGCGAAAGTGTAAGACCCGTATCGAATTAACCGGTCTTACCACCTTGTATCAGGTCTTCCTATCATCGTTGGGCCAAGTGGACTAAGTGCATGAAGAAACCACAAGACTAGGTATGAAATTTAATCAAAAATTTCAATTATGAGCGTGTGGTCGCATATCTAAATAGGTGTGATCGACCACACCTCAAATAGTGCAACCACAATAATTTTGGTCGTGTGGTCGCATGTTTCAAAGGGTGTGGTCGACGGGTTCTGTGACCCCACCTCCAACCACACGGATTCCAGACAGAACCAAATTTAGGAAACCCTCCTAATCTGAAGGGGGTTCTTTCCTAAACTTAGAAGGGCTTATTATGGAGGGTTTTCCTCTATAAATAGGATTTCCCTTAGCCTCTTTCACCCTTTTAGAACTCTGAGAAAGAGAATAGAAGGAAGAGAAGGTGAATTGAAGAGGAAGACTAAGGAGGAAGAAAATTAAGAGAAAACTTTGAATCTTCAACAATCTTAAGGTATGAAAACATTCTCCATGTTAAATTGAGAGCCTAGAATAGTTTATGAAAGAGATAGGATTTAGGTGAAACCCAAATCATCAATCCATGGATAAATTCCAAGAGAATCCATAGGAGAAAATTATGTGGACAATGGATTCTATATAAAATTTTAGTTCTAAGCCATAGAACAATCATAGGAAGGACCATAATGATAAGCCAAGGAATCTGAGCATGAAGGAATTAGAGTTGAGAGTGAAAGGTCGACCATTACATGTGTGGTCGCATGAGGTGCAACCACACGAGATACACATATCCAACCACATGCCCTCGGGAAGTTCCAGGGAGGGTGTGGTTGCATGTGTGGTCACAGGATATGCGACCACACCTTGCGACCCCATGCCCTATGGTCGCAGAAACTGAGACCACAGGTGCTGCCACACCTATGACCCCTCAGTTTTTGTTAGTCTAAATTCATGGGAATTAATTCTAATTTAAAATCTATAAATTTGTTAGGTTTTCAAGTGACTTAAAAGTGATTCACAAAGCTTGAACAAGGATCTACTATCAACCAAAGGGGAGGGAAAAAGACCTAAATTAATTGGCTAATAATAAACTATTTTTATTTATTGAGTCCAATACCATGAATGATTCTATGCTTGTATGATTGTAATGTGCATTTCACATGTCATCCAATATTCCTGTTATTACTGCTCATGCATATTTAATTTCGTTTATTTATAACATGATGTTGATGATGATGCTAGGAATAGGCATGTGAATGTATGTGTGTGGTTAGTGTACTTAATGCGAATGGGGCATCAGGGGGAGGATGTGACATTGTGGTTCATCCGGGTCACCAAACTCTAGCTCTATCACTACTCAAGTCTTGTCCACTAACATCATCATATCGCCATTACCTTAGCAGAACTATTACGTCGTAGGACATCAGGGGAGGTGGTCTCGGACCGTGTAGTCTTTGACTCTGCCGGGTGTCCTTAGCTCTATCTCTATGGATATATTGAGGGATACTGGGGTGAGGCCTTGGATACACTGTTTGACATTAGGATTGATTTGTTGCGAGCCCAGTTTACAAGCCCTCGCCAATAGGGGCATACGTGTTGGTATGGGTAGGGCATTAGGTGAAGTGTCATGCGGTGTTTGATCCGATCACTTTAGCTCTATCTCTATTTCATGATGGGTGCATATGGGACGACAATGATGTTTGATCCATTGGGTGGCCTTACACACTCGTGTATAGAGGTGCGGTGGCCACCTATCCTTTCTATTGCACATTGCAAATTTATGAACCAGACCAAAGATATGAATTGAATGCATATTTGTGTTACATCATTTTATTTTCTCACTGAGCCATGATGTGTGCTACCCTTTTGATGTCGAATATTTTTAGTTGATGATGCAGGTTCTACAGTAGAAGATTATATGAATGCTCCAATGTATGGGGATGTTGCGGCGATGGATGCAAAAGCTTTGATGGAGTCGCAGGATTTGTCGTGCAAGTGCAACTCATGCGTGTTTGATTAGATTATTTGTTGGATTATTTAGAAGATGTAATTGATTAATTTATTTTATTTTATGTCTTAGTCTTTTGGAGATAATTGAATACTTATTTATGATATCACGGTTAGATACTCAGTTCATTAGTATTAAAGACTTCCGCTATTATTTATTTATTCTGATTATAGTTGTGGATGTATATGGTTTAAGCAAAGGGATACGGCCTATTCGAGATCTTGGTTAAATCGTTGGATCACAGATGGTTCATCACATCATTCTGGTTGGTGTAGAATTATGGTGTGACAACTTTGTATCTGAGCTCTCGGGCTCTGTCTATTAAACCTGGATACTTCCACTAAAGTTTGTGAACTAAGTCAGGATAAAATTTAAAAGCTTTAATAAGAACACACCAAAAGCACCTGCGCTGTATAAGACAAAATTAGGTAAGAGAATAATGCATAAATAAGATGAGAAACAAGTTCCATATACACATCAAATAAAAACAATATATATATATATATATATATATATATATATATCCAAAACAGAGTACGGTCCATAATCCGGACAGTTACTTTGTAGTACAAGGAAAAAAAAAAGAGATGCATCATGGATCTTGGGGAGCCGGAGGAGGAGGTGCCTCATGATCTTGGTCATAATCCTCAGCTTACACCCTCGTAAGCTAGGCTACTTAAGTTTGGGTCACCTGGAGACTAGCTGCTAGATCGGCCACCCGCTGATCAGCCATACGCTGGGCCTTCCGAATCTCATGCAGTAGTCCCATCACGTCATCAGATGGTGCGTGTGAAGGACCAGCTGAGTGTGAAGGAACCCGAGAAGGGCCAACTCCAGTGGAATGCAGTGGTGATGGAGGAGGTATGGCATCTACATCCATGAACATACGATCATCATCCTCAGCATCACCCCCATGGACCCCTGCTGCTGCTGCTGCTGCCGCCTCAGCGTCTGCTATCTCTACCCGAGTTTGGGAACGCACCATAGAGTTCCTCTCCTCGTCACTGACCTGCGCATCTCGGATCCCCATCTTGCAGATGGCTTGCCAGTCAAGGTCAGACGAGAAGGTATCCTCAAGAATCCTCTCATCAACTAAATAGACATGTAAGCGAGTGAGCAGGGTAGTGATCAAACGCCCATAGGGTAGGTTGCCCATCGGACCAGGCATCGCAGCACGGAACATCGTACTGATAATAATCTACAAGAGGGAGACAGGCTGCCTAGTGCAGATTCCGTACAAGAGATACTGGGTCAACTGGGAAATCTTCTCATTGTGGCCACTTTGAGGAATCAGGTTGTGCTGAATAATCTTGCAGTACACCCGAGGTTTCGGCCGTAGGTTGATTGCCTTCATCTCCCAGCGATCATCCCCAAGAAGCTGGCAGTCAATCTCTCCACGCATCATCAAAGATAGGAACTGGGATTCCTTAGGTGCACAGTATACTAAGGGGCCATCATTTGATATACCCAGGAGATTAGCCGACTCCTGGTAGTTAAAGGAGATCTCCACCCCTTTGACATAACTGGTGATCCTGAGCTCCCTACCCTTGTCTGTATCATTTGGATCACCCCCTATCTGAAGATTGCAATAAAACTGCTTCACCAGTACAGGACAGGTGTAACCCTCATACAAGATCACAGGGAGCCAATCCATATCACCAAAGGCACCCTCCACATTAAACAAGGCTAAATTAGCCAGGTTTACACAACGACCCCTTTCCACCTTTTTACGCTCATAATGAGCATACTGAGCCTCTGCTTCATTAGACCAGAAGCGAATAGGATCATGAACTCTGGGAACCCTGGTGCGAGCCATGCTATCTGCAAAGACACAGACCAACCAGCAAGATTTAGTTATAGAGAAAAACTCAAAATTTTGGCATTATAACGGCATGATTTGGCCAAAAGCCTCACTTTTCACCCAAACAGTTGGGCAGGAGGACTTACATATGTTCCAAACCATCCTGCAAGGCTCATACAGTTGGAAATTTAAACTAGGAAGATCAAATTTGAAGAAATTTCTATAATTTGTAAAAATCCTGAAAATTAGATCAAAAATGGGAAATTTCAAGTTTTTCAAAAACTAACTGATGAAACTCAAATTTTCTTGAGGGCTTTCATCCATTGGGTGGCCAATAGAAATAGCCCCCAATAAAAATCAAATTTTTACGGTTAGAAAAATTTTAATTTGAAGAAAACACTATAAATAGAGAAAAACCTAGTTTTGAAAGCTTAAAAATGAGGACCAGCAGAGAACAGACCCGAAGGAACGGAGCAGAGGTCGTGAATGGAAAAAAGAATCACCAAACACGAGTGGTTGACACTATAGCAACTCAGTGGAAGCGAGTTGAGTTGAAAGCAAAAGAGAAAGTGGGAAATGACTCCAAAATCTAGGTTTAAAAACCTGGTTTGGGGTCGTATGGTCGCAAAATTCGACCAAATATGCGACCACACGACCGACCCCATGATCGACCACGGGCTCTCGGTGAGCTGACAGACTTCATGTGGTCGGACCCTGTGGTTGCACATATTGCGACCACATGATCGACCAAAGGCTCTCGATGAGCTGACAGGGTTTTGTGAGGTTGCATACCCTGTGGTCGGACATATTGCGACCCCACCATCGACCACACGATGGAAAATACAGTATTTTGACTATATGACTTGGAAAATTGGAATTTTACATTGATTAATTGGATTTTAGCATGGGAATGATGTATATTATGATTGCCTCACATGTTTTGTGATTTTTCAGACACTACTACCACCAGAAATAGGAAATGGCTCGGCGAAGAGTAACCAGGGGAGGACGTAACCCAATTCCATCACCACAACTTGTAGAGGAAAATAGCCATGAAAACCCTAGAAGACAAGAGAATCAGAATATGGTACCACCAGGAGCTAATGACCAGGCTAGTCCTACAAACTTTCCAGCCCCACCTACAGATTTGGCTACCGCGGTGATGAACCTCGCACAATAGCTGCAACAAATACAATAGGTGCAAGCCAATATGCAAGCTGCTATGGGAATGGCTTTTCCAGCTGCAAATACTACACCTATACCAGCCAGACAAGCTAGCACCGTACCAGGGGATAGCAACACGGTACCTCAAGCACCTTAAACGCCAATTGTACAAGCTCCAGTACAAAACCCAGAGGTAGGCCAAGGTAGTTACCAGTATCAACCACCTATATATGGAGCCTATGGACTGATCGAGCGTTTCCTGAAGATGAAGCCTAAGGAGTTTAATGGCAAGCCAGCGGATCCTTTGTGGCCAGCTAACTGGATCGATGAAATGGAAAGGAACTTTATGATGATGATTGTTAATGAGGAGGAAAAAGTACTGTGGGCAACATTTGTGTTGAAAGGTGATGCACACCACTGGTGGAAGTCTACTCGGAGATATTATCTGTTAACCAAGCATGCCCAATTGACCTGGCTATCTATAAAGAGACATTCTTTGAGAAATATTTTTCCAGAAGTTTCAGAGACATTATGGAAAGAGAGTTCCTGAGTTTATATTAGGGACAGATGACTGTAGATGCATATCAAGAGCGTTATGAAGAGCTGTTTTTCTTTGCTCCCTTTAGCATGCAGGAGGAAAATACTAAAACCCAAAGGTTCATCATGGGACTTAGGGGAAGCATTCTGGAGCATGTTTTGGGGCTAGAAAAGAATGTTTATAATGAAGCCGTACGGAATGCTCGAGTGCTAGAATCGAGCCAGAGTGAGAGCTACTTTGCTAAGAATAGAGGTATCAAAAGGCCAAATGGAAATTCATATAACGGAGGGAACACAAAGACATTTAAAACCTTCTATACTCAAGGCTTTAATGCTGCAGCCAAGACTACTCCAACAGTCCAATTTCAACAGAAGCAAAATAGTGAAGGAGTAAAATGCTATAATTGTAATCAAATGGGACATTATTCAAGGAAATGTCCTAAGCCCAGGAAGCAGCTATAGCAAGGACGGGTTTATGCAGTTACATCTGAGGATGCTGCCGCATCGCCAGATGTAGTCATAGGTATGACCTGAACCTTTCATTTTGTATTACCCTGTGTGAGCATGTAGACTATATTAAAACAAATCACAAGTATCGTACCTATTAATGGCATACCTGCGAGAGTACTCTTTGATTCTGGAGCTACTCTTTCTTTTATATCTGTGTCATTTGAAAAGAAGCTAAATCAACCCTTCAGATCTTTAGACTACAAATTTCTTGTACGATCAGCCATGGGATTAGAAGTGGAACTAAAAAAAGGTTATGGACCATGTCTAGTTCTTATCGACGAAAAGATTTTGGATGCAACCTTAATTCAACTTGAGATGGTAGACTTTGACGTTATCTTGGGAATGGATTGGTTAGCTCGGCATTCTGCAAACCTATTATGTGTAGAAAGAAACTGACATTTAAAGACAAGGAAGGAGTAGAGTTTAGTGTTGCGGGAACTAAACTTCCCCGTAGATGAAAACTCACCTCTCTGCATTAAAGACTAGAAAATGCCTCAAGAAAGGAGGAGTTGGGTATCTTGTATCCGTGGTTGATCTTACAAAGGAAGTACCACGAATGGAAGATATAAATATTGTGCGTGACTTTCCAGATGTATTTCCTGAGGAACTACCAGGACTACCACCCGATCGAGCGACAGAGTTCGTTATAGATCTTATACCCGAAGCCGCACCAGTATCTAAAGCACCCTATCGAACAGTTCCGACTGAACTAAAGGAACTCAAGGTACAATTAGAAGAATTATTGGACAAGGGTTATGTCAGACCCAGCATATCACCATGGGGAGCGCCAGTATTATTTGTGAAGAAAAAGGACGATAGTGCTCGACTGTGTATAGACTATCAAGAATTGAATAAGCTTACAATCAAGAATCGGTACTCATTGGCTCGGATTGATGAATTGTTTGATCATTTGCAAGGTGCCAAGGTGTTCTCTAAGATTGATCTTCGGTCAGGATACCATCAGTTGAAGATTAAGGAATGTGATATTCCAACGACAGCATTCAGATCAAGATATGGACATTATGAATTTTTAGTCATGTCTTTTGGATTGACTAACGCACCTGCAACTTTTATGGAACTCATGAATCGGGTATTCCATGATATGTTGGATACATAAGTCATTATGTTTATTGACGATATATTGTTCTACTTCAAGGACAAGGAAACTAATGTCACGAATTTAAGAGCCGCTCTGCAGTGAATAAGAAAAGAGAGGCTTTACGCCAAATTTACAAAGTGTGAGTTTTGGGTAAATGAGGTCGCTTTCTTAGGCCATGTTGTATCCGCTGAGGGAATTAAAGTGGATCCTAGCAAGATTGAAGCCATTGTAAATTGGGAAGCACCTAAGAGTGTTGCAGAAATCAGAAGTTTCCTAGGTCTAGCTGGGTATTACCGACGATTCGTGGAAGATTACTCTACAATCGCTGTACCTCTCACCAGTTTAACTAAGAAAGGAGAAAAATTTGTTTGGACCGACAAATGTGAAGAAGGTTTTCAAACATTGAAAGCTACGTTGATATCTACTCCCATCTTGACTATTCCTATTCTAGGACAACCATTTACCTTGTACATTGATATGTCTGGGTTGGGTTTAGGATGTGAACTTATGCAAGGAGAACAAGTAGTTGTGTATGCCTCAAGACAACTGAAGACACATGAGAAGAACTATGCCACCCATGACTTGGAGTTAGCGACAGTAGTACATGCTATCAAGATATGGAGACATTATTTATATGGAGAAAAATTTCAGATTAAATCCGATCATAAGAGTCTCACTTATCTTTTTAATCAGAAGGAGTTGCACATGAGAGAAAGAAGATGGCCGGAATTATTGAAGGATTATGATTGTGATATCCAGTATCATCCAAGGAAGGCTAATGTAGTTACTAATGCGCTAAGTAGAAAAACAATGATAAAATCCCAAGGAGAGGTTAACACGACTGTGACAATGTGTGTTACAGGAAAAATATTCAATCATGGTAATGAGCAGTTCGTGATAGATGCACCGGTTGGATCAATCAACCAAGGGTTTATTCATCGGTTTTTAAATATGTTCACAACATTGAAGATTGTACCTGATATATTAGATGAAGTGAAAGCTGCTATTAAATCAGACCCTTATCTGAGAACGGTGCAAGAAGACATCGAAAAATGTAGGACTATTCCTGAGTTCACCGTGGACGTTGAAAAGGAACTAAAATACAAAGGAAGAGTATGTGTTCCTGAAAATGAAGACTTGGATATTAGACACAGACTAATGAAGGAAGCTCACACCATCACTTATTTGGTACATCCTAGAAGTACGAAGATGTATCATGATCTGAAGAAGCTATATTGGTGGAGAGGAATGAAGGCAGATGTAGCTAAATTTGTGTCTCAGTGCCTAAATTGTCAGAGGTAAAGGTTGAACGACAAAGACCTGTAGAATTGTTGCAGCCACTGCCAGAACCAACATGGAAATGGGACTGCATCACCATGGACTTCGTCACCGGGTTACCATTGATTCCCCGAGTAGTTGACGCGGTCTGGGTGATTGTGGATCGTTTAACTAAGATAGCTCGTTTCATAGCTATACGACCTCAGTATACCCTAGAGAGGTTGACCAAGCTATATGTGGATAATATTGTTAGAATGCACGATACCTGAAAGCATTGTGTCTGACAGAGACCCACGCTTTACCTCCATGTTTTGGGAAGGATTACAGAAGGCAATGGGTACAACTTTGAAGTTCAGTACTGCGTTCCATCCTCAGACAGACGGACACTCGGAGCGTACCATTCAGATTTTAGACGACATGCTTTGAGCCTGTGTTATCGATTTTAAAGGATCATGGGATGAGAAGCTACCATTGATCGAGTTCGCCTATAACAACAGCTATCAGGCTACTATATAGATGTCACCCTATGAGGCACTGTATGGTAGGACGTGTGAAACTCTTTTATTTTGAATGAAGTTGGAGAACGCAGTATTGTTGGACCAAAGTTTATTGAAGAGACTTGGCGAGTAGTCGACATTATTAAGGAAAGAGTTAGAACAGCTCAGAACCATCAAAAGTAATATGCAGATAATCGACGTCGAGACCTTGAATTCGTCGTAGGCGATAAGGTATTCATGAAAATATCACCTATGTGAGGCTTAAAATGATTCGGACAGAAAGGGAAGCTAAGTCCGAGATATGTCGGGCCATATGAAATTCTAGCTAAACGTGGGAAAGTGGCGTATCAGTTAGCACTACCCCCATCTATGTCAAGTGTGCATGATGTATTTCATATCTCCTTACTGAAGAAGTAAGTCAGAGATACAACACACATGATAACAGTAGATCTACCGGATCTAACTGAAGATTTGACATTCGAAGTAGCACCAACTGAAATTACCATCTGGAAGGTTCAATGTCTACGCAATCTTGATATTTATTATGTTAAGGTTACTTGGAGGAGCCAAGATGTAGAAGAGATCACATGGGAAGAAAAGAATGCTATGCGAAAGCAATATCCTCACCTTTTTTACTCGGAAGGTATGTGCAAATTTTGAGGATAAAATTTCTAATAAGAGGGGGGAGTTGTAAGACCGTATCAAACTAACCAGTCTTACCACCTTGTATCAGGTCTTCCTATCATGGTCGGGCCAAGTGGACCAAGTGCATGAAGAAACCACAAGACCAGGTATGAAATTTAACCAAAAAATAGTCAATTATGAGCGTGTGGTCGCATACCTAAACAGGTGTGATCGACCACACCTCAAAATAGTCCAACCATTGGAATTTTGGCCGTGTGGTCACATGTTTCAAATGGTGTGGTCGACGGGCTCTGTGACCCCACCTCTGACCACACGGATTCCAGACAGAACCGAATTTAGGAAAGCTTCCTAATTCGAAGGGGGTTCATTCCTAAACTGAGTAGGGCTTATTATGGAGGGTTTTCCTCTATAAATAGGACATCCCTTAGCCTCGTTCACCCTTTTAGAACTCTTACTGAAAGTGGGAGAAAGAGAAGAGAAGGAGGAGAAGGAAAATTAAAAAAGAAGACTAAGGAGGAAGAAAATTGAGAGAAAACTCTGAATCTTCAACAAGCTTAAGTTATGAAAACATTCCCCATGTTAAATTGAGAGCTTAGAATAGTTTATGAAAGAGATAGGAATTAGGTGAAACCCAATTCATCAATCCATGGATAAATTTCAAGAAAATCCAAGGGAAGAAATTATGGACAATGGATTCTGTATAAAATACTAGTTCTAAGCCATAGAACAATCATAGGAAGGACCATAATGATAAGCCAAGGAATATGAGCATGAAGGAATTAGAGTTGAGAGTGAAAGGTCGACCATCACATGTGTGGTCGCACGTGTGGTCGCATAATGTGCGACCATACGAGACACACATATCCGACCACATGCCCTCGAGAAGTTCCAGGGAGGGTGTGGTCACATGTGTGGTCTCAGGATATTCGACCACACCTTGGGACCCCACGCCTTGTGGTCGAGAAACTGAGACCATAGGTGTTTCCACACCTACGACCCCTCAGTTTCTATTAGTCTAAATTCATGAGAATTAATTCTAATTTAAAATCTATAAATTTGTTAGCTTTCCAAGTGGTTTAAAAGTGATTCACAAAGCTTGAACAAAGATTTACTATCAACCAAAGGTGGGGGAACAAGACCTAAATTAATTGGTTAATAATAAACTATTTTTATTTATTGAGTCCAATACCATGAATGATTCAATGCTTTTGTGATTGTAATGTGCATTTCACATGTCATCCAATATTTATGTTATTACTGCTCATGCATATTTAATTCCGTTTATTTATAACATGATGTTGATGATGATGCTAGGAATAGGCATGTGAATATATGTGTGTGGTTAGTGTACTTGATGCGAGTGGGGCATCAGGGGGAGGATGTGACATTGTGGTTCATCCGGGTCACCAGACTCTAGCTCATCTCTACTCAAGTCTAGTCCACTAACATCGTCGTATCGCCATTACCTTGGCATAACTATTACGTCGTAGGACATCAGTGGAGGTGGTCTCGGACCGTGTAGTCTCTGACTCTGCCGGGTGTCCTTAGCTCTATCTCTATGGATGTATTGAGGGATGCTAGGGTGAGGCCTTGGATACACTCTTTGACATTAGGATTGATTAGTTGCGAGCCCAGTTTACAAGCCCTCGCCAATAGGGGCTTACGTGTTGGTATGGGTAAGGCATCAGGGGAAGTGTCATGCGGTGTTTGATCCGAGCACTTTAGCTCTATCTCTATTACATGATGGGTGCATATGGGATGACAATGATGTTTGATCCATTGGGCGGCCTTACACACTCATGTATAGAGGTGCGGTGGCCACCTATCCTTTCTATTGCACATTGCAAACTTATGAACCAGACCAAAGATATGAATTGAATACATGCATATTTGGGTTACATCATTTTATTTGCTCACTGAGCCATGATGTGTGCTCACCCTTTCAACGTCGAATATTTTTAGTTGATGATGCAGGTTTTACAGTAGAAGGTTATATGAATGCTCCAATGTCGAATATTTTATATGCAGGTTCTACGTTTTTTATTTTTAGGCGATGGATGCAAAAGCTATGATGGAGTCGTAGAATTTATCGTGCGAGTGCAACTCATGCGTCTTTGATTAGATTATTTGTTGGTTTATTTAGAAGATGTAGTTGATTAATTTATTTTATTTTATGTCTTAGTCTTTTGGAGATAATTGGGTACTTATTTATGATATCACTGTTAGATACTCAGTTCATTAGTATTAAAGACTTCCGCTATTATTTATTTATTCTGATTATAGTTGTGGATGTATATGGTTTAAGCAAAGGGATACGGCCTATTCGAGATCTTGGTTAAATCATTGGATCACTGATGGTTCATCACATCATTCTGGTTGGTGTAGAATTAGGGTGTGACAACTTTGTATCTGAGCTCTCGGGCTCTGTTTATTAAACCTGGATACTTCAACAAAAATTTGTGAACTAAGTTAGGATAAAATTTAAAAGTTTTAATAAGAACACACCAAAAGCACCTGTGCTGTATGAGACAAAATTAGGTAAGAGAATAATGCATATAAGATGAAAAACAAGTTTCATATACACATCAAATGAAAACAATATATATATATCCAAAACAGAGTGCGGTCCACAATCCGGACAGTTACTTTGTAGTACAAGGAAAAAAAAGAGATGCATCATGGAGCTAGGGGTGCCGGAGGAGGTGGTGCCTCACGATCTCGGTCATAATCCTCAGCATACACCCTCGTAAGCTAGGCTACTTGAGTCTGGGTCACTTGGAGACTAGCTACTAGATCGGCCACCCGCTAATCAGTCGCATGCTGGGCCTCCCGAATCTCATGCAGTAGTCCCATCACGTCATCAGATGGTGCGTGTGAAGGACCTGCTGAGTGTGAAGGAACCCGAGAAGGGCCTACTCCAGTGGAATTCAGTGGTGATGGAGGAGGTATGGCATCTACATCCATGAACATATGATCATCATCCTCAGCATCACCCCCATGGACCCCTGCTGCTGCTGCTGCTGCCGCCTCAGCGTCTGCTATCTCTACCCGAGTTTGGGAACGCACCATAGCGTTCCTCTCCTCGTCACTGACCTGCGCATCTCGCATCCCCATCTTGTAGATGGCTTCCCCGTCAAGGTCAGACGAGAAGGTATCCTCAAGAATCCTCTCATCAACTAAATCGACATGCAAGTGAGTGAGCAGGGTAGTGATCAAACGCCCATAGGGTAGGTTGCCCATCGGACCAGGCATCGCAGCACGGCACATCGTGCTGATAATAATCTACAGGAGGAAGACGGGCTGCCTAGTGCAGATGCAGTACAAGAGATACTGGGTCAATTGGGAAATCTTCTCATTGTGGCCACTTTGAGGAATAAGGTTGTGCTAAATAATCTTGCAGTACACCCGAGGTTTCTGCCGTAGGTTGATTGCCTTCATCTCCCAGCGATCATCCCCAAGAAGCTCACAGTCAATCTCTGCACGCATCATCAAAGATAGGAACTGGGATTCCTTAGGTGCACAGTATACTAAGGGGCCATCATTTGATATACCCAGGAGATTAGCCAACTCCTGGTAGTTAAAGGAGATCTCCACCCCTTTGACATAACTGGTGATCCTGAGCTCCCTACCCCTGTCTGTATCATTTGGATCACCCCCTATCTGAAGATTGCAATAAAACTGCTTCACCAGTACAGGACAGGTGTAACCCTCATACAAGATCACAGGGAGCCAATCCATATCACCAAAGGCACCCTCCACATTAAACAAGGCTAAATTAGCCAGGTTTACACAACGACCCCTTTCCACCTTTTTACGCTCATAATGAGCATACTGAGCCTCTGCTTCATTAGACCAGAAGCGAATAGGATCATGAACTCTGGGAACCCTGGTGCGAGCCATGCTATCTGTAAAGACACAGACCAACCAGCAAGATTTAGTTATAGAGAAAAACTCAAAATTTTGGCATTATAACGGCATGATTTGGCCAAAAGCCTCACTTTTCACCCAAACAGTTGGGCAGGAGGACTTACATATGTTCCAAACCATCCTGCAAGGCTCATACAGTTGGAAATTTAAACTAGGAAGATCAAATTTGAAGAAATTTCTATAATTTGGAAAAATCCCAAAAATTAGATCAAAAATGGAAAATTTCAAGTTTTTCAAAAACTAACTGATGAAACTCAAATTTTCTTGAGGGCTTTCATCCATTGGGTGGCCAATAGTAAAAGCCCCCAATAAAAATCAAATTTTTATGGTGAGAAAAATTTTAATTTGAAGAAAACACTATAAATAGAGAAAAACCTAGTTTTGAAAGCTTAAAAATGAGGACCAGCAGAGAACGGACCCGAAGGAACGGAGCGGAGGTCGTGTATGGAAGAAAGAATCACCAAACCCGAGTGGTCGACACTATAGCAACACAGTGGAAGCGAGTTGAGTTGAAAGCAAAAGAGAAAGTAGGAAATGACTCCAAAATCCAGGTTTAAAAACCTGATTTGGGGTCGTGTGGTCGCAAAATTCGGCAAAATATTCAACCATACGACCGACCCCACGATCGACCACAGGCTCTCGGTGAGCTGACAGACATCATGTGGTCGGACCCTGTGGTTGCACATATTGCGACCACACGATCGACCAAAGGCTCTCGATGAGTTGACAGGGTTTTGTGAGGTTGCATACCCTGTGGTCGGACATATTGTGACCACACCATCGACCACACGATGGAAAATACATTTTTTTTGACTATATGACTTGAAAATTGGAATTTTACATTGATTAATTGGATTTTGGCATGGGAATGATGTATATTATGATTGCCTCACATGTTTTGTGATTTCAGACACTACTACCACCAGAACTAGGAAATGGCTCGGCGAAGAGTAACCAGGCGAGGACGTAACCCAATTCCACCACTACCACTTGTAGAGGAAAATAGCCATGAAAACCCTAGAAGAGAAGAGAATCAGAATATGGTACCACCAGGAGCTAATGACCAGGCTAGTCCTACAAACTTGCTAGCCCCACCTATAGATTTGGCTACCGCCGTGATGAACCTTGCACAGCAGCTGCAACAAATACAATAGGTGCAAGCCAATATGCAAGCTGCTATGGGAATGGCTTTTCCAGCTGAAAATACTACACCTATACCAGCCAGAAAAAATAGCACTATACCAGGGGATAGCAACACGGTACCTCAAGCACCTTAAACGCCATTTGTACAAGCTCCAGTACAAAACCCTGAGGTAGCCCAAGGCAGTCACCAGTATCAACCACCTATATATGGAGCCTATGCTCAGTATCAGTTGGACCATTCTCGACTGATCGAGCATTTCCTGAAGATGAAGCCTAAGGAATTTAATGGCAAGCCAGCGGATCCTTTGTGGCCAACTCACTGGATCGATGAAATGGAAAGAAACTTTATGATGATGATTGTTAATGAGGAGGAAAAAGTACTGTGTGCAATATTTATGTTGAAAGGTGATGCACACCACTGGTGGAAGTCTACTCGGAGTTATTATCTATTAACCAAGCACGTCCAATTGACCTGGGCTATCTATAAAGAGGCATTCTTTGAGAAATATTTTCCCAGAAGTTTCAGAGACGTTATGGAAAGAGAGTTCCTGAGTTTATATTAGAGATAGATGACTGTAGATGCATATCAATAGCGTTATGAAGAGCTGTTTTTCTTTGCTCCCTTTAGCATGCAGGAGGAAAATACTAAAACACAAAGGTTCGTCATGGGACTTAGGGGAAGCATTCTGGAGCATGTTTTGGGGCTAGAAAAGAAAGTTTATAATGGAGCCGTACAGATTGCTCGAGTGCTAGAATCAAGCCAGAGGGAGAGCCACTTTGCTCAGAATAGAGGTATCAAAAGGCCAAATGGAAATTCATATAACGGAGGGAACACAAAGACATTTAAACCCTTCTGTACTCAAGGCTTTAATGCTACAGCCAAGACTACTCCAACAGTCCAACCTCAACAGAAGCAAAATAGTGAAGGAGTAAAATGCTATAATTGTAGTCAAATGGGACATTATTCAAAGAAATTTCCTAAGCCCAGGATGCAGCTATAGCAAGGAAAGGTTTATGCAGTTACATCTGAGGATGCTGCCGCATCGCCTGATGTGGTCACAGGTATGACCTAAACCTTTCATTTTTTATTACCCTGTGTGAGCATGTAGACTAAATTAAAACAAATCACAGGTATCGTACCTATTAATGGCATACCTGCCAGAGTACTCTTTGATTCTGGAGCTACTCATTCTTTTATTTCTGTGTCATTTGGAAAGAAGCTAAATCTACCCCTCAGATCTTTAGACTACAAATTACTTGTATGATCACCTACGAGATTAGAAGTGGAACTAGAAAAAGGTTATGGACCATGTCCAGTTCTTATCCACGAGAAGCTTTTGGATGCAACCTTAATTCAACTTGAGATGACAAACTTTGACGTTATCTTGGGAATGGATTGGTTAGCTCGGCATTCTGCAAACCTATTATGTGCAGAAAAGAAACTGACATTTAAAGACAAGGAAGGAGCAGAGTTTAGTTTTGCGGGAACCAAACTTCCCCGTAGATGAAAACTCATCCTCTCTGTGTTAAAGGCTAGAAAATGCCTCAAGAAAGGAGGAGTTGGGTATCTAGTATCCGTGGTTGATCTTACCAAGGAAGTACCACGAATGGAAGATATTGATATTGTGCGTGACTTTCTAGATGTATTTCCTAAGAAACTACCAGGACTACCGCCCGACCGAGCGATAGAGTTCGTTATAGATCTTATACCCGGAGCTGCACCAGTATCTAAAGCACCCTATCAATGGCTCCTACTGAACTAAATGAACTAAAGGTACAATTAGAAGAATTACTGGACAAGGGTTATGTTAGACCCAACATATCACCATGGTGAGCGCCAGTATTGTTTGTGAAGAAGAAGGACAGTAGTGTTCGACTGTGTATAGACTATCGAGAATTGAATAAGCTTACAATCAAGAATCGGTACCCGTTGCCTCGGATCGATGAAATGTTTGATCAGTTGCAAGGTGCCAAGGTGTTCTCTAAGATTGATCTTCGGTCATGAAACCATCAGTTGACGATTAAGGAAGGTGATATTCCAAATACAGCATTCAGATCAAGATATGGACATTATGAATTTTTAGTCATGTCTTTTGGATTGACTAACGCACCTGCAACTTTTATGGAACTCATGAATCGGGTATTCCATGATATGTTGGATACATAAGTCATTATGTTTATTGACGATATATTGGTCTACTTCAAGGACAAGGAAACTAATGTCACGAATTTAAGAGCCGCTCTGCAGTGACTAAGAAAAGAGAGGCTTTACGCCAAATTTACAAAGTGTGAGTTTTGGGTAAATGAGGTCGCTTTCTTAGGCCATGTTGTATCCGCTGAGGGAATTAAAGTGGATCCTAGCAAGATTGAAGCCATTGTAAATTGGGAAGCACTTAAGAGTGTTGCAGAAATCAGAAGTTTCCTAGGTCTAGCTGGGTATTACCGACGATTCGTGGAAGATTACTCTACAATCGCTGTACCTCTCACCAGTTTAACTAAGAAAGGAGAAAAATTTGTTTGGACCGACAAATGTGAAGAAGGTTTTCAAACATTGAAAGCTACGTTGATATCTACTCCCATCTTGACTATTCCTATTCTAGGACAACCATTTACCTTGTACACTGATATGTCTGGGTTGGGTTTAGGATGTGAACTTATGCAAGGAGAACAAGTAGTTGTGTATGCCTCAAGACAACTGAAGACACATGAGAAGAACTATGCCACTCATGACTTGGAGTTAGCGACAGTAGTACATGCTATCAAGATATGGAGACATTATTTATATGGAGAAAAATTTCAGATTAAATCCGATCATAAGAGTCTCACTTATATTTTTAATCAGAAGGAGTTGCACATGAGAGAAAGAAGATGGCCGGAATTATTGAAGGATTATGATTGTGATATCCAGTATCATCCAAGGAAGGCTAATGTAGTTACTGATGCGCTAAGTAGAAAAACAATGATAAAATCCCAAGGAGAGGTTAACACGACTGTGACAATGTGTGTTACAGGAAAAATATTCAATCATGGTAATGAGCAGTTCGTGATAGATGCACCGGTTGGATCAATCAACCAAGGGTTTATTCATCGGTTTTTAAATATGTTCACAACATTGAAGATTGTACCTGATATATTAGATGAAGTGAAAGCTGCTATTAAATCAGACCCTTATCTGAGAACGGTGCAAGAAGACATCGAAAAATGTAGGACTATTCCTGAGTTCACCGTGGACGTTGAAAAGGAACTAAAATACAAAGGAAGAGTATGTGTTCCTGAAAATGAAGACTTGGATATTAGACACAGACTAATGAAGGAAGCTCACACCATCACTTATTTGGTACATCCTAGAAGTACGAAGATGTATCATGATCTGAAGAAGCTATATTGGTGGAGAGGAATGAAGGCAGATGTAGCTAAATTTGTGTCTCAGTGCCTAAATTGTCAGAGGTAAAGGTTGAACGACAAAAACCTGTAGAATTGTTGCAGCCACTGCCAGAACCAACATGGAAATGGGACTGCATCACCATGGACTTCGTCACCAGGTTACCATTGATTCCCCGAGTAGTTGACGCGGTCTGGGTGATTGTGGATCGTTTAACTAAGATAGCTCGTTTCATAGCTATACGACCTCAGTATACCCTAGAGAGGTTGACCAAGCTATATGTGGATAATATTGTTAGAATGCACGATACCTGAAAGCATTGTGTCTGACAGAGACCCACGCTTTACCTCCATGTTTTGGGAAGGATTACGAAGGCAATGGGTACAACTTTGAAGTTCGAGTACTGCGTTCCATCCTCGAACCAGACGGACACTCGGAGCGTACCATTCAGATTTTAGACGACATGCTTTGAGCCTGTGTTATCGATTTTAAAGGATCATGGGATGAGAAGCTACCATTGATCGAGTTCGCCTATAACAACGGCTATCGGGGCTACTATATAGATGTCACCCTATGAGGCACTGTATGGTAGGACGTGTGAAACTCTTTTATTTTGAATGAAGTTGGAGAACGCAGTATTGTTGGACCAAAGTTTATTGAAGAGACTTGGCGAGTAGTCGACATTATTAAGGAAAGAGTTAGAACAGCTCATAACCAACAAAAGTAATATGCAGATAATCGACGTCGAGACCTTGAATTCGTCGTAGGCGATAAGGTATTCATGAAAATATCACCTATGTGAGGCTTAAAATGATTCGGACAGAAAGGGAAGCTAAGTCCGAGATATGTCGAGCCATATGAAATTCTAGCTAAACGTGGGAAAGTGGCGTATCAGTTAGCACTACCCCCATCTATGTCAAGTGTGCATGATGTATTTCATATCTCCTTACTGAAGAAGTAAGTCAGAGATACAACACACATGATAACAGTAGATCTACCGGATCTAACTGAAGATTTGACATTCGAAGTAGCACCAACTGAAATTACCATCTGGAAGGTTCAATGTCTACGCAATCTTGATATTTATTATGTTAAGGTTACTTGGAGGAGCCAAGATGTAGAAGAGATCACATGGGAAGAAAAGAATGCTATGCGAAAGCAATATCCTCACCTTTTTTACTCGGAAGGTATGTGCAAATTTTGAGGATAAAATTTCTAATAAGAGGGGGGAGTTGTAAGACCGTATCAAACTAACCAGTCTTACCACCTTGTATCAGGTCTTCCTATCATGGTCGGGCCAAGTGGACCAAGTGCATGAAGAAACCACAAGACCAGGTATGAAATTTAACCAAAAAATAGTCAATTATGAGCGTGTGGTCGCATACCTAAACAGGTGTGATCGACCACACCTCAAAATAGTCCAACCATTGGAATTTTGGCCGTGTGGTCACATGTTTCAAATGGTGTGGTCGACGGGCTCTGTGACCCCACCTCTGACCACACGGATTCCAGACAGAACCGAATTTAGGAAAGCTTCCTAATTCGAAGGGGGTTCGTTCCTAAACTGAGTAGGGCTTATTATGGAGGGTTTTCCTCTATAAATAGGACATCCCTTAGCCTCGTTCACCCTTTTAGAACTCTTACTGAAAGTGGGAGAAAGAGAAGAGAAGGAGGAGAAGGAAAATTAAAAAAGAAGACTAAGGAGGAAGAAAATTGAGAGAAAACTCTGAATCTTCAACAAGCTTAAGTTATGAAAACATTCCCCATGTTAAATTGAGAGCCTAGAATAGTTTATGAAAGAGATAGGAATTAGGTGAAACCCAATTCATCAATCCATGGATAAATTTCAAGAAAATCCAAGGGAAGAAATTATGGACAATGGATTCTGTATAAAATACTAGTTCTAAGCCATAGAACAATCATAGGAAGGACCATAATGATAAGCCAAGGAATATGAGCATGAAGGAATTAGAGTTGAGAGTGAAAGGTCGACCATCACATGTGTGGTCGCACGTGTGGTCGCATAATGTGCGACCATACGAGACACACATATTCGACCACATGCCCTCGAGAAGTTCCAGGGAGGGTGTGGTCACATGTGTGGTCGCAGGATATTCGACCACACCTTGGGACCCCACGCCTTGTGGTCGAGAAACTGAGACCATAGGTGTTTCCACACCTACGACCCCTCAGTTTCTATTAGTCTAAATTCATGAGAATTAATTCTAATTTAAAATCTATAAATTTGTTAGCTTTCCAAGTGGTTGAAAAGTGATTCACAAAGCTTGAACAAAGATTTACTATCAACCAAAGGTGGGGGAACAAGACCTAAATTAATTGGTTAATAATAAACTATTTTTATTTATTGAGTCCAATACCATGAATGATTCAATGCTTTTGTGATTGTAATGTGCATTTCACATGTCATCCAATATTTATGTTATTACTGCTCATGCATATTTAATTCCGTTTATTTATAACATGATGTTGATGATGATGCTAGGAATAGGCATGTGAATATATGTGTGTGGTTAGTGTACTTGATGCGAGTGGGGCATCAGGGGGAGGATGTGACATTGTGGTCCATCCGGGTCACCAGACTCTAGCTCATCTCTACTCAAGTCTTGTCCACTAACATCGTCGTATCGCCATTACCTTGGCATAACTATTACGTCGTAGGACATCAGTGGAGGTGGTCTCGGACCGTGTAGTCTCTGACTCTGCCGGGTGTCCTTAGCTCTATCTCTATGGATGTATTGAGGGATGCTAGGGTGAGGCCTTGGATACACTCTTTGACATTAGGATTGGTTAGTTGCGAGCCCAGTTTACAAGCCCTCGCCAATAGGGGCTTACGTGTTGGTATGGGTAGGGCATCAGGGGAAGTGTCATGGGGTGTTTGATCCGAGCACTTTAGCTCTATCTCTATTACATGATGGGTGCATATGGGATGACAATGATGTTTGATCCATTGGGCGGCCTTACACACTCATGTATAGAGGTGCGGTGGCCACCTATCCTTTCTATTGCACATTGCAAACTTATGAACCAGACCAAAGATATGAATTGAATACATGCATATTTGGGTTACATCATTTTATTTGCTTACTGAGCCATGATGTGTGCTCACCCTTTCAACGTCGAATATTTTTAGTTGATGATGCAGGTTCTACAGTAGAAGGTTATATGAATGCTCCAATGTCGAATATTTTATATGCAGGTTCTACGTTTTTTATTTTTAGGCGATGGATGCAAAAGCTATGATGGAGTCGCAGAATTTATCGTGCGAGTGCAACTCATGCGTCTTTGATTAGATTATTTGTTGGATTATTTAGAAGATGTAATTGATTAATTTATTTTATTTTATGTCTTAGTCTTTTGGAGATAATTGGGTACTTATTTATGATATCACTGTTAGATACTCAGTTCATTAGTATTAAAGACTTCCGCTACTATTATTTATTTATTCTGATTATAGTTGTGGATGTATATGGTTTAAGCAAAGGGATACGGCCTATTCGAGATCTTGGTTAAATCATTGGATCACTGATGGTTCATCACATCATTCTGGTTGGTGTAGAATTAGGGTGTGACAACTTTGTATCTGAGCTCTCGGGCTCTGTTTATTAAACCTGGATACTTCAACAAAAATTTGTGAACTAAGTTAGGATAAAATTTAAAAGTTTTAATAAGAACACACCAAAAGCACCTGTGCTGTATGAGACAAAATTAGGTAAGAGAATAATGCATATAAGATGAAAAACAAGTTTCATATACACATCAAATGAAAACAATATATATATATCCAAAACAGAGTGCGGTCCACAATCCGGACAGTTACTTTGTAGTACAAGGAAAAAAAAAAGAGATGCATCATGGAGCTAGGGGTGCCGGAGGAGGTGGTGCCTCACGATCTCGGTCATAATCCTCAGCATACACCCTCGTAAGCTAGGCTACTTGAGTCTGGGTCACTTGGAGACTAGCTACTAGATCGGCCACCCGCTAATCGGTCGCATCTTTGGGCCTCCCGAATCTCATGCGAAGAGTCCCATCACGTCATCAGATGGTGCGTGTGAAGGACCTGCTGAGTGTGAAGGAACCCGAGAAGGGCCTACTCCAGTGGAATTCAGTGGTGATGGAGGAGGTATGGCCTCTACATCCATGAACATATGATCATCATCCTCAGCATCACCCCCATGGACCCTCCTCGCTGCCTTGCTTTGCCGCCTCGGCGTCGCTATCTCTACCCGAGTTTGGGAACGCACCATAGCGTTCCTCTCCTCCATCGACCGACCTGCGCATCTCGCATCCCCCATCTTGTAGATGGCTTCCCCGTCAAGGTCAGACGAGAAGGTATCCTCAAGAATCCTCTCATCAACTAAATCGACATGCAAGTGAGTGAGCAGGGTAGTGATCAAACGCCCATAGGGTAGGTTGCCCATCGGACCAGGCATCGCAGCACGGCACATCGTGCTGATAATAATCTACAGGAGGAAGACGGGCTGCCTAGTGCAGATGCAGTACAAGAGATACTGGGTCAATTGGGAAATCTTCTCATAGTCATTGTGTTTATTGACGTTATATTGGTCTACTCCAAGGACAAGGAAACTCATGTCACGAATCTAAGAACCTCTGTGCAGTGACTAAGAAAAGAGAAGCTTTACGTCAAATTTACAAAGTATGAGTTTTGGGTAAATGAGGTCACTTTCTTAGGCCATGTTGTATCCGCTGAGGGAATTAAAGTGGATCCTAGCAAGATTGAAGCCATTGTAAAATGGAAAGCACCTAAGAGTGTTGTAGAAATAAGAAGTTTCTTAGGTCTAGCTGGGTATTACCTACGATTCGTGGAAGATTACTCTAGAATCGCTGTACCTCTCACCAGTTTAACTAAGAAAGGAGAAAACTTTGTTTGGACCGAAAAATATAAAGAAGGTTTTCAAACATTGAATGCTACGTTGATATCTACTTCTATCTTGACTATTCCTATTCCAGGACAACCATTTTCCTTGTACACTGATATGTCTGGGTTGGGTTTAGGATGTGTACTTATGCAAGGAGAACAAGTAGTTGCGTATGCCTCAAGACAACTGAAGACACATGAGAAGAACTATCCCACTCATGACTTGGAGTTAGCGACAGTAGTACATGCTGTCAAGATATGGAGACATTATTTATATGGAGAAAAATTTCAGATTAAATCAGATCATAAGAGTTTCACTTATCTTTTTAATCAGAAGGAGTTGCACATGAGACAAAGAAGATGGCTGGAATTATTAACGGATTATGATTGCGATATCTAGTATCATCCAAGGAAGGCTAATGTAGTTACTGATGCGCTAAGCAGAAAAACAATGATAAAATCCAAGGAGAGGTTAACACGACTACGACAATGTGTGTTACAGGAAAAGTATTCAATCATGGTAATGAGCAGTTCGTGATAGATGCACCGGGTGGATCAATCAACGAAGGGTTTATTCATCGGTTTTCAAATATGTTCACAACGTTGAAGATTGTACCTGATATATTAGATGAAGTGAAAGCCGCTATTAAATCAGACCCTTATCTGAGAACGGTGCAAGAAGACATCGAAAAATGTAGGACTATTCCTGAGTTCACCTTGGACGTTAAAAAGGTACTAAAATACAAAGGAAGAGTATGTGTTCCTGAAAATGAAGACTTGGATATTAGACACAGACTAATGAAGGAAGCTCACACCGCTTATTTGGTACATCCTAGAAGTACGAAGATGTATCATGATCTGAAGAAGCTATATTGGTGGAGAGGAATGAAGGCAAATGTAGCTAAATTTGTGTCTCAATGCCTAAATTGTCAGAGGGTAAAGGCTGAACGGCAAAGACCTGTAGGATTGTTGCAGCCACTGTCAGAACCGACATGGAAATGGGACTGCATCACTATGGACTTCGTCACCGGGTTACCATTGATTCCCCGAGTAGTTGACGTGGTCTGGGTGATTGTGGATCATTTGACTAAGATAGCTCGTTTCATAGCTATACGACCTCAGTATACCTTAGAGAGGTTGACCAAGCTATATGTGGATAATATTGTTAGATTGCACGATGTACCTGAAAGCATTGTGTCTAACAGAGACCCACGCTTTACCTCCAAGTTTTGGGAAGGATTACAGAAGACTATGGGTACAACTTTGAAGTTCAGTACTGCGTTCCATCATCAGATAGACGGACAGTTGGAGCGTACCATTCAGATTTTAGAAGACATGCTTTGAGCCTGTGTTATTGATTTTAAAGGATCATGGGATGAGAAGCTACCATTGACCGAGTTCACCTAAAACAACAGCTATCAGGCTACTATACAGATGTCACCCTATGAGGCACTGTATAGTAGGAAGTGTCAAACTCTTTTATTTTGGAATGAAGTTGGAGAACACAGTATTGTTGGACCAAAGTTTATTGAAGAGACTTATCGAGTAGTCCACATTATTAAGGAAATAGTTAGAACAGCTCAGAACCATCAAAAGCAATATGCAGATAATCGACATCGAGACCTTGAATTCGTCGTAGGTGATAAGGTATTCCTGAAAATATCACCTATGTGAGGCTTAAAATGATTTGGACAGAAAGGGAAGCTAAGTCCGAGATATGTCGGGCTGTATGAAATTCAAGCTAAATGTGGGAAAGTGGCGTATCAGTTAGCACTACCCCCATCTATGTCAAGTGTGCATGATGTATTTCATATCTCCTTACTGAAGAAGTATGTCAGAGATACAACACACGTGATGACAGCAGATCTACCGGATCTAACTGAAGATTTAACATTCGAAGTAGCACCAACTAAAATTATCAGCCGGAAGGTTCAACGTCTATGCAATCTTGATATTTATTATGTTAAGGTTACTTGGAGGAGCCAAGATGTAGAAGAGATCACATGGGAAGAAAAAAAAATGCTATGCGAAAGCAATATCCTCACCTTTTTCACTCGGAAGGTATGTGCAAATTTCGAGGATAAAATTTCTAATAAGAGGGGGGGAGTTGTAAGACCAGTATCGAACTAACCGGTCTTACCACCTTGTATCAGGTCTTCCTATCATGGTCGGGCCAAGTGGACCAAGTGCATGAAGAAACCACAAGACAAGGTATGAAATTTAACCCAAAAATAGTCAATTATGAGTGTGTGGTCGCATACCTAAACAGGTGTGATTGACCACACCTCAAAATAGTGAAACCATAGGAATTTTGGTTGTGTGGTCGCATGTTTCAAAGGGTGTGGTCGACGGGCTCTGTGACCCCACCTCCGACCACACGGATTCCAGACAGAACCGAATTTAGGAAACCTTCCTAATCCGAAGGGGGTTCTTCCCTAAACTGAGTACGGCTTATTATGGAGGGTTTTCCTTTATAAATAGGACATCCCTTAGCCTCTTTCACCCTTTTAGAACTCTAACTGAAAGTGGGAGAAAGAGAAGAGAAGGAGGAGAAGGAAAATTGAAAAAGAAGACTAAAGAGGAAGAAAATTCAGAGAAAACTCTGACTCTTCAACAAGCTTAAGGTATGAAAACATTCCCCATGTTAAATTGAGAGCCTAGAATAGTTTATGAAAGAGATAGGATTTAGGTGAAACCCAAATCATCAATCCATGGATAAAGTCTAAGAAAATCCATAGGAAGAAATTATGTGGACAATGGATTCTGTATAAAATACTAGTTCTAAGCCATAGAACAATCATAGGAAGGACCATAATGATAAGCCAAGGAATATGAGCATGAAGGAATTAGAGTTGAGAGTGAAAGGTCGACCATCACATGTGTGGTCGCACGTGTGGTCACATGATATGCGACCACACGAGACACACATATCCGACCACATGACCTCGAGAAGTTCCAGGGAGGGTGTGGTCACATGTGTGGTCACAGGATATTCGACCACACCTTGGGACCCCACGCCTTGTGGTCGAGAAACTGATACCACAGGTGTTGCCACACCTACGACCCCTCAGTTTCTACTAGTCTAAATTCTTGAGAATTAATTCTAATTTAAAATCTATAAATTTGTCAGCTTTCCAAGTGGTTTAAAAGTGATTCACAAAGCTTGAACAAGGATTTACTATCAACCAAAGGTGGGGGAACAAGACCTAAATTAATTGGTTAATAATAAACTATTTTTATTTATTGAGTCCAATACCATGAATGATTCTATGCTTGTATGATTGTAATGTGCATTTCACATGTCATCCAATATTTCTGTTATTACTGCTCATGCATATTTAATTCTGTTTATTTATAACATGATGTTGATGATGATGCTAGGAATAGGCATGTGAATGTATGTGTGTGGTTAGTGTACTTGATGCGAGTGGGGCATCAGGGGGAGGATGTGACAATGTGGTTCATCCGGGTCACCAGACTCTAGCTCTATCCCTACTCAAATCTTGTCCACTAACATCGTCGTAACACCATTACCTTAGCAGAACTATTATGTCGTAGGGCATCAGGGGAGGTGGTCTCGAACCGTGTAGTGTCTGACTTTGTCGGAGGGCCTTAGCTCTATCTCTATGGACGTATTGAGGGATGCTGGGGTGAGGCCTTGGATACACTGTTTGACATTAGGATTGGTTAGTTGCGAGCCCAGTTTGCAAGCCCTCGCCAATAGGGGCTTACGTGTTGGTATGGGTAGGGCATCAGGGGAAGTGTCATGCGGTCTTTGATCCAGGCACTTTAGCTCTATCTCTATTCCATGATGGGTGTATGTGGGACGACAATGGTGTTTGATCCATTGGGCGGCTTCACACACTCGTGTATAGAGGTGCGGCGGCCACCTGTCCTTTCTATAGCACATTGTAAACTTAAAAACTAGACCAAAGATATGAATTAAATGCATGCATATGTTTGTTGCATCGTTTTGTTTGCTCACTGAGCCATGATGTGTGCTCACCCTTTCGACGTCGAATATTTTTAGTTGATGATGCAGGTCCTACAGTAGAAGATTATATGAATGCTCCAATGTACGGGCATGTTGCGACGATGGATGCAGAATCTATGATGGAGTCGCATGATTCGTTATGCGTGTGTAACTCATGCGTATTTGATTAGATTATTTGTTGGATTATTTAAAAGATGTAATTGATTAATTTATTTTATTTTATGTCTTAGTCTTTTGGAGATAATTGGATACTTATTTATGATATCACTGTTAGATACTCAGTTCATTTATATTAAAGACTCCGCTATTGTTTATTTACTCTGATTATGGTTGTGGATGTATATGGTTTAACCAAAGGAACACGACCTATTCGAGATCCTGGTTGAATCGTTGGATCATAGACGGTTCATCACACCATTCTGGTTGGTACAAAATTGAGGTGTGACAATATGTGTAAATTTTGAGGACAAAATTTATATAAGAGGGGGAGAGTTGTAAGATCTGTACTCTACTAACTTGGTCTAACCGTGTTGTGCCAGGTCTTACCATCATTTCTGGACCAAGTGGGCCGAGCATGTGAAGATAGATCACAAACCAGGTATGAGAATCGAGTTAAAAACACTAAAAACATACCTACGACCGCATGCCTAGGTAGGTATGGTCGACCATAAGGGACGGAACCAAAAATCTCAAATCTAGAATCCCATAGTCGATGATTTTGACCCTACTGTTGATGGTTTATGCGACTGTATGATTGATCCTGAGAACCCATCAGACTCTAAGTTTTGGAAACTTTCCTAAACTAAGGGATTGCTTTCCTAATTGAAAGATGACTCTATATGGAGAGTTTTTCCTTATATAAAGGACGTCCCTCAACCCTTTTTCACTCTTTTAGAACATTAGTAAATCCTAGAGAAAGAGAAGGAAGAAAAGGGGATGAAGAAAAAAGCTAAGGAGAAGAATTTGTTGAGAAGCAATTGGCTATCTATCACAGGCCAAGGTATGAAACAAATCTTTGGAGATGTAAACTCTAAGGAATAAGACTTCTATGGAAGATAGGCAATATCAACCTATTATGATCTATGTGATTTCCTTGAGAAAATAAAGGAGAACCATGAAGAGTGAATTTGATGAAAAATTATTAATGATGACCATAAAAAGACCTTAGAATAACCCCATTGAAGAACAGAAGAATTAACTCAAGAAGAACTCGAATTTCATGTAGACTGTGACCAGAAATCTCAAGGTCGTAGCTACGGTCGACCATAGCAAGACCAGTATGGCCAGAAGATCGACCATAGGCATTTGGGAAGATTTCAGAAATTATATGGTCGCAGCTACGGTCGCACCATATGCGACCGCAGGGTATCGACCATAGACAGTAAGGTCGATACAGCATGAGACCATAAGACTAATCAGGCACCTATCAGTGCTCTATTTTGATTTCTGACTACTATAACATGTCACTTATGAACTTCAACTTAAATTCATATAAATTTTAGGTTGTTAAATCAAGTTAAAGAGAATTTCAAGGCATGGAAGGACATTGAGTATTGCTATCAGGTGAGGGAACAAGACCTAAACTAATTGGATAATAACAAACTATTTATTTTTATTAAGTCCAATGCCATGATTGATTCTATGCTTGTATGCTTGTAATGTGCATCTCACATGTTATGAGGACAATGGGAAATCGACGTGATCCTCCTCGGGATGGAAATGTGTCCTGTAATCGTTGAAGATCGATTTATTCTGTTGGAGTCACCACCTAGATTAAGGTCTAGGACCTCTAAAAATGTAGCCTCACCCTAAGGTAAGACTTCTATTGACTCGTGACCCAATGTATCGGTTCTTTGGTCTGCAAGAGATCGGGTAAGTATTCACGGTGCGGTTATGGGAAGGTGTTAGGCACCCAAACCGCCCGATCAATATCGGCCTCCTAAACTTTCCTAAAATTCCAATTTTGACTGTGCTTGGTCAACTGGATGACTAGGGTTCAATAGGGGATGTCCTAAACCACGTTGCTAAGTTGTTCTAACCTAGGGTTCAGCCAATCATGTTTTAAAGTAAATAAACGAGCAAATGTAATGTACAATATTATACAGTGAACCGAACCAAAGATGGTTCGGTCTTGGACTGAATCTGAGATGTGTAAGACATCTCAAACTGCCTACGTATTCCAATCCTGGAAATCAAGTCCAAAAACGTAGTTCGAAAGGGTTTGTGTGATTAATGATTATGGAAGTGATTTATGCATTTGCTTCAATTAGATTCTTTGTTGTTCAAGTTGAAGTTTATGCTGGATGTATGGTTGATGGGTGGCTTTGTATCGTATTTGGGATTCCCAAATTGCCTACGTATTATAGGGTTTGCCCTAGAAATCAGGTACGACGTAGTTCGAAATTTGTGAGAGTCAGATTTGGAATGTGTACCAAATTCTTTCTATTTTTGTCAATAGGATCTAGGGATGAGACCTAAATTCCTACCATTTTTATTTGGGATGTGTACCAAATTCTTTCTATTTTTGTCAATAGGATCTAGGGATGAGACCTAAATTCCTACCATTTTTATTTGGGATGTGTACCAAATTCTTTCTATTTTTGTCAATAGGATCTAGGGATGAGACCTAAATTCCTACCATTTTTAATTGTTTCCATTTTTAGGTTTCTAGGGTTTCCTATCCCTTTTCATTGTGATTTTCATTTTTTAGGGTTTCATACCCTAATTATTCTCTTTATTCTAGGGTTTATTTTGCCCTAATTGTTATTTTTTTTATTTTTAGGGTTTCACTTTCCCTAATTATTGTTTTCTTTCCATCTTAGGGTTTTCTACCCTAATTGTTCAATTCTTTCTATTTCAGGGTGTATCTTGCCCTAGTTTCTAATTTTTTATTTTTCTCTTTCCAAGACAAATATGGCAAATGAAAATATTCCAACTATATCAATGGTAGTATTCCAAATATAGCAGTGTAAGCATCCAAATATAGCATGTTGGAAATATATTCAAATTTAACAACAAATCAATCAAAAATGGCAAGTGAGCATGTGAATCAATGCAAACATGGTAAGTGTGAATCCAAACATGGCAGTAATCATCCAATATAGCATGTGAGCATGTGTAGTAGACAAATATGGCAATAAGCATGTGTAGCATTCCAATCATGGCAATGTGATTATTCCAATTATGGCAATGTGATCATTCCAATTATGGCAGTGTGACCATTCCAATTATAGTAGTGTATGCATACGAGCATCCGAACATAGCATAGCATCAAATATGGCATGTGAGAAACAACCAAAGCATATGAGAATCAATCAAAACATGATGGAACACGTAGCAAGATGACAGCTTTGTCAGGCTGGACCAAAATGGGCACATAGGGCACTGTACTTACTCAAAAAATTCTTATTAGATATCCCTGGAAAGAAGACTTAGAGGCCAACATTTTGTCTCAAGCAAGCTAATCCTAAAAGAGATCATAGGCAGGTCGAAAACATTCCCCAAGTACAGGCAAATACACTGGTCAGGTCTGTTCCATATTTTTGACCAGTTGCACCATAAATTCCAAATAAAATTCTATTCTTAATTAAAATTAAATACAGACATATATCTATGTAGATAACTGTCTGATCTAAAATTTCATTAAGAAAAACAAGTTAAAACAGTATATTTTCTTTGTGAAAAATGACTCTTTTCAATCATGCAAATCAGCACATCATGACAGATCTGAAATCAAAGCACTATGCACTTAAAAATTGATATCAATTCAATGAAAAATGGAAAAAATATGAAACTAGTGCCATTTTTTAGAAGACTTTCATGTCTAAAAAGTTCATGTTAAGTGGATTTTCTGATTATGGCCATAAGGCCTTTGTCTAGAGACTTTCCGATGGAGGATTGCATTACATCCGAGAAAAATAGCAATGTCAAAGACAAATTATTTTGATATATTTCCCCAATTCCAAATGGAACGAAATTTTTAGGGTAGTCTTCTATCATATCATAGAGACTCCCATAAAATGTTGGGCTTCAAAATCTTAGAAAAAATACATATGATGTACGTTCTAAGTTTGAACCCTAAATCTGGAATTTTCAAATCAGAAAATCATTTTATGAAATTTACAAAAAACATCAAACATCATTGTATATCAATCAAAAATTCATCATTGAATAGCTTAGACAAATTATCATTCATGAAAAATGTTAGACATAGGCATCCTAACATTAACAATCATGTAATAGAGCATTCATGATTGAGATTTCATGAAAATTAGCCTTTTTCAAGCAAAATTGGCATTCGGGCATTATAACGACCTCTAAATTTGTTTAGAGTATTAACCTTGGGCTCAAATCGAGCGAAACCGTTGATGAAGGGTGAAAAGGGGTTGTATCAATCCCCTTTGAATGTGAATCCTCCTTCTCCTCTCTTCTGCTTCTTTCTCTCTTCTCTTTCTCTCTTTTCTTCTTCTCTTTTCTTTCTTTTCTCTTTTCTCTCTCTTTCTTTCTTCCTCTCTCACGTTTTCTCTCTCTCACTCACGTTTCTCTCTCTCACCCACGTTTCCCTCTCTCTCTGGTCTGGAAAAGGATCCCTGCTCTCTCCTATTTATAATTTTTCACTCATTTTCTAGAAGATCCTTCTTTCCTTTTCTTCTTTTTTCTAGAAAATCTTTTTTTCTCTCCATTTTTTCTTCTTTCCTTTCTTTTCTTCCTTCCCACGTTTTTTCTTCTTCCTTTCTTTCCTTTTTCTCATTCTTCTCCTAGAAAACCCCTTCTCTCTTTCCTTTCTCTCCTTCATTCTTCTAGAAAAATCCTTCTCTCTTTCCTTTCTTTCTTTTTTCTAGAAAATCTTTTCTTCTTCATTCTTTTCCTTCCCTTTTTTTCTTTTCTCCCTCCCTTTTCTTTCACGTTTTCTTTCTATAAAATGTGAAGGGGAATCTTTTTCCCCCCTTTTTTCTTTTTCTTTTTTTTTTATTTCTCCCTCTTTCCTTTTTTTCTTCTCAAGATCTTTTTGGATTATCTCAAAACCCTAAATCCCCTTATCTTTCACGTTTTCTCTCCCCTCTTTCATTTTTCTTCTCAAAATCTTTTGGATTTCACTTACATATAATAATATATATTATATACATATATACATATATATTTTATAACATACATACATACATATATATATATATATATATATATATATATATATATATATATATATATATATATATATATATATAAATATAGTATATAATATATATAATATATATAAATACTATGCACATGAATGAACTGGTTCGAAACGGGTTGAGACTGACTTAGGTTGACTGAGTTAAACTGATATGGGTTGAGCTAGGTTGGACCAAAACTGGCTTGAACTGAGTTGACTGGATTAATTGGAATTAACTGGGTTTTCTCTCCTTGTCATTTCATGGGTCATTTCCGCTGTCATCCCGCATGGAATTTTCCGATGGCCTCTATTCCAATTTTTTTTTTTGCGTTCATTTTGTAGAACATTAAAAATGAGGAATATAGGAATTGGAATCACCTGAATCCAATGTAGAACGGAAAAGATATGCAGCTTTGAAGTTCTGACGATAATTTTGCATGCAAGCTTGCATGGGACCCACTGGTGACTTCTACTCGAGATTTTTTACGTCCACTTTGTAGAACATCATGAATGAAGAATAATGGTCTTGGAATCATCTGAATCCGATGTCGGATGATCAAGATATGATGATTTGAAATTCAAACAATCCAACTTAGGATAATTTGCATGAAGGCCCCTAGGATTATTTATAATAATTTCATAAACCTCCCTTGTACGTATCATCTGACTAAAATGATCATGTCTTCTTCATTTGATGTCAGAATCGGGCAAATCTGGTCTCGTTTCAAAGATAATTCTATGACCTATCAACCATGCAGATTACAGCCTGTGACCTTATTATGGGGCCCACCAAAAACTTCCTCAAATTCACAGTCAAGAATCCAAACTTTCAATCACCTTTCTTCCTTTTGTTGTCCACACACCAGCAGGACTTTGTTTAGCTGGGATGACAAAAATGGGGTGCTTACAGATGCCCCTCTTCGGCCGAGATTGTGGGCAATTGAGGCCGAAGATAAAAGTAGCCCATTTTTGCATTATTCTACACTTGATCCGAATTCTACCATTGCTCTCTTGAACTGATGTTGTAACTACTCTCCTCTTTTTTTCTTTTTTTCTTTTTTTTTGTTCACACTGTACAACAAACAACTGTAGATGTCAAGCTCCTTCAGTAGCGACCTCATCAGGTTTGTGACTTTGGCTCAAGACCGCTCATGATGTAACTGTAACTGTCAAGCTTCTTGAGTAGCGACCCTATCAAGTCTGTGACTTTGGCTCAAGACCGCTCATGATGTAACTGTAACTGTCAAGCTTCTTGAGTAGCGACCTTATCAGGTCTGTGACTTTGGCTCAAGACCGCTCATGATGTAACTGTAACTGTCAAGCTTCTTGAGTAGCGACCTTATCAGGTCTGTGACTTTGGCTCAAGACCGCTCGTGATGTAACTGTAACTGTGCTTTGTGCTCTGAATTTGTAACCTCTGAATGTATAGCCTTTGGCTGTGTAGCCTTTGGATGTGTAGCCTTTGGATGTATAGCCTTTGGATGTATAGCCTTTGGATGTATAGCCTTTGGATGTGTATCCTTTGGATGAATAGCCTCTGGATGAATAGCCTTTGGATGTGTATCCTTTGGACCGAATTTGGGGTGTCCCAAATTGCCTACGTATCCTTTGGGATTTCCGTCCCTCTAGAATCAGGTTCCGCGTAGTTCGGGCTAGAGCTTTCTCTCTTTTCCCATGATCTTTCTTTCTTTTCTTTGCTTGTATCTTGTTCTCTTTTCCATTCTTATTCTGCTTTCATTCAGTCTTCTTTCTTCTCTGTACTTTCACCTTTCTTTCCTTTTCTCTTTTTTTTTTCATTTTTCTTTTTCTTTTTCTTGTTCTTTTCAATTTCTTTCTTCATCTTTCTTCATTCCCAAAATGGGTTGAACTTTCCATAAATATTGAGGTAACCACAATGGGGCTCAGCATCTGCACTTTGTCCACTAACATTGCTCGGAATCCAAGAGGAACTAGAGATCATGATTTGATCGACTTTCCTTGACTTGACTTAATCTAGACCGAGAGAAACATGTTTCTTTTCTTTAACAGGCAATTTTGATATGTTCTGCATTCCTGCCAAATTTATATGGGTTTCACTTTGATCAAAGGGAAATCAGGTCTTTTTAATGAGGGGCAAATGATGACAATGACTCAATTTTATTTCATTTTTTTTTCAAATTTGTATGAGTCATCTTTCTCTTACATTCAAATGAACTCAGCTAGAGTTTCAAACAGAGGGCTCAACTAAACTCATGATGTTTGGATAAATGGCTGATTTTGCCCCAGTGTCTTAGTTCAAGTTTTCACATATTGATAGGCAGACGACTTTTGAGTCATCACTAGAAATAACCTTAAGGAGATGCAACCCTACACTAATCTTTAGAAAAAATGTCAAAGAATGCTTTCTCTTCTCGGTATCACTCAGATAGAAAACAAGTTTCAACAAGCTATGCTCAGATGTTGAATCAGTTGTAACCATGTTTGGGCCCAAATCCTTTAAGTCTGTATACAAGTATGACGATGAAGGTCCAGATGGACAGATAAGAAACTGTCCAATGGGTCTGCCATTGGGAGAGTGTTTGGTTGTTTATGTAGAATGGCTTGATCTCCAATAGGCGATTCCATTTTATTGGCTAGCAACAAAGGACTATGGAATTCTTGGACGCTGTCGAAATGATGAACGACAAATAGATATTCTAGTCAAATTTATTGAACAATATTTATGCATAACAAGATGACATGTTTACAAGAAAGGATACCATAAAATGTTGTGACATTTAAAGTAAGGGCATGTAACGTAGACTCTGTGGAAGACCGTCGGATTGATGGACGGGAGAGAGAGTCTTTAGCCGAAAAGAAAAATCCTCTGATGACAACAAAGTGATGAGACCACCCCTGTATGGGTGGGATGTAGTGACCAATATCAAAAATCTAGCTCAACACACAACGTGAATCACAACAAATGATCAGCTCTCCAATCAGGTTCTAAGAAATGGTGTCTATATGTCATTGTACGAAAACCAATTGTCTTATTGCTCTATAACTGAGCTCGTCCATCAGCGGGGCTCCAAAGGAGTTGCCCCATGTACATGCCTTGTAATCAAACTCACTCATCATTAGTGTTTCAAAGTAGTTGCTCCATGTTTATGCACCATAGTTGAACTTGTCCACCATCATTGTTCCAATGTAGTATGCTAACCAACCTCATTATTTTGTATAGCTCTTTCTTTTTTTTTTCTCTTTTTTTTTTCTTTTTTTTTTTTTTTTTTTTTTTTCTTCTCTTCCTTTTTTTTTTTTTTTTTTTTTTTTTGAGCTCATCTTTGACTTTGAGGTTGATCCATAGCATGTTTTATGTCCGTAGACTTCATGCACTTGTAGAAGACTTGATCACTTGGATTAATGTAAACTTGATAATGCCTTGTGTGTAGACCCATTCTTGTAAAACTAAATGAACCATTTGTATGAGTCTCTAAATATTCTCTACTTTCAAGGAATATCTCAAAAAAATTCTTTCTATAAATCGACCAAATGGGATGACATTTTGATGTTCCAACTTGTATCTTTGAGAATGCTTGCATGACTTCAACGTAATTATCTTTAACTTTCACGTGTGTGTTGAGCTTTCATTCCTCTAAAGGCCGATGGAGTAGAAGTTCAGGTTGTGGCCCTTCATCTAAATCGTCATCAGAGTCAGAATTAGCAACGGACATGGAAGAGGAAGAAATATCAAACTGGGAAGAATGGATTGGAAGTAGTAAAGCACTGTTGTTGATGTCTCAAATGAGATGATTATTGTTTATTTTTTTCAGAGCATTTTGGACTGGACCGTCTACAGACACATCGAACTTAAGCCCAAACATAGATGACATATCAGATACCAATGGTAGCCAGTTTAGACAAGTAATTCACCGAGTTACCCCAATTGGATACGACATCATTGACGCTAACTTATGATTGGTTGTAGGACCGCATCTCCTTTCAGACTTTCGCTAGTAAGGCTCATTATGCCTATCTATCGACATGTGTTTGACCCTTTCCATCTTGAGATAAATCCCTCTTGGGTCTATTACCATTTTGATTTATGCCCAAATTCGGGTTTGATATTCACCTGGCCAATGCCTCAATTTGGGGTAAATGTATTCCAATCTTTGCCCCAGTTTGGATGTCATGAAACTCTGACCTATACCATTGTTGGTCCATCACCTTTTTGGTTTGCCCTACTTTGAATCCATTAACATTTTAATTATGCCCCAGTTTAGGGTGCACTGATATTTTTGTTGTGCCCCAATTTAGGGTATACTGACATTTTGGTTTTGCCCCAGTTTAGGCTGCACATGAAGTTCATTTTCAAGCTACCTTAATTTTGGGATATAATTGACCACATGGTCTTCCTTTTCATCCTGGATTTTGGGAGGTGGGTGGGACATTCTTGAAGGTTCAAGGGCTACTCCTTTGAGTTTGGGTCATCTTGGGTGATGAAAGTAATTTGGGAGTCAGCCCTCCGTCGGTCAAAGTGGCTCAGTCGCCAAGGGTGAATGAAATGATTTCCAATCTCAGTTTTTTCCATTTAAATTTGGCAGGTATGCTAGTATGGGAAAGAAACATATAATCTCTCAGAATCTATGATTCAGATTTCTACCCTCTTGGATTCCTCAACTCTGATCTTGAAATTTTAATTCCATTATAAAATATTTGGGCTCTCAATATACTGTCTTCCAACCATTCCAACATTTTGAGGTACAAAAGTCCTCCTTATGAACATGAACCGAGACATGAACCGGTGATGATGAGACATTCCTATGAGTGGATGTAATAAGAGTGGATGCTTTGTCTACTCACTCAGGTGTTCTCTTAAGTCTAGACAATCCTATCCTCCCTAGTTCAACCTTTTTTTTTTTTTTTTTTTTTTGGTTTTTTTTTTCTTTTTTTTCCTATAAACAATGAAGGTTAAGACTCAGAAGTGACTGGACACGAAAAGAATATACATACTCATACAAGCTGACTCGACCAAACAAAGTTAGTTCCTTCATGAAAACCGACCATTAGACATCATCTGTAACAATTTATTTGTATTTGAATAACCCCATGATTGGTCTTGGGGCCTCAAGATTCAGAATGGATCATTGTAGCACCAAGGTTCGACCATGTGGTTCATCAAATTTCAAGAAATTGAAACGGATATGCTTATTTATAGTTTTCATGATGGATGACAAAAGCGGTTCATGATTGAAAAAACTGGTAAATTTTTACTTGATCACAGTATCTATACCATGATGAAGATTTTTTGATCGTTTTCTCAGATTGACGTATCAATATTGAACGGTCAACACAATGAGCTTTGTACGATGGAGGGCGTGTACAGACCGCCCACACTATTGTGTATGCGGGTATACGTAACCCTCACGCTCCCAACAAGTGAGAGACAAGAATACTCAAGTGTGGATCCAAACATGTTGACAAGTCAAGGACAAAAACGGGCAAAACTTCGACGTCTCAGATGTAAATATTATGATCGAGTAGATTTTACCATGTTGGTTCAAAGATGGACCAAAATAACATACATATGGCTCAAACTAGGTTAGGACAGAAAAGGCCACCTTGACGAGGATGGGGTAACCTATCACCGAATGCTCGATGAATAATGGGCCCCCAATCCCTTTATATACTATGTTGCAAGGATCCAAGCGACGTGGAGTAGCATAACGCATTCCCAGGCGGACCCAAGAAACGCTCGTTAGAGGCTGCTCGCCGGTCGTGGTCTTACAAAGTACAGGCCAAGGCTGTGTGTTTCTCCTAGCGGGCTGCCCCACATGCATGGGACCCGGTTCGGCTACTCGCACGAAAGTGTGACTGAACCCATTCCCCCCAAAGCAATATGTACAAACAATAAATATAGTACCCTAGATCTAGCATCAAATGTCAAGCAAATCAATATAAGGAAAGTATCCTAGGAGTCTGAATATTAATCCCCAGTGGAGTCGCCACTGTGAGGACAATGGGAAATCGACGTGATCCTCCTCGGGATGGAAATGTGTCCTGTAATCGATGAAGATCGATTTATTCTGTTGGAGTCGCCACCTAGATTAAGGTCTAGGACCTCTAAAAATGTAGCCTCACCCTAAGGTAAGACTTCTATTGACTCGTGACCCAATGTATCGGTTCTTTGGTCTGCAAGAGTCGGGTAAGTATTCAGGGTACGGTTATGGGAAGGTGTTAGGCACCCAAACCGCCCGATCAATATCGGCCTCCTAAACTTTCCTTAAATTCTAATTTTGACTGTGCTTGGTCAACTGGATGACTAGGGTTCAATAGGGGATGTCCTAAACCACGTTGCTAAGTTGTTCTAACCTAGGGTTCAGCCAATCATGTTTTAAAGTAAATAAACGAGCAAATGTAATGTAAAATATTATACAGTGAACCGAACCAAAGATGGTTCGGTCTTGGACTGAATCTGAGATGTGTAAGACATCTCAAACTGCCTACGTATTCTAATCCTGGAAATCAAGTCCAAAAACGTAGTTCGAAAGGGTTTGTGTGATTAATGATTATGGAAGTGATTTATGCATTTGCTTCAATTAGATTCTTTGTTGTTCAAGTTGAAGTTTATGCTGGATGTATGGTTGATGGGTGGCTTTGTACCGTATTTGGGATTCCCAAATTGCCTACATATTCTAGGGTTTGCCCTAGAAATCAGGTACGACGTAGTTCGAAATTTGTGAGAGTCAGATTTGGAATGTGTACCAAATTCTTTCTATTTTTGTCAATAGGATCTAGGGATGAGACCTAAGTTCCTACCATTTTTATTTGGGATGTGTACCAAATTCTTTCTATTTTTGTCAATAGGATCTAGGGATGAGACCTAAATTCCTACCATTTTTAATTGTTTCCATTTTTAGGTTTCTAGGGTTTCCTATCCCTTTTCATTGTGATTTTCATTTTTTAGGGTTTCATACCCTAATTATTCTCTTTATTCTAGGGTTTATTTTGCCCTAATTGTTATTTTTTTTATTTTTAGGGTTTCACTTTCCCTAATTATTGTTTTCTTTCCATCTTAGGGTTTTCTACCCTAATTGTTCAATTCTTTCTATTTCAGGGTGTATCTTGCCCTAGTTGCTATTTTTTTATTTTTCTCTTTCCAAGACAAATATGGAAAATGAAAATATTCCAACTATATCAATGGTAGTATTCCAAATATAGCAGTGTAAGCATCCAAATATAGCATGTTGGAAATATATTCAAATTTAACAACAAATCAGTCAAAAATGGCAAGTGAGCATGTGAATCAATGCAAACATGGTAAGTGTGAATCCAAACATGGCAGTAATCATCCAATATAGCATGTGAGCATGTGTAGTAGACAAATATGGCAATAAGCATGTGTAGCATTCCAATCATGGCAATGTGATTATTCCAATTATGGCAATGTGATCATTCCAATTATGGCAGTGTGACCATTCCAATTATAGTAGTGTATGCATACGAGCATCCGAACATAGCATAGCATCAAATATGGCATGTGAGAAACAACCAAAGCATATGAGAATCAATCAAAACATGATGGAACACGTAGCAAGATGACAGCTTTGTCAGGCTGGACCAAAATGGGCACATAGGGCACTGTACTTACTCAAAAAATTCTTATTAGATATCCCTGGAAAGAAGACTCAGAGGCCAACATTTTGTCTCAAGCAAGCTAATCCTAAAAGAGACCATAGGCAGGTCGAAAACATTCCCCAAGTACAGGCAAATACACTGGTCAGGTCTGTTCCATATTTTTGACCAGTTGCACCATAAATTCCAAATAAAACTCTATTCTTAATTAAAATTAAATACAGACATATATCTATGTAGATAACTGTCTGATCTAAAATTTCATTAAGAAAAACAAGTTAAAACAGTATATTTTCTTTGTGAAAAATGACTCTTTTCAATCATGCAAATCAGCACATCATGACAGATCTGAAATCAAAGCACTATGCACTTAAAAATTGATCTCAATTCAATGAAAAATGGAAAAAATATGAAACTAGTGCCATTTTTTAGAAGACTTTCATGTCTAAAAAGTTCATGTTAAGTGGATTTTCTGATTATGGCCATAAGGCCTTTGTCTAGAGACTTTCCGATGGAGGATTGCATTACATCCGAGAAAAATAGCAATGTCAAAGACAAATTGTTTTGATATATTTCCCCAATTCCAAATGGAACGAAATTTTTAGGGTAGTCTTCTATCATATCAGAGAGACTCCCATAAAAGTTTGGGCTTCAAAATCTTAGAAAAAATACATATGATGTACGTCCTAAGTTTGAACCCTAAATCTGGAATTTTCAGATCAGAAAATTACTTTATGAAATTTACAAAAAACATCAAACATCATTGTATATCAATCAAAAATTCATCATTGAATAGCTTAGACAAATTATCATTCATGAAAAATGTTAGACATAGGCATCCTAACATTAACAAGCATGTAATAGAGCATTCATGATTGAGATTTCATGAAAATTAGCCTTTTTCAAGCAAAATTGGCATTCAGGCATTATAACGACCTCTAAATTTGTTTAGAGTACTAACCTTGGGCTCAAATCGAGCGAAACCGTTGATGAAGGGTGATTGGGGGTTGTATCAATCCCCTTTGAATGTGAATCCTCCTTCTCCTCTCTTCTGCTTCTTTCTCTCTTCTCTTTCTCTCTTTTCTTCTTCTCTTTTCTTTCTTTTCTCTTTTCTCTCTTTTCTTTCTTCCTCTCTCACGTTTTCTCTCTCTCACTCATGTTTCTCTCTCTCACCCACGTTCCCCTCTCTCTCTCTGGTCTGGAAAATGATCCCTCCTCTCTCCTATTTATAATTTTTTACTCATTTTCTATAAGATCCTTCTTTCCTTTTCTTCTTTTTTCTAGAAAATCTTTTTTTCTCTCCATTTTTTCTTCTTTCCTTTCTTTTCTTCCTTCCCACGTTTTTTCTTCTTCCTTTCTTTCCTTTTTCTCATTCTTCTTCTAGAAAACCCCTTCTCTCTTTCCTCTCTCTCCTTCATTCTTCTAGAAAAATCCTTCTCTCTTTCCTTTCTTTCTTTTTTCTAGAAAATCTTTTCTTCTTCATTCTTTTCCTTCCTTTTTTTTCTTTTCTCCCTCCCTTTTCTTTCACGTTTTCTTTCTAGAAAACGTGAAGGGGAATCTTTTTCCCCCCTATTTTCTTTTTCTTTTTTTTTTATTTCTCCCTCTTTCCTTTTTTCTTCTCAAGATCTTTTTGGATTATCTCAAAACCCTAAATCCCCTTCTCTTTCACGTTTTCTCTCCCCTCTTTCATTTTTCTTCTCAAAATCTTTTGGATTATCACTTACATATAATAATATATATTATATACATATATACACATATATTTTATAACATACATATATATATATATATATATATATATATATATATATATATATATATATATATATATATAAATATATAGTATATAATATATATAATATATATAAATACTATGCACATGAATGAACCGGTTCGAAACGGGTTGAGACCGACTTAGGTTGACCGAGTTAAACCGATATGGGTTGAGCTAGGTTGGACCAAAACTGGCTTGAACTGAGTTGACTGGATTAATTGGAATTAACTGGATTTTCTCTCCTTGTCATTTCATGGGTCATTTCCGCTGTCATCCTGCATGGAATTTTCCGATGGCCTCTATTCCAAATTTTTTTTTTTTTGCGTTTATTTTGTAGAACATTAAAAATGAGGAATATAGGAACTGGAATCACCTGAATCCGATGTAGAATGGAAAAGATATGCAGCTTTGAAGTTCTGACGATAATTTTGCATGCAAGCTTGCATGGGACCCACTGGTGACTTCTACTCGGGATTTTTTACGTCCACTTTGTAGAACATCATGAATGAAGAATAATGGTCTTGGAATCATCTGAATCCGATGTCGGATGATCAAGATATGATGATTTGAAATTCAAACAATCCAACTTAGGATAATTTGCCTGAAGGCCCCTAGGATTATTTATAATAATTTCATAAACCTCCTTTGTACGTATCATCTGACTAAAATGATCATATCTTCTTCATTTGATGTCAGAATCGAGCAATTCTGGTCTCGTTTCGAAGATAATTCTATGACCTATCAACCATGCAGATTACAGCCTGTGACCTTATTATGGGGCCCACCGAAAACTTCCTCAAATTCACAGTCAAGAATCCAAACTTTCAATCACCTTTCTTCCTTTTGTTGTCCACACACCAGCATGACTTTGTTTAGCTGGGATGACAAAAATGGGGTGCTTACACATGTCATCCAATATTTCTGCTATTACTATTCGTGCATATTTAATTTCATTTATTTATAACATGATGATGATGATGATGCTAGGAATAGGCATGTGAATGTATGTGTGTGGTTGGTGTGTTGGATGCGAGTGGAGCATCAGGGGGAGGATGTGGCATGGTGGTTTTCGACCTCGTCACCAGACTCTAGCTCTATTTTTACTCAAGTCTTGCCCATTAACATCGTCGTATCGCCATTACCTTAGTATAACTACTACGTCGTAGGGCATCAGTGGAGGTGATCTCGAACCGTGTGGCTCTGACTTTGCTGGGGGGCCTTAGATCTATTTCTATGGATGTATTGAGGGATGCTAGGGTGAGGCCTTGGATACACTGTTTGGCATTAGGATTGGTTAGTTGCGAGCCCAATTTGCAAGCCCTCGCCAATAGGGGCTTATGTGTTGGTATGGGCAGGACATCAGGGGAAGTGTTGGCGGTGTTTGATCCGGACACTTTAGCTCTATCTCTATCCCATGGTTGGTGCATGTGGGACTGCAATGGTGTTTGATCCATTAGGCGGATTCACACACTCGTGTATAGAGGTGCGGCGGCCACCAACCTTTCTATAGCACATTGCAAACTTAAAAATCAGACCAAAGATATGAATTGAATGCATGCATATGCTTGTTGCATTATTTTATTTGCTCATTGAGCCATAATGTGTGCTCACCCTTTCGACGTCGAATATTTTTAGTTGATGATGCAGGTCCTACGGTTGAAGAATATATGAATGCGCCAACATATGGACACCTTTTGCGATGGATGTAGAAGCTGAAGAAGATGCGCATGATTCGTCATGCGAGTGCAACCAATGTGTTTTTACTTAAGTTTAGTTATAATTTGAACATCGGATATGTAATTGATTATTTATTTTTATGTCTTGTGGTTTGAAGATAATTGGATTAAATACTTATTTATCACTATTAGATTCTCAGTTCATTTGTAAGACTTCTGTTTATTTGTTTATTACCTCTGATTATTAATATGGAATGTGTGTGTGGTTTGATATGGTGGGTACGACCTATGCGAGATCCTGGGTGACTCGTTGGTTGATTGGCGGTTCATTGCACCATTCTAATTAGACCAGAATTGGGGGGGGGGTTGACAATAGTCTTATATTATGATCATTGATATTACCTTTTTATCGATTAGTCAAATCTGAACATCATTATGGAATTCTATGATAATAGTCTTCAATGGCAGAGGGAATAATAATTCCCACAAGATAAGAGGTTGGGATTTACCTCATGAGATCAATAAAGGGTCGTTCTAAGTAATAGAATAGTGATACATTGCTTACCTCGATGATGTTTATTGATTTCTTATCAAGAAGCATGAGGGAGGACCTTTAATGGTGGTTCTTCCTTTTTCTTCTTCCTTTAGTCTTCGTTTTAGGTGGTTACGTCCAAAACATATGTCAGAGATTGTAAAGCATTCACACATTAGGGTTTTGGAGATTATATTGGAGGAGAGATCAATAGTTTGAGTTGAAGTCCAACTCTTACTCTAATTCATACTCTGAGACTAATTGTGATCAAGGTAGGCTTGTAGGTTGCCAATTGGCACACCAACATGTTAAGAGATGGGTCCCACGTGGTTTGGGAAGACTAAAGGTGATTAGACATAAGTCAGAACCAAGCCCACATGAGTAACCATAAATTGGCCTAGTTTTGGGATCAAGTGGTCAATCGTAGTCATGCAGTCGACGGGGTTCATTTCATCTACCATAGTAGTTAACTGCATAGCCTTAGTTGGTTAAGATTGGCCACACGAAGGTTGATCCGACCTTTTAACCCAGAACTACTAGTTTTTACATGTTATGAACTTGATTTAAATCTTACCTAATGTCTGATATGCTTCTATACTATACAGATGCTAGAGTTGTCTCGGTTGGAAGACTTGTCACGTGGAAAAAAATTCAAATTAGCCCGTAATTTTGGATGTGGGTATTACATTATTCCTTTCAAGTTAGAATCGAATTGCTTCTTGGGCGCCAGTGGACATGCAGTTACAGATGGACAGCCATGGTCTTTCCTATGAGTTTTGCAATCTTCAAACAAATTAATGCAGTGTCCATGATCATGGCCAATCCTTCCACAATAGTAGTAGAACAGTGAAAGCCATTCATATCTAACCACCGCCTTCTGATCAGGGTCAAGCCTCCTTTTGATATTGAAACAACTTTGTAAAGGTTGCTGCACATTGAGGGTTATTCTCGCTTGCAGAAAACATGTAGGTTTACCCCCTACCACACCATCAATCACTGTAATAATAGAAGGAATACCAACCTTGTGTATAAAAGAATAGATTAAATTCTCAGATAATAACTCAAATGGATTCTAAAAAGTTGCACCCATATATCAAACTGTTCAAAACTCCAGTGGTGATTTTCATTCCACCTGAGTCTCGAACCACATTTTGAAGATTAAGTTCATGTTGGAATCTGAAAACAAAAATATCAGTATCAAAAAAGGTAACCTGGATGCCATACCTAGTGTTCCATACAGCTGGTAAACCTTCAGTTGCAGCTTGGCATCTATAAGGTTTACAAGAGATCACTTTCCCAATCAATGTTAGATCTGGATGAAAGTGTGTAGACATTTAACATCATTATCAATAACCATAGAATCTTCATCTTCGATCTCCGAACTACCAACTTGAAAACAAGCCTCAGTTTGTATTTCTTATGGACCTAGATCTGGCTCATTTGGTGTATTGGTAGTAGCTAGAGATATAGGAATAAAAGTTTTATCCATGCCAGACTAAGAGATTCACTTTGGAACAGAATCGGAGACCAGGAATCTCACCTAAAACACCGCGCCTGACGCGAGAAACAAACACACCAGAAGTGGGAAGAAAGCTATCAAGGATTCAAAGACTTCATAATTTTATGGTAACTGTTTTAATTTATACTTTATTTAGGTAATCATAAGATTTAAGCATATGATTGTCTTCACTTATTTAATTATGTATCAGATGTTATGAGGCTTTAATTTTTTCTTTAAAGGTAATTCTTGACTTTTTTTGGTTGTTATAAGCCTTGATCTTAATGTGTTTGTTGGTGGGTAATTAATCTTTAATAAGTGCATTTCAAGTGATGTTTTCTATATTTCCATTCTAGTGCATAACGGTTGCATCACAAAGTTGAGGACAGTAGGAGTCCTATCTACGAATAGTCCCATAATTTATTATGGAAATAAATCCCAAAGTCAATTATTATTGTTATCTACAAGTGGAACTGTTTGGACACTTAGTTGAAAACATAAAAACCCATAAACTGATATACTCCAAATCAGGGCATAGGCTTCTGTGCATATATGAGTGTGCTAAATTTATCGTATCAATTTACTTATTTAATTCCAATGGGCTTAGAGGGAGCCCATGTTATATGAGAATAATTGTGTTAATTGTCTTGTCTTCAATTTATTGAATGCTGTTGATTTATGTTGATTCATATTTGTGACAATTTTCTTGTTTGTCAAGATTTGAAATTTACATGATAATATGTGAAAATGTTAGTATTAGTGATAATAATTTTATTGTGTTTATGAGTATCACGTTGGTATGTCCATTAATATTTGTGATAATATTTAAGTTTATAACTGAGTATATTTTTGGACAAATATAAATTTAAGGGTTGGATTTGGAGAAAACTAAGTAGTGGCAAATAAAGTTTGTAACCATAACGGGTTAGTTAACCTAATTATCCAGTTAGGGCAAGTGGCAAAAGACAATATAATTTAACATGAAGTTGCTTAGTTTTCAAAGTTCTTAGTTTTTAATATGACTCATAAAAAGCTATTTGTTATAGAGTAATAACAGTTTGGGTACCATATGAATAGTGGTGGTTTTAATAAGACACACATAAGTCTTCTTGTGTGGGTATCGATGCTTTTCCATGAAAGAGGCGCAAAGCTACCTATTGAGGGTCTATATTTGAAAGATGTGTCCCTTGGTCTTTTCTGAGGGAGCACCCCTAAAGAGTAGCTCCAATTGGTTTGTCTTGGCGAATGTGTAATGTTATTGTCTTGCGTAGACTTGAAACAGATTTGTTCTAACATATATAATAAAATAAAAAGATTCAAAAATAAGAGAGTGCTTGATACATATAGAGTTGGGTATCACTTCTCACTTATTTTGTAAGGTGGTTGATGTAAATATTGTTTTGAATCTTTTGGTGTGGCTGCTAAGATATGGTACTTAATCCTTATTTTTAAATTGTATTGGTACATATTTCACAAGTGAAGCATTAATTCATCTTGTACTCTATTAAACAACCCATGGACTATTTGGAAACAAGGAACAAATCCCGAAAATAGAATTGGACGCGAGCATGGGTTGTTGTATTTTTAGAGTCATTTAACTTTATTCTGATTGACAAGCCATGAAAAACAGTAGTGAATTTTAATGTTGTGTTATTATAGATAAATGAAATGATAGTATACCTCATACATACTAAGAGTTCTTATAAGGTTGAATATAGAAAACCTAGAGATGTGGGGGGATTTTGTAAGAATACACATTTGCTGGTCAAACTCTTCTAAAAGAGAAGAATGATGTCAAAATAGAATTATTAATATCTATTAGACATAGAATCTATAAAACAAGCCTAGATTCAGAAATGTCACCTTGATTCAAAAGGTGATGATCATGATGGTGGTAAGTTTCATTAAATGTCACACCCCAATTCTGCACTATTCAGAATGATGTGATGAACCGCTAATAAACTAACGGTTCAACCAGGATCTCAAATAGGCTATCCCCGCGTTATCCAAACTTATACACATCCGTAATCATAATCAGAGTAAATACACAATAGCGGAAATCTTATAAATAAATGAACTGAGAATCTATGTGATATTAAAATTTAAATAACAATTTATTCTGTATCAACCGAGACATAAGTAAATATCAATACAAGTCTTTAATAAATCCAAATAGAGAAACCTATAAAATATCTAATCAAATACACACGAGTTGCACTCGCAAGAGGAGTCGTGTGTATCCACTACAGCTTCAACTTCCATCACTGCCACTTCCCATATGCAGACGCATTCATATAGTCTTCAACGGTATAACCTGCATCATCAATTAAAAATATTCGACATCGAGGGGTGAGCACACATCACGGCTCAGTGAGTAGCCAAAACAATGCAACAACACATATGCATGCAAATCAATTTATATCTTTGGTCCGGTTTAAAGTTTACAGTATGTAATAGAAAAGTTTAGGTAGTCAAAGGTCGCGTTTATTGACCCTGCCTCTATACACGAGTGTGTGACGTTACCCGAAGATCACATTTATCATCAACTCACATGCACCCAACCATGAACATTATATAACAAAGGTTACGTTTATTGCTATATAGTGCCATACCAACACGTAAGCCCCTGTTAGCGAGGGCTGCAAACTGGGCTCGCAACTAACCAATCCTAATGCCAAAAAGTGTATCCAAGGCCTCACCCCAGCATCCCTCAGAATGTCCATAGAGATAGAGCTAAGGCCCCCCGATAGAGTCAGAGATTACAAGGACCAAGACCACCTCCCTTGATACTCTATGACATAATAATTCTGCTAAAGTAATGGCGATACGACGATACTAATGCACAAGATTTGAGTTAGAGATAGAGCTAAAGTGCTGCGACCCGCCAAAGGTTAACGTTTATTGATTTTCTCATCTCACCTCCCCTGATACTTGCTCGCATCAAGTACATCAACCACACACATACAAACACATGCCTATTCCTATGATCATCATCATCATCATCATCATGTTATAAATAATAAAGTAAATATGCATGCATAAGTAATAGAAATATTGGATGGCTTGCTGTATGCACATTACAAACATATTCGCATAGAATCACGCATAGCATAGGACTCAAGAAATAGAAAACAGTTTTTGTTATTAACCAATTTAGTTTGGAATTCTGGTTCCTCACCTTAGCTTGCTAATAGATACTTTTCTAAGCTTTATAATCACCTTTATATTGTTATTGTACTGCTAGAAGACCTAACAAAGTCGATAGAATTTAATTAGAATTTATTCGAAATTAAAAACCATTCTGTTAACTGAGGGTCGGAGGTAGGGTCGGAGTCCTGATCGACCCTGGGTGCGACCCTCCCCAGATTCTGAACTTCCCGAACACTGAGGGTCGATGGTCAGGAACACCTAGGGTCGGATGGTCATCGACCCTCGGTGCGACCCTCTGTGCACTTTGGTCCAATTCCCTCTCTTTGATCCATTCTTCGTGTTTGGGGTCCTATTGCTTGCTTTTACATTCCATTAAACATTCATTCCATGGTCTGGAACCTTGAATAATCCCTCTAAATAGTTTTCATGCATTCTCCCATGGTTTTCAATGAAAACCTAACCATAGATTGATGGTTTGGGTTTCTCCGAGATCACACTCTCAACAATAACTAACCCAAGGTCTGTAAAAACTCATGGAATTAGTATCCATACCTGAGAAGATTACTTTTCCTCTGAAATTCTTCTCATTTTTGCTAAGTTCTCTTCCTTGCATTTATTCTTCCTCTTTTCCTTCTCTTCTCTTTCTCTCAATTCAATTAGGGTTGTGAAAGGAGTGAAAGTGGTTAGGGACGTCCTTTAAATAGAGTAGGAACATCCTAAAATAAGTCCCTTTGAGATTTGGAAAGAATCCCAATCGAAAATTAGGAAGTTTCCTAATTTTATTTTCTTATGGCAACCGAGGGTCGATGGGAGGGTCGATGATCCCGTCGACCCTAGGGTCCTAAGCTGTCCGACCCTCCCTTCAAAACTGAGGGTCTGACTTTCTGTTTTGGGAGGTCCGACCCTGCTTAGCTGGGTATGCGACCCTTCCCCTATTTTAAGTGTTTTTGGGTCGATTTGATACCTGGGATCTCGATCTCCTTCACGCCCTTGGTCCATTTGACTCGACCATGACGGGTAAACCTGGTTCAAGGTGGTAAGACCGGGTTAGATTGACACGGGTCTTACTACTCCCCCCAACTTAAAATAATTTCATCCTTGAAATTGTACGTACCTTTTGAATCAAACAAGTGAGGGTATTGCTTCCGCATGGCATTTTCTTCTTCCCATGTAATTTCTTCCATGTCTCTACTTTTCCATGTGACCTTAACATAGTAGATATCTCTGTTGCATAGACGTTGAACCTTTCGACTAGTGATTTCTGTTGGTGTTACTTCAAATGTCAATTCATCAGTCAATTTCGATAAATCCACTGTCAAAACATGCGTTGGATCCTTGACATACTTCTTCAATAAGAAAATGTGAAATACATCATGCACACTTGACATAGATGGTGGTAGTGCTAACTGATAAGCTACTTTTCCACGCTTAGCTAGAATTTCATATGGTCCGACATATCTTGGACTTAGTTTCCCTTTCTGTCCGAACCTCTTCAATCCTCGCATAGGCGATACCTTCAAAAATACTTTATCACCTACATCGAACTCTAGATCTCTTCGTCGAGTATCGGCATATTGCTTCTGACGGTTCTGAGCCGTTCTCACTCTTTCCTTGATAACGTCGACCACTCGACAAGCCTCTTCAACAAATTCCGGTCCAACAATACTACGTTCTCCAACTTCATTCCAAAACAAAGGAGTTCGACACTTCCTACCATACAGTGCTTCATAAGGTAACATCTGTATAGTATTCTGATAGCTATTGTTATAAGCGAACTCGATCAATGGCAACTTTTCGTCCCATGATCCTTTGTAATCAATTACACATGCTCGTAGCATATCTTCTAGAATCTGGATTGTACGCTCCGACTGTCCATCTGTCTGTAGGTGGAATGCAGTACGGAACTTCAACATTGTACCCATAGCCTTTTGCAATCCTTCCCAAAACTTGGAAGTAAATCGTGCATCTCTATCGGACACAATGCTTTCTGGAACACCATGTAATCGAACAATATTATCCACATACAGCTTCGCTAACCTTTCCAGTGTATACTGAGGTCGTATAGGTATGAAGCGGGCTGTTTTAGTCAGACGGTCCACAATCACCCAAACTGCGTCAACTACTCGAGGAGTCAATGGTAGCCCTGTGACGAAGTCCATAGTGATGCAGTCCCATTTCCATGCTGGTTCCGGTAATGGCTGCAACAGTCCTACGGGTCTTTGTCATTCATTCTTTACTTTCTGACAATTTAGGCATTGAGACACGAACTTGGCTACATCTGCTTTCATTCCCCTCCACCAATATAGTTTCTTCAGATCATGATACATTTTTGTACTTCCAGGATGTATCGAATAGATGGTGGTATGGGCTTCTTTCATCAGTCGGTATCTAATGTCCATACTTTCTGTTTCAGGTACACATATTCTTCCTTTGTATTTCAGTACTTTCTCGTCATCCAAGGTGAACTCAGGGTTGGTCCTACCTTTCTCAATATCTTCTTGTACTGTTCTCAGATAAGGATCTGCTTTGATAGCTGTCTTCACTTCATCCACTATATTCGGTATAATCTTCAATGCCGCAAACATATTCGAAAACCGATGAATAAACCCTTGGTCGGCTGATTCATCCGTTGTATCTATCACATACTGCTCGTTGCCGTGATTAAATACCATTCTGGTAGTACACGTTGCTGCAGTTGTGCTAACTTCTCCTTGCGATTTTATCATTGCTTTTCTGCTTAACGCATCCGCTACTACGTTCGCTTTTCCCAGATGATACTGGATATCACAATCATAGTCTTTCAATAGTTCCAGCCATCTTCTTTGTCTCATATTCAACTCCTTCTGATTAAATAAATAAGTAAGACTTTTATGGTCCGACTTAATCTGAAATTTCTCTCCGTATAGATAATGTCCATATCTTGACAGCATGTACTACTGCCGCTAGCTCCAGATCATGAGTGGGATAATTTTTCCCATGTACCTTTAACTGTCTTGAAGCATAAGCAATTACTTGCTCTCCTTGCATAAGCACACATCCTAGGCCCAGTCCCGACGCATCAGTGTATAAAGTAAATGTCTGTCCTGGAACGGGAATAGTCAAAATCGGGGCGGATATCAATCTGGTCTTCAGTGTTTGGAAACTCTTCTCACATTTGTCGGTCCACACAAACTTTTCACCTTTCTTAGTCAAACTGGTGAGAGGTACGACAATCCGAGAATAGTCTTCTACGAATCTCCGATAATAACCAGCTGCCCCAGAAAACTTTTAATTTCTGAAACGCTCTTTGGTGCTTCCCACTTCACAATAGCCTCGATCTTCCTAGGGTCTACTTTGATTCCTTCAGCGGATACTACATGGCCTAGAAATGCGACTTCACTTAGCCAAAACTCACACTTTGAAAATTTGGCATACAGCTTCTCTTTCCTTAAACGATGTAGGGCTGCGTTTAGGTTCTTGATATGGGTTTCCTTGTCCTTGGAATATACCAATATGTCATCAATAAATACTATAACCGACGTATCCAATATATCGTGGAAAACTTGGTTCATAAGTTCCATGAACGTTGCCGGTGCATTAGTTAATCTGAAAGACATAACCAAAAATTCATAATGTCCATACTGGTCTTGAATGCTGTCTTTGAAATATCACCTTCTTTAATCTTCAGCTGATGATAGCCTGATCAAAGATCGATCTTAGAAAATACTCTTGCTCCTTGTAACTGATCGAACAAGTCATCGATCCGAGGTAGTGGATATCGATTCTTGATTGTCAGTTTATTCAACTCCCATGAGTCGATGCATAATCGAACGCTACCATCCTTCTTCTTTACGAACAACACCGGTACCCCCCATGGTGATATACTAGGTCGAATATAACCCTAGTCCAGTAGTTCTTGTAGTTGCACTTTCAGTTCCTTCAATTCCGTAGGAGCCATTCTATAGGGTGCTTTTGATACGGGTGCGGCTCCAGGTACAAGGTCTATCACAAACTCTGTGGCTCGGTCGGGTGGTAATCCGGGTAGTTCCTCCGAAAATACGTCAGGATAGTCCCGCACGACATCAAGATCTTCCATTCGTGGCGCGTCCTTGGTTAGGTCGACCACGGATACTAGATACCCGATTCCCCCTTTCTCAAGGCACTTCTTAGCCTTTAGTGCTGAAAGTATGAGCTTGCGCCTCCGGGGAAGTTTGGTTCCCGAGAAACTTAATTCTGCTCCTTCTTTGTCCTTGAACGTTAGCTTCTTTTCGGCGCATAATAGATTTACAGAATGCCTAGCTAATCAGTCCATTCCCAAGATGACATCAAAGTCTGCCATCTCAAGTTGTATCAAGGTTGCATCTAAGGTTTTCTCGCCGTGAACTGGACATGGTCCATAACCTTTCTCTAGTTCTACTTCTAACCCCATCGGTGACCGTACAAGTAATTTGTAGTCTAATGTTTTGATGAGTAATTTCGTCTTCTTTTCAAAAGACACATATATAAATGAATGAGTAGCTCCGGAATCGAAGAGTACTCTGGCGGGTACGCCATTTATAGGTACAATACCTATGATTTATCTTAGTCTACATGCTCATCCATGTAATTATAACTTTAAAAAAAAGTTTCAGTCATACCTGTGACCACATCGGGTGATGCGGCCGCATCCTCGGACGTAACAGCATATACCCGTCCCTGATGGAATTGCTTCTTGGGCTTAGGGCACTCCCTTGCCATATGTCCCGGCTGGTTGCAGTTAAAACACTTCAGGACTTCAGAATTTGGCTTTGGCTAAGGTTGAGCTGCTGGAGTAGTCTTGGTTGCAGCAGTAAAATTCTGAGGACGGAAAGGCTTATATGTCTTGTTATTGCCTCCGTTGTAAGAATTTCCGGCTGGCCTTTTGATGCCTCTGTTTTGAGTAAAATAACTCTCCTTCTGGCTCGATTCTATAACTCGAGCAATGTAGACAGCTTAATTATAAATCCTCTTTTCTAAGCCCAGAACATGTTCTCTGATGTTTCCTCTCAGTCCCGTGACAAACCTACGGGTTTTGGTTTCTTCTTCTTGTATACTCAGTGGTGCGAAGAAAAACAGCTCTTCATAACGCTATTGGTACGCATCTACTGACATCTGTCCCTGATAAAGACTCAGGAACTCCTTTTCCATCGAATCTCTGAAGCTCCGTCGAAAATATTTCTCAAAGAAGGCTTCTTTATATATAGCCCATGTCAGTAGGGCATGCTTGGTCAGTAGATATGCCTTCGTGGATTTCCACCAATGATGTGCGTCGCCCTTGAGCATGAAGGTGGCGCATAGTACTTTCTCTTCCTCTGTGATAGTCATCATGAGGAAATTTATCTCCATCTCGTCTATCCAGTGGGCTGGCCACAATGGATCAGACGGTTTGCCGTTGAATTCCTTGGGTTTCATCTTCAAAAATCTCTCCACTAGTCGGGAGTGGTCCAATTGATTTTGGGGGTTTGCCCCAAACATATGGGGTGAATACTGGTAATTCCCTTGAGCTGCTTCCGGTACCTGCACTGGAATCTGTGTAGCCGGTTGTTGAGGTGTCTGAGGAGCTAGGTGGTTACCCACCGATGCTGCACTGGCTTGTCCTGTGTGCATGGGTGCAGCCTGAGTGGCTTGAAACATAATTCCCATGGCAACCTGCATCTAAGCCTGCGCGTGTTGCATCTGGTGCAGCTGTTGTGCCAGATTCATCACCACGGTTGTTAGCTCTGGTGGTGGAGGTGGCAAATTTATAGGGTTTGCCTGTTCTGGATTACCCGATGCATAATTATTCTCTTGACTAGTCTCCTCCACGGGTGGTGGTGGTGGGACTGCATTTCGGGTCTGTCAAGGTGACCCTACGTCCAGACATAATTTTTTTCTGTGATTGGTGGTGCCTAAAAATCATCAAAATAGGTGAGAAGTCATTTATATTTCATGTAGGCACGCTAACCAATAATCAATTCCAATTCTAGCTCATTTTATAAAAAAATACTGTCTTTCTATGCAGGGTCGATGGTGAGGGTCGATAATATGTCCGACCCTTGGTATCCGACCCTGGGAATGACCTGTTCTTCCCGAGAGCTGAGGGTCGATGGGTATCCGACCCTCAGTTCCGACCCTTGATTTTCTGTCAGATTCCCGAGAGCCGAGGGTCGATGCGAGGGTCGATTCGAGGGTCGATTGTTCTAGTCGAATTGTCCGACCCTCGGACCAAAAATCAGATTTTTAAGATCCGATTCTGGGTCATTTCTTATTATTTCCCACCCGTTTCGACTCGCCTCTCCACTCTGAGTTGCTACAGTGCTACTCCCCTATTGTTGGTCGATTTTATTCCGAATTTCGATGTCCACTTCATCCCTACAGGTATGTCTTCCCATTTTTACCTGTTTTTAGGTTTCCATTTCTAGGTTTTCGCACATTTAACTTGTATTTTCCAAATTAAACTTTTTCCAACCGTAAAAATTCAATTTTTATTGGGGGCTTTTGTTATTGGTGTCTCGAGGAAAGAAAGCCCTCAAAATTTTTTGAGTTTCATCGGTTGGTTATCGAGAAACTTGAAATTTTCTCTTTTTGCCCTAATTTTTTGACATTTTCGATTTTTCTTGAATTTCTTCAAATTGGACTTCGTCAGTTAAAATTTCCTACTGTATGTGGGTTGTAGGATGTATTTTAACCTACGTAAGTTCTCATGCCCACTTGTATGGTGAGGAATGGGGCTTTATGGTCAACTTACGTCGTTATTAAATCAATTTTGGATTTTTATCCCATAATTTCTTTATTTTTCCTTCCCCTTCTTGTTTTGCAGATACCATGGCTCATACCAAGGTACCCAAAGTTCGTGATCCCCTTCGCTTCCGTTCTAATGAAGCCGAGGCACGGTATGCTGACTTTGCCCGTAAGAAGGTTGAGGGTGGTCGTATGGTGAACTTGGCTGAGTTAGCCGTGTTCAACGTAGAGGGAGCCTTTGGTGACATGGGATGGCTTCCTGTCATCACCTACGATGCGTGCACATGTCTGGATTTGGTGTGCCAGTTCTATTGTAATCTCTAGGTGGTGGTGAATTACAATGACGTTGAGCATGGTTAGGAGTTGCGCATCACCAGCTAGGTCAACGGGGTAGATATTTCTTTCGACTTTCGACAGCTAGCCGACTTGTTGGGCATTCCTTATGATGGCCCCATGGTGTACTGTGCGCCTGGAGAGCCCCAGTTTGTTGAGATGGAGATGAGGGCAGAGATCGACAATCAGTTGCTCCGTCCTGATCGATGGCAGATGAGAGCTTGTTATTTGCGTCCAGCTCCACGGGTCTTCTGTAAGATTATCCAGCATAAGCTGATCCCGCAGAGTGGGCACTATGAGAGGGTTTCTCAGCTGACCCAGTTCCTTATATACAGTATATGCACTCACCAGCCCGTCTGCCTTCCATACATCATCATGCGGACTATGATTAGTGCTACATTGTCCAGTCATAGGGGTAATCTACCCTATGGACGCATGATTACAGTGCTACTGACCCGTCTAGGGGTTGACCTGGTAGATGAGAAGATCTAGGAGAAGACCTTCTCATCGCCTCTAGATTGGGAGGCAATCTGCAAGATGGGTATGCGGGATGCCCAAGTTAGTGATGAGGAGAGGAACGCGATGGTGCGCCCTCACACTCGTATCGAGATGGATGATGCTGAGGCTGCTGCTGCCGCCGCTAGAGCTCGTGTGGATCCTGTCGACGATGATGACCGTATGTATATGGATGTCGACTCGATACCACCGCCTTCACCCACACATGCGGCTGGTGTTGGTACTTCTTCTGCGGCGGATCCTATACCTGAGGCTGGTCCTTCGCATGCGGCTGGTCCTTCACTCCCACCTTCTGACATGATGGAGATGCTGCAGGAGATCAGGGAGGCTCAGCGCAGATCTGATCTGAGGATGGAGGAGTTGCTATACGCTCAGCGTATGAGGGTGGATGAGCTGTTATCAGTCCAGCGGACGACTGATAGGAGGGTAGCCGATCTTGCAGCTAGTCTCCAGACGACCTAGACCCAGGTGGCTTGGTTGACTAGGGTCTATGCTGAGGACTATGACCAAGATCGTGAGGCCCCACCTCCTCCTTCGCCTCCAGCTTCTTGATTGTACTTTATTTTCATGTACTACAGAGTAACTGTCCGGGTTGTGGACTGTACTCTGCTTTAGTTATGTATATACATTTTGTTTCTATCACTCATTGTATGTAACTTGTTTCCCCTTTAATAGATGCATTATTCTCTTTTTAAATTTGGTCTCAATCATCACTTGTGCTTACAGTTTGTTTATATTACTATTTTTACTTTTATCCTATCTCAGTTCACAATTGTCTTGAATGTATGTTAGTTCGGCGGGCAAGGCCTGAGACGCTCTGATACCAAGTTGTCACACCCCAATTCTGCACTATTCAGAATGATGTGATGAACCGCTAATAAACCAACAGTTCAACCAGGATCTCAAATAGGCTATCCCCGCGTTATCCAAACTTACACACATCCGTAATCATAATCAGAGTAAATACACAATAGCGAAAATCATATAAATAAATGAACTGAGAATCTATGTGATATTAAAATTTAAATAACAATTTATTCTGTATCAATCGAGACATAAGTAAATATCAATACAAGTCTTTAATAAATCTAAATAGAGAAACCTATAAAATATCTAATCAAATACACACGAGTTGCACTCGCAATAGGAGTCGTGTGTATCCACTTCAGCTTCAACTTCCATCGCTATCACGTTCCCGTACGCAGATGCATTCATATAGTCTTCAACGGTATAACCTGCATCATCAACTAAAAATATTCGACGTCGAGGGGTGAGCACACATCACGGCTCAGTGAGTAGCCAAAACAATGCAACAACACATATGCATGCAAATCAATTTATATCCTTGGTCCGGTTTAAAGTTTGCAGTATGTAATAGAAAGGTTTAGGTAGTCAAAGGTCCCGTTTATTGACCCCACCTCTATACACGAGTGTGTGACGTTACCTAAGGATTACGTTTATCGTCAACTCACATGCACCCAACCATGAACATTATATAACAAAGGTTACGTTTGTTGCTATATAGTGCCATACCAACACGTAAACCCCTGTTAGCGAGGGCTGCAAACTGGGCTCGCAACTAACCAATCCTAATGCCAAAAAGTGTATCCAAGGCCTCACCCCAGCATCCCTCAGAATGTCCATAGAGATAGAGCTAAGGCCCCCCGGTAGAGTCAAAGACTACAAGGACCGAGACCACCTCCCCTGATACTCTACGACATAATAGTTCTGCTAAAGTAATGGCGTTACGACGATGCTAATGCACAAGACTTGAGTTAGAGATAGAGCTAAAAAGCTGTGACCCGCCAAAGGTTAACGTTTATTGACGTTCTCATCACACCTCCCCTGATACTCGCTCGCATTAAGTACATCAACCACATACATACAAACACATGCCTATTCCTATCATCATCATCATCATCATCATCATGTTATAAACAATAAAGTAAATATGCATGCATAAGTAATAGAAATATTGGATGGCATGCTGTATGCACATTACAAACATATTCGCATAGAATCACGCATAGCATAGGACTCAAGAAATAGAAAACAGTTTTTGTTATTAACCAATTTAGTTTGGAGTTCTGGTTCCTCACCTTAGCTTGCTAATAGATACTTTTCCAAGCTTTATAATCACCTTTATATCTGACTCTGCCAGGGGGCTTTAGCCCTATCTCTATGGATGTATTGAGGGATGCTGGGGTGAGGCCTTGGATACACTGATTGGCATTGGGATTGGTTAGTTCCGAGCCCAGTTTGCAAGCCCTCACCAGCAGGGGCTTACGTGTTGGTATGGGCAACCGGTACAGCCATGCCGTTTTCATGGGGTGTATATTGTCCCTGGTGGGTGCATGTGGGATGACAGTGCCGATATTCTTTGGGTGGATTCACACACTCGTGTATAGTGGTGAGGCGGCCACCGATCCTTTCTATATCACATTGCAAACTTATAAACCAGACGAAAGATATGAATTGAGTGCATGCATATGTTTGTTGCATTGTTTTGTTTGCTCACTGAGCCATGATGTGTGTTCACCCTCTCGACGTCGAATATTTTTAGTTGATGATGCTGGTACTATAGTTGCAGATTATATAAATGATCCGGTGTATGCGCGTGTTGCTACAATGGAAGCTGAAGCCTTAGAGGATGCGCATGATCCCTCATGCGAGTGCAACTCATGCGTATTCGATTAGGATTTTATTTGGATTTATAAAAAGATGTAATTGATATTTTATTTACTTATGTCTCAGTTGATACAACAATAATTTGATATTTTAAGTATGATTATTACATTTAGGATGCTCAGTTCATTTACTATAAGACTTCCGCTATTGTGTATTTATTCTGATTATGGTTGTGGATGTGCATGGTTTTATTTTTAATGGATATCGCCTATTAGAGATCCTGGTTGAACCGTTTGTTTGTAGCGGTTCATCACACAGTTCTGAATGGTACAGAATTAGGGTGTGACAGACAGCGTTGCCTGATTTGATTGACAAGGAAGTTGAAGTATATGTTGATGCTACGATTGTGAAATCACTTACCAGAGAGGACCATATCACAGCTCTAAGGAAATTCTTTGAGAGGATCAAGCAATATATGCTTAGGCTTAACCCTCAGAAGTGTGCATTTGGAGGAACATCATGAAAAATGCTAGGCTTCATGGTTAGTCAAAGGGGGCTTGAAATAGACCCGACCAAGATAAAAGGCATATCAGAGAAGCCACGTCCCAAAATAGGGAAAGCGATAAGAAGTTTTATGGGAAGGCTCCAGTACATCACACCTTACGGCAACATGTGATCCGATCTTCAAGTTATGAAGGAAGAATTAACCCAAGGTGTGGAACCATCAGTGTCAGTTGGCTTTTGACATGTTCAAGACTTATCTACCAAATCCACCAGTATTGGCTCCACCTATTCCTGGAAGGCCATTGCTCCTTTACATATCAGTGTTAGAAGATTTCTTGAGGTCAATGATAGCCCAACATGATGACGATGAACGTACAGAAAAAGAAATATATTACTTGAGCAAGAAATTTACAGGCTACGAGTTAAACTATACACCCTTGGAGAAGATATATGCGACTCTACTCTGGGTAACTAAAAGGTTGAGACATTACATGTTATCGTACCTTGTCATATTCATTTCAAGGATGGACCCATTGAAGTATCTGTTTGAGAAGCCAGCGTTGACTGGAAGACTGGCTCGATGGCTACAATTGTTGTCTAAATTTGATATTACATATTTCACACAGAAATCCATCAAGGGAAGTGCAATTGCAGAGCATTTGTCCGCCCATCCAGTCAAAGATAATCTTAGAAACTTAGAAGCTGTATTCCCTGATGAAGAGGTTCACATGGCCGAAGAGGAAAAAAAAGAAGATACATGGATGATGTTCTTTGACGGAGCCGCCAACCATAGAGGGTGCGGAGCTGGGGGTATTACTTATATATTCAGAAAGGGAATTTGTTCCATTCTAGCACCAATTATAGTTCGAGTGTACAAACAATACTACGGAATATGAAGCTTGCATCATGGGGCTCAAAGCTCCACTTGCAATAGGCATCAAGAAGTTAAAAGTGTATGGGGATTCGTCCATTGTCATTTACCAAGTTAGAGAAGATTGAAAAACCAAGGATGAAAGATTGATACCTTATCAACAACATGCAATTAATCTGGCTCAAAGTTTCATAGGAATAGAGTTTGACTATTCCCCAAGGGACACAAACAAATACACTGACACATTGGCCACCTTGGCTTCAATGATCAGTGGTGATCCTGTCGAACACATAAGACCCTTGATGATAGAAAGAAGAAGGCAGCCGGCCTATGCAGAAGTTGATGCATTGACAGTTGATGGAAGGCCTTGGTTTGCACCCATAGTAGACTTTATTAAATAAGGTAAATACCTTGTAGATGCTACAGTAGGAGAGAAGAAAACACTGAGATGATATGCTTAACAGTTCATCCTCTGCAAAGATATCCTATACAAGAGATAATATGATGGGGTACAACTGGTCTGTGTCGATGAAGAGCAAACACAAACCGTCATTGAATAAATACATCAAGGAGTCTATGGACTGCACATGAATGCTAGGATGCTTGCAAAGAAAATCTTGAGAATGGGATACTATTCGAACACAATAGAAACTGATTACACGGAGTTCGTGAAGAAGTGCCACAAATGCCAGATCTTCTCCAACCTGATACATGTACCACCTATAGAATTGCACACTCTCAGTTTACCTTAGCCATTCTCAACTTGGGGAATAGATGTGATCGAAAAGATTCACCCAAAAGCATCAAAGGGACACAAGTTCATCTTAGTAGTCATCGACCATTTTACCATGTGGGTTAAAGCTCAGTCATATGCTAAACTCACTGCAAATAAAGTGGCCAAGTTCCTCCAAGAGCATATCATCTGTTTGCATGGGAAGCCTCATGCTATAATCTCAGATCAAGGTCAATACTTTAGAGGATAGGTACAAGATCTGTGTGAGAAGTTTAACATCCAAAGGCACCTTTGTTCCCCTTATCGTCTGTAGACAAATGGATCATAGAGGCCACCAACAAGAATGTCAAGGTCATCCTCCAGAAAATGGTAGAATCTCATGGTGGCTGGGCAGACAGGCTGCCATGTGCATTATGGGCATACTGAACTTCTATAAGGACATCTACTGGAGCAATGCCTTCCTCTTTAATATATGGCATGGAAGAGTACTCCCAGTAGAAATGGAAGTGCCATCACTGAGAATCCTAATGGAGTCCAAAATCCCTGAAGCTGAATGGTTCAGATCTCGTTATGAAGAGTTGAACCTCATTGATGAAAAAAGAATGAAAGCGAGTGACAATGCAAAGAAGTGCCAACAAAGAATGGCCACCACTTTTAATAAATAGTCTGTATTCGTCACTTGTTAGTTGGATATCTAGTACTGAAGGAGCAAAGAGAGCCTATCCATGACCCTAGGGGTAAATTTTGTCCAAACTAGAGTGAACCATTTATAGTGAAAGAAATCCTACCTGGAAAGGCAGTTCGGTTGATAGATTTGGATGGTGAAGAGTTACAATACCTGTGCAACCTTGATCAAGTGAAACAATATCATGTCTAGCCTCTGTACTCTTCCAAAAAAAAAAAAAAAAAAACCTGGAGAGTGGAATTGCTCTTTGAAAGCCAACAATGAAATGACATTTGGAGCACTTTACAATAGATTGGGTTGGATTCTCCAAAGAGGCTACTACACCCAACCACTCAGGAATGCTTTCATCATCTTGTCATAATTAAAGGAAGAACTTCCTGCTTTCTGGCTAAGCTCTTTCATCCATTCATCTATCCAATGGATTTCCCAAGAGTCGCATATCGAGCCCATCTTTCACATCTTTTGATATCGACCCTAGTGGGCATGTCAATCTAAAAATAATGATAATGATGAATCTGGCTAAAACTCTTATCTATCGTTCATTACATTCAACGGCGTCCAAAGATTCCAAAGAGCCTTCCTTTTCAAGCCCATAAAATGGTATATCTTCGGAGGGATTGACCATTCTACATAAACAACCAAAAGATCCTCCTGATGGGAAACTCATTTGCATAGCTTCTTGTCAGCTGAGTTTGGCCTTCGTCCTCGCTCACCTGTCATTGATTTAGAAACTTAGGCCCAGACAAAGTCATGCATATGCACATATTTCACGCACAACTTACTAAGGTTTTCAATGTATCTAACAATTATAGTGTAAGAAAGTTTTAATGATTACCATAATAAATCTGTTGTAGGTCGGGATCTTCTACAGGTCAACTTTGGTGAGCACCCTAGGTCATTTACTCGTCAAACAACATGGTGAAGATGGATAGAGCATTAAAGAATTAGAGTTGGCATATGGAATTCACTGAAAATCATTTATTCTTAGAGAAGATTCACTTGGACGTCCTCCTCCAACTGATGACAGTAAAATTGTGCCCATGTTTACTAAAAGTAGCTATTCATTGCTGGGATCTAATAGCTCATGTAATTAGGTTTGGTGAAGCCGAATTGTGCCTTACTATTGAAGAATTCAGAGCATGTCTCCTTCATCCACCAAAAAGAAAAATGTTTAGACATCCCCTAAGAGAGATTATAAGCAAAGAATAAGAGACTTCTTCATCTAGAATGAAGAAGAAGCAAGACTATTCATTCAAGACCAAAGATTGAAATTGCAACCCATGATAGATAACTATGCATGGAAAGAACCTGAAGGTGATGAAGTAAAAACATGGAGGAGACGAGTCTATCTATATTGCATCGTTGCTCGAACATTACTGTAGAGTCAAGATGCTATAGGATCTCCTATTATTATTGATCTCATCGGACATGCAGAGCATCAAGGAGACATCGTACCTATAGTGTTAGTAAAGACTGTGAGGGGACTAGATCTTGTTGCAAATCTACAAGGCAGGTGTCACTTAGAGAAGTTCAATGGTTCATTATACTTGCTTCAAATCTAGTTAGTTGAATGGTTGGGTCTGGTAGAGGAACTCGAAGCACCATGTCTTGATCGTTATCATCTAGTAAAGAGGGCAGATCCTACTGTATATCAAGTTGACATCGATTGGCTGTCACGTCTTAAGAAAATGAATATTTCAAGCATCAGATGGAAATGTAGTTGGTGGAATGTAGAGAAAGTTATCACACACACCCCAGACAGTGTAGATATTCAGATCATGGGTTTGACACACACTTCATTTTATTAACCTGCAAGGTTATTCCATCAATATGGGGCATTGAGAGACATCAACAAGAAGGGAACAGGTTTTGCAGCACCTAATGTCACACCCCAAATCTGGACCAGCGGTGTGATGAACCATCAAGAAAACTAATGGTTAACCAGGATCTCATGTCACACCCCAATTCTGCACTATTCAGAATGGTGTGATGAACCGCTAGCATACCAACGGTTCAACCAGGATCTTGAGTAGACTATATCCATTTTATCTAAAACTCATACATCCACATTCATAATCAGAGTAAAATACACAATAGTGGAAGTCTTATAGTAAAACAAACTGATAAATCTAGATGTGATAATCATATTTAAGTAGCAAATTATTCTGTATCAACTAAGACATAAATAAATATCAATTACATGTCTTTACTAAATCCAAATAGTTAAAATAAAATCTAATCAAATACGCATGAGTTGCACTCGCAAGAGGAGTCATGCGTATCCACTTCGTCTTCAACTTCCATCGCCGCCATGTGCCCGTACACTAGAGCGTTGACAAAATCTTCAACGGTAGTACCTGCATCATCAACTAAAAATATTCAACGTCGAGAGGGTTAGCACACATCATGGCTCAGTGAGCAAACAAAACAATGCAACAATACATATGCATGCATTCACTTCATATCTTTGGTCTGGTTGAAAGTTTGCAATATGCAATAGAAATGGTTAGAGGTCAAAGGTTAACGTTTATTGACCCCTCCTCTATACACAGGGTTTGGAAACCTGCTCAAAGGTTAACGTTTATTGTCATCCCCATCCACCCTACCATGAACATTGTACAATAAAGGTTAACGTTTATTGTTGTACAGTGTCATACCAACATGTAAGCCCCTGCTGGCGAGGGCTTACAAGCTGGGCTTGCAACTAACCAATCCTAATGCCAAACAGTGTATCCAAGGCCTCACCCCAGCATCCCTCAGAACACCCATAGAGATAGAGCTAAGGCCCCCCGGTAGAGTCAGAGACTACAAGGACCGAGACCACCTCCCCTGATACTCTATGACGTAATAGTTCTGCTAAAGTAACAGCGATACGACGATGCTAATGCACAAGACTTGAGTTAGAGATAGAGCTAGAGTGCTGAGGCCCAGCCTACGACACCTCCCCTGATACTCGCTCACATCAAGCACACCAACCACACACATACATCCACATGCCTATTCCTATCATCATCATCATCATGTATAAACAAGAATTAAATATGCATGAACAGTAATATTAGAAATATTGGATGACATGTTGATGCACATAACAATCATACACGCATAAAATCAATCATGGCATTGGACTCAAAAGCAAAATAGTTTATTATTAACCAATTAGTTTAGGTCTTGTTCCCTCACCTTTACTTGATCGTAAGTCCTCTTTCAAGCTTTAAGACCCAACTATATATCGATATTATATCACTATAAAACCTAACCAAGTCGATAGAATTTAATTAGAATTAATTCAGACTTTAAAAAGCATGCTGCTAACTGGGGGTCGATGCTAGGGTCGGAGGTTTGATCGACCCTGGGTGTGACCACCCCTATTCTGGACTTCTCGAACACTGGGGGTCGATGCTCAGGGTCTGGTAGGGTCGATTGGCCATCGACCCCCATGCGACCCCCTGTAGGTTTTGTCAATTTTTCTTCCTTCAGTCCATTCTTCGTGTTTGGGGTCCTATGGTTTGCCCCTATAGTCTATTCCACGCATGTTCTATGGCCTAGAACCGTGGTTCATTCACCTATATGGCTTTCATGATTTCCCCCATGGTTTTCCATGAAAACCCTAACCATGGGTGGATGATTTTGATTCCTCCTAGATCATTCCCTCTTCTCTATCTATTCTAAGGTCTGTAGAATTACATGGAGTTGGTATCCTTACATGATAATTAGGCTTGTTTCTCTGAAGCCTTCTCCTTGATCTTCTTCTCAACTTTCCTTCTCTTCTCTTCTCTTTCTCCTTCTCTTTCTCTTAATCCAATTAGGATTCTAAAAGGAGTGAAAGAGGCTTAGGGACATCCTATTTATTGAGTAGAAACTTCTAAAATAAGTCCCATTGAGATTAGGAAAGAATCCCATTGAAATTAGGAAAGTTTCCTAATTTTTGGTTCGAGCTATTTTTACCGACTACTGGGGGTCGATAGGGGGGTCGGAGAACCCGTCAACCCCTGGTCCTTAAAATGCCCGACCCCCCATGTAAAACTGGGGGTCTGACATTTTTTACTGGGGGGGTCCGACCCTCCCTTGTTGGGTATGCGACCCTCCCCTTATTTTGAGTATTTTTGGGTCAGTTTAATACCTGGGATCGTGATCTCCTTCACGCACGTGATCCATTTGGTTCGACCATGATGGGTAGACCTGGTTCAAGGTGGTAAGACCGGATTAGTTTGATACGTGTCTTACAACTCCCCCCTATTTATCAAAATTTCATCCCCAAAATTGTTCATACCTTCTGAGTCGAATAAATGAGGGTATTGCTTTCGCATAGAATTCTCTTCTTCCCATGTAATTTCTTCCATGTCTTTACTTCTCCAAGTGACCTTAACATAAAAGATATCTCGATTGCGTAGTCGTTGAACCTTTTGGCTGGTGAATTCAGTTGGTGTTACTTCAAATGTCAAATCATCAGTCAAATCAGGCAGATCTACTGTCAGAACGTGCGTTGGTCTTTGACATACTTCTTCAATAAGGAAATATGAAATACATCATGCACACTTGACATAGAAGGTGGTAGTGCTAACTGGTAAGCCTCTTTTCCACGTTTGGCTAAGATCTCATATGGCCCGACACATATTAGACTTAGTTTCCCCTTATGTTCGAACCGTTTCTGACCTCGCATAGGCGATACCTTTAAGAATACTTTATCACCCACGACGAACTCAAGATCTCTGCGTCGAGTATCTGCATATTGCTTCTGACGATTCTGTGCTGTTCTCACTCTTTCCTTGATAATGTCAACCACTCGACAAGTCTCCTCAATAAATTCTGGTCCAACGAGACTACGTTCCCCAACTTCATTCCAAAATAAAGGAGTTCAACACTTTCTGCCATATAGTGCTGCATAGGGTGACATCTGTATAGTAGCCTGATAGCTATTGTTATAAGCGAACCCGATCAGTGGTAACTTTTCATCCCATGATCCTTTAAAATGAATTACACATGCTCGTAGCATATCTTCTAGAATCTGAATTGTACACTCTGAATGTCCATCTGTCTGTGGATGGAATGCAATACTAAACTTCAATGTTGTACCCATAGCCTTTTGCAATCCTTCCAAAAACTTGGAAGTAAATCATGGATTTCTGTCAGACACAATGCTCTCTAGTACACCGTGTAATCGAACAATATTATCCACATACAGCTTTGCTAACCTCTCTACTGTATACTGAGGTCGTATCGGTATAAAGCGAGCTGTTTTAGTCAGGCGGTCTACAATCACCCAAACTGCGTCAACTACTCGAGGAGTCAATGGTAACCCTGTGACGAAGTCCATAGTGATGCAGTCCCATTTCCATGCTGGTTCCGGTAACGACTGTAACAGTCTTGCGGGTCTTTGTCGTTCAGCCTTTACTTTCCGACAATTTAGGCACTGAGACACGAACATAGCTATGTTTGCTTTCATTCCTCTCCACCAATATAATTTTTTTAGATCATGATACATTTTTGTACTTCCCGGGTGTATTGAATAGTTGGTGGTATGGACTTCTTTCATCAGTCGGTGTCTAATGTCCACACTTTCTATTTCGGGTACACATATTATTCCTTTGTACTTCAATACCTTCTCTTCGTCCAAGGTGAACTCAGGGTTAGTTATACCTTTTTCGATGTCTTCTTGTACCGTTCTCAGGTAAGGGTCTAATTTGATAGCTGTCTTCACTTCATCAATTATATCCGGTATAATCTTCAATGCAGCGAACATATTGGAAAACCGATTAATGAACCCTTGGTTGGCTGATCCATCCGTTGTATCTATCACATATTGCTCATTGCCGTGATTAAATACCGTTCCAGTAGTACACATTGCTGCAGTTGTGCTCACCTCTCCTTGAGATTTTATCATTGCCTTTCTGCTCAACGCATCCGCTACTACATTAGCTTTCCCCAGATGATACTGGATATCACAATCATAGTCTTTCAATAGTTCCAGCCATCTTCTTTGTCTCATATTCAACTCCTTTTGATTAAATAGATAAGTAAGACTTTTGTGGTCTGATTTAATCTGAAACTTATCCCCATATAGCTAATGTCTCCATATCTTGATAGCATGTACTACTGCCGCTAAGTCCAAATCATGACTGGGATAAATTTTCTAATGTGTCTTTAACTGTCTTGAGGCATAAGCAATTACTTGTTCTCCTTGCATAAGCACACATCCTAATCCCAATCCTGACGCATCGGTGTACAAGATAAATGGCTGTCTTGGAACCGGAATAGTCAAAATCGGAGCGGATATCAATCTGGTCTTCAAGGTTTGGAAGCTCTTCTCGCATTTATTCGTCTACACAAACTTTTCACCTTTCTAAGTCAGACTGGTGAGAGGTACGGTAATTCGGGAATAGTCTTCCACAAACCGCCGATAATAACCAGCTAGACCCAGAAAACTTCTAATTTCTGCAACGCTCTTTGGTGCTTCCCACATTACAATAGCCTCGACCTTGCTGGGATCCACTTTGATTCCTTCAGCGGATACTACATGGCCTAGGAAGGTGACTTCACTTAGCCAAAACTCACACTTGGTAAATTTGGAAAACAACTTCTCTTTCCTTAAACGCTATAGAGTGGCGTTTAGATTCTTAATATGGGTTTCCTTGTCCTTGGAATATACCAATATATCATCAATAAATACAATAACTGACGTATCCAACATATTGTGGAAAACCCGGTTCATATGTTCCATGAAAGTTGCTGGTGCGTTTGTTAATCTAAAAGACACGACCAAGAATTCATAATGTCCATATCTGGTCCTAAAAGCTATCTTAGGAATATCACCATCTTTAACCTTCAACTGATGGTAGCCTGTCCGAAGATCAATCTTAGAAAATACTTTTTCTCCTTGCAACTGATCGAAGAAGTCATCGATCCGAGGTAGTGGATATCGATTCTTGATTGTCAGTTTGTTCAACTCTCGATAGTCGATACATAATCGAATGCTACCATCCTTCTTCTTTACGAACAATACTGGCGCTCCCCATGGTGATATACTGGGTCGAATATAACCCTTGTCCAGTAGTTCTTGTAGTTGTACTTTCAATTCCTTTAGTTCAGTAGGAGCCATTCAATAAGGTGCTTTTGATACTGGTGTGGCTCCAGGTATATGATCTATCACAAACTCTGTGGCTTAGTCGGGTGGTAATCCTGGTAGTTCCTCAGGAAATACGTCGCGGTAGTCCCGCATGACATCAATATCTTCCATCCGTGGTGCTTCTTTGGTGAGCTCGACCACTGACACTAGATACCCGACTGCTCCTTTCTCAAGGCACTTCTTAGCCTTTAGTGCTGAAAGTATGAGCTTGCGTTTACGGGGAAGTTTGGTTCCCGCAAAACTGAATTCTGCTCCTTCTTTGTCTTTAAATGTTAGCATCTTTTTGGTGCGTAATAGGTTCACAGAATGCCGAGCTAACCAGTCTCAAAGTCTGCCATCCCAAGTTGGATCATGGTTGCATCTAAGGTTTTTTCACCAATGAGAACTGGACATGGCCCATACCTTTTTCTAACTCCACTTCTAACCCCCATCGGTGACCATACAAGTAGTTTGTAGTCTAATGTTTTGATGGGTAAATCCAGCTTCTTTCCAAATGACACAGCTATAAAAGAATGAGTAGCTCCTGAGTCAAAGAATACTCTGGCAGGTATGTCATTTATAGGTACAATACCTGTGATTTATTTTAACTTAGTCTACATGCTCACACAATGTAATATAACTTAAATGGTTTCAGTCATACCTGTGACCACATCGGGTGATACGGCAGCATCCTCAGATGTAACAGCATAAACTCGTCCTTGATGTAGCTGCTTCATGGGCTTAGGACACTCCCTTGCCATATGCCCCGCTTGATTGCAGTTATAACATTTTGGACCTTCAGTATTTGGCTTTGGCTGCTGTTGAGCTACTGGGGTAGTCTTGGGTGCAGCAGTAAAGCCTTGGGCACGGAAGGGTTTGATTGTCTTGTTATTCCCTCCGTTATAAGCATTTCCAGCTGGCCTTTTTATACCTCTGTTTTGCATGAAATAACTCTCCTTCTGGCTCGATTCTATAACTCGAGCAATTTGCACAGCTTCATTATATATTTTCTTCTCCAAACCTAGAACATGCTCTCTGATGCTTCCTCTAAGTCCCGTGACAAACCTACGGGTCTTAGTGTCTTCTTCTTTCATGCTGAGTGGTGCAAAGAAAAACAGCTCCTCGTAACGCTGTTGATATGCATCCATGGACATCTGTACCTGATATAAACTCAGGAACTCCTTCTCCATAGAATCTTTGAAGCTTTGGGGAAAGTACTTCTCAAAGAAAGCTTCTTTATATATAGCCCAGATCAATAGGGCATGCTTGGTTAATAGGTAGGCCCTAGTAGATTTCCACCAATGATGTGCATCACCTTTTTTGCATGAAGGTGGCACATAATACCTTCTCTTCTTCTGTAATAGTCATCATCAGAAAATTCCTCTCCATCTTGTCAATCCAATGTGCTGGCCATAAAGGATCGGACGGTTTACCGCTAAACTCCTTGGGCTTCATCTTTAAGAATCGCTCGACCAGTCGGGAGTGGTCCATTTGATTTTGAGGGTATGCCCTAAACATAAGTTGTGGGTACTGGTAATTAACCTGAACTGCTTCAGGACCTGGTACTGGAATCTGTGCAGTTGGTGGTTGAGGTGTTTGAGGTGCTGGGTGGTTACCCACCGGTGCTGCACTTGTTTGTCCAGTCGGCATTGGTGTAGCATGTGCTGTCTGAAACATCATTCTCATTTCTGCTTGCATTTGAGCCTATGTTTGTTGCATTTGTTGCAGCTGTTGCGCTGGGTTCATAACCACGGTTGCCAGCTCCAGTGGTAGAGGTGGCAAGTTTGTAGGATTTCCCTGACCCTGGTTTACTAGTGGTGCAACCTGCGGATTACCCTGTGCATATATATTTTCTTAACTGGCTTCCTCCACGGGTGGTGGTGGTGGAACTACGTTTCGGCTCTGCCTGGTTACTCTACGCCCAACCATATTTTCCCTCTGATAATGGTGATGCCTGAAAATCATTAGAATACGTGAGACAATCATTTATACTTCATGTAGATACGCTAACCGATGTTATTTTCAAATTTTCTAGATCATTTTGTGAAAAAATACTGTCTTTTCTATGCAGGGTCGATGGTGGGGGTCTATGGGTATCCGACCCTCAATATCCGACCCTGGGAAATCACCCATTTTTCCCTAGATCCGGTGGTCGATGGGGGGGGGGGGGTCGGAGTATGTCCGACCCAGGGTGCGACCCCTGGTTCTCTGTCAGGTTCTCGAGAGTCGAGGGTCGATGCAGGGGTCGATATGGGGGTCGATTGTTCTAATCGAATTCTCCGACCCCCCGACCAAAAATCAGATTTTTAAGGTCCGATTATGAGTTCATTTTCCATTCATCCTCCTCTGTTTTGACTTGTCTCCTTCCTCTGAGTTGCTACAGTGCAAACTCTGCTACATAGGTCATTTGGGTTCCTTGTTTCGACGTCTACACCTTCCCTACAGGTATGTATCTTACCTTTACATATTTTTAGGTTTTCTTTTCTAGGTTTTCACCTGTATATCTCGTTTTCTTCAAATTAAACTTTTTCCAGCCGTAAAAATTTGATTTTTATTGGGGGCTTTTGTTGTTGGTGAGTCAATGGACGAAAACCCTCAAAAATATTTGAGTGTCATCAGTTGGTTATCGCAAAACTCGAAATTTTTACTTTTTGCCCTAATTTTGGCGAAATTTTGAATTTCTTGAAATTTCTTACAATTTAATCTAATTAGTTGCAATTTCCGTCTGTTTAAGTCTCACAAGTTTGTTTAGGATCTATGTAAGTCCTCCTGCCCACGTGTCTGGGTGAAAAGTGAGGTTTTTGTCCAATTTACATCGTTATTATGTCGAAATTTTGGATTTTTCTACCTTATTAACACATTATCTGTTTTTCCTTGTGGTTTGCAGATATTATGGCCCATACCAAGGTACCCAGAGTTCGCGACAGTCTTCGTTTCCATTCCAACGAAGCCGAGGCACAGTATGCCAACTACGCTTGCAAGAAGGTAGAGGGAGGTCGCAAGGTGAACTTGGCTGAGTTAGCCATGTTCAATGTGGAGAGAGCATTTGGTGATATGGGATGGCTTCCTATCATCACCTATGATGCCTATACCTGCCCTGACTTGGTATGCCAGTTCTATTGTAACCTCCAGGTGGTGGGGGATTACAATGATGTTGGGAGGGGTAATGAGCTGCGTATCACGAGCTACGTCAATGGAGTTGACATCTCATTTGATTATCGGCAGCTGGCCGACCTACTGGGCATTTCCTATGCTGGCCCCATGGTTTTCTGTGCTCCTGGAGAGCCCCAGTTCTTTTCTCTACAGATGAGGGATGAGATCGATAGCCCGCTCATTCGACCTGATCGCTGGTAGATGAAAGCGAGTTGTCTGCGCTGAGATCCACGGGTATATTGCAAGATCATTCAGCATAACCTGATACCGCAGAGTGGTCATTACGAGAGGATCTCCCAGTTGACCTAGTATCTGTTGTACTGTATATGCACTAGGCAGCCTGTCTGCCTTCCATATATCATCATGCGTACCATGATCAGTGCCACGTTGCCCAGTCACAATGGCAACCTTCCTTACGGGCGTATGATCACTACACTGCTTACCCGCTTGGGGGTTAACTTATTGGATGAGAAGATTCAGGATAAATCCTTCTCATTGCCTATGGATTGGGAGGTTATTTGCAAGATGGGCATGCGAGATGCCCAGGTCAGTGATGAGGAGAGGAATGCGATAAATCCTTCTCATTGCCTATGGATTGGGAGGTTATTTGCAAGATGGGCATGCGAGATGCCCAGGTAAGTGATGAGGAGAGGAATGCGATGGTGCGTCCTCACACTCACGTAGAGATGGCTGACGCTGAGGCAGCAGCAGCAGCCGCTGGAGTTCATAGGGAGCCTGCTGGTGATGATGACCGTCTGTACATGGATGTAGACCCCATACCACCTCCTTCACCTACACATGCTGCTGGAGCTAGTACTTCTTACGCGGCTGGTCCTTCTCATGCGGATGGTTCTTCACACCCACCTTTTGATATGATGGGGATATTGCATGAGATCAGAGAGGCTCAGCGCAGGTCTGATCTGAGGATGGGGGAGTTACTAGATGCTCAGCGTGTGAGAGTGGATCATCTACTAGACGCCCAACGCATATCGAACATGAGGATGGGAGAGCTCATAGATGCTTAGCGCCGGTTAGATATGCGTATGGAGGAGCTTTTGGGTGCTCTGCGCATGACTGATCAGTGGTTGGCTGGTCTCACAGCTAGTCTTCAGACGACCCTGACTCAGGTAGCCTGGTTGACTAGAGTCTACGCTGAGGATTATGATAGAGACAATGAGGCACCGCCTTCTCCTTCACCTCCAGCTTCATGATTGTATTTATTTTCTTTCTTTGTACTACAGAAAAACTGTCCAGGTTGTGGACTATACTCTGCTTTAGCTATTTATATACGTTTATTTCTCTCTCATTGTATTTAAAATTGTTCTCCCCTTAATAGATGCATTATTCTCTTTTCAAATTTGGTCTCAAACATCACTTGTGCTTATAGTGTGTTAATATTACAGTTTTTACTTTTATCCTATCTCAGTTCACAATTCGTCATGAAGGTATGCTAGTTTAGCGGACAAGGCCTGAGATGCTTTGATACCAAGTTGTCACACCCCAATTCCGTACTATTCAGAATGGTGTGGTGAACCGCTAGCAAACCAACAGTTCAACCAGGATCTCGAGTAGGCTATATCCATTTTATCTAAAACTCATACATCCACATTCATAATCAGAGTAAAATACACAATAGAGGAAGTCTTATAGTAAAACGAACTGAGAAATCTTGATGTAATAATCATATTTAAGTAGCAAATTATTCTGTATCAACTAAGACATAAATAAATATCAATTACATGTCTTTACTAAATCCAAATGATTAAAATAAAATCTAATCGAATACACATGAGTTGCACTCGCAAGAGGAGTCATGCGTATCCACTTCGTCTTCAACTTCCATCACCGCCATGTAATCGTACACTGGAGCGTTGATATAATCTTCGACGGTAGTACCTGCATCATCAACTAAAAATATTCGACGTCGAGAGGGTGAGCACACATCATGGCTCAGTGAGCAAACAAAATAATGCAACAATACATATGCATGCATTCAATTCATATCTTTGGTCTGGTTTAAAGTTTGCAATATGCAATAGAAATGGTTGGAGGTCAAACGTTAACGTTTATTGACCCCTCCTCTATACACAGGGTGTGGAAGCCCGCCCAAAGGTTAACGTTTATTGTCGTCCCCATCCACCCTACCATGAACTTGTACAACAAAGGTTAACATTTATTGCTGACAGTGCCATACCAACACGTAAGCCCCTGCTGGGGAGGGCTTGCAAACTGGGCTCGCAACTAACCAATCCTAATGCTAAACAATGTATCCGAGGCCTCACCCCAGCATCCCTCAGAACGCACACCCATAGAGATAGAGCTAAGGCCCCCCGATAAATTCAGAGACTACAAGGACCGAGACCACCTCCACTGATACTCTACGACGTAAAAGTTCTGCTAAAGTAACGGCGATACAACGATGCTAATGCACAAGACTTGAGTTAAAGATAGAGCTAGAGTGTTGTGGCCCGGCCTATGACACCTCCCCCTGATACTCGCTCGCATCAAGCACATCAACCACACACTTACATCCACATGCCTATTCCTGTCATCATCATCATCATGTATAAACAAGAATTAAATATGCATGAACAGTAATAATCGAAATATTGGATGACATGTTGAATGCACATAACAATCATACACGCATAAACTCAATCATGGCATTGGACTCAAAAGTAAAACAGTTTATTATTAACCAATTAGTTTAGGTCTTGTTCCCTCACCTTTACTTGATCGTAAGTCCTCTTTCAAGCTTTAAGAACCAACTATATATCGATATTATATCACTAGAAATCCTAACAAAGTCGATAGAATTTAATTAGAATTAATTCGGACTTTAAAAAGCATGCTGCTAACTGGAGGTCGATGCTAGGGTCGGAGGTTTGATCGACCCTGGGTGCGACCACCCCTATTCTGGACTTCCCGAACACTGGGGGTCGATGCTTAGGGTTTGGTAGGGTCGATTGGCCATCGACCCCCCATGCGACCCCCTGTGGGTTCTGTCAATTTTTCTTCCTTCAGTCCATTCTTCATGTTTGGGGTCTTATGGCTTGCTCCTACAGTCCATTCCACACATGTTCTATGGCCTAGAACCGTGGTTCATTCACCTATATGGATTTCATGATTTCCCCTATGGTTTTCCACGAAAACCTAACCATGGTTAGATGATTTGGGTTTCTCCTAGATCATTCCCTCTTCTCTATCTATTCTAAGGTCTGTAGAATTACATGGAGTTGGTATCCTTACCTGAGAATTAGGCTTGTTTCTCTGAAACCTTCTCCTTGATCTTCTACTTCACTTTCCTTCTCTTCTCTTCTCTTTCTCCTTCTCTTTCTCTCAATCCAATTAGGGTTCTAAAAGAAGTGAAAGAGGCCTAGGGACATCCTATTTATAGAGTAGAAACTCCTAAAATAAGTCCCATTGAGATTAGGAAGGAATCCCATTGAAATTAGGAAAGTTTCCTAATTTTTGGTTCGAGCTGTTTTTACCGACTACCGGGGGTCGATAGGGGGGTCGGAGATCCTGTCGACCCCTGGTCCTTAAAATGTCCGAACCCCCATGTAAAACTGGGGGTCTGACTTTTTATACTGGGGGGGTCCGACCCTCCCTTGCTGGGTATGCGACCCTCCCCTTATTTTGAGTATTTTTGGGTCAGTTTAATACCTGGGATCGTGATCTCCTTTACGCACGTGATCCATTTGGTTCGACCATGATGGGTAGAATTGGTTCAAGGTGGTAAGACCGGGTTAGTTTGATACGAGTCTTACATCTCATATAGGCGGTGTCCATCCGATTAAACCAGATACATTCCATAAGCATAATCAGAATAAATAAACAATAGCAAAAGTCTTTAATACTAATGAACTGAGTATCTAACAATGATAGCATAATTAAATATCAAATTATCTCCAAAGTAACTCAAAATCTAAAATAAAATAAATTAATCAATTGCATGTCCCAATAACCAAATAACTAAACTAATCAAAAACATATGAATTGCACTTACAGGATGGATCATGCGCCTCTTCCATAGCTTCCACACCTATCGCCGCTACATGTCCCTACATCGGCGCGTTGATGTATTCTTCAATGGTAGGACCTGCATCAATAACTAAAAATATTCAACGTCGAAAGGGTGAGTGCACATCATGGCTCAGTAAACAAACAAAATAATACAACAAACATATGCATGCATTCAATCCATATCTTTTGTCTAGTTTTTAAGTTCTCAATATGCTATAGAAAGGATTGGTGGCCACCGCACCTCTATACACGAGTGTGTGAATCCCCCAATGGATCAAACACCATTATCGTCCCACATGCACCCACCATGGAATAGAGATAGAGCTAAAGTGTCTGAATCAAACACCATCAACACTTCCCTTGATGCCCTACCAATACCAACACGTAAGTCCCTATTGGTGAGGACTTACAAACTGGGCTCACAACTAAGTAATCCTAAATGTCATACAGTGTATCCAAGCCTTCACCCCAGCATCCCTTAATATGTCCATAGAGATAAAGCTAAGGCCCCCCGACAGAGTCAGAGACCACACGGTCCGATTCCCCCTCCCCTGATGCCCTACGACGTAATAGTTCTGCTAAGGTAATGGCGATACGATGATGTCAATGAACAAGACTTTAGTAAAGATAGAGCTAGAGTTTGGTGACCAGGATGAACCATAATGTCACGTCTTGCCCCTAATGCTCCACTCGCATCAAGAAAAAATAATCACATACCTATTCCTAACATCATCATCATCATATTATAAATAGACAAAAATAAATATGCATGAGCAGTAATAGCAGAAAAATTGGATGATTTATGAGATGCACATTACAAGCATACAAGCACAGAATCAATAATGGCATTGGACTCAATAAAAGTAAACAGTTTATTATGAGCCAGTTAGTTTAGGTTATGTTCCCTCACCTGTTAGAAATGTTCAATCTTCTCCAAGCTTCTTAACTCCCTCTTGAACCTCTTGGAAACCTAAGAAATTTATAAGTTCTAAGTTAGGGTTCAAGCTCATCAATTTATTGTAGTCGATGGTCCATACTAGAATCAAACAGACCTCCAAAAGCTGAGCGGTCGCAGGTGTGACTGCACCTATGGTCTCAGTTTCTACGATCGAAGGGTTTGGGGTAGATACGTGTGGTCGAATATCATGCGACCACACCCTCCCTGGAAACTTCTTGAGGGCATGTGGTCAACACATGTGCCTTGTGTGGTCGATCAAACTGTGACCACACAAGTATTGGTTGACTTTTCCACTCTCAATGCAATACCTTCATGTTTTGATTCCTTAACTTATCATTATGATCCTTCCTATGATTATTCTATGGCTTAAAATTCATACATTTACATCATCCTTTACCCTAATAGATTCCCTTCATATATCTCTAGAGTTTTGTCCAAGGTCATAGGATTGAGATCTTACTTTAAATCAATCTCTCCTCCATAACCTATTCTAGGCATTCAATTAATATAGGGAATGATTTCATACATTAAACTTGCTGGAGATTCAGAGCTTTCTCTGTAATTCCTTCTCCTAGTCTTCTTCTTCAATTCTCCTTCTCTTCCTACTCCTCTCTTTTTCTCTCTTTGAGTTTGGGTTCTAAAAGAGTGAAAGAGACTAAGGGACATCCTTTATATAGAGGAAAACATCCATATAAAGTCCCACTTTGATTAGGAAAGAACCCCCTTTCAGATTAGAAAGGTTTCCTAATTTTAGAGTTAGTTATACCATCGTGTGGTCGCACATGGAGTCGTAGTATCCATCGACCACACGTCTCAAAACTGCGACCATACGTCTTAGATTCGAGTGGTCTCAAGATTCTGAGGTGTGGTTGACCACAACTGTTTAGGTATGCGACCATACGTCTCAATTAGATTATTTTTTTTGTTTGAATTACATACCTAGCCTTGTGGTTTCTTTACGCACTTGGTCCGCTTGGTCCGACCATGACAGGAAGACCTATAACAAGGTGGTAAGACCAGGTTAGTAAGGTACGGGTCTTACACCTAAAGAGTTAGACCATGACCTGGTCAAGGCTATTGCTAGTGGATGGGATAAACAAACTTTTCAGAGGATTCTTTAGGTTGATCCAAATGTGTTTAAAGACTCATTTAGTGTTTTAATCCAGTCATTTTCTTTAAAGCCATGTAATTAGACAAAGTTTATGACTTAGTGAGAACCATTTTAATTTCTAGTTGTCCTCCATAATTTCATTTGGAGTATGCATGCTAACAAAGTCATTTGTTTTGATTGTACATGATTTGTGTGATGATGGTTTCTAGTCCTGATGTTACTATGTTTGCCATGGTATGTGCATGAATGTTGAGTGGTTTGGTTTGATGATCTTACCTCTTGAAAAATTTTATCTCTCTTAGTATAGGGGGCAAAAATGTCGTTCTATTATCTTTACCCTCAATTGAAACAACCTCGGCTAAACCATCCCTAGCTGATTATCGAAGTATAGATAGTAAAGTGGGAAAGATGAGAGAAAGTTTGAGAAGTATAGGGGAGGCATCTAAAACTCTCTAACAAATGATAATCGATTAGCTGAAGATTAATAATATCGATTTTTGGTGGGCCCTACTACAAGGTCATGGGCTGTAACCTGCATGGATGTGTAGGTATTGGAAATACCTTCAAAATAAGACTAGAATTACTCAGTTCGTCAAACGAAGAATATATGGCGATTTTAGTCTGGGAATAAGAATAAGGGTATTTTTTGAAGATTAATAATATCGAAGGGTCTGCATGCAAATTATCATAAGTTTAATTATTTAAACTTTATCTTCAAATATCTTGCTCATCCCACGTCCAAACAAAGTGATTCCAGTGCCATTATGCCTCATTTTCTGTACTCCAAAAAGTGAACGTGGAAAATCTAGAGCAGAGGTCTCCAAGGATCCCATACAGATTTGCAAGCTGATATGTCTGCTTAAATTTCAATTCTTCATAATTTTATAATCCAACGTCTAAATTAGGTGATTCAAGTCTCAATATGTTCCATTTTTGGTGCTCTACAAAGTGGACGTAAAGAGTTTGGGGCAAAAGTCTCTGAGGGATTCCATGCAGAGTTGCTAGCCGAATTATCATGAATTGACCTATTTAAACTTCAGAAATTCATAAGTTGGCCATTTTACATCCAAATAAGGTGATTCAATGTAAAACTCACACTCCACTAACTTGGTTTAACCGTGTCGTACTAGGTCTTCCCATCATTCCTGGACCAAGTGGACCAAGCATTTGAAGATAGATCACAAACCAGGTATAAAAATCAACTCAACACCCAAAACTATAAACATATGGTCACATACCTGGGTAGGTACGGTTGACCATATGGTAAGAATGAAGATTACAAATCCAGGAGCCCACGATCGATGATTTCGACCCTACGATCGACGGGTTCTATGACAGTAGCCATCAATCGTGAGACCCCAGATCAGACTCAGAGTTTTGGAAACTTTACTAAACTAAGGGATTTCTTTCCTAATTGAAAGATGACTATATATAAAGAGTTTTCCTCTATATAAAGGACGTCCCTCAACCCTTTTTCACTCTTTTTGAACATTAATAAACCCTAAAGAATGGGAAGGGAAGAGAAAGAAGAGAAGGAGAAGAAGAGAAAGCTAAAGAGAGGAATTTGCTGAGAAGAGATTGGCTCTCTATCACAGGCAAAGGTATGAACCGAATCTCTAGAGATGTAAACTCTAAGGAATAAGACTTCTATGGAAAATAGGCAATATCAACCTATTATGATCCATGTGAGTTCCTTGAGAAAATCCCAAGGAAAATCATGAGGAGTGAGTTTGGTGATTAGGGTTGATGAAAAACTACTAATGATGGCCATAGGATGACCTTAGAATAAAACCAATTAAAGAGTAGAGGATTTGACCCAGGAAGAGCTCGAATTGCATGTAGTCTATGACTACAAATCTCAAGGACGTAGCTACGGTCGACCATAACATGACCAGAGGATCGACCATAGGCATCCGGGAAGATCCAAAAACCATATGGTCTCAGCTATGGTCGCACCATATACGACCGTAGGGTATCGACCGTAGGCAGTAAGGTCGATATAGTATGAGACCAAAGGACCAATCAGACACCTATCAGTGCTCTGTTTCGATTTCCTATAACTGTAACATGTCACATATGAATCCTAACTTAAATTCATATAACTTTTAGGTTGTTAAATTAATTCAAAGAGAATTTCAAGGTTTGGAAGGAGATCGTGTATTGCTAACAGGTGAGGGAACAAGACCTAAAGTAATTGGATAATAACAAACTATTTATTTTCATTGAGTCCAATGCCATGATTGATTCTATGCTTGTATGTTTGTAATGTACATTTCACATGTCATCCAATATTCCTACTATTACTGTTCATGCATATTTAATTCCATTTATTAATAACATGATGATGATGATGATGCTAGGAATAGGCATGTGAATGTATATGTGTGGTTGGTGTATTGGATGCGAGTGGAGCATCAGGGAGAGGACGTGGCATGGTGGTCTTTGACCTCATTACCAGACTCTAGCTATATCTCTACTCCAGTCTTGCCCACTAATATCGTTGTATCGCCATTACCTTAGCAGAACTATTACGTCGTAGGGCATCAGGGGAAGTGGTCTCGGACCGTATGGTCTCTGACTCTGTCGGGGGGCCTTAGCTCTATCTCTATGGACGTATTGAGGGATGCTGGGGTGAGGCCTTGGATACATTATTTGGCCTTAGGATTGGTTAGTTGCGAGCCTAGTTTGTAAGCCCTCGCCAATAGGGGCTTACGTGTTGGTATGGGTAGGGCATCAACGGAAGTTTCGGCGGTGTTTGATCCGAACACTTTAGCTCTATCTCTATTCCATGGTGGGTGCATATGAGACGACAATGGTGTTTGATCCATTGGACAGATTCACACACTCGTGTATAGCGGTGCGGGGGCCACCAAACCTTACTATAGCACATTGTAAACTTAAAAATCAGACCAAAGATATGAATTAAATGCATGCATATGTTTGTTGCATTATTTTATTTGTTCACTGACCCGTGATGTGTGCTCACCCTTTCGATGAAGAATATTTTTAGTTGATGATGCAGGTCCTACTACTGAAGATTATATGAATACACTGACGTATGGACACGTTGCCACCATGGCCGTAGAAGCTGTTGAAGATGCGCATGATTCATCATGCGAGTGCAACCAATACATATTTGGTTAGTCTAGCTATATTTGATTAATGGAACATGTAATGGATTATTTACTTTGGTGTCTTGAGTTTTGGAGATAATCGGATTAATTATTTATTACCATTGTTAGATACTCAGTTCATTATCTGTAAAACTTCCACTTATTTGTTTATTACCTCTGATTATTAATGTAGAATGTGTGTGTGTGGTTTGATATGGTGGGTATGATCTATTCGAGATCTTGGTTGAACTGTTGGTTTATTGGCTGTTCATCACACCGTTCTGGTTCGACTAGAATTGAGGTGTGACAACATGGTATCAGAGCATCTCAGGTTCTATCCATGGACCTAACTACTTCTACATGAGTCATGAACTGAGTTAGGATAAAATTAAAAGTTGTAATAAGAACAGACCATAAGCACCTGTATTGTATGAGACATAAATTAAGAAAGAAAATAATGCACTTATATAAATGGAAAACCAATTATATATTAATATATATATATATATATATATATATATATATATATATATATATATATATATATATATATATATATATATATATATATATATATATATATATATATATATATATATATATATCCAAATGGGAGTAAGACAAGATATATCCGAATCAGAGTACTGTCCACAAATCTGGACAATTACTCTGTGAAATAATTGAGAAAAAAAAATAAATGATATCATGGAGCTGGAGCAGAAGGTGCCTCAAGATCTCTATCGTAGTCCTCAGCATATACTCTCACGAGCTAGGCCACCTGAGTCTGTGTCGCTCAGAGACTAGCTGTCAGATCCGCTACTAGCGGGTCTGTAGACCACTGGGCATCTAGAAGCTCTCCTACTCTCCAATAAGTCACACGTTGAGCCTCCTAAATCTCATGTAGCAGCCCCATCATGTCATCTAGTGGTGGGCGTAAAGGGTCAGCTGAATGAGAAGCCTGAGAAGGGCCAGCTCCAGTAGAATGCTGTGGTGATGGGGTAGGGATGGCATCTACATCCATGTACATCCTATCATCATCCTCCTAATCATCACTTAGATGTGCCTCTACTGCTGCTGCTGCCTCCTCTGCATCTGTTGCCGCTACCCGAGTGAGAGGACGTCTCATAGAATTCCTCTCATCATCACTGACCTATATCTCTCTGATGCCCATCCTACTGATGGCCTCCCAATCAAGGTCAGCTGAGAAGGTGTCCTCAAAAATCCTCTCATCCACTAGTTCCACCTATAGACAAGTGAGTAGGGTGGAGATCAGTTGCCCATAGGGCAAGTTACCTCTTGAGTCAAGCAACGTAGCTCTATGCATAGTCCGAGGAATAATATATGGGAGGCAGATAGGCTGCCTAGTACAGATACAATACAGCAGGTACTAAGTCAGCTATGAGACCATCTCATAGTTTCCTCCCTGGGGAATAAGATTATGCTGGATAATCATACCGTAGACCATGGCCCTGGATGCAGGCTGACTGCTTTCATCTCCCAGTGGTCATCCCGAAGAATCTAGTTATCTATTTCTGCACGCACCTGTGTAGATAGAAACTATAGTTCCCTAGGTGCACAGTAAATCAACTGACCATCATTTGAGATGCCTAGGAGATCAGCCAACTCCTGACAGTTGAAAGAGATCGAAACCCCTTTTACTCAGCTAGTGATCCAAAGCTCTCTATCCCTGTCAACATCCTCTAGGTCACCCTCCACCTGAAGGTGACAGTATAACTGCTTGACCAAGTCCGGACAAGTGCAAGCCTCATACAGAATCACTGGAAGCCAGCCCATATCACCAAACGCCCTTTCCACATCAAACAGGGCTAAATGGGCTAAATTAACACATCTACCCCCTTTCATTTCTTTCGGTCAAACCAAGGATATCGTACATCTACTTCAATGGATCTGAAGCATCATGGGTCATGAACTCGAAGAACCTTAGTACGAACCATGATAACTGCAAGAGAAGAAAACGAGAAAAAAAAGTTAGATAAATTTAAAAATTTGATAGCATAATGACGTAAAATGGTAAAAAGCCTCACTTTTCACCCAAACATTTTGGCAGGAGGACTTACACAGGTCCCAAACCATCCTGCAAGACTCATATAATGGAAAATTTCAACAGGGTAGGTCGAATTTGAAGAAATTTTGACAATTGGGAAAACCCCAAATTTTATGTCAAAAATGGGAATTTTCAAGTTTCTACTAAACTAATCGATGAAACTCGAATTTTCTTGAGGGCTTTCATCCATTGGGTAGCCAATAGCAATAACCCCCAATAAAAATCAAATTTTTTTGATCAGAAAAATATTAATTTGAAGAAAATCCTATAAATGGAGCAAAACCTAGGTATGAAAGCTTAAAAAGGAGAAAGAGTAGAGAACATACCTTGAGGAATGGAATGGAGATTTTGGATCGATGAAAAATCACTAAATTCATACGATTGATAATGTAGCAACTCACTGGTGGCAAGTTAAGTTGAGACTGTAAGAAGAAGAAAGGGAAATGAGAGGGAAAATTTCAAAAAGAAAAAAAGGTTTTAAAACTAATTTTGAATCTTACAGTCGCACGATTCGACCAAAACCATCGACCGTATGATCGACCATATGATGGACCATAGGCTCTTCGTAAGTTTCCAGGGATTTGATGTTCGCACCTATGGTCGCACAACCTGTGACTGTAGGCCATCAACCGTCTGACTGACTGTTGTCTGTATTTTGATTATGTTTGAACTTTTGCCTATTATTCTTGTTTTTCTCTCGCCTTCCACTGTGAGACTAACCCAATACCGCCACTCTATTTTATCTCACATGTGTAGCTTTGCCAATAACACATTAACCAAGAGTTTAAATGGCTGGGCGTAATGTAAGTAAAAGGAGACAGAATGGAAACCTATCTCCACCACCTATGGAGACCAACCACAATGAAAGTCAGTAATGGCAGGAAGGAAATATCGGAGCTCAAAATGCTACACCTCAGAATGTTCACACCCAAGCCAACCCAACCAACTTACCTGCACCACCTACGGATTTGGCTATTGTGGTAATGAATTTGGCAAAACAAATGCAGCATATACATCAAATGCAAGCCAACATGCAAGCTGCTATGGGAATTGCTTTCCCAATTGCAAACACAACATCTCTACCTGCAGGATAAGCTAGTACGACACCTAGTGGTAGCAATACTGTACCTCAAGCACCGCAAACACATGCAATACAAGGCCAAGTTCAAAACCCTGAAGCACTGCAAGGCAGGTATAACTAAGGTAATTATCAATACCAACCGCCTATGTGTGGGGCATATGCATAGTATCAGCTTGATCACTCTAGACTGATCGAGCGTTCCCTAAAGTTAAGGCCGAAGGAATTCACGGGCAAGCCAATAGATCCGTTGTGGCTAGCTCACTGGATCGATGATATGGAAATAAACTTTATGATGATGACTATAAATGAAGAAGAGAAGGTATTATGTGCCACGTTTATGTTCAAAGGTGATGCACACCACTGCTGGAAATCAATTAGAAGTTATCTGTTAACAAAGCATGCCCAACTGACATGGGTTATTTATAAAGAAGCTTTTTTTGAGAAGTATTTTCCCAGGAGTTTCAGAGATCAAATGAAAAAGGAGTTCTTCAGTTTGTATTAGGGACAGATGATTGTAAACGTATATCAACAGTTATGAAGAACTGTTCTTCTTTGCACCCTCTAGCATGTAGGAGAAAAATACCAAAACCGGAAGGTTCGTCATGGGATTTAAGGGAAGCATCCGTGAGCATGTATTGGGATTGGAAAAGAATATTTATAATGAAGCTGTACAAATTGCTCAATTACTAGAATCGAGCCAGAGGGAAAGTTATTTTGCTCAGAACAGAGGTATAAAGAGGCCCAATGGAAACTCATAAAACAGAGGGAACTCAAAGTCATTTAAACCCTTCTGTACTCAAGGCTTCAATGCTGCAACCAAGACTACTCCAACAGCCCAACCTCAATAGAACAAAATTAGTGATGGAGTCAAATGCTTCAATTGTGATCAAGTAGGACATTATTCAAGAGAGTGTCCTAAGCTAATGAAGCAGCTAGGACAAGGGAAAGTTTATGCAGTTACTTATGAGGATACTACCGCATCGCCTGATGTGGTCATAGGTATGACCTGAACCTTTCATTTGTACTACCATGTGTGAGCATATAGATTAATATAAGAAGAAATTCATAGGTATCGTACCCATTAATGGCTTACCTGCCAGAATAATCTTTGACTCTGGAGCTACTCATTCTTTAATATCTATGTCATTGGGAAAGAGGTTAAATCTACCCCTTAGATCTTTAGACTGTAAACTTCTTGTATGATCACCTATGGCATTAGAAGTGGAACGAGGCAAAGGTTATGGACCATGTCTAGTTTTTATTGGCAAGAAGATTTTGGATGCAACCTTAATTCAACTCGAGATAGCAGACTTTGACATTATCTTGGGAATGGATTGCTTAGCTTGGCACTCTGCAAACCTATTATGTGTGGAAAAAAAACTGACATTTAAGGACAAAGAAGGAGCAGAGTTTAGTTTTAAAGGAACCAAACTTCCCCATAAATGAAAACTCATTCTCTCTACATTAAAGGCTAGAAAATACCTCGAGAAAGGTGGAATTGGGTATCTAGTATCCGTGGTCGACCTCACCAAGGAAGCACCACGAATGGAGGATACTGAATTTATGCATGAATTTCTGGATGTATTTCCTAAGGAACTATCAGGACTACCACCTGACCGAGCGATAGAGTTCGTTATAGATCTTATACCCGGAGCCGCACTAGTATCGAAAGCATCCTATCGAATGGCTCCTACTGAACTGAAGGTACAATTACAGGAATTACTGGACAAGGGTTATATTAAACCCAGTATATTACCATGGGGAGCGTCAGTATTGTTCTTGAAAAAGAAGGATGGTAGCGTTTAACTGTTTATAGATTATAAAAAATTGAATAAGCTTACAATCAAGAATCGATACCTGTTGCTTCGGATCGATGACTTGTTCGATTAGTTACAAGGTACCAAAGTGTTCTCCAAAATTGATCTTCGATCAGGATACTATAAGTTGAAGATTAAGGAAGGTCATATTCCAAAGACAGCATTCAGAACCAGATATGGACATTATAAATTTTTAGTTATGTCTTTTGGATTGACTAATGCACCCATAACTTTTATGGAACTCATGAATCGGGTATTCCATGATATTTTGGATACATCAGTTATTGTATTTATTGAGGATATACTAGTCTACTCCAAGGACAAAGAAACTTATATCACAAATCTAAAAGCCGCTTTGCAGCGACTAAGAAAAGAGAAACTTTACGCTAAATTTACTAAGTGTGAGTTCTGGCTGAGTGAAGTCGCTTTCTTAGGCCATTTGTATCCGCTGAAGGAATTAAAGTGGATCCTAGCAAGATTAAAGCCATTGTAAAATGGGAAGCACCTAAGAATGTTGCCAAAATTAGAAAATTCTTAGGTTTAGCTGGTTATTATCGACGATTCATGGATGATTACTCTAGAATCACCGTACCTTTCACCAGTTTGACAAAGAAAGGCAAAAAGTTTATTTAGATCGATAAATGTGAAGAGTGTTTCCAAACATTGAAGGCTAGATTGATATCAACTCCCATCATGACTATTCTAATCTCAGGACAACCATTTAGCTTATACATCGATGTATCTGGGTTAGGTTTGTGTGCTTATGCAAGAAGAACAAGTAATTATGTATGCCTCAAGACAACTGAAGACACATGAAAAGAACTATCCCACTCATGACTTGGAATTAGCAGTGGTGGTACATGCTGTCAAGATATAGAGACATTATTTGTATGGAGAGAAATTTCAGATTAAATCAGATCATAAGAGTCTCACTCATCTTTATAATCAGAAGGAGTTGAACATGAGACAGAGAAGATGGCTGGAAATACTGAATGATTATGATTGCGATATCCAGTATCATCCTGGAAAAGCGAATGTAGTTGCTGACGCATTAAGTAGGAAAGCTATGACAAAATCCCAATAAGAAGCTAGTGCAAATATTGTAATGTGTGTCACAGGAAGAGTATTTAATTACTATAACAAGCAGTTCGTGATTGAGATTTCCAATGAATCAACTGACCAAGGGTTTATTCATCTATTCTCAAACATGTTTACTATTTTGAAGATTGTACCTAATCTATTAGACGAAGTGAAAGCAGCTATTAAATCATACCATTATCTGAGAACGGTGCTAGAATACTTTGAAAAAGTTAGGACTAAACCTGACTTCACTTTGGATTCTGAGAAAGTAATAAGATACAAAGGGAGAGAGTATGTGTTCTTGAAAATGAAGACTTGGATATTGGTCACAGATTAATGAAGGAAGCCTACACCACCACTTATTCGGTACATCCTAGAAGTACAAAGATGTATCATGATTTGAAGAAACTATATTGGTAGAGAGGAATGAAAGCGGATGTAGCTAAATTAGTGTCGCAATGCTTGAATTGTCAGCAGGTAAAGGGTGAAAGGCAAAGATCTGCAGGATTATTGCAGCCACTGCGAGAACCAGTATGGAAATGAGATTACATCACTATGTACTTCGTCATTGGGTTACCATTGACTCCCCGAGTAGTTGACGTGGTATGGGTGATTGTGGATCGTTTGACCAAGACAACTCGTTTCATAGATATACAACCTCATTATACCCTAGAGAGGTTAGCTAAGATTTATGTAGATTATATTGTCAGATTACATGGTGTACCTAAAAGCATTGTATCCGACAAAGACCCACGCTTTATCTCAATGTTTTGGGAAGGATTACAGAAAGCTATGAGTACAACATTGAAGTTTAGTACTGCATTCCATCCTCAGACCGATGGACAGTCAGAATGTACTATTCAGATTTTAGAAGATATGCTCTGAGCTTACGTAATTGACTTCAAAGGATCATGGGATAAGAGATTACCATTGATTGAGTTCGCTTATAACAATAGCTATCAAACTACAATACAGATGTTGCCCTATGAAGCACTGTATGATAGGAAATATCGAACTCCTTTATTTTGGAACAAAGTTAGAGAACAGAGTATTATTGGACCGGAGTTTGTTGAAGAGACTTTTCGAGTGGTTGACATTGTCATGGAAAGAGTCCGAACATCTCAGAACCATCAGAAGCAATATGCAGATAATCGACGTAGAGATCTCGAATTTACCATAGGTGATAAGGTATTTCTGAAAATATCTCCTATGTGTGGATTGAAAAAGTTCAGACAGAAGGGAAAGCTGTGTCCCAGATATATTGGACCTTATAAAGTTCTTGCTAGATGTAGAAAGGTAGCATATCAATTAGCACTACCACCATCAATGTCTAGTGTACATGATGTATTCCATGTCTCAAAATTGAATAAGTACGTCAGAGATCCAATACATGTGTTAACAGCGGATCCATCGGATTTGACTGAAGATTTGACGTTCAAAGTAGTACCTTTTGAGATCATTAGCCGGAAGGTGCAACGTCTACACAACCATGACTTCTACTATGTGAAGGTTACTTGAGAAGCCAAGATGTAGAAGAAATTACATGGGAAGAAGAGAATGCTATGCAGAAGCAATATCCTCACCAATTCAACTCGAAAGGTATGTACAAATTTCGAGAAGAAAATTTATATAAGAGCGGGGAGTTGTAAGAACCGCACTCCACTAACTTGCTTTAAGCATGTCGTGTCAGGTCTTCCTATCATTCCTCGACCAAGTGGACCGAGCAAGTGAAGATAGATCACAAATCAGGTATAAAAATTGACTCAACACCCAAAACTGTATAATATATGGTCGCATACCTGGGTAGGTGCGGTCAACCATATGGTAAGAATGAAGATCACAAGTCCAGGACCCCATGGTTGATGATTTCGACCCTACGGTCGACAGGTTCTGCGATCGTAGCCATCGATCGTGAGACCCCAGATCAGACTCCGAGTTTTGGAAACTTTCCAAAACTAAGGGATTTCTTTCCTAATTGAAAGAGGACTCTATATGGAGAGTTTTCCTTTATATAAAGGACGTCCCTCAGTCCTTTTTCACTCTTTTTGAACATTAGTAAACCCTAGAGAAAGGGAAAGGAAGAGAAGGAAAAGGAGAAGAAGAAAAAGCTAAGGAGAGGAATTTGCTGAGAAGAGATTGGCTCTCTATCATAGGCAAATGTATGAACCGAATCTCTAGAGATGTAAACTCTAAGGAATAAGACTTCTATGGAAAATAGGCAATATCAACCTATTATGATCCATGTGATTTCTTTGAGAAAATCCCAAGGAAAACCATGAAGAGTGAGTTTGATGATTAGGGTTGATGAGAAACTACTAATGATGGCCATAGGATGACCTTAGAATAAACCCAATTGAAGAGTAGAGGATTTGATCCACGAAGAACTCGAATTACATATAGTCTTTGACCAGAAATCTCAAGGTTGCAACTATGGTCGACCATATCATGACCAACATGACTAGAGGATCGACCATAGGCATTCGGGAAGATCTAGAAACCATATGGCTGCAACTACGGTAGCACCATATGCGACCATAGGGAATCGACCGTAGGAAATAAGGTCTATAGTATGAGACCATAGGACCAATCAGACACCTATCAGGGCTCTGTTTCAATTTTCTACTACTGTAACATGTCACATATGAATTCTAACTTAAATTCATATAACTTTTAGGTTGTTAAATTAATTCAAAGAGAATTTCAAGGCTTGGAAGGAGATCGCGTATTGCTAATAGGCGATGGAACAAGACTTAAACTAACAAACTGTTTATTTTTATTGAGTCTAATGTCATGATTGATTCTATGCTTGTATGTTTGTAATGTACATTTTACATGTCACACCCCAATTCTAGCTGAACCAGAACTGTGAGTGAACCGTCACTGAACCAACGGTTCACACCAAGATCTCTATAAGACCGTGTCCACTCATACAAACCATTACTCATAACCATAATCAGAATATAATAAAATACAGTGAAAGTCTTAAATAAAATGAACTGAGTGATCTATTGATAAATTTAATAAAATATTCCGTTATTCAAATACCAAAACATAATTAAATAACCTTACATCAATTGTATCTCCAACTGAAAATAATTAAAATAAAATAAATCAAATCCTAGAGGTACACGCCGAAAGGGCACTCGCATGAAGCGTCATGCTCAGCCTCTCCTGCTTGCACTTCCAAAACAACAACACATCCGTATTCAAGTAGTCCTCCATCGTATAACCTGCAACAACATCTAAAAATAGTGTATACACAAGGGTGAGCTCACAACTTAGCTCTGTATGACAATCAGACATTACAACAAACATATGCATGAGTAACATTTACATTATGGTCTGGTTTAAAGTTCGCAATGTGCTATAGAAAGGATTGGCGGCCACCGCACCTCTATACACGAGTATGTGAAGCCGCCCAATGGATCAAACACCACTATCGTCCCACATGCACCGCACCATGGAATAGAGATAGAGCTAAAGTGTCCTGATCAAACACCACCAATACTTCCCCTGATACCCTACCCATACCAACACATAAGCCACTATTGGAGAGGGCTTGCAAACTGGGCTCGCAACTAACCAATCCTATATGTCATCACAGTAGGCTCTATCCCAGCAAAGCTCCCTATGGCATAGAGATAGAGCTAGAGTCTAGTGGCCAGACCAGAGACCACAGTGCCACTTCTTCGCCATGATACCCTACCCGCTCCAAGCATGCTAAGATAGAACAATTCGAAAAGGTGCTAGTGTGAGGAATGATCCCAGACCCTCGGACCTTCCCATTCCACACACTAACGAAAACAATCATATGCCTAACAGTCACATCTTAGCATAACGAGTATGCATGAACAATAATAATAACTGAAAGTAAATGATGACATGCGAGAATGTACAAACATCATTCCATAGAATCATGGTTATTAATTACGTTTTACGATTTATTAAATTATTAGGGTTTAGGTCCGATTCCCTTACTTGATGCTTGTTTGATAGCTTGTTCTATGTCACAGAATCCAAACATGCTATCACAATGTCCTACACGATGTTAGGATGGAGTTAGAATAGTTTCCTTAGGATTCACATTGGTCGGAAAACCAACAAGGTAAAAAATACTCCTCACAGAGCATACCGGTCGCTATACCGGTCGCGGCACTGTGGGGAAAGATGCGACCGGTATGGTCGACCGGTCCCCACAGATCAGTCTCTGGGAGGTACCGGTCACAGTACCGGTCACATATGGTGCGACAGGTATTGTTAACTAGTGTGTCTTCGAAAGACCATACATCCGGTTCTCTCTATCCGTTGGTGACCCCCTAGGGTTTCTCCTACAAATTCTAGGTCTGTGCACTGAGTTAGAGTTGTTTCCAACTCCATTCGAGTCCTAGTTTCGTTGATCTTCAACCTAGAACTTGAATCTAGGGTTTACCGACTAGATTAGGGTTTGTCGACAAAACAGGATTTAGATCATTACCTCGCTTTGCATGGTATTGATCCAATCACAACTAACCATCCTAGAACGGTTAAAGTAGAGGAAGGTTTAAGCACTTACCGTCGGTTCGCGGTAAAGAGTTCTTCGTCCAACGACAATGGCGGCTCTTCCCTCTCCTTCCTAGGTTTTTCTCCTTCTTCAGCCTCATTCTCCTCTCTAGTGTAAGACTTGTGTCAATCTAACCCGGTCTTACCACCTTGAACCAGGTTTACCCATCATGGTCAAATCAAATGGACCAAGGGCATGAAGGAGATCGAGATCCCAGGTATCAAATCGACCCAAAATTAATTAATTTAAGGGGAGGGTCGCATACCCAGCCAAGGAGGGTCGGACCCCCCAAAACAGAAAGTCAGACCCTCAGTTTTGAAGGGAGGGTCAGACAACTTAGAAACCTAGGTTCGACGGGATCATCGACCCTCCCATCGACCCTCAGTTGCCGCCGAAACTAAAATTAAGAAATTTCCTAATTTTCGATTGGGATTCTTTCCTAATCTCAAAGGGACTTATTTTAGGATGTTCCTACTCTATTTAAAGGACGTCCCTAAGCCTCTTTCACTCCTTTTACAACCCTAATTGGATTGAGAGAAAGAGGAGAGAAGAAAGAGAAGAAGAGAAGGAAAACTTGAAGAAAAGGCTAAGGAAGAGAAGAGTTACAGAGAAGGAGTATTCTTCTCAGGTATGGATACTAATTCCATGAGTTTCTACAGACCTTAGGTTAGATATTGATGAGAGTGTGATCTCGGTGAAACCCAAACCATCAACCCATGGTTAGGTTTCATGGAAAACCATAGGAGAATGCATTAAAGCTATTTAGGTGGGTGATTCATGGTTCCATACCATGGAATGAATGTTGAATGGAATGTAGGAGCATGCCAAAGGATCCCAAGCCCAAAGAATGAACTAAAAAGAGGAGAATTGACCAAAGTACACCGAGGGTCGCACCGAGGGTCGATGACCATCCGACCCTAGGTGATCCTAAGTATCGACCCTCAGTGTTCGGGAAGTTCAGATTTTGGGGAGGGTCGTACCCAGGGTCGATCAGGACTCTGACCCTACCTCCGACCCTCAGTTAATAGAATGGTTTTTAAATTCAGAATTAATTCTAATTAAATTCTATCGACTTTGTTAGGTATTCTAGAAATACAATAACAATATAAAGGTGATTGTAAAGCTTGGAAAAGTATCTATTAGCAAGCTAAGGTGAGGAAACGGAACTCTAAACTAATTGGTTAATAACAAACTATTTTCTCTTTTCTTGAGTCCAATGCCATGCTTGATTCTATGCGAATATATTTGTAATGTGCATACAACATGTCATCCAATATTTCTATTACTTGTTCATGCATATTTACTTTATCGTTTATAACATGATGATGATGATGATGATAGGAATAGGCATGTGATTGTATGTGTGTGGTTGGTGTACTTGATGCGAGCGAGTATCAGGGGAGGTGTGATGGGAATGTCAATAAATGTTAACCTTTGGCGGGTCTCAACATCTTAGCTATATCTCTAACTCAAGTCTTGTACATTAGCATCATCGTATCGCCATTACTTTAGCAGAACTATTATGTCGTAGAGTATCAGGGGAGGTGGTCTCGGTCCTTGTAGTCTCTGACTCTACCGGGGGGCCTTAGCTCTATCTCTATGGACATTCTGAGGGATGCTGGGGTGAGGCCTTAGATACACTGTTTGGCATTAGGATTGGTTAGTTGCGAGCCCAGTTTGCAAGCCCTTGCCAACAGGGGTTTACGTGTTGGTATGACACTATATAGCAATAAACGTTAACCTTTGTTATATAATGATCATGATTAGGGTGGATGGGGACGACGATAAACGTTAACCTTCGGGCAGACTTCCACACCCTGTGTATAGAGGCGGGGTCAATAAACGTTAACCTTTGACCACCCAACCTTTCTATTGCGCATTGCAAACTATAAATCAGACCGAAGATATGAATTGATTGCATGCATAAGTATTGTTGCATTGTTTTGTTTGCTCACTGAGCCATGATGTGTGCTCACCCCTCGACGTCGAATATTTTTTAGTTAATGATGCAGGTTATACCGTTGAAGACTACTTAAATGCTCCAGCGTACGGGAATGTAGCAGCGATGGAAGTGGAAGATGAAGTGGATACACATGACGTCACTTGCGAGTGCAACTCATGTGTATTCAATTTGATTTTGGTTTATTTATTTGGATTTATTAAAGACATGTATTTGGTATTTAATTAATTATGTCTCAGTTGATACAAAATAATTTGTTAAATTTTAATATCACATAGATTCTCAGTTGATTTTATTATAAGACTTCCGCTATTGTATATTTACTCTGATTATGACTATGGATGTATGGGGTTTAGATAACACAGATATAGCCTATTCGAGATCCTGGTTGAACCGTTGGTTTGCTAGCGGTTCATCACACCACTCTGAACAGTGCGAAATTGGGGTGTGACAACTTGGTATCAGAGCATATCAGGCCTTGTCCGATGAACTAACATACATTCAAGACAATTGTGAACTGAGATAGGATAAAAGTAAAAACAGTAATATTAACACATTATAAGCACAAATGATGGTTGAGACCAAATTTAAAAAGAGAATATTGCATCTATTAAAGGGGAAACAATTTTACATTCAATGAGAGTGAAACAAACGTTTATAAAGCAGAGTACATTCCACAACTCGGACAGTTACTCTGTAGTACAAAGAAAAATAAATACAATCAAGAAGCTGGAGGTGAAGGAGGAGGCGGCGCCTCACGGTCTCTGTCGTAGTCCTCGGCATAGACTCTAGTCAACCAGGCTATCTGAGTCTGGGTCGTCTATAGACTAGTCGTAAGATCGGCTACCCTCCTATCAGTCGCACGCTGAACCTCTATGAGCTCTCCCATCCGCATGTCTGATATGCGCTGGGTGGCTAGCAGCTCATCCACTCTCACACGCTGAGCGTCTAGTAACTCCTCCATCCTCAGATCAGATCTGCGCTGAGCCTCCCTGATCTCCTGCAACATCTCCATCAGGTCCAAAGGTGGGCGAGAAGGAACAGTCTCAGGTACAGGATCCGCCGCAGATGAAGTACCAACTCCAGCCGCATGCGTAGGTGAAGGCGATGGTATCGAGTCAACATCCATATACATACGATCGTCATCATCGACAGGATCCACATGAGCTCTAGCAGCGGCAGCAGCAGCCTCAGCGTCAGCCATCGCAATGCGAGTGTGAGGGCGTACCATCTCGTTCCTCTCCTCGTCACTAACTTGGGCATCCCGCATACCCATCTTGCAGATAGCCTCCCAATCTAGAGGCGATGAGATGGTTTTCTTCTGAATCTTCTCATCTACTAAGTCCACCCCCAGGCGGGTCAGTAGAACAGTAATCATACGTCCATAGGGAAGATTACCCCTATGACCGGACAATGTAGCACTAATCATGGTCCGCATGATGATGTAGGGAAGGCAAACTGGCTGTCTGGTGCAGATACTATATATCAGAAACTGGGTCAGCTGAGAAACCCTCTCATAGTGCCCACTCTGCGAAATCAGATTATGCTGGATAATCTTGCAGAAGACCCATGGAGCTGGACGCAGGTAACAAGCTCTCATCCACCAGCGATCAGGTCATAGCAGCTGATTGTCGATCTCTGCCCTCATCTCCATGGAAACAAACTGGGGCTCTCCAGGCACACAATAAACCACGGGGCCATCATAACGAATGCCCAGTAGGTCGGCCAGTTGCTGATAGTCAAATGAGATATTCACCCCTTTGATGTAGTTGGTGATGCGCAACTCTTGACCCCTCTCGACATCATTGTAATTTCCCACCACCTGGAGATTACAATAAAACTGGCACACCAAATCTGGACATGTGCACGCATCGTAAGTAATGACAGGGAGCCACCCCATATCACCGAATGCTCTCTCTACGTTGAACAAGGCTAGCTCAGCCATGTTCACCATACGACCACCCTCCACTTTCTTACGAGCATAGTCGGCATACTGTGCCTCGGCTTCATTGGAGCGGAAGCGAAGTGGATCACGAACTCTGGGTACCTTGGTACGAGCCATGGTATCTGCAGATAAGAAAGAAAAAGGGAGACAAGGAGTTAATAGGATAAAAATCCGAAATTTGACATTATAACGACGTAAATTGGCCAAAAGCCTCACTTTTCACCCGTACACGTGGGCAGGAGGACTTACGTAGGTTCCAACATATCCTACAACACTCACATAGTAGGAATTTGGAACTAATGAAGTCCAATTTGAAGGAATTTCAAGAAATCGAAAAATTTCGACAAATTAGGGCAAAAAGAGCAAAAATCCAAGTTTCTCGATAACCAACCGATGAAACTTGAAAATTTTTGAGGGCTTTCGTTCCTCAAGACACCAATAACAAAAGGCCCCAATAAAAATCAAATTTTTACGATTGGAAAAAAATTAATTTGAAAAAAACACGTTAAATGGGCAAAAACCTAGAAATGTAAACCTAAAAACAGGTAAAAATGAGAAAACATACCTGTAGGGATGATGTGGACGTCGAAACCCGGACTCAAACCGACCAAAAATAGTGGAGTGGCACTGTAGCAACTCAGAAGGGAGAGACGAGTCGAAACGGGAGGGAAATAATAAAAAAATGACCCAAAATCGGAACTTAAAAATCTGATTTTTGGTCTGAGGGTTGGACAATTCGATCAGAACCATCGACCCTCGGATTGACCCTCCCATCGACCCTCGGTTCTCGGGAATCTGACAGAAAACTAAGGGTCGGAACTGAGGGTCGGACATCCATCGACCCTCACATCGACCCTTAGCTCTTGGGAAGAACAGGTCATTCCCAGGGTCTGATACTAAGGGTCGGACATACCATCAACCCTCACCATCGACCCTGCATAGGAAAGACAGAAAATTGGTTATAAAATGAGTCAAAATTTGAAATTTTACATCGGTTAGCGTGCCTACATGAAGTATAAATGACTTTCTCACCTTTTTGATGATTTTCAGGCACCACCAATATCAGAGAAAAATATGTCTGGACGAAGAGTGACCAGGCAGAGTCAGAATGCAGTTCCACCACCACCACCTGTGGAGGAGACCAGTCAGGAAAATATGAATGTACCAGAAAACCCAGACCAGGCAAATCCTACCAACTTGCCACCCCCACCCCCGGAGTTAGCAACTATGGTAATGAATTTGGCACAGCAACTACAACAGATGCAACATGCGCAGGCTCAAATGCAAGTTGCAATGGGAATCATGTTCCAAGCTGCTCATGCTACACCCATGCAGATGGGACAAGCCAGTGCAGCACCGGTGGGTAACCACCCAGCACCTCAAACACCTCAACAACCTGCTGCACAGATTCCAGTACAAGGTCTGGAAGCAGCTCAGGTTAATTATCAGTATCCACCACCTATGTTTGGGGCATACCCCCAAAATCAGTTGGATCACTCTCGACTGGTTGAGAGATTCTTGAAGATGAAGCCCAAGGAGTTTAATGGCAAACCGTTTGATCCTTTATGGCCAGCATACTGGATAGACGAGATGGAGATAAATTTTCTTATGATGACTATCACCGAAAAAGAGAAAGTACTATGTGCCACCATTATGCTAAAAGGTGACGCACATCATTGGTGGAAATCTGCTAGGGCTTACTTATTGACCAAGCACGCCCTATTGACTTGGGCTATATATAAAGAAGCTTTCTTTGAGAAGTATTTTCCATGAAGCTTCAGAGATTCTATGGAGAAGGAGTTCCTGAGTTTATATCAGGGCCAGATGTCTGTGGATGCATATCAACAGCGTTATGAGGTGCTGTTTTTCTTTGCACCACTTAGTATACAAGAAGAAGACACTAAGACCCGTAGGTTTGTCACGGGACTGAGAGGAAGCATCAAAGAGCACGTTCTGGGTTTGGAGAAGAAGGTATATAACGAAGCTGTCCAAATTGCTCGAGTCAAAGAATCGAGCCAGAAAGAGAGTTATTTCACACAGAACAGGGGTATAAAAAGGCCAGCTGGAAATTCATACAACGGAGGCAATAACAGGACATATAAGCTGTTCCGCCCTCAGAATTTTACTGCTGCAACCAAGACTATCCCAGTAGCTCAACCTTAGCCAAAACCAAATTCTGAAGCCCGAAGTGTTATAACTGCAACTAATCGGGACATATGGCAAGGGAGTGCCCTAAGCCCAACAAGCAGTTACATCAGGGACGGGTATACGACGTTACATCCGAGGATGCTGCCGCATCACCCGATGTGGTCACAGGTATGACTGAAACCTTTTAAAGTTGTAATTACATTGTATGAGCATGTAGGCTATGTAAAATAAATCACAGGTATCGTACCGATAAATGGCGTACCCGCCAGAGTACTCTTTGATTCAGGAGCTACTCATTCGTTTATATCTATGTCATTCGGAAAGAAGATAAATTTACCCATCAAAACATTAGATTACAAATTACTTGTACGGTCACCGATGGGGTTAGAAGTGGAATTAGAGAAAGGTTATGGACCATGTCCAGTTTTCATTGGCGAGAAAACCTTAGATGCAACCTTGATACAACTTGAGATGGAAGAGTTTGACGTCATCTTGGGAATGGACTGGTTAGCTCGGCATTCTGCAAACTTATTATGCGCCGAAAAGAAGCTAAGATTTAAAGACAAAGAAGGAGCAGAATTCAGTTTTGCGGGAACTAAACATCCCCGTAGACGCAAGTTCATACTCTTAGCACTAAAGGCTAAGAAGTGCCTTGAGAAGGGGGCAGTCGGGTATTTAGTGTCAGTGGTCTACCTAACCATGGAAGCACCACGAATGGAAGATATTGATGTCATGTGGGACTACCCTGATGTATTTCCGAAAGAACTACTAGGATTACCACCCGACCGAGCCACAGAGTTTGTGATAGATCTTGTACCTGGAGCCGCACCAGTATCAAAAGCACCTTACAGAATGGCTCCTACTGAACTAAAAGAACTGAAAGTGAAACTACAGGAACTACTGGACAAGGGTTATATTTGACCCAGTATATCACCATGGGGAGCACCGTAGCATTCGATTATGCATCGACTATCAGGAGTTAAATAAACTGACAATCAAGAATCGATATCCACTACCTCGGATCGATGACTTGTTCGATCAGTTGCAAGGAGCAAAGGTATTTTCTAAGATCGACCTTCGATGGGACTATCATTAATTGAAGATTAAAGAGGGTGATAATCCTAAGACAGCTTTCTGGACCAGATATGGACATTATGAGTTCTTGGTCATGTCTTTTGGATTAACAAACGCACTAGCAACTTTCATGGAACTTATGAACCGGGTCTTCCACGATATGTTGGATACGTCGGTTATAGTATTTATTGATGATATATTGGTATACTCCAAGGACGAAGAAACCCATATCAAGAACCTAAACGCTGCCCTACAGCGTTTAAGGAAAGAGAAGTTATATGCCAAATTTTTAAAGTGTGAGTTTTGGCTAAGTGAAGTCACCTTCCTAGGCCATGTAGTATCCGCTGAAGGAATTAAAGTAGACCCCAGCAAGATCGAGGCTATTGTAAAGTGGGAAGCACCAAAGAGCGTTGCAGAAATTAGAAGTTTTCTGGGTCTCGTCGGTTATTATCGGAGATTTGTGGAAGACTATTCCCGGATTGTCGTACCTCTCACCAGTCTGACAAAGAAAGGTGAAAAGTTTGTGTGGATGGATAAATGTGAGAAGAGCTTCCAAACATTGAAGACCAGATTGATATCTGCTCCGATTTTGACTATTCACGTTCCTGGACAGCCATTTACCCTATACACTGATGCGTCAGGACTAGGATTAGGATGTGTGCTTATGCAAGGGGAACAAGTAATTGCTTATGCCTCGAGACAGTTGAAGATACATGAGAAAAACTACCCCACTCATGATTTGGAGTTAGCGGCAGTAGTACATGCTGTCAAGATATGGAGACATTACCTATACGGAGAGAAATTTCAGATTAAGTCAGACCATAAGAGTCTTACTTATTTATTTAATCAGAAAGAGTTGAATATGAGAGAAAGAAGATGGCTGGAACTATTGAAAGACTATGATTGTGATATCCAGTATCATCCGGGAAAAGCGAACGTAGTAGCGGATGTGTTAAGCAGAAAGGCAATGATAAAATCGCAATGAGAGGTTAGCACAACTGCAGCAATGTGTACTACCGGAATGGTATTCAATCATAGCAATGAGCAATATGTGATAGACGCAACAGATGAATCAGCCAACCAAGGGTTCATTCATCGGTTTTCAAATATGTTGGCCGCTTTGAAGATTATACCAGATATAATGGATGAAGTGAAGACAGCCATTAAATCAGATCCTTATCTGAGAACAGTACAAGAAGATATCAAGAAAGGTAGGACTAATCCTGAGTTCACCTTGGACGAAGAGAGAGTACTGAAATACAAAGGAAGAATATGTGTACCTGAAACAGAAAGTGTGAACATTAGACACTGACTGATGAAAGAATCCCATACCACCATCTATTCGATACATCTTGGAAGTACAAAAATGTATCATGATATAAAGAAACTATATTGGGGGAGAGGAATGAAAGCAGATGTAGCCAAGTTCGTGTCTCAATGCCTAAATTGTCAGAAAGTAAACGCTAAACGACAAAGACCCACAGGACTATTACAGCCGTTACCGGAACAAGCATGGAAATGGGACTGGATCACTATGGACTTCGTCACGGGGTTACCATTGACTCCTCGAGTAGTTGACACAGTTTGGGTGATTGTGGACCGTCTAACGAAAATAGCTCGCTTCATACCTATACGACCTCAGTATACTCTAGAAAGGTTAGCAAAGCTGTATGTGGATAATATTGTTCGATTACACGGTGTACCAGAGAGCATTGTATCCGATAGAGATCCACGATTTACTTTCAAGTTTTGGGAGGGATTGCAAAAGGCTATGGGTACAACGTTGAAGTTCAGTACTACATTCCACCCACAGACAGACGGACAGTCGGAGCATACAATTCAGATTCTAGAAGATATGCTACGAGCATGTGTAATTGATTTCAAAGGGTCATGGGATGAAAAGTTACCATTGATTGAGTTCGCGTATAACAATAGCTATCAGGCTACTATACAGATGTCACCTTATGATGCACTGTATGGCAGAAAGTGTCGAACTCCTTTATTTTAGAATGAAGTTGGAGAACGTAGTATTGTTGGACCGAAATTTGTTGAAGAGACTTGTCGAGTGGTCGACATTATCAAGGAAAGAGTGAGAACAGCTCAGAACCGTCAGAAGCAATATGCAGATACTCGATGCAGAGATCTGGAGTTCGCTGTAGGTGATAAAGTATTTTTGAAGGTATCGCCTAAGCGAGGATTGAAAAGGTTCGGACAGAAAGGTAAACTAAGTCCAAGATATGTCGGGCTGTATGAGATTCTAACTAAGCGTGGTAAAGTGGCTTATCAGTTAGCACTACCACCATCCATGTCAAGTGTGCATGATGTATTTCACATTTTCCTATTGAAGAAGTATGTCAAGGATCCAACTCACGTGTTGACAGTAGATTTACCAGATTTGACTGATGATTTGACATTCGAAGTAGCACCAACTGAAATCACCAGCCGAAAGGTTCAACGTCTATGCAACCGAGATATCTATTATGTGAATGTCACATGGAAATGTAGAGACATGGAAGAAATTACATGGGAAGAACAAAATGCCATGCGAAAGCAATACCCTCACTTATTTGATTCAGAAGGTATGTACAATTTCGAGGACAAAATTTTTATAAGTAGGGGGGAGTTGTAAGACCTGTGTCAATCTAACCCGGTCTTACCTCCTTGAACCAGGTTTACCCATCATGGTCGAATCAAATGGACCAAGGGCGTGAAGGAGATCGAGATCCCAGGTATCAAATCGACCCAAAAACACTTAATTTAAGGGGAGGGTCACATACCCAGCCAAGGAGGGTCGGACCCCCCAAAACAGAAAGTCAGACCCTCAGTTTTGAAGGGAGGGTCGGACAACTTAGAAACCTAGGTTCGACGGGATCATCAACCCTCCCATCGACCCTCAGTTGCCGCCGAAACTAAAATTAGGAAATTTCCTAATTTTCGATTGGGATTCTTTCCTAATCTCAAAGGGACTTATTTTAGGATGTTCCTACTCTATTTAAAGGATGTCCCTAAGCCTCTTTCACTTCCTTTTACAACCCTAATTGGATTGAGAGAAAGAGGAGAGAAGGAAGAGAAGAAGAGAAGGAAAAGTTGAAGAAAAGGCTAAGGAAGAGAAGAGTTGCAGAGAAGGAGTATTCTTCTCAGGTATGGATACTAATTCCATGAATTTCTACAGACCTTAGGTTAGATATTGATGAGTGTGTGATCTCGATGAAACCCAAACCATCAACCCATGGTTAGGTTTCATGAAAAACCATAGGAGAATGCATGAAAGCTATTTAGGTGGGTGAGTCATGGTTCCAGACCATGGAATGAATGTTGAATGGAATGTAGGAGCAAGCCATAGGGTCCCAAGCAAAAAGAATGAACTAAAAAGAGGAGAATTGACCAAAGTACACCGAGGGTCGCACCGAGGGTCGATGACCATCCGACCCTAGGTGATCCTGTCACACCCCAATTCCACACTATTCAAAATGGTGTGATGAACCGCTAGCAAACCAACGGTTCAACCAGGATCTCGGGTAGGCTATATCCGTGTTATCTGAACCCCCATACATCCATAATCATAATCAGAGTAAATACACAATAGCGGAAGTCTTATAATAAAATGAACTGAGAATCTACTGTGATATTAATATTTAAATAGAAAATTATTCTGTATCAACTGAGACATAAATACATATCAAATACATGTCTTTATTAAATCCAAATAAAGAAATCTAGAAAATATCTAATCAAATACACATGAGTTGCACTCGCAAGAGGAGTCATGTGTATCTACTTCAGCTTCAGCTTCCATCGCCGCTACGTTCCGGTACGCAGGAGCATTCATACAATCTTTAACTGTAAAACTTGCATCATCAACTAAAAATATTCGACGTCGAGGGATGAGCACACATCACGGCTCAGTGAGTAGATAAAACAATGCAACATTACATATGCATGCAATCAATTCATATCTTTGGTCTGGTTTATAGTTTGCAATGCGCAATAGAAAGGTTGCGTGGTCAAAGGTTAACGTTTATTGACCCCGCCTCTATACACAGGGTGTGGAAGTCCGCCCGAAGGTTAACGTTTATCGTCGTCCCCATCCACCCTAATCATGAACATTATATCACAAAGGTTAAGGTTTATTGCTTTATAGTGCCTACCAACACGTAAGCCCCTGTTAGCGAGGGCTTACAAACTGGGCTCGCAACTAACCAATCCTAATGCGAAACAGTGTATCCAAGGCCTCACCCCAGCATCCCTCAGAATATCCATAGAGATAGAGCTAAGGCCCCCCGGTAGAGTCAGAGACTATAAGGATCGAGACCACCTCCCCTGATATTCTACGACATAATAGTTTTGCTAAAGTAATGGCGATACGACGATGCTAAAGCACAAAACTTGAGTTAGAGATAGAGGTAAAGTGCTAAGACCCGCCAAAGGTTAACGTTTTTTTACGTTCTCATCACACCTTCCCTGATACTCGCTCGCATCAAATACAATAACCACACACATACAATCACATGCCTATTCCTATCATCATCATCATCATCATGTTATAAATAATAAAATAAATATGCATGAGCAAGTAAATAGAAATATTGGATGGCATGATTTATGCACATTATAAATATATTCGCATAAAATCAAGCATGGCATTGGAATCAAGAAAAGAGAAAATAGTTTGTTATTAACAAATTAGTTTAGAGTTCCGTTTCCTCACCTTAGCTTGCTAATAGATACTTTTCCAAGCTTTACAATCACCTTTATATTGTTATTGTATTGCTAGAAGACCTAACAGAGTCGATAGAATTTAATTAGAATTAATTCTGAATTAAAAAACCATGCTGTTAACTGAGGGTCGGAGGTAGGGTCGGAGTCCTGATCGACCATGGATGCGACCCACACCAAAATCTGAACTTCCTGAACACTGAGGGTCGATATTCAGGATCGCCTAGGGTCAGATGGTCATCGACCCTCGGTGCGACCCTCGGTGTACTTTGGTCAATTCCCTCTTTTAATCTATTCTTCATGCTTGGGATCCTATGGCTTGCTCCTACATTCCATTCAACATTCATTCCATGGTCTGGAACCATGAATCATCCACCTAAATAGCTTTAATGCATTCTCCTATGGTTTTCCATGAAAACCTAACCCATGGGTTGATGGTTTGGGTTTCTCCGAGATCACACTCTCATCAATATCTAACCTAAGGTCTGTAGAAACTCATGGAATTAGTATCCATACCTGAGAAGAATACTCCTTCTCTGCAACTCTTATCTTTTGGCTAAATTCTCTTTTTTGCTTCTCTTCTTCTTCTTTTCCTTCTCTTCTCTTTCTCTCAATTCAATTGGGTTGTGAAAGGAGTGAAAGAGGCTTAGGGACGTCCTTTAAATAGAGTAGGAACATCCTAAAATAAGTCCCTTTGAGATTAGAAAAGAATCCAAATCGAAAATTAGGAAATTTCCTAATTTCAGTTTCAGCGGCAACTGAGGGTCGATGGGAGGGTCGATGATCCCGTCGACACTAGGTCCTCTCAGTTGTCTGACCCTCCTTTTAAAACTGAGGGTCTGACTTTCTGTTTTGGTTGGTCCGACCCTCCTTGGCTGGGTATGCGACCCTCCCCCTAATTTAAGTGTTTTTGGGTCGATTTGATACCTGGGATCTCGATCTCCTTCACGTCCTTGGTCCATTTGACTCGACCATGATGGGTAAACCTGGTTCAAGGTGGTAAGACCGGGTTAGATTGACACGGGTCTTACAACTCCCCCTACTTATAAAAATTTCATCCTCGAAATTATAGGTACCTTCTGAATCAAATAAGTGAGGGTATTGCTTTCGCATAGCATTTTCTTCTTCCCATATAATTTCTTCCATGTCTCTACTTTTCCATGTGACCTTAACATAATAGATATCTCGGTTGCATAGACGTTAAACCTTTCGGCTGGTGATTTCAGTTGGTGTTACTTCAAATGTCAAATCATCAGCCAAATCTGGTAAATCTACTGTCAACACGTGCGTTGGATCCTTGACATACTTCTTCAATAGGGAAATGTGAAATACGTTATGCACACTTGACATAGATGGTGGTAGTGCTAACTGATAAGCCACTTTACCATGCTTAGCTTGAATTTCATACGGCCCGACATATCTTGCACTTAGTTTCCCTTTCTGTCCGAACCTTTTCAACCCTCGCATAGGCGATACCTTCAAAAATACTTTATCACCTACGGCGAACTCCAGATCTCTGCGTCGAGTATCTGCATATTGCTTCTGATGATTCTGAGCTGTTCTCACTCTTTCCTTGATAATGTCGACCACTCGGCAAGTCTCTTCAACAAATTCTGGCCCAACAATACTATGTTCTCCAACTTCATTCCAAAACAAAGGAGTTCGACACTTCCTGCCATCCAATGATTCATAAGGTGACATCTGTATAGTAGCCTGATAGCTATTGTTATAAGCGAACTTGATCAATCGTAACTTTTCATCCCATCATCCTTTGAAATCAATTACACATGCTCGTAGCATATCTTCTAGAATCTGGATTGTACGCTCTGACTGTCCGTCTGTCTATGGGTGGAATGCAATATTGAACTTCAACGTTGTACCCGTAGCCTTTTGCAATCCTTCCCAAAACATGGAAGTAAATCGTGGATCTCTATCAGACACAATGCTTTCTAGAACACCATGTAATCAAACAATATTATCCACATACAGCTTTGCTATCCTTTCCAGTGTATACTGAGGACGTATAGGTATGAAGCGAGCTATTTTAGTCAGACGGTCCACAATCACCCAAACTGCATCAACTACTCGAGGAGTCAGTGGTAGTCCCGTGACGAAGTCCATAGTGATGCAGTCCCATTTCCATGCTGGTTCCAGTAATGGCAGTAACAGTCCTGCGGGTCTTTGTCGTTCAGCCATTACTTTCTGACAATTTAGGCATTGAAACACGAACTTGGCTACATCTGTTTTCATTCATCTCCACCAATATATCTCTCTAGGTCATGATACATTTTTGTACTTCCCGGGTGTATCGAATAGATGGTGGTATGGGCTTCTTTCATCGGTTGGTGTCTAATGTCCACACTTTCTGTTTCGGGTACACATATTCTTCCTTTGTACTTCAGTACCTTTTCTTCGTCCAAGGTGAACTCAGGGTTAGTCCTACCTTTCTCGATATCTTCTTGTACTGTTCTCAGATAAGGATCTGATTTGACAGCTGTCTTCACTCCATCCATTATATCCGGTATAATCTTCAATTACGCGAACATATTTGAAAACCGATGAATAAACCCTTGGTTGGCTGATCCAACCATTGTGTCTATCACATACTGCTCGTTGCCGTGATTGAATACCATTCCGGTAGTACACATTTTTGCAGTTGTGCTAACCTCTCCTTGCGATTTTCTCATTGCTTTTCTGCTTAACGCATCCGCTACTACGTTTGCTTTTCCCGGATGATACTGGATATCACAATCATAGTCTTTCAATAGTTCCAGCCATCTTCTTTGTCTCATATTCAACTCCTTCTGATTAAATAAATAAGTAAGACATTTATGGTCCGACTTAATCTGAAATTTCTCTCCGTATAGGTAATGTCTCCATATCTTGACAGCTTGTACTACTGCCACTAATTCCAAATCATGGGTGGGTAATTTTTCTCATGTATCTTCAATTGTCTAGAGGCATAAGCAATTACTTGCTCTCCTTGCATAAGCACACATCCTAATCCCAGTCCCGACGCATTAGTATATAAAGTAAATGTCTGTCCTGGAATGGGATTAGTCAAAATTGAAGCGGATATCAATCTGGTTTTCAACGTTTGGAAACTCTTCTCACATTTATCGGTCCACACAAGCTTTTCACCTTTCTTAGTCAAACTTGTGAGAGGTACGGAAATCTGGGAATAGACTTCCACGAATCTCCGATAATAACCCGCTAGACCCAGAAAACTTCTAATTTCTGAAACGCTCTTTGGTGCTTCCCACTTTACAATAACCTCGATCTTGCTGGGGTCCACTTTGATTCCTTCAGTGGATACTACATGGCCTAGGAAGGCGACTTCACTTAGCCAAAACTCGCACTTTGAAAATTTGGCATATAGCTTCTCTTTCCTTAAACGCTGTAGGGCGGTGTTTAGGTTCTTGATATGGGTTTCTTTGTCCTTAGATTATACCAATATATCATCAATAAATACTATAACTGACGTATCCAACATATCGTGGAAGACCTGGTTCATGAGTTCCATAAAAGTTGCGGGTGCGTTTGTTAATCAGAAGGACATGACCATGAACTCATAATGTCCATATCTGGTCCTGAAAACTGTCTTCGGAATATCACCCTCTTTAATGTTCAACTGATGATAGCCTGACCGAAGATCGATCTTAGAAAATACCTTTGCTCCTTGCAACTGATCGAACAAGTCATCTATCTGAGGTAGTGGATATCGATTCCTGATTTTCAGTTTATTCAACTCTCGATAGTCAATGCATAATCGAACGCTACCGTCCTTCTTCTTCACGAATAACACCGGTGCTCCCCATGGTGATATACTGGGTCGAATATAACCCTTGTCCAGCAGTTCTTGTAGTTGCACTTTCAGTTCCTTCAGTTCAGTAGAAGCCATTCTGTAAGGTGCTTTTGATACTGGTGCGGCTCCAGGTATAAGGTCTATCACAAACTCTGTGGCTCGGTCGGGTGGTAATCCTGGTAGTTCCTCCAAAAATACGTCGGGATAGTCCCGCACGACTTCAATCTCTTCCATTTGTAGTACTTCCTTGGTTAGGTCGACCACTGATACTAGATACCCGACTGCCCCCCTTCTCAAGGCACTTCTTAGCCTTTAGTGCTGAGAGTATGAGCTTGCGTCTACGGGGAAGTTTGGTTCCCGAAAAACTAAATTCTGCTCCATCTTTGTCTTTAAATGTTAGCTTCTTTTCGGCGCATAATAGGTTTGCAGAATGCTGAGCTAACCAGTCCATTCCCAATATGACGTCAAAGTTTGCCATCTCCAGTCGTATCAAGGTTGCATCTAAGGTTTTCTCGCCAATGAGAACTGGACATGGTCCATAACCTTTCTCTAATTCCATTTCTAACCCCATCAGTGACCGTACAAGTAATTTGTAGTCTAATGTTTTGATGGGTGAGTTTATCTTCTTTCCGAATGACACAGATATAAATGAATGAGTAGCTCCTGAATCAAAGAGTACTCTGGCGGGTACGCCATTTATAGGTACGATACCTGTGATTTATTTTACTCAGTCTACATGCTCATACAATGTAATTACAACTTTAAAAAGTTTCAGTCATACCTGTGACCACATCGGGTGATGCGGCAGCATCCTCGGATGTAACAGCATATACCCGTCCCTGATGTAACTGCTTCTTGGGATTAGGGCACTCCCTTGCCATATGTCCTGGTTGGTTGCAGTTATAACACTTCGGGCTTTCAGAATTTGGCTTTGGCTGAGGTTGAGCTACTGGAGTAGTCTTGGTTGCAGCAGTAAAATTCTGAGGGCGGAAAGGCTTATATGTTCTGTTATTGCCTCCGTTGTAAGAATTTCCAGCTGGCCTTTTGATACCCCGGTTCTGTGTGAAATAACTCTCCATCTGGCTCGATTCAATAACTCGAGCGATTTGGACAGCTTCATTATAAATCTTCTTTTCTAAGCCCAAAACGTGCTCTCTGATGCTTCCTCTCAGTCCCGTGACAAACCCATGGGTTTTGGTGTCTTCTTCCTACATACTAAGTGGTGCAAAGAAAAACAGCTCTTCATAACGCTGTTGATATGCATCCACTGACATCTGTCCCTGATATAGACTCAGGAACTCCTTCTCCATAGAATCTCTGAAGCTTCATGGAAAATATTTCTCAAAGAAAGCTTCTTTATAAACAGCCCAAGTCAGTAGGACGTGCTTGGTCAATAAGTAAGCCCTAGCCAATTTCCACCAATGATGTGCATCACCCTTTAGCATGAAGGTGGCACATAATACTTTTTCTTCCTCTGTAATAGTCATCATGAGGAAATTTCTCTCCATCTCGTCTATCCAGTGTGCTAGCCATAATGGATCAGACGGTTTGCTGTTAAATTCCCTGGGCTTCATCTTCAAAAATCTCTCAACCAGTTGAGAGTGATTCATCTGATTTTGGGGGTATGCCCCAAACATAGGGGGTGGATACTGATAATTAACCTGAGCTGCTTCCGGACCTGGTACTGGAATCTGTGCAGCAGGTTGTTGAGGTGTCTGAGGTGCTGGGTGGTTACCCACCGGTGCTGCACTGGCTTGTCCCGTCTGCATGGGTGTTACATGAGCAGCCTGGAACATGATTCCCATTGCAACCTGCATCTGAGCCTGTGCGTATTGCATCTGTTGCAGCTGCTGATCTATGTTCATAACTACGGTTGCTAGTTCGGGTGGTGGAGGTGGAAAATTTGTAGGATTTGCCTGATCTGAATTTCCTGGGACATATACATTCTCCTGGCTAGTTTCCTCCACAGGTGGTGGTGGTGGAACTGCATTTTGGCTCTGTCTGGATACTCTTCTTCCAGACGTATTTTCCTTCTGAGATGGGTGGTGCTTGAAAATCATCAAAATAGGTGAGAAAATCATCGATGCTCCATGTAGGCATGTTAACCGATGTAAACTTTCAAATTTCAATTCATTTTATGAAAAAAAATACTGTCTTTTCTATGCAGGGTTGATAGAGAGGGTCGATGGTATGTCCGACCCTTAGTATCCGACCCTGGGAATGACCTATTCTTCCCAAGAGCTGAGGGTCGATGTGAGGGTCGATGGGTGTCCGACCCTCAGTTCCGACCCTTAGTTTTCTGTCAGATTCCCGAGAGCTGAGGGTCGATTGGAGGGTCGATCTGAGGGTCGATGGTTCTGGTCGAATTATCCGACCCTCAGACCAAAAATCAGATTTTTAAGATTGGATTTTGGGTCTTTTTTTATTATTTCCCTCCCGTTTCGACTCGTCTCTCCCTTCTGAGTTGTTACAGTGCCACTCCACTAGTTTTGGTCAGTTTAAGTCCGGGTTTCGACGTCCACATCATCCCTACAGGTATGTTTTCTCATTTTTACCTGTTTTTAGGTTTCCATTTCTAGATTTTTGCCCATTTAACTGGTATTCTTCAAATTAAACTTTTTCCAACTATAAAAATTCGATTTTTATTGGGGGTTTTGTTATTGGTGTCTCAAGGAACGAAAGCCCTCAAAATTTTTTGAGTTTCATCGGTTGGTTATTGAGAAACTTGGATTTTTGCTCGTTTGCCCTAATTTGTCGAAATTTTTTTTTTGGATTTCTTGAAATTCCTTCAAATTGGACTTCATTAGTTCCAATTTCCCATTGTGTGAGTGTTGTAGGATATGTTGGAACCTACGTAAGTCCTCCTGCCCACGTGTATGGTGAAAAATGAGGTTTTTGGCTAACTTACGCCGTAAATGCTAAATTTCAGATTTTTATCCTACTAAATCTTTATCTGTTTTTCTTTCTTGTTTGCAGATACCATGGCTCATACCACGATACCCAGAGTTCGTGATCCGCTTCATTTCCGCTCCAACGAAGCCGAGGCACAGTATGTCGACTATGCTCATAAGAAAGTGGAGGGTGGTCGTATGGTGAACTTGGCTGAGCTAGCCTTATTCAACATAGAGAGAGCATTTGGTGATATGGGGTGGCTCCCTATCATCACTTACGATCCGTGCACACGCCCAGATTTGGTGCACCAGTTCTATTGTAATCTCCAGGTGGTGGAGAATTACAATGACGTTGAGCGTGGTCAAGAGTTGCGCATCACCAGCTATGTTAAAGGGGTGCACATTTCATTTGACTATCGGAAACTGCCAGATCTACTAGGCATACCCTATGATGGCCCCATGGTGTACTGTGCGCCTAGAGAGCCCCAGTTTGTTTCCATGGAGATGAGGGCAGAGATCGACAATCAGCTGCTACAACCTGACCACTGGCAGATGAGAGCTTGTTACATGCGCCCAGCTCCACGGGTCTTCTGCAAGATTATCTAGCATAATCTGATTCCGCCGAGTGGGCACTACGAGAGGGTGTCTCAGCTGACCCAGTTTCTGATCTATAGTATCTACATTGTCCGGTCATAGGGGTAATCTACGAGCCAGTCTGTCTTCCATACATCATCATGCGGACCATGATTAGTGCTACATTGTCCGGTCATAGGGGTAATCTACCCTATGGACGCATGATCACCGCATTGTTGACTCGCTTAGGGGTTGACTTAGTAGATGAGAAGATTCAGGAGAAGACCTTCTCGTCGCCTCTAGATTGGGAGGCTATCTATAAGATGGGTATGCGGGATGCCCAAGTTAGTGACGAGGAGAGGAACGAGATGGTACGCCCTCACACTTGCATTGAGATGGCTGATGCTAAGGCCGCTACTAGAGCTCATGTGGATCCTGTCGATGATGACGACCGTCTGTATATGGATGTCGACTCGATACCACCGCCTTCACCTACCCATGCGGCTGGAGTTGGTACTTCTTTTGCGGCGGATCCTGTACCTGAGACTGGTCCTTCTCATGCGGCTGGTCCTTTACGCCCACCTCCTGACCTGATGGAGATGTTGCAGGAGATCAGGGAGGCTCAGCGTAGATCTGATCTGAGGATGGAGGAGTTGCTTGACACTCAGCGTGTGAGAGTGGATGAGCTGTTAGCCGCCCAACACATATCAGACACGTGGATGGGAGAGCTCATAGAGGTTCAGCGTACGACTGATAGGAGGGTAGCCGATCTTACGACTAGTCTACAGATGACCCAGACTCAGATAGCCTGGTTGACTAGAGTCTATGCTGAGGACTAGGACAGAGATCGTGAGGCCCCGCCTCCTCCTTCACCTCCAGCTTCTTGATTGTACTTTATTTTCCTTGTAGTATAGAGTAACTGTCCGGGTTGTGGGCTGTACTCTGCTTTAGTTATGTATAAACGTTTGTTTTTCTCTCATTGCATGTAAAATTGTTTCCCCTTTAATAGATGCATTATTCTCTTTTTAAATTTGATATCAACAATCACTTGTGCTTATCATGTGTTAATATTATTGTTTTTACTTTTATCCTATCTCAGTTCACAATTCTCTTGAATGTATGTTAGTTCAGTGGACAATGCCTGAGATGCTCTGATACCAAGTTGTTACACCCCAATTCCGTACTATTCAGAATGGTATGATGAACCGCTAGTGAACCAACGGTTCAACCAGGAACTCGAGTAGGCTATATCCGTATTTTTTGAACCCCCATACATCCATAATCATAATCAGAGTAAATACACAATAGCAGAAGTCTTATAATAAAATGAACTGAGAATCTACTGTGATATTAATATTTAAATAGCAAATTATTCTGTATCAACTGAGACATAAATACATATCAAATACATGTCTTTATTAAATCCAAACAAAGAAATCTAAAAAATATCTAATCAATTACACATGAGTTACACTCGCAAGAGGAGTCATGTGTATCTACTTCAGCTTCAGCTTCCATCGCCGCTACGTTCCCCTACGCAGGAGCATTCATATAATCTTCAACTGTAAAACCTGCATCATCAACTAAAAATATTCGACGTCGAGGGGTGAGCACACATCACGGCTCAGTGAGTAGATAAAACAATGCAACATTACATATGCATGCAATCAATTCATATCTTTGGTCTGGTTATAGTTTGCAATGCGCAATAGAAAGGTTGGGAGGTCAAAGGTTAACGTTTATTGACCGCGCCTCTATACACAGGGTGTGGAAGTCCGCCCGAAAGTTAACGTTTTTCATCGTCCCCATCCACCCTAATCATGAACATTATATAACAAAGGTTAACATTTATTGCTATATAGTGCCATACCAACACGTAAGCCCCTGTTAGCGAGGGCTTGCAAACTAGGCTCGCAACTAACCAATCCTAATGCCAAACAGTGTATCCAAGGCCTCACCCCAGCATCCCAAAGAATTTCCATAGAGATAGAGCTAAGGCCCCCCGGTAGAGTCAGAGAGTACAAGGACCAAGACCACCTCCCCTGATACTCTATGACATAATAGTTCTGCTAAAGTAATGGTGATACGACGATGCTAATGCACAAGACTTGAGTTAGAGATAGAGCTAAAGTGCTGAGACCCACCAAAGGTTAACGTTTATTGACGTTCTCATCACACCTCCCCACATACTCGCTCGCATCAAATACACCAACCACACACATACAATCACATGCCTATTCCTATCATCATCATCATCATGTTATATACAATAAAATAAATATGCATGAACAAGTAATAGAAATATTGGATGGCATGATTTATGCACATTACAAATATATTCGCATAAAATCAAGCATGGCATTGGACTCAAGAAAAGAGAAAATAGTTTGTTATTAACAAATTAGTTTAGAGTTCCATTTCCTCACCATAGCTTGCTAATAGATACTTTTCCAAGCTTTACAATCACTTTTATATTGTTATTGTATTGCTAGAAGACCTAACAGAGTCGATAGAATTTAATTAAAATTAATTCTGAATTTAAAACCATGCTGTTAACTGAGGGTCGGAGGTAGGGTCGGAGTCCTGATCGACCCTGGATGCATCCCTCCCCAAAATCTGAACTTCCCGAACACTGAGGGTCGATACTCAGGATCACCTAGGGTCGGATGGTCATCGACCCTCGGTGCGACCCTCGGTGTACTTTGGTCAATTTCCCTCTTTTAATCCATTCTTCGTGCTTGGGATCCTATGGCTTGCTCCTACATTCCATTCAACATTCATTCCACGGTCTGGAACCATGAATCATCCACCTAAATAGCTTTAATGCATTCTCTTATGGTTTTCCATGAAAACCTAACCATGGGTTGATGGTTTGGGTTTCTCCGAGATCACACTCTCATCAATATCTAACCTAAGGTCTGTAGAAACTCATGGAATTAGTATCCATACCTGAGAAGAATACTCCTTCTCTGCAACTCTTCTTTTTTGGCTAAATTCTCTTCCTTGCTTCTCTTCTTCTTCTTTTCCTTCTCTTCTCTTTCTCTCAATTCAATTAGGGTTGTGAAAGGATTGAAAGAGGCTTAGGGACGTCCTTTAAATAGAGTAGGAACATCCTAAAATAAGTCCCTTTGAGATTAGAAAAGAATCCAAATCGAAAATTAGGAAATGTCCTAATTTCAGTTTCAGCGGCAACTGAGGGTCGATGGGAGGGTCGATGATCCCGTTGACCCTAGGTTCTCTCAGTTGTCCGACCCTCCTTTCAAAACTGAGGGTCTGACTTTCTGTTTTGGTTGGTCCGACCCTCCTTGGCTGGGTATGCGACCCTCCCCCTAATTTAAGTATTTTTGGGTCGATTTGATACCTGGGATCTCGATCTCCTTCACGCCCTTGGTCCATTTGTCTCAACCATGATGGGTAAACCTGGTTCAAGGTGGTAAGACCGGGTTAGATTGACACGGGTCTTACAGATCCTGAGTATCGACCCTCAGTGTTCGGGAAGTTTAAATTTTGGGGAGGGTCGCACCCAGGGTTGACAGGACTCCGACCCTACCTCCGACCCTCAGTGAACATAATGGTTTTTAAATTCAGAATTAATTCTAACTAAATTCTATCGACTTTGTTAGGTCTTCTAGCAATACAATAACAATATAAAGGTGATTGTAAAGCTTGGAAAAGTTTCTATTAGCAAGCTAAGGTGAGGAAACGAAACTCTAAACTAATTGGTTAATAACAAACTATTTTCTCTTTTCTTGAGTCCAATGCCATGCTTGATTCTATGCGAATATGTTTGTAATGTGCATACAACATGTCATCCAATTTTTCTATTACTTGTTCATGCATATTTACTTTATCGTTTATAACATGATGATGATGATGATGATAGGAATAGGCATGTGATTGTATGTGTGTGGTTGGTGTACTTGATGCTTGCGAGTATCAGGGGAGGTGTGATGAGAATGTCAATAAACGTTAACCTTTGGCGGGTCTCAGCATCTTAGCTCTATCTCTAACTCAAGTCTTGTACATTAGCATCGTCGTATCGCCATTACTTTAGCAGAACTATTATGTCCTAGAGTATCAGGGGAGGTGGTCTCGGTCCTTGTAGTCTCTGACTTATCGGGCGGCCTTAGCTCTATCTCTATGGACATTCTGAGGGATGCTGGGGTGAGGCCTTGGATACACTGTTTGGCATTAGGATTGGTTAGTTGCGAGCCCAGTTTGCAAGCCCTCGCCAATAGGGGTTTACGTGTTGGTATGGCACTATATAGCAATAAACGTTAACCTTTGTTATATAATGATCATGATTAGGGTGGATGGGGACGATGATAAACGTTAACCTTCTAGTGGACTTCCACACCCTGTATATAGAGGCGGGGTCAATAAACATTAACCTTTGACCACCCAACCTTTCTATTGCGCATTGCAAACTATAAACCAGACCAAAGATATGAATTGATTGCATGCATATGTATTGTTGCGTTGTTTTGTTTGCTCACTGAGCCATGATGTGTGCTCACCCCTCGACGTCGAATATTTTTTAGTTGATGATGCAGGTTATACCGTTGAAGACTATTTAAATGCTCCAGTGTACGGGAATGTAGCGACAATGGAAGTGGAAGATGAAGTGGATACACATGACGTCACTTGCGAGTGCAACTCATGTGTATTTAATTAGATTTTGGTTTATTTATTTGGATTTATTAAAGACATGTATTTGGTATTTAATTAATTATGTCTGAGTTGATACAGAATAATTTGTTATTTAAATTTTAATATCACATAGATTCTCAGTTCATTTTATTATAAGACTTTCGCTATTGTATATTTACTCTGATTATGACTGTGGATGTATGGGGTTTAGATAACACGGATATAGCCTATTCGAGATCCTGGTTGAACCGTTGGTTTGCTAGCGGTTCATCACACCATTCTGAACAGTGCAGAATTGGGGTGTGACATCTAGGGTTTGTGAGGATCAATGAGAGAGATTTTAGGAGGTTTAAGGGTCCTTATATAAGCTAGGGTTAGGTTTAGGAAGCCTCCTAACATTAGGAAAGTCCTTCTGTTTGAAATTTGGAAAGTGGGACCCACAGAGATCCTTTTCCGGATCTAAGCTGCGCAGGCCATACCGATCGATCGTCGATGGGTACCATAGACCGGTACCATCAACTGGTATGAGGTATTTCATACTTGAATTGGTCCATTTCCTTACCTGGTTGTCATTCGCTCATCCCGTCTGGCCCGGTGATGATTGGAAGACCTGTTACAACATGAATTAGAGGTTTAAATCAGGTTCATGGAGTGCGGGTCTTACAACTCCCCCACCCTTAAAAGAAATTTCGTCCCCGAAATTTGCATGTAGGTTTCACAACTCCCCCACCCATAAAATAAATTCCGGCCTCGAAATTTGAACGTACCTTTGTCGTCAAAAAGGTTAGGGTATTCCTTACGCATTGCGTTCTCCTCCTCCCAAGTGATTTCTTCTACATCTTGGCTTTTCTAATGCACTTTCACATAATGAATATCCTTGTTTCGGAGATGTTGTACTTTTTGGCTTGTGAGCATCACAGGTACAACTTCAAACGTCAAGTCCTCTATCAAGTCTGGTAGGTCTGCTGTCAAGATGTGCGGTGGATCCCTGACATACTTCTTCAATAAAGACACATGGAACACATACTGAACACTTGACATGGATGGTGGTAGAGCCAGTTGATATGCCACATTGCCACGTCTGGTCAAAATCTCATATGGTCCCATATACATGGGGCATAGCTTCCCCTTCTTACCAAACAGTTTCTGACCTCGCACAGGTGATATCTTTAAGAACACTTTATCACCCACTGCAAACTTCAGATCTGGACATCGGTTATCAGCATAGTGGTTTTGTCGAACTTGAGCTATCTTCACTCTTTCTTTAATTTGATCAATCACTCCACAAGTTTCTTCAATAAACTCTGATCCTACAATCCTTCTCTCTCCCACCTCATTCCATAACAGAGGTGTACGACATTTCTTCCCATAGAGTGCCTCATATGGAGCCATTTGGATCGTAGCCCGGTAACTATTATTATAAGCAAACTCAATAAGCGATAGCTTCTCGTCCCAAGCTCCTTTGAAATCTAGGGCACACACTCAGAGCATATTCTCTAAGATTTCAATAGTACTTTCTGACTGCCCGTCAGTCTGAGGATGAAAACATGTGCTAAACTTTAACTTGGTTCCCATAGATTTTTGTAATCCTTCCCAGAACTTTGATGTAAAACGGGGATCTCTGTCAGATACTATAATTTCTAGGACGCGATGAAGTCTGACTAGATTATCCACATATAGCTTGGCTAGCTTCTCCATGGTATACTGAGGTCTGACAGTGATGAATCAAGCTGTCTTAATAAGTCGATCGACTATAACCCATACTGCATCCATTGACCTTGGTGTCAAGGGTAGGCCAGTGACGAAATCCATTGTGATACAATCCCACTTCCATGCTGGCTTCGGTAGTGGTTGTAGCAAACCTGTGGGTCTCTTCCGTTTAGCTTTAACTTGCTGGAAATTCAGACATTGGAATACGAATCAAGCTACATCTTCTTTCATACGCCTCCACCAATATAATCTTCTTAAATAATGGTACATCTTGGTGCTTCCTGGATGTACCGAATATGTGGTGTAATGAGCTTCTGTCATAACTCGATCTCTGATATTTAATTTCTCACTCTCAGGTATACATAATCATCCAGGATACTTGAGTACCTTGTCTGAATCCAAGGTAAAGTCAGGGTTACTTTTACCCTTCTCTAGATCTTCATGCACAGTCTTGAGGTGTGGATCCTGTAGGATTGCTACCATGACCTCATCTATTAGATCCGATGAGATTCTTAAAGCTGCGAACATCAATGTGAACTTATGAATTAAGTCTTGTTCCATTGAATCTCCTACAGTTTCTAATATATAGTCTTTATCCTTCACTATTGAGCCTGAGGCTGCAGCACACAGTGCAGCATTTGTACTAGGTCCTGCCTCAGGTTTCAATGCCCACTTTCTGCTTAAGGCATCAACCACAATGTTTGCCTTATCCGGATGGTACTGGATATCACAATCATAATTTTTTAATAGTTTCAGCCATCTCCTTTGTCTCATATTCAGGTCCTTCTAAGTGAAAAGGTAAGTTAAGCTCTTGTGATCTGACTTAATCTGAAACTTTTCACCGAAAAGGTAATGTCTCCAAGTCTTGATTATGTGAATAACCGCTGCTAACTCCAGATCATACGTAGGATAGTTCTTCTCATGCTCTTTCAACTGTCTTGATGAGTAGGCAATCACCTGTTCTCCTTGCATCAACACAAATCCAAGACCCAACCCTGAGGCATCCATATATAAGGTAAACAGTAAGCCTGGTGCTGGGATGGTCAAGATAGGTGCAGAGACTAGTCTTGACTTCAAAGTCTGAAAGCACTTTTCACACTCGTTCATCCATATGAACTTTTCCCCTTTCTTGGTTAGTCTGGTAAGTGGAACGGGATCCTTGAGTAGTCTTTCATGAATCTTCTATAGTAACCAGCCAATCCAAGGAAACTACGAATCTACGCAACTGATTTCGGTGCATCCCATCCTACTATAGCTGCGATCTTGCTTGGATCTACCTTGATACTGTCTGCAGATACTATGTGACCTAAGAAGGCCACTTCTTTTAGCCAAAATTCACACTTCTTGAATTTGGCGTAAAGCTTCTCCCTTCTTAACCATTGTAGGGTTGCTCTCAAATGTGTTGCATGAGCCTCCCTGTCCTTTGAGTAGACCATGATGTCATCAATGAACACGATGACCGAAGTGTCCAACATGTCATGAAACACTCGGTTCATCAGCTTCATGAACGATACTGGAGCGTTAGTCAACCCGAACGACACTACCAGGAACTCATAATGCCCATACCTTGTCCTGAAAGCAGTCTTTGTAATATCTCCTACCTTGATCTTCAATTGGTGGTACCCTGATCTAAGATCAATCTTCGAGAAAACCTTTGCACCCTGCAACTGGTCGAACAGATCATCAATCCTAGGCAAAGGGTATTGGTTCTTGATGGTTAACTTGTTCAACTATCGTAGTCGATACATAGTCGTACGCTACTGTCATTCTTCTTGACGAACAAAACAGGTGCTCCCCATGGCAATATGCTTGGTCGTATGAAACCCTTATCTAGTAGTTCTTGTAATTGGGTCTTCAACTCCTTTAATTCTGGAGGGGCCATCCTGTATGGTCCCTTAGACACTGGCGCCGACCCTAGCATAAGGTCGATCACAAACTCTGTAGCCCTATCTAGAGGTAGACCTGGTAGATCTTCTAGAAATACATCTAAAAACTCTCGTACCACGTCTAGATCTTCCATCTTTGGCACCTCTGCAATGATGTCGACTATCGACACTAAGTACCCCACTCCTCCCTTCTCTAAGCATCTCTTAGCTTTTAGGGCAGAGAGGATCAGCTTCTGCTTCCTAGGTAACTTAGTTCCAGTGAAGCTAAACTCCTTTCCCAGATCATCTTTAAACACAAGTTTTCTTTCACCACATAATAAGCTAGCTGAGTGATGGCCTAGCCAATCCATTCCCAAGATGACATCAAAGTCTGTCATCTCGAGTTGAACCAGATTTACTTCTAGGTTTCGGCGCTCAATACTAACTGTACACGGCCCATAGTATTCATTCAATGCCACTTCGAGTCCCAATAGAGAGCGAACTATCAAGCTTCCCAAAAGACATAAAAACAAAGGAGTGCGTAGCCCCAGAGTCAAAGAGTACTCTAGCGGGTACACCAACTATATTTACAGTTCCTAAAATTAATTATCCCTTAGTTCTACATGCTCAAACACAACAAACAGTAAGCCAAATAGTAAGGGATGTAATCATACCAGTCACCACATCTGGTGATGCGGCTGCCTCCTCAGTCGTTATTGCAAATATCTTTCCTTGCTGTGGCAGTTGCTTCCTGGGTAGAGTACACGTCTTTGCATAATGACCCAATTACTGACAGTTGAAACATTTGACATTTGGGTTCTGTCTAGCAAATTGTAACAGTGGTGGTGGTATAGTAGTGGTCCTTGCAGGCACCATAGCAGACTGAGCCCTGTATGGGCGGAATGGTCTTGTATTCCCTCCACCTGAAGTCTTAGTGGCGGGCATCTTCATTCCCCTATTCTGAGCAAAGAAACTATCTCTTTGGCTAGATTCAATTACCCCAGAAATCTGTATAGCCTCATTATATACTTTCTTCTCCAATCCCAAGACGTGCTCTCAGATACTTCCTCGCAATCCCATGGTAAACCTACGGGTCTTGGTTTCTTCTTCTTGCATGCTTGTCGGAGCGAAGAAGAATAACTCTTCTTATCTCTGCTGGTAAGCATCAACAGTCGACTGGGATTATTGCAGATTCAAGAATTCCTTCTCCATTTGATCACGGAAGCTCTTCGAAAAGTACTTATCAAAGAAGGCTCCCTTGAATATTGCCCAATTGATCTGAGTGTGCTTTTACCTCTAAGTATGTCCGGGTAGAATTCCACCAGGCATTTGCATCTTCCTTGAGCATGTGCGTAGCAAACAGTACCTTCACATCCTCTGTACAAGTCATCAGACGGAAATTCTTCTCTAATTCAGCAACCTACTGTGCAGGCCACAGTGGTTTCCCTGGTTTCCCTATGAAAGTAAGGGGTTTCAGTTTCAAGAACCTATCCACCGCTCGACTTAGGTCATTCTGCCCCTGTGCATTCATTCCATACCATGGTGGTGGGTACGGATAGATCCCTTGATAGGCAGACGACATTGGAAATTAGTGTGGTGGTTGTAGATTTTGTCCTTGGCCCATCGGCCCAGTACTACCATCCATTGGTAGTGTGGTGTCATTTCTTCCAGACTCAGGCGTACCTTCAGTAGGGATATATCCTGGTGGTCTGAACATCTTCAACATCTCGTTCAGGAATACCTTCTGTTGAGCTTCCATCTTATAAACTAGATTCGTTACAATAGCCTCAGAGTTAGTGTGAGGAGGTCCTGGTAAATTTGTTGGTGCTCTGGGACTCTGCCTTTCTCCACCTTCCGCGTTCACATTTTTCTCATCAATAATTCCTGTTTCCAGGTTGTCCTCATCTTGGCGTACCCTGGAGTGGTGACACCTTCGTGAGCCTCTACGACTGTGTCTGCCTACCATCTCAGATTAGTTTTTCTTGCTTGGATCTGAGAAGAAAACATAACACATGAGGTACCATCGAACAGTCATAGTAGTGTTAGTCTTTAACAAGTGGAAGGCCGAAAAATTCTAACAGAAACTTAAATTGGAAATTTTTAAAAAAAAATTTCCCCAAATTTTCTAGGCTTCATATAGTTGTCCAGTCGCAACACACCGGTCGCGGCACTGTATATTGTAGTGCGACCGGTATGTCCAGGCGGACAAACTCTCAAAGTTCCCAAGGGGTACGGGTCGATGTACCGCTCGCAACCCTGTGGGAAATGGAGCAACCGGTATAGTCGACCGGTCAGAATTTTTCTCTGATCGAGAGGTACTGGTCGATATTGTCACACCCCAATTCCTCTCTATTCAGAATGGTGTGATGAACTGCTAACAAATCAATGGTACAACCAAGATCTCGAGTAGGCTATATCCGTTTTATCTAAACCCCATACAACCATATTCATAATCAGAGTAAATACACAATAGCGGAAGTCTTATAATAAAATGAACTAAGAATCTACTGTGTTATTAATAATTAAATAGCAAATTATTTTGTACCAACTGAGATATAAATAAATATCAAATATATGTCCTTAATAAATCCAAATAAAGAAAACTAGAAAAATCACTAATCGAATACACATGAGTTGCACTCGCAAGAGGAGTACGTGTATCCACTTCCATCTTCCACTTCCATCGCCGCCACGTTCCCGTACACTGGAGCATTTACATAATCTTCAACAGTCGTACCTACATCATCAACTAAAAATATTCGACGTCGAAAGGGTGAGTACACATCATGGCTCAGCGAGCAAACAAAACAAAGCAACAATACATATGCATACAGTCAAATCATATCGTTGGTCTGGTTTAAAGTTTGCAGTGTGCTATAGAAAGGATATGTGGCCGCCGCAACTCTATACACGAGTGTGTAGAAACACCCAATGAAAACGGCACCGTCGCCTCTCATGCACCCAGAATGGCACAATATACACCCCATGAAAAACGGTCATGGCTGTACCGGTTGATACCATACCAACAAATAAACCCCTGCTGGCTAGGGTTGTAAACTGGGCTCGCAACTAACCAATCCTAATGCCAAACAGTGCATCCAAGGCCTCACCCCAGCATCCCTCAAAACATCCATAGAGATAGAGCTAAGGCCCCCCGGTAAAGTCAGAGACTACAAGGACCGAGACCACCTCCCCTGATACTCTACGACATAATAGTTCGGCTAAGGTAATGGCGATACGACGACGCCAGTGGACATGACTTGAGTAGACCGTGGCACAATATACACCCCATGAAGAACAGTCATGGCTGTACCGGTTGATACCATCCCTACCCGCACCATATACACTGGCCAAACACAAACATTCACATGCCTATTCCTATCATCATCACCATCATCATGTTATAAACAATAAAGTAAATATGCATGAACAATTAATAGAAATATTGGATGACATGATGAATGCACATACAGACATACACGCATAGAATCAATATGGCATTGGACTCAAGAAATAAAACAGTTTATTATTGACCAATTAGTTTACGTCTTGTTCCGTCACCTTAGCTTGCTAATAGATCCTCTTTCAAGCTTTAGAATCACCTTTATAATGTTATTATATTGTTAGAAAACCTAACAAAGTCGATAGAATTTAATTCGAATTAATTCCGAATTTAAAAACCATGTTGTTAACTGGGGTTCAGAGATAGGGTCGGAGTCATGATCGACCCCTGGTGCGACCCCCCTTATTCTGGACTTCCCGAACACTGGGGGTCGATGTTCAGGGTCTGGTAGGGTCGAATGGCCATCGACCCCCTGTGCGACCCCCTGTGGGTTTTGGTCAATTTTCTTCCTTTTAGTCCATTCTTCGTGTTTGGGGTCCTATGGCTTGTCCCTAAAGTCCATTCTACACACATTCTATGGCCTAAAATCATGAATCATTCACCTATATAGCTTTCATGAATTCCCCCATGGTTTTCCATGAAACCTAACCATGGGTTGATGGTTTGGGACTCTCCGAGATCATACTCACTTAATTACCTAACCTAAGGTCTATAGAAACTCGTGTAATTAGTATCCATACCTGAGAAGAATACTCTTTCTCTGCAACTCTCCTCCTTTTTGCTTTCTTTTCTTCCTTGCTTCACTTCCTCTTCTCTTCCTTCTCTTCTCTTTCTCTCAATTCAATTAGGGTTGTAAAAGGAGTGAAAGAGGCTTAGGGACGTCCTATTTATAGAGTAGAAACACCTAAAATAAGTCCCATTGAGTTTAGGAAAGAGTCCAACCGAAATTAGGAAACATTCCTAATTTCTGTTTCTGGCGGCAACTGGGGGTCGATGAGGGGGTCGATGATCCCGTTGACCCCTATCTCCTAAAGTGTCCGACCCCCTCTGTAAAATAGGGGGTCTGACTTTCTGTCTTGGGGGGTCCGACCCTCCCTTGCTGGGTGTGCGACCCTCCCCTTAATTTAAGTGTTTTTGGGTCGATTTGATACCTAGGATCACGATCACCTTCACGCCCTTGGTCCATTTGGCTCGACCATGATGGGTAAACCTGATTCAAGGTGGTAAGACCGGGTTCGTTTGATACGGGTCTTACAACTCCTCCCTACTTATAAAAATTCCGTCATCGAAATTGTACGTACCTTCTGAATCAAATAAGTGAGGGTATTGCTTCCGCATAGCATTCTCTTCTTCCCATGTAATTTCTTCCATGTCTCCACTTCTCCAAGTGACCTTAACATAATAGATATCTCGATTGCATAGTCATTGAACCTTTCGGCTGGTGATTTCAGTTGGTGTTACTTCAAATGTTAATTCATCAATCAATTTCGGTAGATCTACTGTCAGGACGTGCGTTGGATCCATGACATACTTCTTCAATAGGGAAATATGAAATACGTCATGCACACTTGACATAGATGGTAGTAGTGCTAACTGGTAAGCCACTTTTCCACGCTTAGCTAAAATCTCATATGGCCCGACATATCTTGGACTTAGTTTCCCTTTCTGTCCGAACCGTTTCAATCCTCGGATAGGCGATACCTTCAAGAATACTTTATCACCTACCGTGAACTCAAGATCTCTGCGTCGAGTATCTACATATTGCTTTTGACGGTTCTGAGTTGTTCTTACCCTTTCCTTGATAATGTCGACCACACAACAAGTCTCTTCGACAAATTCCAGCCCAACAATACTACGTTCCCCAACTTCATTCCAAAATAAAGGAGTTCGACACTTTCTGCCATTCAGTGCTTCGTAGGGTGACATCTCTATAGTAGCCTGGTAGCTATTGTTATAATTGAACTCGATCAGTGGTAACTTTTCATCCCATGATCCTTTGAAGTCAATTACACATGCTCGTAGCATATCTTCTAGAATCTGAATTGTACGCTCTAACTGTCCATCTGTTTGTGGATGGAATGCAGTACTAAACTTCAAGGTTGTACCCATAGCCTTTTTCTATCCTTCCCAAAACTTGGAAGTGAATCGTGGATCTCTATCGGACACAATGCTCTCTGGTACACTGTGTAATCGAACAATATTATCCACATACAACTTTGCTAACCTTTCCAGTGTATACTGAGGTCGTATCGGTATAAAGTGAGCTATCTTAGTCAGACGGTCTACAATCACCCAAACTGCGTGAACTACTCGAGGAGTCAGTAGTAATCCCGTGACAAAGTCCATAGTGATGCAGTCCCATTTCCATGCTGGTTCTGGTAATGGCTGTAACAGTCCTGCGGGTCTTTGTCGTTCAATCTTTACCTTCTGACAATTTAGGCATTGAGACACGAACTTGGCTACATCCGCTTTCATTCCTCTCCACCAATATAGTTTCTTTAGATCATGATACATTTTTGTACTTCCAGGATGTATCGAATAGATGGTGGTATGGGCTTCTTTCATCAGTCGGTGTCTAATGTCCACAAATTCTGTTTCGGGTACACATATCCTTCCTTTGTACTTCTGTACCTTCTCTTTGTCCAAGGTGAACTCAGGGTTAGTTCTACTTTTTTCGATGTCTTCTTGCACCGTTCTCAGGTAAGGGTCTAATTTGATAGCTGTCTTCACTTCATCAATTATGTCTGGTATAATCTTCAATGCAGCGAACATATTTGAAAACTGATGAATAAACCCTTGGTTGGCTGATCCATCCGGTGTATCTATCACATACTGCTCGTTTCCATGATTGAATACCATTCCGGTAGTACACATTGCTGCAGTTGTGCTAACCTCTCCTTGAGATTTTATCATTGCCTTTCTGCTCAACGTATCTGCTACTACATTAGCTTTCCCCGGATGATACTGGATATCACAGTCATAGTCTTTCAGTAGTTCCAGCCATCTTCTTTGTCTCATATTCAACTCCTTCTGATTAAATAAATAAGTAAGACTTTTATGGTCCGACTTATTCTGAAACATCTCTCCGTATAGGTTATGTCTCCATATCTTGACAGCATGTACAACTGCTGCTAACTCCAAATCATGAGTGGTATAGTTTTTCTCATGTGTCTTCAACTGTCTTGAGGCATAAGCAATTACTTGTTCTCCTTGCATAAGCACACATCCTAATCCCAGTCCTGACGCATCAGTGTACAGGGTAAATGGCTGTCCCGGGACAGGAATAGTCAAAATCAGAGCGGATATCAACCTGGTCTTCAATGTCTAGAAGCTCTTCTCACATTTATCCGTCCACACAAACTTTTCACCTTTCTTAGTCAAACTGGTGAGAGGTACGGCAATTCGGGAATAATCTTCCACAAATCTCCGATATTAACCAGCGAGACCCAGAAAACTTCTAATTTCTACAACGCTCTTTGGTGCTTCCCACTTTACAATAGCCTCGATCTTGCTGGGGTCCACTTTGATTCCTTCAGTGGATACTACATGGCCTAGGAAGGTGACTTCACTTAGCCAAAACTCACACTTGGCAAATTTGGCATATAGCCTCTCTTTCCTTAAACGCTGTAGGGCGGCGTTTAGGTTCTTAATATGGGTTTCTTTGTCCTTGGAATATACCAATATATCATCAATAAATACAATAACCGACAAATCCAACATATCGTGGAAAACCCGGTTCATAAGCTCCATGAAAGTTGCTGGTGCGTTTGTGAATCCAAAAGACATGACCAAGAACTCATAATGTCCATATCTGGTCCTGAAAGCTGTCTGAGGAATATCACCCTCTTTAATCTTCAACTGATGGTAGCCTGACCGAAGATCGATCTTAGAAAATACTTTTGCCCCTTGCAACTGATCGAACAAGTCATCGATCCTAGGTAGTGGATATCGATTCTTGATTGTCAGCTTGTTCAACTCCCGATAGTCGATACATAATCGAACGCTACCATCCTTCTTCTTTACGAACAATACTGGCGCTCCCCATGTTGATATACTGGGTCGAATATAACCCTTGTCCAGTAGTTCCTGTAGTTGCACTTTCAATTCCTTCAGTTCAGTAGGAGCCATTCTATAAGGTGCTTTTGAAACTGGTGCGGCTCCAGGTATAAGGTCTATCACAAACTCTGTGGCTCTGTTGGGTGGTAATCCTGGTAATTCCTCTGGAAATACGTCGGGATAGTCCCGCACGACATCAATATCTTCCTTTCGGGGTGCTTCCTTGGTTAGGTCGACCACTGATACTAGATACCCGACTGTCCCCTTCTCAAGGAACTTCTTAGCCTTTAGTGCTGAGAGTATGAGCTTGCGTTTACGGAAAATTTTGGTTCCCGCAAAACTGAATTCTACTCCTTCTTTGTCTTTAAATGTTATCTTCTTTTCGGCGCATAATAGGTTCGCAGAATGTCGAGCTAACCAGTCCATTCCCAAGATGACGTCAAAGTCTGCCATCCCAAGTTGGATCAAGGTTGCATCTAAGGTTTTCTCGCCAATGAGAACTGGACATGGCCCATAACCTTTCTCTAACTCCACTTCTAACCCCATCAGTGACCGTACAAGTAGTGTGTGGTCCAATGTTTTGATGGGTAGATTCACCTTCTTTCCAAATGACACAGATATAAAAGAATGAGTAGCTCCCGAATCGAAGAGTACTCTGGCGGGTATGTCATTTATAGGTACGATACCTGTGATTTATTGTACTTAGTCTACATGCTCATACAATGTAATACAACTTTAAAAGGTTTCGGTCATACCTGTGACCACATCGGGTGATGCAGCAGCATCCTCGGATGTAACAGCATATACTCGTCCTTGATGTAATTGCTTCTTGGGCTTAGGGCACTCCCTTGCCATATGTCCCGTTTGGCTGCAGTTATAACATCTCGGACCTTCAGAATTTGGCTTTGGTTGTTGTTGAGTTATCGGGGTAGTCTTGGATGCAGCAGTAAAGCCTTGAGCACGGAAGGGTTTAAACGTCTTGTTGTGCCCTCCGTTATAAGCAATTCCGGATGGCCTTTTTATGCCTCTGCTCTATGTAAAATAACTTTCCTTCTGGTTCGATTCTATAACTCGAGCAATTTGGACAGCTTCATTATATATCTTCTTTTCCAAACCCAGAACGTACTCTCTGATGATGCTTCCTCTAAGCCACTGTGACAAACCTACGGGTCTTAGTGTCTTCTTCTTGCATACTAAGTGGTGCAAAGAAAAATAGCTCCTCATAACGTTGTTGATATGCATCCACGGACATCTGGTCCGGATATAAACTCAGGAACTCCTTCTCCATAGAATCTCTGAAGCTTTGGGGAAAATACTTCTCAAAGAAAGCTACTTTATAAATAACCCAAGTCAATAGACCGTGCTTGGTCAATAGATAGGCCCTAGTAGATTTCCACCAATGATGTGCATCGCCTTTTAGCACGAAGGTGGCACATAGTACCTTTTCTTCTTCTGTAATAGTCATCATAAGAAAGTTTCTCTCCATTTCGTCGATCCAGTGTGCTGGCCACAACGGTTCAGACGGTTTACCGTTAAATTCCTTGGGCTTCATCTTCAAAAATATCTCAACCAGTCGAGAGTGATCCATCTGATTTTGGGGGTATGCCCCAAACATAGGTTGTGGATACTGATAATGAACCTGAGCTACTTCCGGACCTGGTACTGGAATCTGTGCAGCTAGTGGTTGAGGTGTTTGAGGTGCTGGGTGGTTACCCACCGGTGCTGCACTGGCTTGTCCAGTCTGCATGGGTGCAGGATGTGCGGCCTAGAACATAATCCCCATTGCAACTTGCATTTGAGCCTGTGCGTGTTGCATTTGTTGCAGCTGCTGCGCAAAGTTCATCACCACGGTTGCTAACTCCGGTGGTGGGGGTGGCAAGTTTGTAGGATTCGCCTGAACTGGATTTTTTGGTGGTGCACCCTGTGGATTTTCCTGTGCATATATATTTTCTTGACTAGTTTCCTCCACAGGTGGTGGTGGAACTGCCTTTCGGCTCTGCCTGGTTACTCTACGCCCAGACATATTTTCTCCTGAGAATGGGGGTGCCTGAAAATCATCAAAATACGTGAGACAATCATTTATACTTCATGTAGGAATGCTAACCAATATAAAATTTCATACTTTTCAGCTCATTCTACGAAAAATATTGTATTTTCTATACAGGGTCGATGGTGGGGGTCGATGATATGTCCGACCCTTAGTATTCGACCCTAGAAATAACCTGTTCTTCCCGAGAGCTGGGGGTCGATATGGGGGTCGATGGGTGTTTGACCCCCTGGTCCGACCCCTAGTTTTCTGTCAGATTCTTGAGAGCTGGGGGTCGATATGGGGGTCGGTATGGGGGTCGATGATCCTGGTCGAATTGTCCGACCCCCATACCAAAAATCAGACTTTTAAGATCCGATTCTGGGTTCATTTCCCCTCATTTCTTCCCCGTTTCAACTCGTCTCTCACCTCTGAGTTGCTACAGTGCCACTCCGATGTATTGATCATTTTGGTTCCGTGTTTCGACATCCACATCAGTCCTACAGGTATGTTTTCTCATTTTTACCTGTTTTTAGGTTTCCATTTCTAGGTTTTTGCCCATTTAACTTGTATTTTTCAAATTAAACTTTTTCCAACCGTAAAAATTTGATTTTTATTGGAAGCTTTTGTTATTGGTGTCTCGAGGAACGAAAGCCCTCAAAAATTTTTATCTTTCATCGGTTGGTTATCGAGAAACTTGAATTTTGCTCTTTTTGCCCTAATTTGTCGAAATTTTCGATTTCTCGCAATTTCTTCAAATTGGATCCCATTAGTTAGAATTTCGTACTGTGTGAGTATTGTAGGATATGTTAGAACCTACGTATGTGGGTGACAAGTGAGGCTTTTGGCCAACTTACGTCGTTATAATGCCCCTATCTGTCTTTCTTTCTTATTTGCAGATATCATGGCTCATACCAAGGTACCTAGAGTTCGTGATCCTCTTCATTTCCGTTCCAACGAAGCCGAGGCACAGTATGCCCACTTCACTCGCAAGAAAGTAGAGGGTGGTCGTAAGGTGAACTTGGCTGCGTTAGCCCTGCTCAATATAGAGAGGGCGTTTGGTGATATGGGATGGCTCCCTGTCATCACTTATGACGCTTACACCTGTTCGGACTTGGTACGCCAGTTCTATTGTAACCTCCAGGTGGTGGGGGATTACAATAATGTCAAGAGGGGTCATGAGCTGTGCATCACAAGCTATCTCAAAGGGATGAACATTTCATTCGATTATCGACAGCTGGCCGACCTACTGGGCATTTCCTATGATGGCCCCATGGTTTACTGTGCTCCTGGAGAGCACCAGTTCTCCTCCACCGAGATGAGGGCTATGATTGATAATCAGCTTCTATGACCTGATCGTTAGCAGATGAGGGCATGCTATATGCGTCCAGCTCCACGGGTATATTGCAAGATTATTCAGCATAACCTAATCCCGCAGAGTGGCCATTACGAGAGGGTTTTCGAGCTGACCCAGTATCTGCTGTACAACATTTGCACTAGACAGTTGTCTGCCTTCCGTACATCATTATGCGTACTATGATCAATGCTACGTTGCCCAGTCACACTGGCAACCTTCTGTACGGACGTATGATCACTGTTCTGCTTACCCGCCTGGGGATTGATTTATTGGATGAGAAGATTCAGGAGAAGTCCTTCTCATCGCCTCTAGATTGGGAGGCTATTTACAAGATGGGCATGCAGGATGCTCAGGTCAATGATGAGGAGAGGAAAGCGATGGTGCGCCCTCGCACTCGCGTAGAGATAGCTGACGCTGAGGCAGCTGCCGCCGCTGCTGGAGTTCATGCGGAGCCTGCTGATGATGATGACCGCATGTACATGGATGTAGACTCGATACCACCGCCTTCACCTACGCATGCGGCTGGAGCTGTTACTTCATATGCGGCTGGTCTGTCTCATGAGGCTGGTCCTTCTCATGCGGCTGGTCCTTTACAACCCCCTTCTGATATGATGGAGATGTTGCATGAGAACAGAGAGGCTCAGTGCAGATCTGATCTGAGGATGGAGGAGTTACTAGACGCTCAGCGTGTGAGAGTGGATGAGCTCATAGACGCCCAGCGTACATCAGACATGAGGATGGGAGAGTTACTAGATGCTCAGCGGGTGAGAGTGGATGAGCTACTAGACTCCCAGCGGACATCAGCCATGAGGATGGGAGAGCTCATGGAGGCTCAGCACCGGACTGATCACCGGGTAGCCGATCTTACAGCTAGTCTGCAGACGACCCAGACTCAGATAGCCTGGTTGACTAGAGTCTACGCTGAGGATTATGACAGAGATCGTGAGGCGCCGCCTCCCCCTTTACCTCCAGCTTCATGATTGTACCTTTTTCTTTTTCTTGTACTACAGAGTAACTGTCTGGGTTGTGGACTGTACCCTGCTTTAGCTATGTATATACGTTTGTTTCTTTCACATTGTATTTAAATTTGTTCTTCCTTTAATAGATGCATTATTCTCATTTAACTTTGGTCTCAAACATCACTTGTGCTTATAATGTGTTAGTATTACTGTTTTTACTTTTATCCTATCTCAGTTCACAATTTGTCATGATTGTGTGCTAGTTCAGCGGACATGGCCTGAGATGCTCTGATACCAAGTTGTCACACCCCAATTCCGCTCTATTCAGAATGGTGTGATGAACCGCTAATAAATCAACGGTTCAACCAGGATCTCGAGTAGGATATATCCATTTTATCTAAACCCCATACATCCATATTCATAATCAGAGTAAATACACAATAGCGGAAGTTTTATAATAAAATGAACTGAGAATCTACTATTTTCTTAATAATTAAATAGAAAATTATTTTGTACCAACTGAGACATAAATAAATATCAAATACATGTCCTTAATAAATACAAATAAAGAAAACTAGAAAAATAACTAATCGAATACACATGAGTTGCACTCGCAAGAGGAGTCATGTGTATCCACTTCCTCTTCCACTTTCATCGCCGCCACGTTACCGTACACTAGAGCATTTACATAATCTTCAATAGTTGTACCTGCATCATCAACTAAAAATATTCGACGTCGAAAGGGTGAGCACACATCACGGCTCAGTGAGCAAACAAAACAATGCAACAATACATATGCATGCAGTCAAATCATATCTTTGGTCTAGTTTAAAGTTTGCACTGTGCTATAGAAAGGATAGGTAGCCGCCGCACCTCGATACACGAGTGTATGGAAACACCCAATGAAAATGGCACCGTCGCCCCACAGGCACCCAGAATGGCACAATATACACCCCATGAAAAATGGTCATGGCTCTACCGGTTGATACCATACCAACAAATAAACCCCTGCTAGCTAGGGTTGCAAACTGGGCTCGCAACTAACCAATCCTAATGCCAAACAGTGTATCCAAGGCCTCACCCCAGCATCCCTCAAAACATCCATAGAGATAGAGCTAAGGCCCCCCGGTAAAGTCAGAAACTACAAGGACCGAGACCACCTCCCCTGATACTCTACGACATAATAGTTCGGCTAAGGTAATGGTGATACGACGATGCCAGTGGACATGACTTGAGTAGACCGTGGCACAATATACACCCCATGAAGAACGGTCATGACTGTACCGGTTGATACCATCCCTACCCGCACCATATACACTGGCCAAACACAAACATTCACATGCCTATTCCTATCATCATCACCATCATCATGTTATAAACAATAATTTAAATATGCATGAACAATTAATAGAAATATTGGATGACATGTTGAATGCACATACAGACATACACGCATAGAATCAATATGGCATTGGACTCAAAAAATAAAACAGTTTATTATTAATCAATTAGTGTAGGTATTGTTCCCTCACTTTAGCTTGCTAATAGATCCTCTTTCAAACTTTAGAATCACCTTTATAATGTTATTATATTGCTAGAGAACCTAACAAAGTCGATAGAATTTAATTAGAATTAATTCCAAATTTAAAAACCATGCTGTTAATTGGGGGTCGGAGATAGGATCGAAGTCATGATTGACCCCTGGTGTGACCTCCCCCTATTCTGGACTTCCCAACACTGGGGGTCGATGTTCAGGGTCTGGTAGGGTCGAATGGCCATCAACCCCCTGTGCGACCCCCTGTGGGTTTTGGTCAATTTTCTTCCTTTTAGTCCATTCTTCGTGTTTGGGGTCCTATGGCTTGTTCCTAAAGTCCATTCTACACATTCTTTGGTCTAAACCATGAATCATTCACCTATATAGCTTTCATGAATTCCCCCATGGTTTTCCATGAAAACCTAACCATGGGTTGATGGTTTGGGACTCTCCGAGATCATACTCTCTTAATTACCTAACCTAAGGTCTGTAGAAATTCATGGAATTAGTATCCATACCTGAGAAGAATACTCCTTCTCTGCAACTCTTCTCCTTTTTGCTTTCTTCTCTTCCTTGCTTCTCTTCTTCTTCTCTTCCTTCTCTTCTCTTTCTCTCAATTCAATTAGGGTTGTAAAAGGAGTGAAAGAGGCTTAGAGACATCCTATTTATAGAGTAGAAACTCCTAAAATAAGTCCCATTGAGTTTAGGAAAGAGTCCAACCGAAATTGGGAAACATTCCTAATTTCTGTTTCTGGCGGCAACTGGGGGTCGATGATCTCGTCGACCCCTAACTTCTAAAGTGTCCGACCACCACTGTAAAACAGGGGGTCTGACTTTCTGTCTTGGGGGGTCCGACCCTCCCTTGCTGGGTATGCGACCCTCCCCTTAATTTAAGTGTTTTTGGGTCGATTTGATTCCTAGGATCACGATCTCCTTCACGCCCTTGGTCCATTTGGCTCGACCATGATGGGTAAACCTGATTCAAGGTGGTAAGACTGGGTTAGTTTGATACGGGTCTTACAGATATACCCAGGGGGGTACCGGTCGACCGGTATGGGCAAACCCGTCGACCGATATGCCCAGAATACCCTTTAAAATCGGGAAAAGTGAGATTTTTCTCACTTTTCCATTCTTCTTCCTCTCCGATGGCGATTCCTCCCTGGCTTTGTGAGTTGCTACAGTCCGACCGGTGGTCTTAGAAGCTATTTTCTTCCGATCAAGACCTTGAACATCGCCTCCAAGTATGTTCCTTCCTTCCATTCTTCATTTTTACATCGTTTCTTCATGGTTTCATGCCCAAAAACTAGTTTTTTCTTAGTTTAGAAGATTCTAACCGTAGGAACTCTTTTCCTTTGGCATAGAAAGGGTGTAGGGGCCTCTATGAGTAAAAGTCCTCAACCAATTTGAGGTTCCACCGGATAGTTTCTCTAAAAAATAAAATTTTTTAGGTTTTTCACCTAGATTTTTGGTAAAAATCAAAATTTTCTTGTAATTTCTAAATTACTTATTTGTTTGATGGATGCTTGGTTTCCATGTGGTGTTAGAGGGTTACGTAAGTCCTCCTCCCCAGATTTTGGGTGAGTTCGAGGCTTTTACTTCCATTACTGTCGTTATGCTGCCGAAATTTCATAAATTTCTAACCAATTTCTCATTATTTTGTCTTTGTTTTGTAGTTACAAATGTCTCGACGCAGAGGTGCTGGTAAACATTCCTTTGGTCTAGGCATGAACCGTTCGCATCCTCCGGTTCCACAGCTCAATGAGAGGTGGTTTCGTTCTGAGGCGGCGCAAGCCTGCTTTCCTTGGTTTGAAGAGAAGAATATTGAGTCGGGGCGAGGGGTGAACCTGGAGCAGCTGCAGCGGTTTGACGTTGAAGCAGCTTTTGGTAGACTTGGGTGGTTGCCCGTCATTACATACACTGTGACTACCCGTCCCAACCTAGTCAAACATTTCTACGCCAACTTGGAGATAGTGGGAAATGTCAATGACTTAAGCCGAGGCAGCGAACTCCGGCTTACCAGTTTTTTCATGGGTGTCCTTATATCTTTCGACACTCACCAGCTTGTTGATGTTCTGTGAATTCCAAATGATGGTGACTTGGTCTACTGCGCCCCTAAGATGAAGGGCTTTCTCACTGATGATCTGCACCAGGATATTTCAGAACAGATACTTAACCCTGGAGCGCCTATGAAGGCTCCTAGCTTGAGACCTGTTCCTCGGGTATACTGTCGCATCATCCAGCACAATATCGTTCCTTAGAGAGGCCACTACAGTGAGTTGTCTCAGCTCACACAGTACTTGACCTATTGCATCTACACTGGGGAGCGGGTCTATCTCCCCTACATCATTATCAGAACCATGCGTCAGGCTACTCTGCCCGATCAAGCCACTAACCTTCCATATGGCCGACTCATCACTAATCTTGTGCAACGCTTACGGGTGGACATGAGGGGTGAGACTGCAGTTGAGGACACCATGACCTCTGACATTGACTGGGATTCCATTCTCTGAATGAGGATGGACAATCTACCGATCAGTGATGAGGAGTTAGAGGCTTGTCCTTGTTCACTCAGGAGGGTAGCAGCAGTGGCAGCAGTAGCAGCAGCCAATGCGGCTCATGCAGAAGAGGCAGGGGATGATGGTGATGATGACCAAATGGAGGACATTCCAGCGCCAACACCACAACCCACACCTGTAGCAAGACCATCCCAGCCGCCTCCCAATATAGTGATGGGTATGTTTATGGAGATCCAGGATGCCCAGTGTGAGATGAGCCGTGACTTGGGGCATCTTGCTCGCAGCCTCAGAGTCACGCAGGAGCAGGTACACTGGCTTAGGGTGGCTTATGAGAGTGACTATGACATCACCGACCCTATTCCTCCTATGCCCCCATCCCCATGATAGACTTCATATTTTTATCTCTCTCTCAGCATGGTTTATATAATAGGGTAACTGTTCGGCTTGTGGACTGTACCCTATGGCACCATTACTATTACTCTTTGGATGTTTTATGATTATATAATTTTTCTTCTTACTTGTTATAGAAAATTATGATCATTCTGCTTGTAACTATGGGTTTCCCACTAGAGCATGTCATTTATTAATTCCATATTTAATATAGTATATTATGCTCTTTCATATTTAGTCAGGCATCAAACAAATGCTTAGGGTGTGTTTTTATTAAGACTTTTAAATTCTTCTTATCTCAGTTCAGCGACTCAGTTAAGTGCAAATATGGTCTATTGGACAGAGCCTAAGAGCTCTGATACCAAGTTGTCACACCCCAATTCTGGCTGAACCAGAAGTGTGAGTGAACCATCACTAAACCAACGGTTCACACCAGGATCTCAATAAGACCGTGTCCACTCATACAAACCATTGCACATAGCCATAATTAGAATACAATAAAATATAACGAAAGTCTTAAATAACTGAGTAATCTATTGATAAATTTAATAAAATATTCTGTTATTCGAATACCAAAACATAATTAAATCTCCTTACATCAATTGTATCTCCAACTGAAAATAATTAAAATAAAATAAATCAAATCCTAGAGGTATACGCAGAAAGGGCACTCGCATGAAGCGTCATGCTCTTCCTCTCCTGCTTGCACTTCCAAAGCAGCAAGACCTCCGTATGTCGGAGCATTCAGGTAGTCCTCCATCGTATAACCTACATCAACATCTAAAAGTAGTGTATACACAAGGGTGAGCTCACAACTTAGCTCAGTAAGACAATCAGACAATGCAACAAATATATGCATGAGTATCATTCACATTATGGTCTGGTTTAAAGTTTGCAATGTGCTATAGAAAGGATTGGTGCCCACCGCACCTCTATACACAAGTGTGTGAAGCCGTCCAATGGATCAAACACCACTGTCGTCCCATATACACCCTACCATGGAATAGAGATAGAGCTAAAGCGTCTGGATCAAATACCGCCAATACTTCCCTTGATACCCTACCCATACCAACAAGTAAGCCCCTATTGGCAAGGGCTTGGAAACTGGGCTCGCAACTAACCAATCCTATATGTCATCATAGTAGGCTCTATCTCAGCACAGCTCCCTACGGCTTAGAGATAGAGCTAGAGTCTAGTGGCCAAGCTGAAAACCACAGTGCCACTTCCTCCCCCTGATACCTACCCGCACCAAGCATGCTAAGACAGAACGATACGAAAAGGTGCAAGTGTGAGGAATGATCCCAGACCCTCGGTCCTTCCCATTCCACACACTAACGAAAACAATCACATGGCTAACAGTCACATCCTAGCATAACGAGTATGCATGAACAATAATAATAACTGAAAGTAAAGGAAGACATGGGAGAATGGACAAATATCATTCCATAGAATCATGGTTATTAACAACGTTTTACAGTTTATCAAATTATTAGGGTTTAGGTTCGATTCCCTTACCTGACGCTTGTTTGATAGCTTGCTCCACGTCACAGAATCCAAACTTGCTATCACAAGGTCCTACACGATGTTAGGGTTGAGTTAGAATAGTTTTCTTAAGGTTTACATTGGTCAAAAAACCAACAAGGTCAAAAACACTCCTCACAGAGCATACCAATCGCAGTATCGATCACGGCACTGTGGGGAAAGATGCGATCGGTATGATCGACCGGTCCCCATAGACCAGTCTCTGGGAGGTACCAGTCGCATATGGTGCGACCGGTATGGTCGACCGGTATGTCTCCGAAAGATCATACATCCGGTTCTCGCCTTCCGTCGGTGACCCCCCATTGATCCTAGGGTTTCTCCTATACATTCTAGGTCTGAGCACTGACTTAGAGTTGTTTCCAACTCCATTCAAGTCCTAGTTTCAATGATCTTCAACCTTGAACTTGAATCTAGGGTTTACCGACTAGTAGGGTTTGTCGACAAAATAGGATTTAGATCAATACCTCACTTTGCATGGTATTGATTCAATCACAACTAACCATCCTAGAATGATTAAAGTAGAGGAAGGTTTAAGCACTTACCGTTGGTTCGCGGTAAAGAATTCTTCATCCTACGGAAATGGCGGATCTTCCCTCTCCTTCCTAACTTCTTTTCCTTCTTCAGCCTCTTTCTCCTCTCTAGGGTTTATGGGGATCAATGAGAGAGGTTTTAGGAGGTTTAAGGGTCCTTATATAAGCTAGGATTAGGTTTAGGAAGCCTCCTAACATTAGAAAAGTCCTTCGATTCAAAATTTAGAAAGTGGGACCCGCAAAGATCCTTTTTCGGATCTAAGCTACGCAGGCCATACCGATCGACCATCGACCGGTACCATAGACAGGTACCATCGATCGGTATGAGGTTTTTCACACTTAAATTGGTCCGTTTCCTTACCTGGTTGTCATCCGCTTGTCCCATCTGGCCCGGTGATGATTGGAAGACCTGTTACGACATGAATTAGAGGTTTAGATCGGGTTCATGGAGTGTGGGTCTTACATCACATGTCATCTAATATTCCTGCTATTACTATCCATGCATATTTAATTCCGTTTATTTATAACATGATGATGATGATGATGCTAGAAATAGGCATGTGAATGTATGTGTGTGGTTGGTGTGTTGGATGCGAGTGGAGCATCAGGGGGAGGACATGGCATGGTGGTCTTTGACCTTGTCACCAGACTCTAGCTCTATCTCTACTCATGTCTTGCCCACTAACATTGTTGTATCGCCATTATCTTAGCAAAATTATTACGTCATAGGGCATCAGGGGAGGTGGTCTCGGGCCATGTGGTCTCTGACTCTACCGGGGGGCCTTAGCTCTATCTATATGAACTTATTGAGGGATGTTGGGGTGAGGCCTTGGATACACTGTTTGGCATTAGGATTGGTTGGTTGCGAGCCCAGTTCGCATGCCCTCGCTAATAGGCGCTTACGCTATGGGTAGGGCATCAGGGAAAGTATTGGCGGTGTTTGATCCGGACACTTTAGCTCTATCTCTATTCCATGGTGGGTACATGTGAGACAGCAATAGTGTTTGATCCTTTAGAAAAATTTACACACTCGTGTATAGAGGTACGGGTGCCACCAAACCTTTCTATAGCATATTGCAAACTTAAAAACCAGACCAAAGATATGAATTGAATGCATGCATATGTTTGTTGCATTATTTTGTTTGCTCACTAATCCGTGATGTGTGCTCACCCTTTCAACGTCGATTATTTTTAGTTGATGATGCAGGTCCTACTATTGAAGATTATACGAATGCACAAACGTATGGACACTTTGCCGCCATGGACGTAGAAGCAGTTAGAGATGCGCATGATTCATCATGCGAGTACAACCAGTGCATATTTGATTAGTTTAGCTATATTTGATTAATGGAACATATAATGGATTATTTACTTTTATGTCATGAGTTTTGGAGATAATCGGATTAATTATTTATTATCATTGTTAAATACTCAGTTCATTATCTATAAGACTTTCGCTTATTTATTTATTACCTCTGTTTGTTAATGTGGAATGTGTGTGTGGTTTGATATGATGGGTACGACCTACACGAGATCCTAGTTGAACGGTTAGTCTATTGGCGATTCATTACACCATTTCGGTTAGGCCAGAATTGGGGTGTGACATTCAAGCTCTAGTATTTCTCAATTTTAGTGTTCTACAAAGTGAACATAGAAAATTTAGGGTAGAGACTATCAAAAGATTCCATGCGGAATGGTAGCAGAAATGGCCTATGAAATGATAGAAAGAGAAAAACCAATCTTGTCCCAACCCAGCTCAACCCATATCAGTTTAACTTAGCTCAACCCATATCAGTCCAACCTAGTCAACCCAAGTCGGACCTGACTAGTCCAGTCAAGACCAATCCGGACCAAGTCGGCTCAACCCATGTGCATGTACATTATGTATATTATATATATATATGTGTGTGTGTGAGTGTGTGTGTGTATGTGTGTGTGTGTGTGTGTGTGTGTGTGTGTGTGTATAGAAAAAGGAGAGACTTGGCCAGCCATTTGGAAGAAGGAAAAAAGAAAAATCAGATAAAGGAAAGAAGAAAAGAAGGAAAGAAGGGATTGCTGGTTTTTGGAAAGAATTGAGAATTGAGAGATTAAGGAGGAGATTGAGAAAAGGGTTGGGGAGAAGGGAGAATAAAAAAAGAAAAAAATAAGAAAGGGGGACGGTAGAGAGAGAGTCCAAGAGAAAAGAAAAGAAAGGAGAAGAGGAAAAGGAGTTGAAGAAGAAGAGAAGAACGATATAAAGAGAGAGAGAAGCTGGAGAAGAACACAGGCTCCAGGTAAGTTTATTTTTTATTGTTTATTGTTCTTTTTCTCAGGGTTTTTTTTTTCTAAGTACAATAATGGTGAGATATTGAATGAGCAGAGGAAGAGAAGAAGAAAGTGGTAGAAAGATATTTACCTAGCTTCCATGATCACATGAAATTACCTAATCGTACGCACTACGGTAACATCCTACCACCTGCCATTGCCACTTGCAACCATCCATCAAAACCACATAAACCCTCCATCGCCACCTGTTACTCCACCGTAAGCCATACCATACACTTCGTTACCTAGCTTGACTCACCCTATCACCTTGCATATTACTAAACCCAATAAACTCCATGCTGGGAACTTACTCATGCACTACACAATCACCTTCCTGCAACTTCCCATTACCAGAAACCCAAACTACCACATAGCACCGATTACCTACCTATTTCATCCATCCTTCTCCACGTGCTAAATCCGATAACCTGTAGTACTACCACACCCACTGTAAGCCACACCATATCACCACCTATTTGCATTGCAAGCCAAGCAACCCGTGGCCATCTCCCACCTCTGCATGCATCCTTCACCAAATCTGATATCACAACCGAACCGGTCCTTAAAGTCTAAACCAATCTCCCACCCAATCTGAACCCTTGATCTTGAATTTATCTGATGATGAGTTGAATGAATATATCAGAATCATTGATGTTGAGTATATTTTTTTATCATGGTTATTGCTTAAACATGAGCCATTGAATAATTGATTTTATTAAATCATCTAATGATATGAAGTATGAGCCATTGATTTAAAATTGTAATGTAATCAATCTGTCCGCATGATTGGAATTATTTGTGAAATTGATCCCATCACATGCCTGAAATTTCGTGTGATAAAATTGATCCGACCATGGCTTGAACGTTATGTAATTGATCCAACCATGCTGAATTTAATATGTTTGATTATACCAAGCTTGGATGTGATGAAATTGATTCCATTGTGTGGAAATTGATTGAGATTGATCCGATTAAGAAATTATGAGGAAATTGAATGAAATTGATCCGATTATGGAATTTGGGATGAAATTGAATGTGATCCGATTGTAGAATATTTTGTTGAAATTGGGATTGATCATATTGAATATTGATGAAATTGATTCCATATGTTTGGAATTTTAATGACATTGATTGATCCCATATGTTTGGAATTTTGAAAAATTGATTCGATCATATGCTTGGAATGATATGATTAAAAATTGAAGCATTGATCTTGGGTTTTAATGAGAATAAAACATGACCTTTGATTTAGGATTTTTAATGTGAATGAAATCTAGACAATTAATGATTGAATTCAATGTGATAAAAAATATGGCCATGTGATGTTGAATTTTTACACGATTAAATCTTGGCCATTGATCTTCGAATTTGATGTGATTAAAATCTAGCCATTAATTTAGAGTTTCTAATATGATTAATTTTGAGCCATTGGAAGATTTAATTTTTATTTCGATCATGAGAGAATATTAATTGTGAGCCATTGGATGTTTAATTTTGACTTGGATCTGATAATGATATGAATCTAGCCATTGATCATGAGTGATATGAAATATAGACCATTAGATCTTGATCAAGAGCATCTTATTTGAATCTGAACCATTAAATTGACATCATGAGTGATATAAATGAATTTGAACCATTAGATTGACGTCATGAGTAATATAAATGATTCTGGACCATCGGATTACCTTCATGATTGATGTAAATGAATATGAACCGTTGGATCTTGATTATGAATGATTTAAAGGAATTTGAATGGATAGATTATCATTTGGAGTAATATGAGCCGTTGGATCTTTATTGTGAGTGATTTTGAATGATCTGAATGATTGGATTACCATTTTGAGTGATTTGAACCGTTGGATTACCTTTTTGAGTGATTTAATTGAATTTAAACTGTTTGATTGACCTCATGAATGTTTTAAGTTAATTTGAATCATTGATCAAATATGATCTTGATCACATTGATGCTGATCGATTACAACAAATCTGAGTAGTAAATCAAATATGATCTTGGTCACATTGTTGATGATCGATGCTTGATCAATGCTCTCACATGTTTGTGCCATATTGATTCATATGCTTCTTGCTATATTTGAGATTCACATGCTTTATTGCTATACTTGAGATAATATGTTGTTACTTGCCATATTTGAATGATATTTATTATTGGCAATAACTTAATTTCTATAACACCCTAGTCAAACTGCCATATCTGTACACCTGAAGACATATTAGGTGTGGGGATGTGTATGTAGGCACCCACATTCACGAGAAGGGTAAGAATGAAAAAATGATAAATCTTAATCAAGAATCAAAAAGCCTAGCCCAACACATGCCAAATTAGGGTTTTTGGTCAAGGGTAGCTTTAGGATGATCCCTACCCCTTAGCTCATTTTCCTCTAGGATACAGAGAACTAGATAGGTGTGATGTGAATCGAACTATAAAGCATTTAGGTTCCACACCTTGAACTTGAAAGAAAACTTGAATGAATTAAATCCGCATTCTGAACTACACGGATCCTGATTCTTAGGGCAGAACCCTAAGATACGTAGGCAGTTTGGAGAGATTCCCCAACATGGACTCACATCTTTGCTCCTTGAGGGTATCATATCCTTACTCCTTGAGAGTATGCTCCTTGAGAGTATCATATTCTTGCTCCTTGAGAGTATTAAACCCTTTTCTCCTTGAGAGTATCATATCCTTGATCTTTGAGAGTATTAAACCCTTATGCTCCTTGAGAATATTAAACCCTTTGCTCCTTGAGAGTATCAAACCATTGCTCCTTGAGAGTATGCTCCTTGAAAGTATCATACCCTTTGCTCGTTGAGAGTATCAAACCGTTGGTCGTTGAGAGTATCAAGCCTTGCTCCTTGAGAGTATTTACCCTTTTGCTCCTTGAGAGTATTTGTTCCTCTTTGCTCCTTGAGAGGAGACTTATCATTGCCCCTTGAGAGTATTTATCCCTTTTTGCTCCTTCAGAGTATCAAAACATCACAACGAACTACATTGTACCTGATTTTTAGGACCTCTGAAATACGTAGGCAACTTGAAGGACTTCTGCAAGTACAGTACGACATCTTAGTATCCTTAGGCCCCCTACATCCATATCCACATCCATCATCACTTCAATCCACATTAGGCTATCTCTAGATTCAATCTCAATCATCATCAAGCATAAACTTCAACTTAAACATTTAATCTAATGATCACATCCATAAATCTTAATCACATTCCGTTCGAACTATGTTATGGACTTGATTTCTAGGATTGGAATACATAGGCAATTTGAGATGTCTTGGACGTCTCAGATTCAGTCCATCACCAAATCATCTTTGGTTCGGTACACCATATATTACTTTGCTTGTTTATTTATTTTGAGAACATGTTTGGCTGAACCTAGGTTAGAAGAGCTTAGCAACTTGGTATAGGATCCCCCATGAGCCCTAGTCATCATCGATTAACCATGAATAGTTAGAACCATAGAGTCTGAGGAAAGTAGAATCACATAGGAGGTCGATTTTTTGATTCGGGCAGCTTTGGGTGCCTAACACCTTCCCAAACTATACATTGAATGCTTACCCATTCTCTAATAGATCAAAGTCGATAAATTAGGTCAAATGAGTCAATATAAGTCTTTTCTTATGATGAGACTATATTTTAGGTCCTCAACCTTAATCTAGGTGGCGACTCCATAATCATTTACCGTCCATCAAAGATGGGTGGAAAGAGACCAATTATCCTCACAACACCACGTGACCTAAGAAAGACACCTTATTCAACCAGAAATCACATTTCTTGAACTTGGCATATAGCTTCTCCCTTCTTAGCCATTGTAAAGTTGCTCTAAGATATGTCGCATGAGTTGCTTTGTCTTTAGAATAAACTAATATGTCATCTATGAAAACTATGACTGAAGTATCTAACATATCATGAAATACTCGATTCATAAGCTCCATAAAAGATGTTGCGGCATTAGTCAACCCTAAGGACATGACCAGGAACTCATAATGTCCGTACCTGGTTCTAAACGCTGTCTTTAGAATGTCGTCATCCTTAATCTTCAATTGATGATATCCAGACCGTAGATCAATTTTGAAAAATACCATCGCACCTTGCAACTGATCAAATAGGTCATTGATATGAGGTAATGGGTCTCGATTCTTGATCGTGAGCTTGTTCAATTCTCAGTAATCTATGCACAAACGAACACTATTGTCATTCTACTTCAAGAACAACACCAGTGCTCTCCAAGGCTATATACTTGGTCGGATAAATCCCTTGTCCAATAACTCCTATAGTTGAATCTTCAGTTCTTTTAATTCCGTAGGAGCCATCCTATATGGTGCCTTAGATACATGTGCTGACCCTAGCAATAAGTCTATAACAAACTTAGTTGCTCGATCGGGTGGCAACCCAAGTAAGTCTTCTAGAAACACATCCGAAAACCCCCATATGACTTTTATATCTTCCATCTGTGGTACTTCCTTGGTGACATCTACCACGGATACCAGATATCCAATTCCTTCCTTTTCAAGGCATCACTTAGCCTCTAGTGCAGAGAGAATGAGTTTTCGTTTATGAGGAAGTTTGGTCCCCATAAACTCAAATTCTATACCATCCTTGCCTTTGAATGATAACTTCTTCTCAGCTCATAGTAGACTCGTGAAATGTTGAGACAACCAATCCATTACTAAGATGATATCAAAGTTTGTCATCTCGAGCTGAACTAAATTTGCATCCATACTCCTTCCATTAATAGGTACTGCACACAATCCATAACATTTGTCTAATACAACCTCTAATCCCAACAATAATCGTACTAACGTTTTGTGGTTTAAAGGTTTAAGGGGCATGTCCATCTTCTTTCCGAAAGAGACAGATATAAAAAAATAGATAACCCCAGAGTCAAAGAGAACTCTAGCGGGTACGCCAGCTATGGTTACAATATTTGTAGTTTTACCTAGGTTTAGTCTACATGCTCACACAAGGTACTGTAAAAGAATAAGGCTAGGTCATACCTGTGACCACATCAGGTGATACGGCGACATCTTCAGAAGTCATGGCATAAACCTTTCCTTGTTGCAATTGCTTCATGGGCTTAGGACAGTTTTTTGCATAGTACCCCAATTGATCATAGTTGAAGCATTTCATGGTAGCAGTTACGTACCCTGGTTGAGGTAGAACCGTTTGGGTAGTCTTGGCTGCTCCATTATTATTCTATATCTTAAAGGACTTAAAGGCCTTTGAATTTCCTCCGTTGAATGAATTTCCATTTGGCCTCCTCATACCATGGTTCTGAGCAAAGTAACTCTCTCTGGCTCGATTACAAAATATGAGCAATCTATACAACTTCATTATATATTGTCTTTTCCAGTCCCAATACATGCTCTCTGATGCTTCTTCTTAGTCCCATAGTAAACCTTCGAGTTTTTGTCTCTTCTTCTTGCATGCTTGTAGGGGCAAAAAAGAATAACTGTTCATAACGTTGTTGATAAGCGTCAACTATCATCTAACCCTGATACAAGTTTAGAAACTCATTTTCCATCTGACCCTGAAGCTTCTGGGAAAATACTTCTCAAAGAATGCTTTCTTGAATATATCCCAAGTTAACTAAGGGTACTTGGTCAACAGGTAACTATGAGTGGACTTCCATCAATGGTTTGCATCTCCTTTCAGCATGAAGGTAGCACACATTACCTTTTCCTCTTCTAAAATGGTCATCATTATAAAGTTCTTCTCTATTTTGTCAATCCAGTGGGCCAGCCATAATGGGTTGGATGGCTTACCCGTGAACTCCTTCGGTTTCATCTTCAGAAAATGCTCTATCAGCCTCAAGTGGTCAAGCTGATTTTGTACGTAAAGTCCATACATAGGTGGCTGATTTTGATAACTGCCTTGGTTGTTCCCTCCTTATTATACTCTGAGATTCTGCACTGGGGTGTGCATCACTGGGACCTGCTATGCTATAGGCATCGCTTTATTTTCGATGGGTGCTATTAGCAAAGTATTATTGACCACAGGTGTTATAGGCATAGTGCTGCTGTATGACCCGCATGACATGAACTTGGTCTAACCTTACATTTCGTGTCGTGACCCATCTACATATGATGGTCGAGCCAAGTGGACCAAGTGTGTGAAGAAACCCAAGACCCAGTATGAAAATTTGCACAAAAATAGTCAAAATGAGGGTAGGGTCGCATGCCTAAACAGGCAGGTCCGACCCCCTCATCGACCCCCACCATCGACCCGTGACCAGGGGTCGCAGGGGGTCTCGGATTGTCCGACCCCCTCATCGACCCCCAGTATTCGGGAAAAACAGCACGAAACGAAAATTAGGAAACTTGCCTAATTTTGATTGGAACCTTTCCTGAACTCAATGGGACTTATTTTGGGAGGTTTTAATCTATAAATAGGACGTCCCTAAGCCTCTTACACTCCTTTTACAACCCTAATTGGATTGAGAGAAAGAGAAGAGAAGGAAGAAAAGAAGAAGAAAAGCAAGGAAGAGAAGAAAGCAAAAAAGAGAAGAGTTACAGAGAAGGAGTATTCTTCTCAGGTATGGATACTAATTCCATGAGTTTCTACAGACCTTAGGTTAGATAATGAAGAGAGTATGATCTCGGAGAATCCCAAACCATCAACCCATGGTTAGGTTTTCATGGAAAACCATGGGGAAGTCATGAAAGCCATTTAGGTAAATGAATCATGGTTCTAGGCCATAGAACATCTGTAATATGGACTGTAGTAGCAAGCCATAGGACCCCAAACACGAAGAATGTACTGAAAGCAGAAAAATCAATAAAACCCACAGGGGGTCGCACAGGGGGTCGATGGTCAATCGACCCTACCAGACCCTAAGCATCGACCCCCAGTGTTCAGGAAGTCCAAAATAGGGGGGGTTGCACCAGGGGTCGATCATCTCCGACCCTACCTCCGACCCCCAGTTAACAGCATGGTTTTTAAATTCGAAATTAATTCTAATTAAATTCTATCGACTTTGTTAGGTCTTCTAGCATTATAATAACAATATAAAGGTGATTTTAAAGGTTGAAAGAGGATCTATTAGCAAGCTAAGGTGAGGGAACAAGACCTAAACTAATTGGTTAATAACAAACTATTTTTATTTCTTGAGTCCACTACCATGATTGATTCTATGCGTGTATGCTTGTAATGTGCATTCAATATGTCATCCAATATCTCTATTGTTTGTTCATGCATATTAACTTTATTGTTTATAATATAATGATGATGATGATGATGATAGGAATAGGCATGTAAATGTTTGTGTTTGGCCAGTGTATATAGTGCGGGTAGGGATGGTATCAACCGGTATAGCCATGACCGTTCTTCATGGGGTGTATATTGTGCCATGGTCTACTCAAGTCATGTCCACTGACGTCGTCTTATTACCATTACCTTAGCAGAACTATTATGTCGTAGAGTATCAGGGGAGGTGGTCTCGGTCCTTGTAGTCTCTGACTCTATCGGGGGGCTCTATCTTTATGGATGTTTTGAGGGATGCTAGGGTGAGGCCTTGGATACACTGTTTGGCATTAGGATTGGTTAGTTGCGAGCCCAGTTTGCAAACCTAGCCAGCAGGGGTTTATTTGTTGGTATGGTATCAACCGGTACAACCATGACCGTTTTTCATGGGGTGTATATTGTGCCATTCTGGGTGCATGTGGGGCGACGGTGCCGTTTTCATTGGGCGTTTCCACACACTCGTGTATAGAGGTGCGGCGGCCAGCTATCCTTTCTATAGCACAGTGCAAACTTTGAACCGGACCAAAGATATGATTTGACTGCATGCATATGTATTGTTGCATTGTTTTGTTTTCTCACTGAGCTCAAGTTGGAGAGCTGGCCCTCGTGCACACAATTCTTTTAGTTTCTAATGTTGTAGGTATTATGATTGAAGATTTTGTCTACACGCCAACATATGGACGGGTGGAGGTTATGAATGAGCAAGCTGTGGAGAACAAACATGGTTCGTTAAGCAAGCGTTTCAACGGTGGATACGTTTAGTGTTTAGTTTTTGTATTTGGATATTGTAATATGTATTAAGTTATGTTTTGGTTACATGGAAATAAATGGAATATTAATTATTTATCATGATTAGACCTCAGTTCATTATCTGTAAGACTTCTGCTATTTATTTTATTATCTCTGATTAATGTGGAATGTGTTTTGGTTTATCATATGTGGGATAGCCTATTGTGAGATCCTACTTGAACCGTTGGTATATTGACAGTTCATCACACCATTCTGGTTGGAGCAGAATTTGGGGTGTGACAGCTGCTACCAACCGTGTTGGTCTGAATGGGAGGTATTGGTGTGGTATTGGTAGTTGGGGAAGTAATTCCCATGGTAACTTGCATAGCCACTAACATCTGTTGTTGCTCTTGCACCTGTCTTTCCAAATTTCTCACAACCATGGTCAACTCAGGTGGTGGTTCTGGTAAATTAATTGGATCGGCCTAATTATAGACTCCTTGTGGCGCAATATTTTGGTTTTTATTATTTCCAGCCTACTCTTCAGGGTTTTCATTGACATTCCCCACCCTAGGCAGTTATAGAGGTGGGCCTGGGTAATGTCCCCTTCAACTTCCCCTTCTTTCAGCTATTTAAGACTATTGACCGTTGTCACATCCCAATTCTGGTCTAACTAGAATGGTGTGATGAACCGCCAATAAACCAACGGTTCACCCAGGATCTCACATAGGTCGTACCCACTATATCAAACCATACATACATTCCACATTAATAATCATAGGTAATAAACAAATAAGCAGAAGTCTTGCAGATAATGAACTGAGAGTCTAACAGTGATAAATAAGTATTTAATCTAATTATCTCCAAACCACAAGACATAAAAATAAATAATCAATTACATAATCGATGTTCAAATTATAACTAAACTTAAGCAAAAACACATTCGTTGCACTCGCATGATGAATCATGCGCATCTTCTTCAGCTTCTACATCCATCGTAGCAATGTGTCCATGCGTCGGCGCATTCATATATTCTTCAACCGTAGGACCTGCATCATCAACTAAAAATATTCGACGTTAAAAGGGTGAGCACACATCATGGCTCCGTGAGCAAACAAAACAATACAACAATCATATGCATGCATTCAATTCTTATCTTTGGTCTGGTTTTTAAGTTTACAATGTACTATAGAAAGGTTTGGTGGCTGCGCGCCTCTATACACAAGTTTGTGAATCCGCCCAATGGATCAAACACCATTGTCATCCCACATGCACCAATCATGGAATAGAGATAGAGCTAAAGTGTTCGGATCAAACACCGCCAACACTTCCCCTGATGCCCTACCCATACCAACACGTAAGCCCCTATTGGCGAGGGCTTACAAACTGGGATCGCAACTAACCAATCCTAATGCCAAATAGTGTATCCATGGCCTCACCCAAGCATCCCTCAATACGTCCATAGAGATAGAGCTAAGGCCCCCCAACAGAGTCAGAGACCATACGGTCTGAGGCCACCTCCCCTGATTCCCTATGATGTAATAGTTCTACTAAGGTAATGGCAATACGATGATGTTAGTGGGCAAGACTTGAGTAAAGATAGAGCTAGAGTCTGGTGACGAGGTCGAAGACCACCATGCCATGTCCTCCCCCTGATCCTCAACTCGCATCCAACACATCAACCACACACATACATTCACATGCCTATTCATAGCCTCATCATCATCAACATGTTATAAATAAATGAAATTTAAATATGCATGAATAGTAATAGCAGGAATATTGGATGACATGTGAGATTCACATTACAAGCATACAAGCACAGAATTAGTAATGGCATTGGACTCAATAAAAATAAACAGTTTGTTATTATCCAATTAGTTTAGGTCTTGTTCCCTTACTTGTTTACAATTCTCGATGTCCTTCCAAGCCTTGAAATTCTCTTTGAATTGATTTAACAACCTAAACGTTATCTGAATTTAAGTTAGGGTTAATATGTGACATGTTACAGTAGTCGAAAATCAAAACAGAGCACTGATAGGTGTCTGATTAGTCCTATGGTCTCATGCTGTATCGACCTTACTGTCTACGGTCGATAACCTATGGTCACATATGGTGCGACAGTAGCTGCGACCATATGATTTCTGAAATCTTCCCGAATGCCTATGGTCGATCCTCTGGTCATACTGGTCATGCTATGGTCGACCATAGCTGCGACCTTAAGATTTCTGGTTACAGTCTACATGAAATTCGAGTTCTTCTTATGTAAATTCTTCTGTTCTTCAATGGGGTTTATCCTAAGGTCATCCTATGGCCATCATTAGTAATTTCTTATCAACCCTAATCATCAAATTCACTCATCATGGTTGTCCTTGGGATTTTCTCAAGGAAATCACATAGATCATAATAGGTTGATATTGCCTATCTTTCATAGATGTCTTATTCCTTAGAGTTTACATCTCTAGAGATTCGTTTCATACCTTTGCCTAAGATAAAGAGTCAATCTTTTCTCAGCAAATTCTTCTTCTTTTCCTTAGCTTTTTCTTCTTCTCCTTCTCTTCCTTCTCTTCCTTCCCTTTCTCTAGGGTTTACTAATGTTCTAAAAGAGTGAAAAAAGGGCTGAGGGATGACCTATATATAGAGGAAAACTCTCCTTATAGAGTCCTCTTTCAATTAGGAAAGCAATCCCTTAGTTTAGGAAAGTTTCCAAAACTCAGTCTGATCTGGGTTCTCACAATCGATCATACGGTTGCATAAACCATCGACCGTAGGGTTGAACTCATCGATTGTGGGGTTCTGGATTTTAGATTTTGGTTCCCTTCCTTATGGTCGACCATACCTACCTAGGCATGCGACCTTAGGTATGTTTTTAGTGTTTTTAACTCGATTCTCATACCTGATTTGTGATCTATCTTCACACGCTCGGTCCATTTGGTCCAAAAATAATGGGAAGACCTAGCACGACACGGTTAGACCATGTTAGTGGTGTGAGAATCGTACGTGCAAATTTCAAGGACAATATTTCTTTTAAGGGTGGTGGAGTTGTAAGACCCGTACACCACAATCCCAGTTTAACCTTACATTCTCATGTCGTGATCGGTATTCCCATCATAATCGGCTTAAGTAAACCAATTGTATGAAGAAACCACAAGATAATGTAAGCAACGAGTCAAATTTAGTTGGTGTGATTGACTATTTAAGATCATGTGGAAGTAACCAGTCAAAAACTAAAAATTAAAAAATTTTGATTGTGTGGTAGCAGTTTTGAGGGGTGTGGTTGACCACACATGAGACCACACGACGTGTGGTCACATATTTTGGACGTGTGGTCGATGGATTCTGCGACCCCACGTGCGACCACAAGATGCTGAATTGACTCTGTATTTAGGAAACTTTCCTAATTTAAGGGGGGGCTCTTTCCTAATTGAAGTGGGACTCTATATGTAGGTTTCGCTCTATATAAGGGACGTTCATTAGTCTCTCTTACTCTTTTAGAACCCAAATTGAAACTCTAAACCTAAGAGGAAAAGAGAGAGAGGAAGATAAGGAGAAGAAGGAAATTTGGAGAAAAAGGCTGAGACAAAGAGTTTACAAGAGAAGGTTCTAACTCCCTACAACAAGTGAGTTATGGAACTTATTCTAACTCCCTACAACAAGTGAGTTATGGAACTTATCTCTCTAGATGTAGATTCTATTGAATAAGGTTTCTATTGTGGATTGGGGATGTCAAACCAATATGATCAATGTGATCCTTGGAGTAAATCTCAAGGATAACTATGAGGGATGGATTAAGGATAACGGTTAATGAAAAACTGTAAATAATGGCCATATGATAACCATAGGATGATCCGAAGTGATGAACCAAGGAATCGACTCAAGAAGAAATTCGGATTAAAGATGAAAACTGACCAAACATCATGTGGTCGCAGCCTATGGTCGACCACAAGGTGACTAGAGGGTCGACCACAACTATTTAGGAAGTTCCCAATAAAGGTGTGATCGCATGGTGTGGTCACACAAAATGCAACCACAGGGTCCGACCACACAGTATGTGGTCTCATATATTGCAACCACACATTCGACCACACATCCGACCACATAATGACAACAAGTATATTTTGAGACTAAACAAGGTTTTTGACTACTGTAATTTGATAAACATGAATCCTAACATAAATATATTAATTGTTTAGGTTCCCAATAGATTCAAAATGACTTCCAAAGCTTGGAAGAGGAACAAATATCAATCAAAGGTGAGGGAACAAAACCTAAACTAATTGGATATTAACAAGCTGTTTTATTTCATTGTGTCCAATACCATGAATGATTCTATGATTGCTTGCTTGTAATGTGTATCTCACATGTGATCCAATATTATTGTTATATTTTGCTCATGCATATTTATTTCTATCTACTTACAATATGATGAAGATGATGCTAGGGATAGACATGTGATTGTATGTGTGGTTAGAGTGCTTGATGCGAGTGGAGTATCAGGGGGAGGACGTGACATTGTGGTTCATCCTGGTCACTGACTCTAGCTTTATCTCTACTCAAGTCTTGTCTACTGACATCATTGTATCGCCGTTACCTTAGCAGAACTATTACATCGTAGAGCATCAGGGGAGGTGGTCTCAGACTGTGTGGTCTCTGACTCTGCCTAGGAGCCTTAGCTCTATCTCTATGGATGTATTGAGGGATGCTGGGGTGAGGCCTTGGATACACTGGATGACATTTAGGATTGGTTAGTGGCGAGCCCAGTTTGCAAGCCTTCGCTAGCAGGAGCTTACGTGTTGGTATGGGTAGGGCATCAGGGGAAGTGTTATGCGGTGTTTGATCTGAACACTTTAGCTCTATCTCTGTTCCATGGTGGGTGCATGTGGGACAGCAATGGTGTTTGATCCATTGGGTGGATTCACACACTCGTGTATAGAGGTGCAGGGGCCTCCAATCCTTTCTATAGCACATTGCAAACTTAAAAATCAGACCAAAGATATGAATTGAATGCATGCATATGTTTGTTGCATTGTTTTATTTTCTCACTGAGCTCAAGTTGGAGAGCTGACCCTCACACGTGCAATTCCTTTTAGTTTCTGATGATTGCAGGTATTATGGTTGAAGATTATGTCGACACGCCAATATATGAACAGGTGGCGACTATGGATGAGCAAGCTGTGGAGGACTATTATGATTCGTTAAGTAAGCATTTCAACTATAGATGCGCTTAGTGTTTAACTTTCGTATTTGGATATTTGTAATATATATTAAATTATGTTTTGGTTACTTGAAGATAACTGGAATATTAATTATTTATCATGATTAGACCTCAGTTCATTGTTAATAAGACTTCTGCTATTTACTTATTATCTCTGATTAATGTGGAATGTATTGGTTTAATATGGTTGGCATAGCCTATACGAGATCCTGGTTGAACCGTTGGTTTATTGACGGTTCATCACACCATTCTAGTTAGTCCAGAATTGGGGTGTGACAAGTGGAGTGTCGGTCTTACAACCGTAGTGGTTTCTGCATAGTCAATAGATGTGAGACAAGTACAACATATGGTAGTTTGCAAGTTAGTCCCACAATGTAAGAAAAATACCTAAACACAGAACCGAAAAGGAAAAATAGGCTAAAAATTTTGTCTGGTCGACATTGACTGGTCGTGTTTCATGCGACCAATGAAACGACCACACAAACCCTGGAAACATCCCAAGGCTCTGCGGTCAACTTTGTGGTCGACTGTTTTGGTCAAATTAATCGATCAGTTAACCTAAATTTTGTTTAATATTAAGTTTTTTGAGCCATTTTTCTTTTTGTTTTCTTCTAGGCTCTAACTCAACTCGCCACCAGTGAGTTGCAACAGTTCTTTCGGTCAAATTTCCAAGCTTTCCCTACCAATCAACAACTTCCAATCCTCACGAAAAGTTAAGTTCTCAATATCTTCCTTCTCTCTGGACTGTTATACCTAGGTTTTCATCGCCTTTTATTTTATTTTACAAATCAAATTTTATTCCCTCATAGGAATGTTATTTTCTTCTCGAAAGCCCTCTACTTAATAGAGGTTTCGTTAGGCTGGTTTGGGAGGAATCCCAAAAATTTGATTTTTGACCTAGAAATTAAGGTTTTTGCCCAAATTTTGATTTTCTTGAATTTCATGAAATTTCTTAAAATTAATTATTATTAGTTAATTTCTACAGGATGGTTTGTAACCCATGTAAGTCCTCTTGCCTAAGAAATTACGTAAAAAATGAGGTTTTTGACCAATTTACGCTATTATGCTACAGAAATTTCTGAAGTTTTCTATTTATTCATTTGTTTCACTTTCTTGCAGCTAATATGGCTAGAACCAAGAATCCCATAACATATGATGCTTCATACTTTTGCTCAACTAAGGCCGAGGCACAATATCCTTGGTACTGACAAAAAAGGTAGAGGTGGGCCGGTTTGTCAACTTACCTAACCTAGCTCTATTTGATGTAGAGAGTGCATTTGGCAACATGGGCTGGCTTCCAGTGACCCAATATGAAGGGTGCACTCGTCCAAAATTGGTCAAGAATTTCTACTACAACCTTCAGCTTGAGAGTGATCTAGAGGACCTGGACAAAGGTAGGGAGCTCAAGATCACTAACTGGGTAAAAGGGGTACCTGTCTTGTTCAACACTCAGCAGTTGATAGATATTCTAGGCACCGCAACCATGGTGGGTTGGTCTACTATGCTCTGAAGCAGAGCAAGTTCTTGACAGAGACAATGCGTACAGAGGTGAGCAGCCAGATCCTACAGAGTGATCATTGGGAGATGAAAGCGATAAATCTCTTTCGTGAGCCATGTGTATACTGCAAGATCATCCAGCATAATCTTATACCTCAAAGTGGCCATTATGAGAGTGTTTCACTGCTAACTTAGTATCTTCTTTATTACTTCTGTAATGGACAGCCTGTCTACCTGCCTTACATTATCATCCGCACTATGTACAGAGCCACGATGCTCGATCTGAAGGTCAACTTACCCTATGGTCGCTTGATTACCACCCTTCTCACTCACCTACAAGTGGATCTGGAGGGTGAGAAGTTCTACGAGGATCCGATGTCAACTGACCTCAACTGGGATGCTATCTATAGGATGGGGATACAGGGTGTGCAGGTCAGTGACCAAGAGTGAAATGCGATAGAGCATCCTCTAGGTTGGGTGGCTGCGGCAGATGTGGCAGCGGTAGTAGCAACAGAGGTAACCTTTAAGGCGGCCATAGTAGAGGGTGATAAGGATGATGACCATATGTACATGTATGTAGATGACATCCCTCTTCCTATGCCATAGCACACTACTAGAGCTGGCCCTTTACAGACTACTACCTTGGCTGGTCCTTTTCAGTCGCAATCCGAGTGGATCTTGACTCAGCTCTAGGATATTCGAGCAGCCCAACAGACTCTACGGGAGGCCCTGTGAGTGATCGATTAGCTGGTGGTGGACCTTGCTACGAGTCATAATTCGACTCAGAGACAGGTAGCTTGGCTCGCGAGGGTCTATGTAGATGACTATGATAAGGATAGGGAGTCCCACCTCATTCTCCACTAGCTCAAGACTAGATCGTTATTTATGCTATTTGTACATTTCTTTTTGGTGTTTACATTTACAGAGTAACCATTCAGATTGTAGACCGTACTCTAACTCTGGATAGATACACTTTATTTTCATTGTTATTTCAGGTTATCTTTATATAGTTTCATCTTTTTATGTATACTATCATCTTGTTTAAATTTCTGTCTCAACTAACAACGTGCTTATGGTGTGTTTATATTAAAACTTTTATTTTAAAACCCTAGCTCAGTTCATAGACTCTTGTGGTTGCATTCAAGTTTGATTGGCAGAGCCCGAGCACTCTGATACCAAGTTATCACATCTTAATTCTGGACAAACCAGAAGTGTGAATGAATAATCATATAAACCAACGATTCACACTAGGATCTCATTAGACCGTACCAGCAACTCAAACAAAACACATTCCACATCACAATCAGAGATAATAAAATAAATAGCAAAAGTCTTTATTCATAATGAACTGAGAGTCTAACATGGTAAATAAATAAATAAACTATTTATCTTCATATAACTCAAAACATAAATAATATCTATTACAAGTCTTTCATAACTCAAAATAAAAACTAAACTAAGAGTAAACACATTGAAATCGCTTGCATGAAGAATCATGCTCGTCTTCCATAATCTGCACATCCATAGCCGCACATGTCCATACAATGGCGTATTCATGTAATCCTCCACTATGGTACCTACTTCATCAACTAAAAATATTCGAACAATCACACGAGAACAATGGGAATGAAGAACTTACTGTGGTGATGGAGAATCCGATGATTGATCGCGGAAGATTTAGTTCAAGGGTGTGGTTGGCATTGTAGCAACTTAGTGGGGGCGAGTTGAGTTATGAACAGTAAAAGACAAAAGAAGAATGGCAATAAATGGCTTGAAATTAGGTTTAAAACCCTGATTTAAGGTCGTGTGGCTGTAGATTTTCACTAGAAGATTGACCATACCTGCGACCATACGATCGAACACAAGCTTTCGGTAAGCTGCCAGGGGTCATGTGGTCACAACCCTATGGTCACATATAGTGCGACCATGCCTATCAACCACACGATTGTAAATACACTACATTGTTTAAATGACCCTAAAAATTTACAAATAGCAACGTTTATTTTGAGACTAACATGAGATCATTGTATACTATACTTGTCTCACATATGTCCTTGACTTTTCAGACATTACCCCAGCCGATAGTAGAAAATGGCTAGGCATAGAGTAACCCAAAGAAGACAAAACCTAAGCCCACCTCCACCACCACCTGTGGAGGTCAATGCCAATGAAAACCCTGAGGAATAGGAGGAAAACCTGGAAAACTAAAATGTAGCACCACGAGGAGTTAACAATTACGCCAACCCAACAAATTTGCCAGCACCACCAACGGATTTGGCCACGGTTCTTATGAATTTAGCACAGCAGGTTCAGCAGTTATAGCAAATGCAAGTGAATATACAAGCTGCTATGGGAATTGCTCCCCCAGCTACAAATGCAACACCTATACCTATAGGGTGAGCCAGTACCATGCTCGGGGGTAGCAATACCGTGCCCCAAGCCTCTACTATGAACAAGACAATACCTCAAGCACCTCAAACCCCAGTAGTACAAGCTCAAGTGCAGAATCCTGAAGTATCGCAAGGCAGATATAACCAAGGTAACTATCAGTACCAACCACCCATGTATGTAACATATGCACAGAACCAGCTGGACCACTCTAGACTAATCGATCATTTTCTTAAGATGAAACTAAAGGAGTTTATGGGCAAGCCATTAAATCCTTTGTGGTAGCTCACTGACTCAACGATATGGAAAAGAACTTTATGATGATGACTATAATAAAGAAGAGACAGTATTATGTGCCACTTCTATGCTGAAAGGTGATGTACATCACTGGTGAAAATCCACTTGACGTTATCTGTTGACCAAGCACACCCAGCTGACCTAGGCTATCTTTAAAGAAGCCCTTTTCGAGAAGTATTTCCCCAAGAGTTTTAGAGATATGATGGAGAAGGAGTTTTTGAGTCTGTATCATGGACAGATGACTGTCGACACTTATCAGCAGTGTTATGAAGAGTTGTTCTTCTTTGGTCCCTCTAGCATGCAGGAGGAAGATGCCAAAACCCGTAGGTTCCTCATGGGACTTAGGGGAAGCATCCAAGAGCATGTATTGAGACTGGAAAAGAAGATATGTAATGAAGCTGTACAGATTTCTTGTATACTAGAATCTAGCCAAAGGGAGAGTTATTTTGCTCAGAACAGGGGTATCAAGAGGCCCAATCATTTAATGGAAGGAATTCAAAGACAAACCCTTCCATGCCCAAGGCTTTAATGCTGCAGGTAAGACTACCCAGCCGGCTCCATCCCAACAAAAGCAAGGAAATGCTGGAGTAAAATGCTACAACTGTGATCAAGTAGGGTATTATTCAAGGGACTGCCCTAAACCAAGGAAACAACTACAACAAGGAAAGGTTTATGCAATGGCTACTAAAGACGTTGCTGCATCACCTGATGTAGTCATAGGTATGACCTGACCTTTTGTTTATATATTACCTTGTGTGAGCATATAGACTAATTTAGGAGGAAAAATCACAGGTATCATATCTATCGATGGCATACCTGCCAGAGTACTCTTCGACTCTAGAGCCACCTACTCTTTTATATCTATATCGTTTGAGAAGAAACTAAGTCTACACCTCATACTTTTAGACTGCAAACTATTAGTACGATCACCTATGGGATTAAAAGAAGAGCTAGACAGAGGTTATGGACCATGTCTAATTCTTATTGGCAAGAAGACTATGGATGCAACCTTAATTCAACTCGAGATGTTAGACTTTGACATCATCTTAGGAATGGATTGGTTAGCCCGGCACTCCATAAATCTATTGTATGTGAAAAAGAAATTGACATTTAAGGGCTAGGAAGGTGAAGAACTCAACTTTGTAGGAACCAAACTTCCTCATAAACGGAAACTCATTCTCTCTGCACTAAAGGCTAAGAGATGCCTTAAGAAAGGTGGAGTTGGATACCTTGTACCTTTCGTGGACCTTACTAAAGAGGTACCACAGATGGAAGATATAGAAGTTATACGAGAATTTCTAGACGTGTTTCTTGAGGATTTACCTGGTTTGCTACCTGATAAAGCAAGAGAGTTAATTATTGACCTATTGCCAGGGTCGACACCTGTATCCAAAGAACCATACCAAATGGCTCCAACTGAACTGAAGGAATTGAAGGTTCAACTACAAAAGCTATTAGACAAGGGATTTATCCAATCGAGGATATAGCCTTGGGGAGCGCCAGTGTTATTCGTCAAGAAGAAGGACGGTAATGTCAGACTATGCATAGACTATCGATAATTAAACAAGCTCACAATCAAGAATCGATATCCTCTACCTAGGATCGATGATTTATTTAATCAGCTGCAAGGAGTGAAGGTATTTTCCAAAATCAATCTCCGATCAAGGTATCATCAGCTGAAGATCAAGGATGGTGACATTCCAAAGACAGCATTTAGAACCCGATACGGACATTATGAGTTTCTAGTGATGTCTTCTAGACTAACAAATGCACCCGCATCTTTTATGGAACTCATGAATCGAGTGTTTCACGACATGTTGGACACTTCGGTCATCATTTTCATAGATGACATATTGATATATTCCAAGGATGAGACGGCTTATGCGACAGATCTTAGAGCAGCCTTATAGAGATTAAGAAAAGAAAAGCTTTATACCAAATTCAAGAAATGTGAGTTCTGGTTAAAGGAAGTGTAATTCTTAAGTCACGTAGTATCCTCAGAAGGAATTAAAGTGGATCCCAACAAGATTAAAGCTATTGTAAAATGGAAAGAACCTAAGAGTGTTACAGAAATCATAAGTTTCTTGGGTTTAGTTGGGCACTATAGACGGTTCATGGAAGACTACTCCAGGATCGCCGTACCTCTTACTAGTTTGACTATGAAAGGAGAAATATTTGTTTGGACCGACAAGTGTAAAGAGTGTTTCCAAACATTGAAGGCAAGACTAATGTTGGCTTCCATCTTGTCCATTTTGGTACTAGGACAGCCATTTACCTTATACACCGATGCTTCTGGGTTGGGTTTGGGATGTGTTCTCATGCAAGGAGAGCAAGTAATTAAGTATGCATCGAGATAACTAAAGGCATACGAGAAGAATTAGTCTACTCATGACTTAGAGTTAGGATCGGTGGTACATGTCGTCAATATATGGAGACATTACTTGTATGGAGAAAAATTTTAGATTAAGTTAGATCATAAGAGTCTCACCTATCTCTTTAATCAGAAGGAATTGAACATAAGACAAAGAAAATGGTTGGAATTGTTAAAGGATTATGATTGTAATATCCAGTATCATCTAGGGATGGCTAATGTAGTTATTGATGCACTAAGTCGAAAAGCAATAACAAAGTCTGAGAAGAAGCTAGCACAAATGCTGCCATGTGTGTCATGGAAAGAGTATTTAATTATAGCAACGAGCAATTCATTGTCGATAAACTAGCGGTTCGACAAACCTAGGGTTGATTTATAAGTTTTCAAATATGTTCGCTACATTGAAGATTGTTCCTGATTTATTGGACGAAGTAAAGACGGTAAACCATATCTGAGGATAGTACGAGATGATCTAGAAAAGGAAAGAACTGTTCCTGATTTTACTTTGGATTCTGAAAAGACGATAAGGTATAAGGGAAGAGTGTGCATATCTAAAAGTGAAAATTTAGATATTAGAAACAGAATAATGAGAGAAGCCCACTCCACGTCCTATTCAATATACCCTAAAACTATAAAGATGTACCATGATTTAAAGTAACCTTATTAGTGGAGGGGAATGAAAGTGGATGTAGCTCGATATGTGTCCCAATGCCTAAATTGTCAACAAGTAAAGGCGAAAAGACAAACACCAGCAGGCTTATTACAACCTCTACCTAAATCCGCCTGGAAATGGGATTGCATTACTATGGACTTCGTCACTGGGTTACCATTTACTCCTAGATCGATAAATGCAGTCCGGTAGTTGTAGATTGACTTATCAAGATAGCTCATTTCATTGCTATACGACCTCAGTATACCCTGGAGCGGATAGCTCAGCTGTATGTGGATAATATTGTCTGACTACATGGAGTACCTAAAAGCATCATGTCTGATAGAGGCCCATGGTTTTTCTCAAAGTTTTAGAGAGGATTGCAGAAGACTATGGGTACAACATTGAAGTTTAGTACTGTATTTCATCCCCAGACCGATGGATAGTCAGAGCGCACCATTGAAATTTTAGAAGACATGCTCCGAGCTTGTGTGATCGATTTCAAAGGATCATGGGATGAAAAGTATCATTAATCGAGTTTGCTTTTAACAACAGCTATCAAGCTACTATATAGATGTCACCTTATAAAGCATTGTATGGTAAGAAGGCCTGAACTCTGCTGTTTTGGAATGAAGTTAAAAAATGGAGGATCATAGGACCAAAGTTTATCGAAGAAACCTGTAAAGTAGTCGACATAATCAAGGAAAGAGTTAGGACAGCTCAAAACCATCAAATGTAGTATGCTGATAACCGACACCAAGACCTTGAGTAGGTGACAAGGTATTCCTGAAAATATCACCTATCCACTACTTAAAATGATTTGGACAAAAAGGAAAGCTAAGTCTGAGGTACATCGGGCCATATGATATCCTAGCTAGACGTGGAAAGCTAGCGTACCAATTGGCATTACCCCTATCGATGTCGAGTGTTCATGATGTATTTCATATCTCATTACTAAAGAAGTACATCAATGATCTGACACATGTTATAATGGTAAATCCATCGGATTTGATAGAAGATTTGATGTTCGAAGTAGTACCTTTTAAAATCACTAGTCAAAAGGTTCAACGTCTTCTCAACCGTGACATCTATTATGTTAATGTTACTTGGAGAAGTCAAGATTTGGAAGAAATTACATGGGAAGAAGAGAATGCTATGCGGAAGCAATATCCTCACCTATTCATTTGGGAAGGTATATGTAAATTTTGAGAAAGAAATTTATACAAGGGGGGAGAGTTGGAAGACCCACAATCTACTAACCTGGTCTTACCATGTCATGTCAGGTCTTCTTATCATGGTCAGATCGAGTGGACCAAGTGCATGAGAAAACCACAAGGCTAGGTATATAAATCGATCGAAAATCAATTAATTTAGAGTATGTGGTCACATACCTGAGCTGGTATGGTCGATGACACCTTATGAAAATGAGACCACTCAATAAACTATGTGTGGTTGCGTATTTGGGATGTGTAGTCGACGGATTTTGTGACCATACATGCGACGAACAATGATGAGACCAACTCTGAGTTTTGAAAACTTTCTTAATGTAAGGGATCTCTTCCCTAGTTGAGGAAGAGGGTTTTTTCTCTATATAAAGGATGTCCCTTAGCCTCTCTCACTCTTTTAGAACCCAAATTAAAACTCTAAACCTAAGAAAAAAAGAGATAAAGGAAGAAAAGGAGAAGGAGATTTGGAGAAGAAGTGTGGAGAAGGATTTTGTAGAGAAGAATTTTATCTCTTTTATAGCAAGCTTAAGGTATGAACCTATCTTTGTAAAGATAGATCAGATAGGATAGGTTCCTTTTCATTAAGTTGATGTGTTGAAGCTAATGTAACGATTTTGGTTATGAAATTTTTAAGGAAAACCAAGAGAAAATAGGTTAGGAATAATTGATAAGGATAAACTTTGATTAAAGGCCATGGAATGATCTCAAAGTGAATCCCATTGATGAGCCATGAGGTGGAACTCATATGAGAAATAAAAATCAACCAAACTTCGTATGGTCGCACTTATGGTCGACCACAGGGTGATCACATGATCGACCATACTCTCAGGAAGATCCCAGAGAAGGTATGGTCGCATGATATATGATCACACAAATGGACCACACAGTCTGTGGTTGCATATATTAAGACCACAGGGTTGACCGCACGATAACAACAAGTACTTTTTGAGACCAGACAAGGTTTTTGACTACTGTAACTTAATGAAATTATTCTTTGATTTAAACATTAATTGTTTAGGTTCTCAGTAGATTCAAAGTGACTTCCAAAGCTTGAGAGAGGAACAAACATCAATCAAAGTTGAGGGAACAAGTCCTAAACTAATTGGATAATAATAAATTATTTTATTTTATTTGTCCAATGTAATGAATGCTTCTATGTTTATATGCTTGTAATGTGCATCTCACATGTCATCCAATATTACTTCTATATTCTGCTCCTGCATATTTATTTCTATCTATTTATACCATGATGATGATGATGCTAGGAATAGGCATGTGATTAGTATATGGTTAGTGTGCTGGACCCGAGTGAAGCATCAGGGGGAGGACGTGGTACTGTGGTCTCTAGCCTGGTCACCAGACTCTAGCTCTATTTCTACTCATGTCTTGCCCATTGATATTGTCGTATCACCATTACTTTAACGAAACTATTACGTCATAGGGTATTAGGGGAGGTGGTCATGGACCATGTGGTATCTGACTTTATCGGGGGGCCTTAGCTCTATCTCTATTGACGTATTGAGGGATGTTGGGGTGAGGCCTTGGATACATTTGGATGGCATTAGGATTGGTTAGTTGCGAGCCCAGTTTGCAAGCCCTCACTAATAGGGGCTTACGGGTTGGTATGGGTAGGGCATCAGGGGAAGTGTTGGCGTGTGTGATCCAGACATTTTAGCTCTATCTCTATTCCATGGTGGGGTGGATGTGGGATGACAATGGTGTTTGATCCATTGGGTGGACCTACGCACGTATGTATAGAGATGCGGTGGCAGCCAATCCCTTTCTATAGCACAGTTGCAAACTTATACCAGACCAAAGATATGAATTAAATGCATGCATATGTTTGTGCTTTGTTTTGTTTGCTCATTGAGCCGTGATGTGTGCTCACCCTTTTGACGTCGAATATTTTTAATTAATGATGCAGGTCCTCTTGTAGAAGATTATATAAATGCACCGACATACGGACACGTAGCGGCTATGGACGTGAAACTTATGAAGGAAGCACATGATCCATTGTGTGAGTGCAACCAATGTGTTTTTTATTAGTTTAACTATTTTTGACTATCGAAACATGTAATTGATTATTTTATGTTATGACATGAGTTACTTGGAGATAATTGGATTTAGTTATTTGTTATCACTGTTAGATACTCAGTTCATTATTAATAAAGACTTCCACTATTTATTTATTTATTTACTCTGATTATTGTTATGGAATGTATTTTGGTTTAACATGGTTGGCACGGCCTATACAAGATCCTGGTTTGAACCATTGGTTCTCATGACGATTCATCACACCACTATTTATTTATTTATTTTCTCTGATTATTGTTATGGAATGTATTTTGATTTAACATGGTTGGCACGGCCTATACAAGATCCTGGTTTGAACCATTGGTTCTCATGACGATTCATCACACCACTAGTTAGTCTAGAATTACGGTGTGACAAGAGAGGTTGGCCTTACTTGATGATGTAAGAGGTATACTTATGTGGATGAATGAGTTTTATGGATGTTGTCTATACTTGTGTGGGAACCGAAGCTGACCAAGTCAAGGAAATTTATCCTTGCAAAGAACCCACAGGTAAACTGGATGGAAGGCCAGGGTTTGATCTGGCCTATATGGGTACCATGTTAACAGGAACTAGCCCCAACTATGCCAAATGTATGGGGTTACCACCAGTGGCCAGCCTTGTGCCCACCTATATGGGCAGTCCCACATAGGCCATAGACAGCCATGAGTTGAATTTTGAGCATGCAAGGCATTAAGCATGCAGATTGCATTGTGTGCATGGCTGACCTAGGAAGGGATTTGGGCAGTACATTAGTGATAACCAAGATGATGGGAGCATGTGTAAAGGGCCTAGGGTCAATAAAGACATAACTGGCTATGTACAGCTGTACACTACCCAAGGTAATGTGAAGTGAGGTGCATGAGGTTGCTGCCAATGACTAGCACTAACTCAACCAAGTGGTTAGTAGCACAAACGTGGTTAAAAATGGGCCTGCCCTGGCCAAGGTGCCGACCAGCTTGCTACCCATTGCCGCATGGCCAACACCGGTAGGCAAGCACCAAATACTGCCCACAGTATTGGCTAAACCTATGTGGTAGTCCGTGGCAGCAGGCCATGTCTGGAATCCCTGTGGCCTTGAATGATCAGTTATGGGCTATCATGAAGACATCGATATAGCTTGGCATGTAAGAGAAAGTGGTGTAGTGCCTCAGTGTAAAGGACAAATGATCACACTAGGGTGACCAGAGACACACTGATAGTGTGTGACCAGAGGCACACCGACAGTGGGCAAGGATGCCCTAATTCAGGTCTTGGGCTCAACAGGTCTAGCCAAAACCTATAGGCAGGCCATTTAAGTAAGGTATGGAGAAACCCCCACTCGGTTAATGGGAATGGGTACCTGAGTGCCTCTATTTCAGTGGAAAAGCTTGAAAACCCCTACGAAATGAAAATGAATGCATAAGTATGCTATACAAGAAATGAAAAATGGAAGAGAGGAAGAGAAGAGTACCTGTACTATGGAATGGGGGTGAGAAACTCCAATGGTTGCCTGAGAAACGAGCAAGGGAGCAGTTTGGAGGGATGCCGGAGCCTTGGTGCTCTAAGTTCTTCTACTGACAGTTAAAGTGGGGACCTAATGAGGGCCCTTGAGGCCTTTTATAAAAGGAATTCCTCACAGTACCGATAAATCGGTAACTTAACCGTCGCTGCAGGTTGAGTTCTATCGGTTAGACCAAGAGGCAGAAATTTTAAGGTTTTGCCACCCAAATGACCTGATTTATGAACATAACCGGTAGACCATTACCCCGTCTCAATCTGCCAGTCCTGTTAGGGTTAATAAATGGATGGTTAACCAAATGACCCAACATCCGCCACTATTTCCAAAAAAACCTTCAGAAAGTGTTAAAACTCTAGCAGTCTGAGATCCAGCTAAATGGCATTAGTCGAAAGTATGATCTGTCGGTAGGTCTTCTAGTTGACAGAATGAGGACCTATTTGGGTTAGGGGTTTATCCAATCGCTTTACCCTCTCATATGGGGGCTTATTCATATCAATTGGGGGTAACCCAATGGAAGTTTTGCATACTAACCATAGGCACTCTACCCCATAGTTAGTATGAGGTCAAGGATTGCCATACCACTTGAATTTATTCATATGTTCCATAGAAATTTCCACTTTAGAAATTTACACTTTAGCCCTCAGCCATTTCTAGAAATTGTTTTGTTCACGATGTCATTTCCCTTACGTTATTGGGATAAGTTGACACTAACCTTCGGTGATTTATTGTTATCTTTTTCAGATTTACAACCAAGACTAAGCAACATGTCGCCACCCAAGCAACATAACGGGGCTACTAGGGAGCTACTACCTTTTTCCCTGTGTCATGGTGTGGACCCAAACACTGTGGAGGATAGGATGGAGGATTTTCTACAACTGAACCTTGAACAATTCAATGGGTCATGTGCAAGTTCCTTCCACCCAGGGAATTGGATCTAAAACCATGGAGACGACCATTGGCAACCTCTACTATTTAGATGCACAGAAGATAATGTGTGCCACCTTCCAATTGGTGGGCGCGTGATATGAATGGTGGTGAATGACCCAGCCCATCCTACTACAGCGTCACAGGGTCATAACTTGGGACATTTTCCTTGAAGCCTTCTTGGCTAACTATGCTCTGCAAAGTAGGGAACCTAACCTGATGTTGCTCAAGACTATTTGTAGAGTTCGAGAGGGCTTGGCTGTATAGAAAAGCACCATTGAGATAAGGGCTGATTTCAAGACCTCTACCCGGGGGAGAGTAGCAATTCAGAACCCCACAACCCAAGTAAACCTTAAAAGATTAAGTGCTCCGATTGTGTTCAGCATTGAATAACATGATGTTCATGAGCATTATACGCACCACATGATTTCATTATGCACAAGGAATTAGAATTATGTCTCCAACAAGAATTCTAATTCCTTGGTGCAAACTCATCATGTGACTTATCGATCTATGTGGTGACGTGAGTAAATTTTTAATTTATCTTAATCATGTGAGGACTAACCATTATGTCATCGTATATGGGAGATACACATAGAGTATAGGTACGCGATAAAAAAAAAATACCTGACCCAAAAAAAACTCATGACCAGTATGAGGTTCATAGGAAGAACAAAGAGGGAACTAAAACAGTAAAAGGTTTTACTAATTTGTATCTATGATGCATGGGCACCATAATTTGAGTCATACTTTATTTAGATTAAACCATGAAGTTTGATGTGATGAATTGTGTGCCAAGAATTTGGGAGATTGGAAATGTATGATGTGACTAATTGATGAACGTATGAATGTTTTACATTGAGTTCCCATCTTGAATGTCTTATAAATTAGGATCCTTGGGAATGTGTTAGGTAATGGGTCGCACACAAATCCTTATCCTCACTTACCTGAAGATTGGCATTTATAAAGCGGAAAGCCTTGGTAATGAAATGGAGCAAAGTGCGACTTTGTCATACTTTTGTCAGGACACTCGAGATGTTGTGATAGTAATAGACGAGGCCACAAGAATGGTCTACAAGCAACATGGTGAGTTCCAACAAAGGACAATTGAAACTCTAACAAAGGCTATGTGCAATGGCACCGCCTCTGTATCAGTTCTGGCGGAAGTGTCAGACTCCTTGGGGTAATTTTCCCAAAGTCTCTAAGAGCAACAGAGGGGCATGATGGCCTGAATAATAGCCTAATGCTGCAACCAAGGAAATTATTTTGGGCCTCAAGAAGAGATGTATGTGGCGCAAGAAAAGGGTAAACAAGTAGAGAGAACCCCAGAAGATTAATCACCATAAGTGGTGTGTAAGGTTCCTTGAGTCGAAAGTAAAGGGCCACTAGTAGAACCACCACCTGTTGCTATTAGAACCCAAATGAAACCTAGGGGTGGTCACCACAAATGTTATTGGTGTGGGAGTCGAAAAAACCTTATCCGACAGTACACCAGTCCCGTTGAGAGGATACTACCACTGAAACCCTTAGGAAGTTGTTACATGCCCTCCTATAGAATAGTGGGACATGAGGCTCATGACTGTCAAAAGTATTGGGAGTGCTACGCCTCTATGTGAGCCCAGACCTCACGCTAGCTGGACGGAATTTTAAGAAAATTGGTAAGCCTTGAACTCCCTTAATTACTAGATAGCGTAGCTAATATATAGTGACCACATGAGTTATCGTGTGGGGTGGACACCCATAGGCATGGGATATGAACTTACAACTATGACCTGATTTTAGGAGGAAAATCCTTATAAATTTGGGGTATTGTAAGACCCACTCTGAAATCCTCACAATTTAAATCTCTTCGTATCAAGTCTTACTGTGCCAACCCTTGGCACACTGTCTTGGGACCCCATACATGATGTGGGTCAGTCCCTTGGGTCACAGTACTAGACCATGTGGGAGGGAGATACTTGAAGTCTAAGAAGCATCACGGTTAAATTAGACCCATAAAACTAGGCCCAGATATGTTTTAAGTTCAATCGAAGGCACGTATCGGAGGGACGTTCTATCGCTTGACTTCTACCAATTGAAAAAGAGTGGGACACTCCCTCTCTCCATGAGTTCTATAAAAGGAGGACTCATTCTCCCATATCCCACTTGCTTAATCGTAGGAGAGTGGGAGTGCTTGGGAGGAAAGAGGTTTGGAACTCAAGTTCAAGAACCAATCTTTCTTGAGGTAGGTTCTCATCTCTTCTCCTTCCTCCATTTCCATAGGGATGTATGCTAGAGACCATGGTGGAACTCCACCATTGATGACCTCCATGAATGGAGACCGAGCTTTAACCTATAAGCTTAGGTTTTCACCCTCTCCATGAATGGGAATGTTAAATGAGCCTAAATGGCTCCCATTGTCCTCAACAATGGTTGGTAGTAGTTTTCCACCATTTAGAGTGGAGGATACCATGGTGGAAAACCTTTCCCAAAGAAGAAAATCCTCTCTGGTTTGTGTTTGGCTTCTGGGCCCAAATTAGTAGCACGAACCAACAGACTGGTAGTGGCCCTAATACCGGTTGACTTACGACCAGTCTACCGCTAGGGTAAATATTGTAGCATACCAGACCAAGGATATCCAGTGCCACCCTAACTGGTATCACATATCGAAAGAATAAGCCACCGGGTACGTCACATCAGTTATGTGCATGGCTCCGTCTAGCCAGGCCTCCGTGTAGGGAATTACAAGTGGAGCCACTGTCGGATGACTGATCACCCAGTTTATCATCCAAATAACCTACTGGAAATATCATTACTATAAATAGTATATGAAGCGGATGACCAACCGGATGACCAATCATTCGATCAGTCTTCCGATTCAGTATACATAAGAATTGGATAAGTGTTAACCGGTACCACGCACCAGTGTAACGCACAACCAGTTCTATCTATTGATTCAGTTAGTATTGACTTATAAGCTTAGGAATGATTAGGAAGACTATCATTTTAGTTCTCTACCTACTTTGGGACCCGTGCATGGACTCTAGGACTTGTCTATGCCGGTTTAAAAGATGTTCACCAACCTAATAAATCTTATTTAATTAAATTAGGTAAAACACTGCGAGTAGTAAATGAAGCCTTTTACCGGTTTCAAGATTCAATAGCACCTCTGGTGTTTACAGGTGAGGGGTTGGGTCACGTAGAGTTTGAGCATGTGTTTGCTACGTGTTTATGGTTGTTTTTCTTTTATAACATGTCATCCAATGAATTGTATATAACTATTCATGCATTTGCATATAACTATAACTATGCATGTTGTTGCTTGTTAAAGCCTTCGTAGAGAAGCAGTAAACCATGGGAGTGTGGATCCGAGGTTCTCTGCAAGGAGTGGTTGTTGATATTATTTATGCGCATAACCATGTATGATGGTGCATGTGACGTATGGGAGTATAGGCATGTGTATGATGTTAGAGTGTGCCGATGTTTTAGTGGAGACACGATGAGCCATGGGAGTAGGGATCCGGGGCTCTCTGTTGGGATGCCACCCATGTATGATGGTTCATGTAACGAGTGACCTCATGATTCACATTGGGAGAGGTTTACAATTGTAGAGGCCCAACGAACCATGAGAGTGCAGAGTTGGGGCCCACTGCTGGGTACAGTTTGGATGAGACCAAGTATGATGGGCGTGTAGAGTATGGGAGTACGATATATATGCCATGTTGGTACTCCTTACTCTAGTAGGGACACGGTCAGTCCATGAGAGTGGAATGGAGATTCTTGCTAGAGTATAGTTTTACTTACTGCGTGCACATGTCACACCCCAATTCTGAACCGACCAGAATAGTGTGATGAACCGTCAATAAACCAACGGTTCAACCAGGATCTCGTATAGGCTATGCCAACCATGTTAAACCAAAACACATTCCACATTAATCAGAGATAATAAAGTAAATAGCGGAAGTCTTATTAATAATGAACTGAGGTCTAATCATGATAAATAATTAATATTCTAGTTATCTCCAAGTAACCAAAACATAATTTAATACATATTACAAATATCCAAATATGAAAGTTAAACATTAAGCGCATCGATAGATGAAATGCTCACTTAACGAATCATAATAGTCCTCCATACCTTACTCATCCATAGCCGCCACCTGTTCATATGTTGGCGTGTCGACATAATCTTCAATCGTAAAACCTACAGCATCAGAAACTAAAAAGAATTTAACACGCGAGGGTCAGCTCTCCAACTTGTAGCTTAGTTAGAAAACAAAACAATGCAACAAACATATGCATGCATTCAATTCATATCTTTGGTCTAGTTTATAAGTTTGCAATGTGCTATAGAAAGGATTGGTGCCACCGCACCTCTATACACGAGTGTGTGAAGCAGTCTAATGGATCAAACACCATTTCCGTCCCACATGCACCCATCATGGAATAGAGATAGAGCTAAAGTGCCCGGATCAAACACCACATAACACTTCCCCTGATGCCTTACCCATACCAACACGTAAGCTCCTATTTGTGAGGGCTTACAAACTGGGCTCACAACTAATCAGTCCTAATGCTAAATAGTGTATCCAAGGCCTCACCCCAGCATCCCTCAATACGTCCATAGAGATAAAGCTAAGGCCCCCCAACAGAGTCAGAGACTACATGATCCGAGATCACCTCCCCTGATGCCCTACAACGTAATAGTTCTGCTAAGGTAATGGTGATACGAAATGTCAGTGGACAAGACATGAGTAGAGATAGAGCTAGAGTCTGGTGACCAGGATGAACCACAACGTCACGTCATCCCCCTGATGCTCCACTCGTATCAAGCACACTAACCACACACATACATTCACATGCCTATTCCTAGCATCATCATCATCATCATGTTATAGATAAATAGAATTAAATATGCATGAGCAGTAATAGAAGGAATATTGGATGGCATGTGAAATGCACATTACAAATATAAAAGCATAGAATCATTCATGGCATTGGACTCAATAAGTAAAACAGCTTGTTATTAGCCAATTAGTTTAGGCCTTGTTCCCTCACCTTTGATCGATGTTTGTTCCTCTCCCAAGCTTTGGAAGTCACTTTGAATCTACTAGGAACCTAAACAATTAATGTATTTAAGTTAGGGTTCAAGTTTACCAAGTTACAGTAGTCAAAAACCTTGTTTGGTCTCAAAATATAATTGTTGTTAACGTGTGGTTGCACGTATTGTCACACCCCAATTCCGCACTATTCAGAACGGTGTGATGAACCACTATTAAACCAACGGTTCAATCCAGGATCTCAAATAGGTTGTGTCCATTAGCTTAAACCATACACATTCACAATCATAACCAGAATAAATACACAATAGCAGAAGTCTTAATATTAAATTAATTGAGAATCTAACTGTGATAATCATAAATAAAATATCCAATTATGTTGTATCAACCGAGACATAAATAAATAAAATGTCAAATTATATTTCCTTAATAGTTTAAATAAAAATCTAATCGAAAACGCATGAATTGCACTCGCATGAGGACTCATGCGTCTCCTCTATATCTTCAGCCTCCATTGCAACCACGTGCCCGTACGCAGAAGCATTCATATAATCTTCCATAGTGGTACCTGCATCATCAACAAAAAATATTCGAATTTGAAAAGGGTGAGCACACATCACGGCTCAGTGAGCAAACAAAACAATGCAACAAACATATGCATGCATTCAATTCATATTTGTGGTCTGGTATATAAGTTTTCAATGTGCTATAGAAAGGTTCAGTGTCTTGTTGGGTGTGTAAGCCCACCCAACGGATCAAACACCGTTGTCGTCCACATCCACCCCACCATGGAATAGAGATAGTGCTAAAGTGCCTAGGACCGCACCGCATCACACTTCCCCTGATGCTCTACCATACCAACACGTAAGCCCCTGTTGGCGAGGGTTTGCAAACTGGGCTCACAACTAACCAATCCTAATGTCAAATAGTGTATCCAAGGCCTCACCCCAGCATCACTCAATACGTCCATAGAGATAGAGCTAAGGCCCCCTGGCAGAGTCAAAGACTACATGGTCCGACACCACCTCCCCTGGTGCCCTACGACGTAATAGTTCTGCTAAGGTAATGGCGAAACGATTATGTCAGTGGACAAGACTTGAGTAGAGATATGGCTAAAGTGCTTAGGACCGCACCACATCACACTTCCCCTGATGCCCCACTCGCATCAAGTATACTAACCACACACAAACATTCACATGCCTATTCCTAGCATCATCATCATCATCATCATGTTGTACATAAACTGAATTAAATATGCATGAACAGTAATAACAGGAATAGTAGATGACATGTGATATGCACATTACAATCATAAAATTAGAGAATCATATATGGGATTGGACTCAATAAACAAAAACAGTTTATTATTACCAAATTAGTTTAGGTTTTGTTCCCTTACATTTGCTTGAGTGTAAATCCTCTTTCAAGATTTAAGAATCACCTTTATATCAATAGGAAAACCTAACAAGTCGATAGATTTTAATTAGAATTCATTCCGACAGTTTTAAGCTTGCTGTAAAGCTAGGGTCGCAGGTTTCTACGACCCCAGGGTATAGGGTCGATCCTAGGGTCGGTTGTCCCATCAACCCTAGGTGCGACCGCAGCTTCCCTGGACTTCCCGGGAGCTAGGGGTCGATCCTGTGGTCTGGTAGGGTCGATTCCCAATCGACCCTACGTGCAATCGCACGTGGTTTGAGTCGACCTTTTCATTCTACAGTCTATTCTTTCATGTTTGGGTTCTTTGGCTTACTTCCACAGTCCATTTTATGCTTGTTCTATGGCTTAAAAGTCCAGGTTACTTCCTTACTTTGTCTACCATGATTCCCTCCATAGATTCCATTGAAATCTTCCCATGGATGGATGATTTGGGTTTCTCCTAGATCATACCCTCTTCATGAACTATTCTAAGGTCTTAAACAACTCATGGAAAGCATATCCATACCTGAGGTTTGCTGAGATTCAGAGGTTTCTCCGAATTTCTTCTCTTTAGTCTTCTTCTCCAATTCTCCTTCTCTTCTCTTTCTGTCACTTTCAATTAGGGTTTCAAAAGGAGTGAAAGAGGCTAAGGGATGTCCTATTTATAGAGGAAACCTCCCAAAATCTGTCCCAATGAGTTTAGGAAAGGTTCCCTTTGAATTAGGAAAGTTTCTTAATTTCTGGTTTCTGGCAAATTACCTAGGGTCAATGCTAGGGTCGCAGATCCCGTTGACCCTAGGGTTTCAGTTGTTCGACCCTAGGACTAAAAGTCATGGGTCTGACTTCCTGATGAGGTGGGGTCGACCCTACCTATTTAGGTATGCGACCCTACCCTCTATTTTACTATTTTTGGGTCAGTTTCATACCTGGTCTTGCTATTTCCTTCACGCACTTGGTCCATTTGGCTCGACCATGATAGGTAGACCTGGTACAAGGTGGTAAGACCGGTTAGTTCGATACGGGTCTTACAACTCCCCCCTGCTTATAAAAATTCCATCCTCGAAATTTGTACATACCTTCCGAGTCGAATAGATGAGGGTATTGCTTTCTCATAGCATTCTCTTCTTCCCATGTGATTTCTTTTATATTTCTGTTTCTCCAGGTGACCTTAACATAGTAGATATCACGGTTGAATAGTCGTTGAACCTTTCAGCTGATGATTTCAGTTGGTGCTACTTCAAATGTCAAATCATCAGTCAATTCAGGTGGATCCACTGTCAAAACGTGCATTGGATCTTTGACGTACTTCTTCAATAAGGAGATATGAAATACATCATGCCCACTTGACATAGATGGTGGAAGTGCTAACTGGTAAGCCACTTTTTCACGTTTGGCTAGAATCTCATATGGCCCGACATATCTCGGACTTAGTTTCCCTTTCTGTCCGAACCATTTCAAACCTCACATAGGTGACACTTTGAGGAATACCTTATCACCTACGACAAATTCAAGGTCTCAGCATCGAGTATCTGCATATTGCTTTTGACGATTCTGAGCCATTCTCACTCTTTCCTTGATGATGTCAACCACCTGACAAGTCTCTTCAACAAATTCCGGTCCAACAATGTTACGTTCTCCAACTTCATTCCAAAACAAAGGAGTTCGACACTTTCTACCATACAATGCTTCATAGGGTGACATCTGTATAGTAGCCTGATAGCTGTTGTTATAAGCGAACTCGATCAATGGTAAATTTTCATCCCATGATCTTTTAAAATCAATTACACAGGCTCGGAGCATGTCTTCTAGAATCTGAATGGTACGCTCCGACTGTCCCTCTGTCTGAGGATGGAATGCAGTACTGAACTTCAATGTTGTACGCATAGCCTTTTGCAATCCTTCCCAAAACTTTGAAGTAAATCGTGGATCTCTGTCGGACACAATGCTTTCAGGTACACCGTGTAATCTGACAATATTATCCATATACAACTTAGCTAACCTCTCCAGTGTATACTGAGGTCGTATAGTTATAAATCGAGCCATTTTAGTGAGGCGGTCTACAATCACCCTGTAAGACCCGTATCGAACTAACCGGTCTTACAACCTTGTACCAGGTCTACCCATCATGGTCGAGCCAAATGGACCAAGTGCGTGAAGGAAATGGCGAAATCAGGTACTAAATTGACCCAAAAATAGTCAAAATGACGGTAGGGTCGGGTCGCATACCCAGACCAACAGGGTCGACCCCCCCCCCTCACAAAGAAGTCAGACCCCTGATTTTTCACTGGGGGTCGAACAACTTAGGAACTGAGGGTCGATGGGATCTCTGACCCCCTCATCGACCCCCTGTTTGCCGACAGAAACCGCAAATAGGAAACTTCCCAAATTTCAATGGGATTCCTTCCTAATCTCAATGGGACTTATTTTTAGAGATTCTACTCTATAAATAGGACGTCTCTAAGCCTCTTTCACTCCTTGTGAAACCCTAATTGAGAGTGAGAGAAAGAGAAGAGAAGAAGAAGAGAAGAAAAGTTGGAGAAGAAGACCTAATTAAAGAATTCAAAGAAATCTCTGAATCTCAGCAAACCTAAGGTATGGGCAAGCTTTCTACTTGATAATCTAAGGCCTTGGAATAGTTCATGAAGAGAGTATGGTCTAGGAGAAAATCAAATCATACACCCATGGGAAGATTTCGATGAAAACCATGGAGAAATCATGGTAGACAAGGTAAGGAAGAAACCTAGTGTTCTAAGCCATAGAACAAGCCTAGAATGGATTGTGGAAGTAAGCCATAGGACCCAAATGTAAAAGAATGGACTGTAGAATGAAAATCTCGACTCAACCCACGGGGGGTCGCACGTGGGGTCGATTGGGAATCGACCCTACCAGACCACAGGATCGACCCCCAGTGTTCGGAAAGTCCAGAACAAGGGTGGTCGCACCCAGGGTCGATGGAACATCCGACCCTGGAATCGATCCTACCCTGGGGGTCGATGTATACTGCTACCCTACCTGCGACCCACCCTGCGACCCGTGCTTAAGAACAAGCCTAAACTTATCGGAATGACTTCTAACCAAAATCTATCAACTTGTTAGGTTTTCCTATTGATATAAAAGTGGTTTTAAAACTTGAAAGAGGATCAACACTCAAGCAAAGGTGAGGGAACAAGACTTAAACTAAATGGCTAATAATAAACTATTTTTATTTCTTGAGTCCAATACCATGACTGATTCTATGCGTGTATGCTTGTATGTGCATTCAATATGTCATCCAATATTCCTGCAATTATTGTTCTTGTATATTTAATTCTATTTATTTATAACATGATGATGATGATGATGCTAGGAATAGGCATGTGAATGTATGTGTGTGGTTAGATTATATGGTGCGGGTAGGGGATGGTATCAATCAGTACAGCCATGCCATTTTCATGGGGTGTATATTGTGCCACGGTTCTACTCAAGTCATGTCCACTGACATCATCGTATCGTCATTACCTTAGTAGAACTATTACGTCGTAGGGTATCAGGGGAGGTGATCTCGGACCGTGAAGTCTTCGACTCTGCCAAGGGGCCTTAGCTCTATCTCTATGGATGTATTGAGGGATGCTGGGGTGAGACCTTGGATACACTGTTTGACATTAGGATTGGTTAGTTGCTAGTCCAGTTTGCAAGCCCTCGCCAGCAGGGGCTTAATTGTTGGTATGGGAAACCGATACAGCCATGCCATTTTCATGGGGTGTATATTGTCCATGGTGGGTGCTGTGGGCGATAGTACCGTATTCGTTGGGCGTATCCACACACTCGTGTATGGAGGTGAGGCGGCCACCGAATCTTTCTATTACACATTGCAAACTTATAAACCAGACCACAGATATGAATTGATTGCATGCATATGTTTTGTTGCATTGTTTTGTTTGCTCACTGAGCCGTGATGTGTGCTCACCCTTTCGACGTCGAATATTTTAGTTGATGATGTAGGTACCACGGTTGAAGACTATATGAATACTTCTGTGTAAGGGCACGTCACTGCGATGGAAGCTGAAGACTTCGTGGAAACGCATGACTCTTCATGCGAGTGCAACGCTTGAGTTTTCGATTAGATTTTATTTGAATTATTAAGGAAATATAATTTGATATTTTATTTACTTATGTCTCGGTTAATACAACATAACTTGATATTTTATTATTGATTATCACATTTAGATTCCTCAGTTCATTTATCATTAAGACTTCCGTTATTGTGTATTTATTCTGATTATGGTTGTGGATGTGTATGGTTTTATTTTCAACGGACATAGCCTATTAGAGATCCTGATTGAATCGATGGTTTATTAGCGGTTCATCACACCATTCTGAATGGTGCAGAATTGGGGTGTGACAACTTGGTATCAGAGCTCTCAGGTCTTGTCTGTGAAACCAGTATACTTTCACAAAAGTTCGTGAACTCAGATAGGATAAAATTTAAAATACGTAATAATAATACACCATAAGCATCTGTGTTGTTTGAGACAAAATTGAAAGAGAATAATGCATCTATTAAATGAGAAATAAATTTTTATACAACCAAAAAAGAGAACAAACGTATATATACATGACTAAAGCAGAGCACAGTCCACAACCCGGACAGTTACTCTGAAGTACAAAAGAAAGATAAAAGAAATACATCAAGAAGCTAGAGGTGATGGGGGAGGTGGTGCCTCACGGTCTCTATCATAGTCCTCAGCATAGACTCTAGTCAACCAAGCTATCTGAGTCTGGGTCGTCTGGAGACTAGCTGTGAGATCAGTCACCCGCTGGTCGGTCACAGGCTGAGCATCCCTAAGCTCTCCCACCCACTGATCGGACAAGCGTTGAGCCTCTAGAAGCTCTCCCATCCTCAAATCAGACATGCGCTGAGCCTCTCGTATCTCCTGTAATGTCCCCATCATGTCATCAGAAGGTGCATACGAAGGACCAGCCGCATACGAAGGACTAGCCGAATAAGAAGGACCAGCTCCTGTAGCATGAGTAGGTGATGGAGGAGGTATGGCATCCACATCCATGTACAGATGATCGTCATCACCCCCATGAACCCCTGCTCCAGCGGCTGCTACTGCTGCCTCAGCGTCAGCCATCTCCACTCGAGTACGTGGACGCACCAGAGCTTTCCTCTTGTCACACCCTAATTCCGTACTATTCAGAATGGTGTGATGAACCGCTAGCAAACCAATGGTTCAACCAGGATCTTGGACAGACAATATCTGTTTTATCTAAACCTCATACATCCACATTCATAATCAGAATAAATACACAATAGCGGAAGTCTTATAGTAAAATGAACTGAGAATCTACTGTGATATTAATATTTAAATAGCAAATTATTCTGTATCAACTAAGACATAAATAAATATCAAATACATGTCTTTACTAAATCCAAATAATGAAAAAAAAATCTAATCGAATACACATGAGTTGCACTCGCAAGAGGAGTCATGCGTATCCACTTCATCTTCAACTTCCATCGCCACCATGTGCCCGTTCACCGGAGCATTTACATAATCTTCGACGGTAGTACCTGCATCATCAACTAAAAATATTCGACGTCGAGGGGTGAGCACACATCATGGTTCAGTGAGCAAACAAAACAATGCAACAATACATATGCATGCATTCAATTCATATCTTTGGTCTGGTTTAAAGTTTGCAATGCGCAATAAAAAGATTTAGGTGGTCAAAGGTTAATGTTTATTGACCCCGCCTCTATACACAGGGTGTGGAAGTCTGCCCAAAGGTTAACGTTTATTGTCGTCCCCATCCACCCTTCCATAACATTGTACAACAAAGGTTAACGTTTATTGTTGTACAGTGCCATACCAACACGTAAGCCCCTGCTGGCGAGGGCTTGCAAACTGGACTCGCTACTAACCAATCCTAATGCCAAACAGTTTATCTGTCACACCCCAATTCCGCACATCTCAGAATGGTGTGATGAACCGCTAATAAACCAACGGTTCAACCAGGATCTCAAATAGGGTTTCCCCGCGTTATCCAAACTTACACACATCCGTAATCATAATCAGAGTAAATACACAATAACAAAAATCTTATAAATAAATGAACTGAGAACTAAGATGATATAAATAGTTTAATAGTAAATTATTCTGTTTCCAACTAAGACATAAATATTTAAATATCAAATACAAGTCTTCATTAAATTCAATAAAAGAAACCTATAAAATATCTAATCAAATACACACGAGTTGCACTCGCAAGAGGAGTCGTGTGTATCATCTTCAGCTCCAGCTTCCATAGCTGCCACGTTCCCGTACGTAGACGCATTCATATAGTCTTCAACGGTATAACCTGAATCATTAACTAAAAATATTCGACGTCGAGGGGTGAGCACACATCACGGCTCAGTGAGTAGCCAAAACAATGCAACAATACATATGCATGCAAAAAGTCAATTTATATCTTTGGTCCGGTTTAAAGTTTGCAGTATGCTATAGAAAGGTTGAGGTAGCCAAAGGTCGCGTTTATTGACTCCGCCTCTATACACGTGTGTGTGACGTTACCCGAAGATCACGTTTATCGTCAACTCACATGCACCCAATCATGAACAATATATAACAAAGGTTACGTTTATTGCTATATAGTGCCATACCAACACGTAAGCCCCTGCTGGCGAGGGCTGCAAACTGGGCTCGCAACTAACCAATCCTAATGCCAAACATTGTATCCAAGGCCTCACCCCAGCATCCCTCAGAATGTCCATAGAGATAGAGCTAAGACCCCCCGGTAGAGTCAGAGACTATAAGGACCGAGACCACCTCCCCTGATACTCTACGACATAATAGTTCTGCTAAAGTAATGACGATACGATGATGCCAATGCACAAGACTTGAGTTAGAGATAAAGCTAAAGCACTGAGACCCGCCAAAGGTTAACGTTTATTGACGTTCTCATCACACCTCCCCTGATACTCGCTCGCATCAAGTACATCAACCACACACATACAAGCACATGTCTATTCCTATCACCATCATCATCATCATGTTATAAACAATAAAGTAAATATGCATGAACAAGTAATAGAAATATTGGATGGCATGCTGTATGCACATTACAAACATATTCGCATAGAATCAAGCATAGCATAAGACTCAAGAAATAGAAAACATTTTATTATTGGAGTTAAGGTTCCTCACCTTAGCTTGCTATAAGATGTTTTTCCAAGCTTTAAAACCACCTTTACAACATAATTATATTGCTAGAGGACCTAACAAAGTCGATAGAATTTAATTAGAATTTATTCAGAATTAAAAACTACTCTGTTAATTGAGGGTCGAAGGTAGGGTCGATGCTAGGGTCGATGGGGCTATCGACCCTCCCCTCTTTCAATTAGGGTTTTGAAAGGAGTGAAAGTGGCTTAGGAACGTCCTTTAAATAGAGTAGGAACATCCTAAATAAGTCCCATTGGGATTAGGAAAGAATCCCATCGAAAATTAGGAAGTTTCCTAATTTTACTTTCTTACGGCAACCGAGGGTCGATGGGACGGTCGATGATCCTGTCGACCCTAGGGTCTTAAGCTGTCCGACCCTCCCTTCAAAACTGAGGGTCTGACTTTCTATTTTGGAAGGATCGACCCTGGTTAGCTGGGTATGTGACCCTTCCCCTATTTTAAGTGTTTTTGGGTCGATTTGATACCTGGGATCTCGATCTCCTTCACGCCCTTGGTCCATTTGACTCGACCATGATGGGTAAACCTGGTTCAAGGTGGTAAAACCGGGTTAGATTGACACGGGTCTCACAACTCCCCCCAACATATAAAAATTTTGTCCTCGAAATTATACGTACCTTCTAAATCAAATAAGTAAGGGTATTGCTTTCGCATAGCATTCTCCTCTTTCCGTGTAATCTCTTCCATGTCTCTACTTTTCCATGTGACCTTAACATAGTAGATATCTCTATTGCGTAGACGTTGAACCTTTCGACTAGTGATTTCTGTTGGTGTTACTTCAAACGTCAAATCATCAGTCAATTCTGGCAAATCCACTGTCAAGACATGCGTTGGGTATTTGACATACTTCTTCAATAGAGAAATGTGAAATATGTCATGTACACTTGACATGGATGGTGGTAGTGCTAACTGAGAAGCCACTTTTCCACGCTTAGCTATAATTTCGTATGGCCCGACATATCTTGGACTTAGTTTCCCATTATGTCCAAACCTCTTCAATCCTCGCATAGGCGATACCTTCAAAAATACTTTATCACCTACGGTGAACTCCAGATCTCTTCGTCGAGTATCCGCATATTGTTTCTGGTGGATCGGAGCTGTTCTCACTCTTTCCTTGATGATGTCGACCACTCGACAAGTGTCTTCAACAAATTCCGGTCCAACAATACTACGTTCTCCAACTTCATTCCAAAACAAGGGAGTTCGACACTTCCTGCCATACAGTGCTTCATATGGTGACATCTGTATTGTGGCCTGATAGCTATTGTTATAAGCGAACTCGATCAATGGTAACTTTTCATCCCATGATCCCTTGAAATCAATTACACATGCTCGTAGCATATCTTCTAGAATCTGAATTGTACGCTCTGACTGTCCATCTGTCTGTGGGTGGAATGCAGTACTGAACTTCAATGTTGTACCCATAGCCTTTTGCAATCCTTCCCAAAATTTGGAAGTAAATCGTGGGTCTCTATCCGACACAATGCTTTCTGGAACACCGTGTAATCGAACAATATTATCCACATACAGCTTCTCTAACCTTTTTAGCGTATACTGAGGTCGTATAGGTATGAAGCGAGCTATTTTTGCCAGACGATCCACAATCACCCAAACTGCGTCAACTACTCGAGGAGTCAATGGTAGTCCCGTGACGAAGTCCATAGTGATGCAGTCCCATTTCCATGCTGGTTCTGGTAAGGGCTATAACAGTCCTGCGGGTCTTTATCGTTCAGCCTTTAATTTCTGACAATTGAGGCATTGAGACACGAACTTAGCTACATCCGCTTTCATTCCTTTCCACTAATATAATTTCTTTAGGTCATGATACATTTTTGTACTTCTAGGATGTATCGAGTATATGGTGGTATGGGATTCTTTCATCAGTCCGTGTCTAATGTCCATACTTTCTATTTCAGGTACATATTTTTTCTTTGTATTTTAGTACCTTCTCGTCATCCAAGGTGAACTCAGGGTTAGTCCTACCTTTCTCAATATCTTCTTGTACTGTTCTCAGATAAGGATCTGCTTTGATAGCTGTCTTCACTTCATCCACTATATCCGGTATAAGCTTCAATGCCGCGAACATATTCGAAAACCAATGAATAAACCCTTGGTTCACTGATTCATCCGTTGTATCTATCACATACTGCTCGTTTCCGTGATTGAACACCATTCCGTTGGTACACATTGCTGCAGTCGTGCTAACTTCTCCTTGAGATTTTATCAATGCTTTTCTGCTTAATGCATCCGCTACTACGTTCGCTTTTCCCGGATGATACTGGATATCACAATTATAGTCTTTCAACAGTTCCAGCCATCTTCTTTGTCTCATATTCAACTCCTTCTGATTAAATAAATAAGTAAGACTTCTATGGTCCGACTTGATCTGGAATTTCTCTCCGTATAGGTAATGTCTCCATATCTTAACAGCATTTACTACTGCCGCTAGCTCCAGATCATGAGTGGGATAATTTTTCTCATGTACCTTTAACTGTCTTGAAGCATAAGCAATTAGTTGCTCTCCTTGCATAAGCAAACATCCTAGTCCCAATCCCGACGCATCCGTGTATAAAGTAAATGTCTATCCTGGAACGGGAATATTCAAAATCAGGGCAGATATCAATCTGGTCTTCAGTGTCTGGAAGCTCTTCTCACATTTATCCGTCCATACAAAATTTTCACCCTTCTTGGTCAAACTGGTGAGAGGTACGGCAATCCGAGAATAGTCTTCTACGAATCTCTGATAATAACCAGCTAGACCCAGAAAACTTCTGATTTTTGAAACGCTCTTTGGTGCTTCCCACTTTACAATAGCCTCGATCTTGCTGGGGTCCACTTTGATTCCTTCAGCGGATACTACATGGCCTAGGAATGCGACTTCATTTAGCCAAAACTCGCACTTTGAGAATTTGGCATATAGCTTCTCTTTCCTTAAGCGCTGTAGGGCTGCGTTTAGGTTCTTGACATGGGTTTCTTTGTCCTTGGAGTATACCTATATATCATCAATGAATACTATAACCGATGTATCCAACATATCATGGAAAACTCGGTTCATAAGTTCCATGAACGTTGCTGGTGCATTAGTTAATCCGAAAGACATAACCAAAAATTCATAATGTCCGTATCTGGTCCTGAAAGCTGTCTTCGGAATATCCCCTTCTTTAATCTTTAGCTGATGATAGCCTGATCGAAGATCGATCTTAGAAAATACTCTTGCTCCTTGTAACTGATCGAACAAGTCATCGATCCGAGGTAGTGGATATCAATTCTTGATTGTCAGTTTATTCAACTCCCGATAGTCGATGCATAAACGAACGCTACCATCATTCTTCTTTACGAACAACACCGGTGCCCCCCATGGAGATATACTGGGTCGAATATAACCCTTGTCCAGCAGTTCTTGTAGTTGCACTTTTAATTCCTTCAGTTCTGTAGGAGCCATTCTATAAGGTGCTTTTGATACGGGTGTGGCTCCAAGTATCAGGTTTATTACAAACTCCGTGGCCCGATCGGGTGGTAATCCGGGTAGTTTCTCTGAAATTACGTCAGGGTACTCCCGCACGACATCAATGTCTTCCATTCGTGGTACGTCCTTGGTTAGGTTGACCACGGATACTAGATACCCGACTGCTCCCTTATCAAGGCACTTCTTAGCCTTTAGTGCTGAAAGTATGAGCTTGCGTCTCCGGGGAAGTTTGGTTCCCAAAAAACTGAATTCTGCTCCTACCTTGTCTTTGAATGTTAGCTTCTTTTTGGCGCATAACAAATTTGCAGAATGCCGAGCTAACCAGTCCATTCCCAAGATGACATCAAAGTTTGTCATCTCAAGTTGTATCAAGGTTGCATCTAAGGTCTGCTCTCCAATGAGAACTGGACACGGTCCATAACCCTTCTCTAGTTCCACCTCTAACCCCATCGGTGACCGTACAAGTAATTTGTAGTCTAATGTTTTGATGGGTAATTTTGTCTTCTTTTCAAATGACACAGATATAAATGAATGAGTAGCTCCGGAATCAAAGAGTACTCTGGCGGGTACGCCATTTATAGGTACAATACCTGTGATTTATCTTTACTTAGTCTACATGCTCATTCAATGTATTCGTAACTTTAAAAGTTTCAGTCATACCTGTGACCACATCGGGTGATGCGGCCGCATCCTCGGATGTAACAGCATATACACGTCCTTGATGGAATTGCTTCTTGGGCTTAGGGCACTCCCTTGCCATATGTCTCGGCTGGTTGCAGTTAAAACACTTCGGGGCTTCAGAGTTGGGCTTTGGCTGAGGTAGAGCTGCTGGGATAGTCTTGGTTGCAGCATTAAAATTCTGAGGACGGAAAGGCTTATACGTCCTGTTATTTCCTCCATTGTAGGAGTTTCCGGCTGGTCTCTTGATGCCTCTGTTCTGAGTAAGGTAACTCTCCTTTTGGCTCGATTCAATCACTCGAGCAATCTAGACAGCTTCATTATATATTGTCTTCTCTAAGCCCAGAACATGTTCTCTGATGCTTCCTCTCAGTCCCGTGACAAACCTACGGGTTTTGGTTTCTTCTTCTTGCATGCTAGCCGGTGCAAAGAAAAACAGCTCTTCGTAGCGCTGTTGATATGAGTCCACAGTCATCTGTCCCTGATATAGGCTCAAGAACTCCTTCTCCATCAAATCTTTGAAGCTCCGTGGAAATATTTCTCAAAGAAGGCTTCTTTATATATAGCCCATGTCAGTAGGGTGTGCTTGGTCAGTAAATATGTCTTCGTGGATTTCCACCAATGGTGTGCGTCACCCTTGAGCATGAAGGTGGCGCATAGTACTTTCTCTTCCTCTATAATGGTCATCATGAGGAAGTTTCTCTCCATCTCGTCTATCCAGTGTGCTGGCCACAATGGATCAGACGGCTTGCCATTGAATTCTCTGGGTTTCATCTTCAAAAATCTCTCCACTAGCCGGGAGTGGTCCATCTGATTCTGGGGGTTTGCCCCAAACATATAGGGTGGATTGTGGTAATTCCCTTGAGCTGCTTCCGGTGCCTACACTGGAATTGGTGCAGCCGGTTGTGGAGGTGTCTGATGGGCTGGGTGGTTATCCACCAGTGCTGCACTGGCTTGTCCTGTGTGCATGGGTGCAGCCTGAGTGCCTTGAAACATAATGCCCATGGCAACTTGCATCTGGGCCTGTGCGTGTTGCATCTGTTGCAGCTGTTGTGCTAGATTCATCACCACGGTCGCTAACTCTGGTGGTGGAGGTGGCAAATTTGTAGGGTTTGCCTGTTCTGGATTACCCGACACATAATTATTCTCTTGACTAGTCTCCTCCACGGGTGGTGGTGGTGGGACTACACTTCGGGTCTGTCGGGTCACTCTACGTCCAGACATAATTCCTTTCGGTGATTGGTGGTGCCTGAAAATTGTCAAAATAGGTGAGAAGTCATTTATATTTCATGTAGGCACGCTAACCAATAATCAATTCCAATTCTAGCTCATTTTATCAAAAAAATGTTGTCTTTTCTATGCAGGGTCGATGGTGAGGGTCGCTGGTATGTCCGACCCTTAGTTTCTGACCCTGGGAATGACCTGTTCTTCCCGAGAGCTGAGGGTCGAGTCGAGGGTCGATGGGTATCCGACCCTCGGTGTCCGACCCTTAGTTTTCTGATAGATTCCCGAGAACTGAGGGTCGATGCGAGGGTCGATGGGTGTCCGACCCTCAGTTCTGACCCTTAGTTTTCTGTCAGGTTCCCGAGAGCCGTGGGTCGATGGGAGGGTCGATTCGAGGGTCGATTGATCCAGTCGAATTGTTCGACCCTCGGACCAAAAATCAGATTTTTAAGATCCGATTCTGGGTCATTTCTCACTATTCTCCCTCCGTTTCGACTCGTCTCTCCTCTCTGAGTTGCTACAGTGCTACTCTACCATTTTTGGTCAATTTGACTCCGGGTTTCGACGTCCACGTCATCACTACAGGTATGTCCACTCATCTTTACCTATTTTTTTAGGTTTCCATTTCTAGGTTTTCGCACGTTTAACTTGTATTTTCCAAATTAAACTTTTTCCAATCGTAAAAATTCTATTTTTATTGGGGGCTTTTGTTATTGGTGTCTCGAGGAACGAAAGCCCTCAAAAAATTTTTAGTTTCATCGGTTGGTTATCGAGAAACTTGAAATTTTCTCTTTTTGCCCTAATTTATTGACATTTTCGATTTTTCTCAAATTTCTTCAAATTAGACATCGTCAGTTAAAATTTCCTAATGCATGTGGGTTGTAGGATATGTTTAAACCTTCGTAAATCCTTATGTCCACTTGTATGGTGAGGAATGGGCTTTAAGGTCAACTTATGTCGTTATTACATCAAATTTTTGGATTTTTATCCTATTAACTCCTTGTTTCCTTTCTCTTTCTTATTTTACAGATACTATGGCCCGTACCAAAGTACCCAGGGTGCGTGATCCGCTTCGCTTCCGTTCGAATGAAGCTGAGGCACAGTATGCTGACTATGCCCGTAAGAAGGTTGAAGGGGGTCACATGGTGAACTTGGCTGAGCTAGCCTTGTTCAATGTAGATGGAGCGTTTGGTGATATGGGGTGGCTCCTTGTCATCACATACGACGCGTGCACATGTCTAGACTTTGTGCGCCAGTTCTATTGTAATCTCCAGGTGGTGGGGAATTACAACGACGTTGAGCACGGTCAGGAGCTGCGCATCACCAATTATGTCAAGGGGGTGCACATCTCCTTTGATTATCGGCAGCTGGCCGATCTGTTGGGCATTCCCTATGATGGCCCCATGGTGTATTGTGCGCCGGGAGAGCCACAGTTTGTTGACATGGAGATGAGGGCAGAGATCGATAACCAGTTGCTCCGTCCAGATCGATGGCAGATGAGAGGTTGCTACTTGCGTCCAGCTCCACGGGTCTTCTGCAAGATTATCCAGCATAATCTGATCCCACAGAGTGGGCACTCTGAGAGGGTCTCTCAGTTGACACAGTTTCTGATATACAGCATCTGTACTCGCCAGCCGGTCTGCCTTCCTTACATCATCATGGGGACGATGATTAGTGCTACATTGTCCGGTCATAGGGGTAATCTACCCTATGGATGCATGATTACAGTGCTACTGAGCCGTCTGGGGGTGGATCTGGTAGATGAGAAGATCTAGGAGAAGACCTTCTCGTCGCCTCTAGATTGGGAGGCTATCTGCAAGATGGGGCTGCGAGATGCTAAGGTTAGTGATGAGGAGAGGAACGCGATGGTGCGCCCTCACACTCGGGTCGAGATGGCTGATGTTGAGGCTGCTGCTAGAGCTGGTGTGGATCCGGTCGACGACGACGATCGCATGTATATGGACGTCGACTCGATACCACCGCCTTCACCTACACATGCGGCTGGAGTTGGTACTTCTTCTGCGGCGGCTCCTGCACCTGAGGCTGGTCCTTCCCATTCGGTTGATCCTTCACTTCCACCTTCAGCCATGATGGAGATGTTGCAGGAGATCAGGGATGCTCAGCGCAGATCTGACCTAAGGGTGGAGGAGTTGCTAGACGCCCAGCGTATGAGGGTGGATGAGCTGTTGGCTGCTCAGCACGCATCAGACGCGCGGATGGGAGAGCTCCTAGAGGTGGAGCGTGCGACTGATCAGAGGATAGCCGGTCTCACAGCTAGTCTACAGACGACCCAGACTCAGATAGCCTGGTTGACTAGAGTCTATGCTGAGGACTACGACAGAGACCGTGAGGCACCGCCTCCTCCTATGCCTCCTGCTTCTTGAGTGTACCTTTATTTTTCTTGTACTACAGAGTAACTGTCCGGGTTGTGGACTGTACTCTGCTTTCATTATGTATGTATGTTTTGTTTCGCTCTCATTGTTATGTAAACTTGTTTCCCTTTTTAATACATTCATTATTCTCTTTTAAATTTTGTCTCAAACATCACTGGTGCTTACAATGTGTTAATATTACTGTTTTACTTTTATCCTATCTCAGTTCACAATTGTGTTGAATGTATGTTAGTTCGGCGGGCAAGGCCAGAGACGCTCTGAAACCAATTTGTCACACCCCAATTCCGTACATCTCAGAATGGTGTGATGAACCGCTAATAAACTAACGGTTCAACCAGGATCTCAAATAGGCTATCCCTGCGTTATCCAAACTTACACACATCCGTAATCATAAGCAGAGTAAATACACAATAGCAGAAATCTTATAAATAAATGAACGGAGAACTAAGATGATATAAATAGTTTAATAGCAAATTATTCTGTTTCCAACTGAGACATAAATATTTAAATATCAAATACAAGTCATCATTAAATTTAATAAAAGAAACCTATAAAATATCTAATCAAATACACACGAGTTGCACTCGCAAGAGGAGTCGTGTGTATCATCTTCAGCTCCAGCTTCCATAGCTGCCACGTTCCCGTACGTAGACGCATTCATATAGTCTTCAACGGTATAACCTGCATCATCAACTAAAAATATTCGACGTCGAGGGGTGAGCACACATCACGGCTCAGTGAGTAGCCAAAACAATGCAACAATACATATGCATGCAAAAAGTCAATTTATATCTTTGGTCCGGTTTAAAGTTTGCAGTATGCTATAGAAAGGTTGAGGTAGCCAAAGGTCGCATTTATTGACTCCGCCTCTATACACGAGTGTGTGACGTTACCCGAAGATCACGTTTATCGTCAACTCACATGCACCCAATCATGAACATTATATAACAAAGGTTACGTTTATTGCTATATAGTGCCATACCAACACGTAAGCCCCTGCTGGCGAGGCTGCAAACTGGGCTCGCAACTAACCAATCCTAATGCCAAATAGTGTATCCAAGGCATCACCCCAGCATCCCTCAGAATGTCCATAGAGATAGAGCTAAGGCCCCCCGGTAGAGTCAGACTACAAGGACTGAGACCACCTCCCCTGATACTCTACGACATAATAGTTATGCTAAAGTAATGGCGATACGACGATGCCAATGCACAAGACTTGAGTTAGAGATAGAGCTAAAGCGCTGAGACCCTCCAAAGGTTAACGTTTATTGACGTTCTCATCACACCTCCCTTGATACTCGCTCGCATCAAGTACATCAACCATACACATACAAGCACATGCCTATTCCTATCATCATCATCATCATCATGTTATAAACAATAAAGTAAATATGCATGAACAAGTAATAGAAATATTGGATGGCATGTTGTATGCACATTACAAACATATTCGCATAGAATCAAGCATAGCATAGGACTCAAGAAATAGAAAATATTTTATTATTAACCAATTTAGTTTGGAGGTAAGGTTCCTCACCTTAGCTTGCTATAAGATGTTTTTCCAAGCTTTAAAACCACCTTTACAACGTAATTATATTGCTAGAGGACCTAACAAAGTCGATATAATTTAATTAGAATTTATTCAGAATTAAAAACTACTCTGTTAATTGAGGGTCGAAGGTAGGGTCGATGCTAGGGTCGATGGGTCTATCGACCCTCCCCTCTTTCTGGACTTCCCGAATGCTAAGGGTCGATGGTCAGGAATACCTAGGGTCGGATGGCCTATCGACCCTGGGTGCGACCCTTGGTGCACTCTGGTCCAATTTCCACTTTTAATCCGTTCTTCATGTTTGGGGTCCTATAGCATTCTTCTACCTTTCATTGTACATTCATTCCATGGTCTGAAACCATGAATCATCCTCTTAGATGGCTTTCATGCATTCTCCTAGAGTTTTCCATGAAAACCTAACCATAGATGGATGGTTTGGGTTTCTTCGAGATCACTCTCTCTCCAATAACTATCCTAAGGTCTGTAGAAACTCATGGAATTAATATCCATACCTGAGAAGATTACTCTTTCTCTGAAATTCTTCTCCTTTTTGCTAAGTTCTCTTCCTTGCCTTTCTTCTTCCTCTTTTCCTTCTCCTCTCATTCTCTCAATTCAATTAGGGTTGTGAAAGGAGTGAAAGTGGCTTGGGAACGTCCTTTAAATAGAGTAGGAACATCCTAAATAAGTCCCATTGGGATTAGGAAAGAATCCCATCGAAAATTAGGAAGTTTCCTAGTTTTACTTTCATACGGCAATCGAGGGTCGATGGGAGGGTCGATGATCCTGCGACCCTAGGGTCTTAAGCTGTCCGACCCTCCCTTCAAAACTGAGGGTCTGACTTTCTGTTTTGGAAGGTCCGACCCTACTTAGATGGGTATGCGACCCTTCCCCTATTTTAAGTATTTTTGGGTCGATTTGATACCTGGGATCTCGATCTCCTTCACGCCCTTGGTCCATTTGACTCGACCATGATGGGTAAACCTGGTTCAAGGTGGTAAGACCGGGTTAGATTGACAGGGGTCTTACAATATCCAAGGCCTCACCCCAGCATCCCTCAGAACGTCCATAGAGATAGAGCTAAGGCCCCCCGGTAGAGTCAGAGACTACAAGAATCGAGACCACCTCCCTTGATACTCTATGACGTAATAGTTCTGCTAAGGTAATGGCGATACGACGATGCTAATGCACAAGATTTGAGTTAGAGATAGAGCTAAAGTGCTGAGACCCACCAAAGGTTAACATTTATTGACGTTCCCATCACACCTCCCCTGATACTCGCTCGCATCAAGTACACCAACCATACACATACATTCACATGCCTATTCCTATCATCATCATCATGTTATAAAAAATAAATAAAATGTGCATGAACAAATAATAGAAATATTGGATGACATGTTGTATGCACATTACAAACATATTCGCATAGAACCAGGCATAGCATTGGACTTAAAAAATAAAAGCAGCTTATTATTAACCAATTAGTTTGTAGGTCTTGTTTCCTCTCATTTCTTCTTTGTAGATCCTCTTTCAAGCCTTAAGAATCACTTTTATATCAATATTATATTGCTAGAAGACCTAACAAAGTCGATAGAATTTAATTAGAATTTATTCTAATTTTTACAGCTTGCTGTTAACTGGGGGTCGATGCTAGGGTCTGGGTTATGGTCGACCCTGGGTGCGACCACCCCTATTCTGGGCTTCCCGAACACTGGGGGTCGATGCTCAGGGTCTGGTAGGGTCGATTGGCCATCGACCCCCCATGCGACCCCCTGTGGGTTTTGTCGATTTTTCTTCCTTTAGCGCATTCTTCATGTTTGGGGTCCTATGGCTTGCTCCTACAGACCATTCCACACATGATCTATGGCCTAGAACCATGATTCATTCACCTATATGGCTTTCATGATTTCCCCCATGGTTTTCCATGAAAACCTAATCATGGGTTGATGGTTTGGGTTTCCCCGAGATCATACCCTCTTCATTATCTATTCTAAGGTCTTTATAACTCATGGAAATAGTATCGATACCTGAGAAGAATACTCCTTCTCTGCAACTCTTCTCCTTTTTGCCTTCTTCTCTTCTTTCCTTCTCTACTTCTTCTCTTCCTTCTCTTCTCTTTCTCTTAATTCAATTAGGGTTGTAAAAGGAGTGAAAGAGGCTTAGGGACGTCCTATTTAAAGAGTAGAAACTCCTAAAATAAGTCCCATTGAGATTAGGAAGGAATCCCATTGAAATTAGGAAAGTTTCCTAATTTTAAGTCCTCAAAATGTCCGACCCCCCATATAAAACTGGGGGTCTGACATCTATACTGGGGGGGTCCGACCCTCCCTTACTCGGTATGCGACCCTCCCCTTTATTTTAAGTGTTTTTGGGTCAGTTTAATACTTGGTTCAAAGTGGTAAGACCGGATTAGTTTGATACGGGTCTTAAAACTCGCCCTTAGTTATAAAAATTTCATCCCCAAAATTGTTCATACCTTCTGAGTCGAATAACTGAGGGTATTGCTTTCGCATAGCATTCTCTTCTTCCCATGTAATTTCTTCCATGTATCTACTTCTCCAAGTGACCTTAACATAATAGATATCTCGGTTGCATAGTCGTTGAACCTTTCGGCTGGTGATATCAGTTGGTGTTACTTCAAATGTTAAATCATCAGTCAAATTAAGCAGATCTACTGTCAGAACGTGCGTTGGATCTTGGACATACTTCTTCAATAAGGAAATATGAAATACGTCATGCACACTTGACATAGATGGTGGTAGTGCTAACTGGTAAGCCACTTTCCCACGCTTAGCTAAGTTCTCATATGGCCCGACATATCTTGGACTTAGTTTACCTTTCTGTCCGAACTGTTTCAACTCTCGCATAGGCGATACTTCTAAGAATACTTTATCACCCATGACCAACTCAAGATCTCTGCATCGAGTATCTGCATATTGCTTCTGACGATTCTGGGCGGTTCTCACTCTTTCCTTGATGATGTCGACCACTCGACAGGTCTTCTCAACAAATTCTGGTCCAACGAGACTACGTTCCCCAACTACATTCCAAAATAAAGGAGTTCGACACTTTCTGCCATACAGTGCTTCATAGGGTGACATCTGTATAGTAGCCTGATAGCTATTGTTATAAGCGAACTCGATAAGTGGTAACTTTTCATCCCATGATCCTTTAAAATCAATTACACATGCTCGAAGCATATCTTCTAGAATCTGAATTGTTCGTTCCGACTGTCCATCTGTCTGTGGATGGAATGCAGTACTAAACTTCAATGTTGTACCCATAGCCTTTTGCGATCCTTTCCAAAACATGGAAGTAAATCTTGGATCTCTATCGAACACAATGCTCTCTGGTACACCGTGTAATCGAATAATATTATCCACATATAGCTTTGCTAACCTCTCTAGTGTATACTGAGGTCGTATCGGTATAAAGCGAGCTATTTTAGTCAGACGGTCTACAATCACCCAAACTGCGTCAACTACTCGAGGAGTCAGTGGTAATCCCGTGACGAAGTCCATCGTGATGCAGTCCCATTTCCATGCTGGTTCTGGTAACGGCTGTAACAGTCCTACGGGTCTTTGTTGTTCAGCCTTTACTTTCTGACAATTTAGGCATTGAGACACGAACTTCGCTACATCCGCTTTCATTCCTCTCCACCAATATAACTTCTTTAGATCATGATACATTTTTGTACTTCCAGGATGTATCGAATAGATGGTGGTATGGGCTTCTTTCATCAGTCGGTGTCTAATGTCCATACTTTCTATTTCGGGTACACATATTCTTCCTTTGTACTTCAATACCTTCTCTTCGTCCAAGGTGAACTCCGGGTTAGTTCTACCTTTTTCGATGTCTTCTTGTACCGTTCTCAGGTAAGGGTCTGATTTGATAGCTGTCTTCGCTGCATCAATTATATTCGGTATAATCTTCAATGCAGCGAACATATTTGAAAACCGATGAATAAACCCTTGGTTGGCTGATCCATCCGTTGTATCTATCACATACTGCTCATTGTCGTGATTGAATACCATTCCAGTAGTACACATTGCTGCAGTTGTGCTAACCTCTCCCGGGGATTTTATCATTGCCTTTCTGCTCAAGGCATCTGCTACTACATTAGCTTTCCCCAAATGATACTGGATATCACAATCATAGTCTTTCAGTAGTTCCAGCCATCTTCTTTGTCTCATGTTCAACTCCTTTTGATTAAATAAATAAGTAAGACTTTTATGGTCCGATTTAATCTGGAACTTCTCCCCGTATAGGTAATGTCTCCATATCTTGACAGCATGTACTACTGCCGCTAACTCCAGATCATGAGTGGGATAATTTTTCTCATGTGTCTTCAACTGTCTTGAGGCATAAGCAATTAGTTGTTCACCTTGCATAAGCACACATCCTAATCCCAGTGCTGACGCATCAGTGTATAGGATAAATGGCTGTCCGGGAACAGGAATAGTCAAAATCGGAGCGGATATCAATCTGGTCTTCAAGGTTTGGAAGCTCTTCTCGTATTTATCCGTCCACACAAACTATTCACCTTTCTTAATCAGATTGGTGAGAGGTACGGCAATCCGGGAATAGTCTTCCATAAATCGCTGATAATAACCAGGGAGACCCAGGGAACTTCTAATTTCTGCAATGCTCTTTGGTGCTTCCCACTTTACAATAGCCTCGATCTTGCTGGGATCCACTTTGATTCCTTCTGCGGATACTACATGGCCTAGGAAGGCGACTTCACTTAGCCAAAACTCACATTTGGTAAATTTGGCATATAGCTTCTCTTTCCTTAAACGCTGTAGAGTGGCATTTAGATTCTTAATATGGGTTTCCTTGTCCTTGGAATATACCAATATATCATCAATAAATACAATAATCGACGTATCCAACATATCATGGAAAACCCGGTTCATAAGTTCCATGAAAGTTGCTGGTGCGTTTATTAATCCAAAAGACATGACCAAAAATTCATAATGTCCATATCTGGTCCTGAAAGCTGTCTTAGGAATATCACCATCTTTAATCTTCAACTAATTATAGCTTGACCGAAGATCGATCTTAGAAAATACTTTTGCTCCTTGCAACTGATCGAACAAGTCATCGATCTGAGGTAGTGGATATCAATTCTTGATTGTCAGTTTGTTCAGCTCCCGATAGTCGATACATAATCGCACGCTACCATCCTTCTTCTTTACGAATAATACTGGGGCTCCCCATGGTGATATACTGGGTCGAATATAACCCTTGTCCAGTAGTTCTTGTAGTTGTACTTTCAATTCCTTTAGTTCAGTAGGAGCCATTCGATAAGGTGCTTTTGATACTGGTGCGGCTCCAGGTATAAGATCTATCACAAACTCTGTGGCTCGTTCGGGTGGTAATCCTGATAGTTACTCAGGAAATACGTCGGGGTAGTCCCGTCGGACATCAATATCTTCCATCCGTGGTGCTTCTTTGGTGAGGTCGACCACTGATACTAGATATCCGACTGCTCCCTTCTCAAGGCACTTCTTAGCCTTTAGTGCTGACCAGGTTTAGGAAAGATGATCTACTCTAACGGTAACGGGCCCTCTGAAGTCAGTTCGAAGCAAGATTTCAGGCTACCGGTACCCCTACCTTAACTGACTTACAGAGGAATAAGGAAACTATAGTCGACAATGAGCTTGCGTTTACGGGGAAGTTTCGTTCCTGCAAAACTGAATTCTGCTCCTTCTTTGTCTTTAAATGTTATGTTCTTTTCGGCGCATAATAGGTTCGCAGAATGCGGAGCTAACTAGTCCATTCCCAAGATGATGTCAAAGTCTGCCATCCCAAGTTGGATCAAGGTTGCATCTAAGGTTTTCTCGCCAATGAGAACTGGACATGTCCCATAACCTTTTTTTAATTCCACTTCTAACCCCATCGGTGACCGTACAAGTAGTTTGTAGTCTAATATTTTGATGGGTAAATTCAGCTTCTTTCCAAATGACATAGATATAAAAGAATGAGTAGCTCCTAAGTTAAAGAGTACTCTGGAGGGTATGTCATTTATAGGTACGATACCTTAACTTAGTCTACATGCTCACACAATGTAATACAACTTAAATGGTTTCAGTCATACCTGTGACCACATCGGGTGATACGGCAGCATCCTCGGACGTAACAGCACAAACCCGTCCTTGATGTATCTGCTTCCTGGGCTTAGGACACTCCCTAGCCATATGCCCTGCTTGATTGCATTTATAACATTTTAGACCTTCAGAATTTGGCTTTGGTTGCTATTGAGTTACTGGGGTAGTCTTGGGTGCAGCAGTATAGCCTTGGGCACGGAAGGGTTTAAATGTCTTGTTATTCCCTCCGTTATAGGTATTTCCGGCTGGCCTTTTCATACCTCTGTTCTGTGTGAAATAGCTCTCCTTCTGGCTCGATTCTATAACTCGAGCAATTTGCACGACATCATTATATATTTTCTTTTCCAAACCTAGAACATGGTCTCTGATGCTCCCTCTAAGCCTCGTGACAAACCTACAGGTCTTAGTGTCTTCTTCTTGCATGCTAAGTGGTGCAAAGAAAAACAGCTCCTCATAACGCTGTTGGTATGCATCCACGGACATCTGTCCCTGATATAAACTCAGGAGCTCTTTCTCCATAGAATCTTTGAAACTTCGGGGAAAGTACTTCTCAAAGAAAGCTTCTTTATATATAGCCCAAGTCAATAGGGCGTGCTTGGTTAATAGGTAGGCCCTGGTCGATTTCCACCAATGATGTGCATCACCTTTTAGCATGAAAGTGGCACATAATACCTTCTCTTCTTCTGTAATAGTCATCATAAGAAAATTCCTCTCCATCTCATCGATCCAATGTGCTGGCCATAAAGGATCGGACGGTTTACCGTTAAACTCCTTGGGCTTCATCTTTAAGAATCACTCAACCATAGGTTGTGGATACTGGTAATTAACCTGAACTGCTTCAGGACCTGGTACTGGAATCTGTGCAGATGGTAGTTAAGGTGTTTGCGGTGCTGGGTGGTTACCCACCCGTGCTGCACTTGTTTGTCCAGTCTGCATTGGTGTAGCATGTGTTGTTTGAAGTATCATTCCCATTGCTGCTTGCATTTGAGCCTGTGCTCGTTGCATTTGCTGCAGCTGTTGTGCTAGGTTTATAACCCCGGTTGTCAGCTCCGGTGGTGGAGGTGGCAAATTTATAGGATTTGTCTAACCCTGGTTTACTGGTGGTGCAACGGATTACCCTGTGCATATATATTTTCTTGGCTGACTTCCTCCACGGGTGGTGGTGGTGGAACTGCGTTTTGACTATGCCTGGTTACTCTGCGCCCAGCCATATGTTTCTATAAGATTGGTGGTGCCTGAAAATCATTAAAATACGTGAGGCAATCATATATACTTCATGTAGACACGCTAACCGATGTTATTTTCAAAATTTTCAGATCATTCTGAAAAATACAGTCTTTTCTATGCGGGGTCGATGGTATGTTCGACCCTCAGTATCCGACCATGGGCAATTACTTATTTTTCCCGAGAGCCGGGGGTCGATGCGGGGGTCGATGGATGTCCGACCCCCAGGTGCGACCCCTGGTTTTTTGTCAGGTTCCCGAGAGCTGGGGGTCGATATGGGGGTCGATGGTCCTTGTCGAATTCTCCGACCCCTGGACCAAAAATCAGATTTTTAAGGTCCGATTTTCAGTTCATTTCCAATTCTTCCTCCTCCGTTTCGACTCGTCTCTTTCCTCTGAGTTGCTACAGTGCCAACTCCGCTACATTGGTCATTTTGGTTCCGTGTCTCGACGTCTACATCATTCCTATAGGTATGTATCGTGCCTTTACATGTTTTTAGGTTTTCTTTTCTAAGTTTTTGCTCGTTTACCTTGTATTTTTCAAATTAAACTTTTTCCAAACGTGAAAATTCGATTTTTATTGGGGGCTTTTGTTATTGGTGACCCGAGGAACGAAAGCCCTCAAAAATATTTTAGTTTCATCAGTTGGTTATCATGAAACTCGAATTTTGCTCTTTTTGCCCTAATTTGTCAAAATTTTCGATTTCTCGCAATTTCTTCAAATTATATTCCATTAGTTAGGATTTCCTACTGTAGTGAGTGTTACAGGATATGTTAGAATCTACGTAAGTCCTCCTGCCCACGTGTATGCGTGAAAAGTGAGGCTTTTGGCCAACTTACGTCGTTATAATGTCCAAATTTTGGATTTTTCTACCCTACTAACATATTATCTATTTTCTTTTTCTTTCTTATTTGCAGATACTATGGCTCGTACCAAAGTACCCAGAGTTTGCGATCCTCTTCATTTCCGTTCCAACAAAGCCGAGGCACAGTATGCCCACTACGCTCGCAAGAAAGTAGAGGGAGGTCGTAAGGTGAACTTAGATGAGTTAGCCCTGTTCAATGTGGAGAGAGCATTTGGTGATATGGGATGACTCCCTGTCATCACTTACGACGCGTGCACCCGTCTGGATTTGGTACGCCAGTTCTATTGTAACCTCCAGGTGGTGGGGGATTACAATGATGTTGAGAGGGGTAATGAGCTGCGCATCACGAGCTACGTCAAGGGGGTTGACAACTCATTCGATTATCGGCAACTGGCCGACCTACTAGGCATTTCCTATGCTGGCCCCATGATTTTCTGTGCTCCTGGAGAGCCCTAGTTCTTCTCTCTTCAGATGAGGGCCGAGATCGACAGTCAGCTCATCCGACCTGATCGCTGGCAGATGAGAGCGTGCTATCTACGTTCGGATCCACGGGTATGTTGCAAGATCATATAGCATAACCTGATACCGCAGAGTGGTCATTACGAGAGGGTCTCCCAGCTGACCCAGTATCTCCTATACTGTATATGCACTCGGCAGCCCGTCTGCCTTCCATACATCATTATGCGTACCATGATCACTGCCACGTTGCCCAATCACACCGGCAACCTTCCTTACGAACGCATGATCACTACCTCGCTTACCCGCCTGGGGATTGATTTAGTGGATGAGAAGATTCAGGAGAAGTCCTTCTCATCGCCTCTAGATTGGGAGGCTATTTGCAAGATGGGCATGCAGGATGCTCAAGTCAATGATGAGGAGAGGAACGCAATGGTGCACCCTCGCACTCGCGTAGAGATAGCTGACGCTGAGGTAGCTTCCTCCACCGCTGGAGTTCATATGGAGCCTGCTGGTGATGATGACCGTCTATACATGGATGTGGACTTCATACCACCTCCTTTACCTACACATGCTGCTGGAGCTAGTACTTCTTATGTGGCTGGTCCTTCACACCCACCTTCTGATATGAGGGGCATATTGCATGAGATCAGAGAGGCTCAGCGCAGATATGATCTGAGGACGGGGGTGTTACTAGACCCTCAGCGTGTGAAAGTGGATGAGTTATTAGACGCCTAGCGCATATTGGACATGCAGATGGGAGAACTCATGGAGGCACAGCGCCGGTCAGACACGCGTATGGAGGAGCTTTTGGGTGCTCAGTGCGTGACTGATCAGCAGTTGGCTGGTCTCACAGCTAGTCTTCAGACTACCCAGACTCAGGTAGCCTGGTTGACTAGGGTCTACGCTGAGGATTATGACAGAGATCGTGAGGCACCACCTCCTCCTTCACCTCCAGCTTCATGATTGTATTTATTTTCTTTCTTTATACTACAGAGTAACTATCCGGGTTGTGGACTGTACTCTGCTTTCGCTATTTATAAACATTTGTTTCTCTCCATGTATTTAATATTGTTTCCCCTTTAATAGATGCATTATTCTCTTTTCAAATTTGGTCTCAAACATCACTTGTGCTTATAGTGTGTTAATATTACAGTTTTTACTTTTATCCTATCTCAGTTCAGAATTTGTCGTGAAGGTATGCTAGTTTAGCGGACACGGCCTGAGACGCTCTGATACCAAGTTTTCACACCCCAATTTTGTACTATTCATAATGGTGTGATGAACCGCTAGCAAACCAACGGTTCAACCAGGATCTCGGACAGACAAAATCCGTTTTATCTAAACCTCATACATCCACATTCATAATCAGAATAAATACACAATAGCGGAAGTCTTATAGTAAAATGAACTGAGAATCTACTGTGATATTAATACTAATATAGCAAATTATTTTGTATCAACTAAGACATAAAATCCAAATAATGAAAAAAAAATCTAATCGAATATGCATGAGTTGCACTCGTAAGAGGAGTCATGCGTATCCACTTCATCTTCAACTTCCATCGCCACCATGTGCTCGTACACTGGAGCATTTACATAATTTCGATGGTAGTACCTGCATTATCAACTAAAAATATTTGACATCGAGGGGTGAGCACACATCATGGCTCAGTGAGCAAACAAAACAATGCAACAATACATATGCATGCATTCAATTCATATCTTTGGTCTGGTTTAAAGTTTGCAATGTGCAATAGAAAGGTTTAGGTGGTCAAAGGTTAACGTTTATTGACCCCGCCTCTATACACAGGGTGTGGAAGTTCGCACAAAGGTTAACGTTTATTGTCATCCCCATCCACCCTACCATTGTACAACAAAGGTTAATGTTTATTGCTGTACAGTGCCATACCAACACGTAAGCCCCTGCTGGCGAGGGCTTGCAAACTGGGCTCGCAACTAACCAATCCTAATGCCAAACAGTGTATCCAAGGCCTCACCTAGCATCCCTCAGAATGTCCATAGAGAAAGAGCTAAGGCCCCCCGGTAGAGTCAGAGACTACAAGGACCGAGACTACCTCCCCTGATACTCTACGACATATTAGTTCTGCTAAGGTAATGGCGATACGACAATGCTAATGCACAAGACTTGAGTTAGAGATAAAGCTAAAGTGCTAAGACCCGCCAAAGGTTAACGTTTATTGACGTTCCCATCACACCTCCCCTGATACTCGCTCGCATCAAGTACACCAACCACACACATACATTCACATGCCTATTCCTATCATCATCATCATGTTATAAACAATAAAGTAAATATGTATGAACAAATAATAAAAATATTGGATGACATGTTGTATGCACATTACAAACATATTCGCATAGAATCAGGCATAGCGTTGGACTCAAGAAAATAAAAACAGTTTATTATTAACCAATTAGTTTGTAGGTCTTGTTTCCTCACCTTTGCTTGTTTGTAGATCCTCTTTCAAGCCTTAAGAATCACTTTTATATCAAAATTATATTGCTAGAAGACCTAACAAAGTCGATAGAATTTAATTATAATATATTCTAATTTTTACAGCTTGTTGTTAACTGGGGGTCGATGCTAGGGTCTGAGTTATGATCGACCCTTGGTGCGACCACCCCTATTCTGGGCATCCCGAACATTGGGGGTCGATGCTCAGGGTCTAGTAGGGTCGATTGGCCATCGACCCCCCATGCCACCCCCTGTGGGTTTTGTCGATTTTTCTTCCTTTAGCCCATTCTTCGTGTTTGGGGTCCTATGGCTTGCTCCTACAGTCCATTCCACACATGATCTATGGCCTAGAACCATGATTCATTCACCTATATGGATTTCATGATTTCCCCCATGGTTTTCCATGAAAACCTAACCATGGGTTGATGGTTTGGGTTTCTCCGAGATCATACCCTCTTTATTATCTACTCTAAGGTCTTTAGAACTCATGGAAATAGTATCCATACCTGAGAAGAATACTCCTTCTCTGCAACTCTTCTCCTTTTTGCCTTCTTCTCTTCTTTCCTTCTCTACTTCTGCTCTTCCTTCTCTTCTCTTTCTCTCAATTCAATTAGGGTTGTAAAAGGAGTGGAAGAGGCTTAGGGACATCCTATTTATAGAGTAGAAACTCCTAAAATAAGTCCCATTGAGATTAGGAAGGAATCCCATTGAAATTAGGAAAGTTTTCTAATTTCAGTTTTTACTAAGTACCGGGGGTCAATAAGGGGTTGGAGATCCCGTCGACCCCTGGTCCTTAAAATGTCCAACCCCCCATATAAAACTGGGGGTCTGACTTCTATACTAGGGGGGGTCCGACCCTCCCTTGCTGGGTATGTGACCCTCCCCTTATTTTTAGTATTTTTGGGTCAGTTTAATACCTAGGATCGTGATGTCCTTCACGCACTTGGTCCATTTGGCTCAACCATGATGGGTAGACCTGGTTCAAGGTGGTAAGACTGGGTTAATTTGATAGGGGTCTTACACCTCTCCACGTCACTGACCTGGGCATCCCGCATGCACATCTTGTAGATGGCCTCCCAATCCAAGGGTGACGAGAAGGATTTCTTCTGAATCCTCTCATCCACCATGTCAACACCCAGGCGGGTCAGTAGCATAGAGATCATGTGTCCATATGGCAGGTTGCCAGTATGGCTGGGCAATGTAGCGCTGATCATCGTCCGCATGATGATGTAAGGAAGGCAGACGGGCTGCCTAGTACATATATAGTACAATAGATACTGGGTCAATTGGGAGACCCTCTCATAGTGCCCACTCTGAGGTATCAGGTTGTGCTGGATAATCTTGCAGTACACCCGAGGCTCTGGACGAAGATAGAACGCTTTCATCTCCCAGCGATCCTCTCTGATGATCTGGCAGTCAATCTCAGCTTTCATCTCCAATGAAAAGAATTGGGGCTCTCTAGGAGCACAAAACACCAAGGGGCCATCATAAGAAATGCCCAACAAGTCGGTCAGCTGCCGATAATTGAATGAAATCTCAACCCCCTTGACGTAGCTGGTGATCCAAAGCTCTTTGCCCCTCTCTGTATCATTGTAATCTTTTACCACCTGGAGATTACAGTAGAACTGTCTCACTAAGTCCAGCCAAGTGCAGGCATCATAGGTGATCACAGGAAGCCAACCCATGTCACCAAAAGCCCTCTCCACGTCGAATAATGCCAGGCTAGCCAAGTCTACCCGTCGACCTCCCTCTACCTTCTTACGGGAATAGCGGGCATACTATGTCTCCGTCTCATTAGAACGGAAGCAGACTGGGTCATGAACCATGGGTACTTTGGTACGAGCCATAGTATCTACAAAAAATAAAGAGAAACAGATATTGGGTTAGTAAGGATGAAAAAACTTAAAAATTTCGACAGTATAAAGACATAAATTGGTCAATAGCCTCACTTTTCACCCATACATGTGGGCAGGAGGACTTATAAGGGTTTTAAACAATCTTGCAATATTCATACAGTGGGAAATTTCATTTAAAGAGATCGAATTTGAAGAAATTTCAATAAATTCAAAAATCTTGACAAATTAGGGCAAAAATGGGAAAATTCAAGTTTCTCGATAACCAACCGATGAAAGTCAAATATTTTTTAGAGCTTTAGTTCCTTGAGTCACCAACAACAAAAGCCCCCAATAAAAATCGAATTCTTACGGTTGGAAAATGTTTAATTTGAAGAAAATGAGTTAAATGGGCAAAAACCTAGCTAAGAAAACCTAAAAACATGAAAATGTAGAGAACATACCTGTAGACGAGGTGTGGACGTCAAAATAGGAAGCAAAAAGCACCAAAGAGTCCGATTTGGCACTATAGCAACTCAGAGGGACGAGTCGAGTCGGAAAGGAGGAGGAAGAATGAGAAATGGATTCAAAATCAGAAATAAAAATCTGATTTTTGGTCCGAGGGTCGGAGAATTCAACCAAGACATCCGACCCCCCCCCTCCGACCCCCTCATTGACCCTCGGCTCTCGGTAATCTGACAAAGAACCAGGGGTCGCACCCAGGGTCGGACATCCTCCGACCCCCTCATCAACCCCCGGCTCTTGGGAAGAATCAGTGATTCCTCAGGGTCGCAGACTGAGGGTCGGACATCCATCGACCCCCACCATCGACCCTGCAGTGAAAATACAGCATTTTCGACAGAATGATCTAAAAAAGTTGAAAATTTCATTTGTTAGTGGTTTTAAAATATGAGAATGAAGTATATAATGATTCCTCACGTGTTCTATGATTTTCAAGCATTCCCACTACCGGATTAGATAATGGCTGGACGTAGAGTGACCAGACGAAGCCGTAACTCTATCCCACCACCACCACCTGTGGGGGAAGACAGCCAGACACACCCGAAAACACAGGGGAATACGATCATGGAACCGTCCCTAATTAATGGGTAGGCAAATCCTACAAATCTGCCAGCTCCACCTACAGACCTGGTTACATTCGTAATGAACTTGGCCCAACAGCTGCAGCAAATGCAACAGGCACAAGCTACTATGCAAGCTGCCATAGGCATAACTTTTCTAGCTGCACATACACCATCAATGCCAGCAGGACAGGCAAGCACGGTACCAGGGGGAAGTAACACAGTACCCCACGCACCTCAGACTCCCATCATGCAGGCTCAAGTGCAGAATCCTGAGGTAGCTCAAGGTGGATATCAACACCAACCACCTATGTATGGGGCGTATGTCCTGCAATAACTAGACCACTCCAGACTGGTGGAGCGTCTTCTGAAAATGGAGCCCAAAGAATTTAATGGCAAGCCAGCAGATCCTTTATGGCTGGCATACTGGGTTGACAAAATAGAAAGAAATTTTATGATGATGACAGTAAATGAAGAAGAGAATGTATTGTGTGCCACCTTTATGCTGAAAGGAGATGCACACCATTGGTGGAGGTCTACCAGGACATATTTATTAACAAAGCACGCCCAACTGACTTGGGATATTTATAGGGAGGCATTCTTTGAGAAGTACTTTCCTATGAGTTTCAGAGATTCCATGGAAAAGGAGTTCCTGAGTTTATATCAGGGACAAATGACTGTCGATGCATACCAACAGCGTTATGAGGAGCTGTTTTTCTTCGCACTAGTCAGTATGCAGGTAGAAGACACCAAGACCCGAAGGTTCGTCATGGGACTTAGGGGAAGTATCCGCAAACATGTTCTGGGACTTGAAAAGAAAATCTATAATGAAGCGGCACAAATTGCTCGTGTGATAGAGTCGAGCCAGAAAGAGAGCTACTTTGCTCAAAATAGGGGAATAGAAAGGCCTAATGGGAATTCTTACAATGGAGGGAACACCAAGATATTCAAATCTTTCCATACTCAAGGCTTTAATGCTGCAGCCAAGGCTACCCCCGCAGCTCCAAAGCAACAAAAGCAAGTCATTGAAGGAGTAAGATGCTTTAACTGCAATCAAGTAGGGCATATGGCAAGGGAGTGTACTAAGCCCAAGAAGCAACTACAACAAGGCAGAGTTTATGCGGTTGCATCCGAGGATGCTGCCGCATCGCCTGATGTGGTCACAGGTATGACCTAAATCTTATCACTTTGTGTTACATTATGTGAGCATGTAGACTAAACCAAAATAAATCACAGGTATCGTACCTATTAATGGCATTCCCGCCAGAGTACTCTTTGATTCAGGAGCTACTCATTCTTTTATATCTGTATCATTTGGAAAGAAGCTAAATCTACCCCTTAAATCCTTAGACTACAAATTGCTTGTACGATCACCTATGGGATTAGAAGTGGAGTTAGAAAAAGGTTATGGACAATGTCCAGTTCTTATTGATGAAAAGACTTCGGATGCCACCTTGATCCAACTTGAGATGGCAAACTTTGACGTCATCTTGGGAATGGATTGGTTAGCTCGGCATTCTGCAAACCTAATGTGTGCTGAAAAGAAGCTGGCATTTAAAGACAAAGAAGGAGTAGAGTTCAGTTTTTCGGGAACCAAACTTCCCCGTAAATGAAAGCTCATACTCTCTGCAATAAAGGCTAGGAAGTGCCTGGAGAAAGGAGCAGTTAGGTATTTAGTATCTGTGGTCGATCTTACCAAAGAAGCACCACGAATGGAGGATATTGATGTCATGCGTGACTATCCAGATGTATTTCCTGAAGAACTACCAAGATTACCACCCAACTGCGCTACAGAGTTTGTTATAGATCTGAGACCCGGAGCCACACCAATATCTAAAGCACCTTATAAAATGGCTCCTACTGAATTGAAGGAACTAAAAGTACAACTACAAAAACCGCTAGACAAGGGTTACATCCGACCTAGCATATCACCATGGGGAGCGCCAGTATTATTCGTGAAGAAGAAGGACGGTAGCGTTTAATTGTATATAGACTACCGAGAACTGAATAAACTGACAATCAAGAATCGGTATCTATTGCCTCAGATCAATGACTTGTTCGATCAGTTGCAAGGTGCCAAAGTGTTCTCCAAGATCGATCTTCGGTTAGGCTACCATCAGTTGAAGATTAAGGATGATGATATCCACAAAACAGCATTCAGGACCAGATATGTACATTATGAATTTTTGGTCATGTCTTTCGGATTGACAAACGCACCAGCAACCTTTATGAAACTTATGAATTGGGTATTCCACGATATGTTGGATATGTCGTTTATTGTATTCATCGATGATATATTGGTCTACTCCAAAGATGAGGAAACTCATATTAAGAATCTAAACGCCGCTCTGCAGTGACTACGGAAGGAGAAGCTCTATGCCAAATTTTCAAAGTGTGAGTTTTGGCTAAAGGAAGTCGTTTTTCTAGGCCATGTTGTATTTGCTGAAGGAATTAAAGAGGATCCTAGTAAGATCGAAGCTATTGTGAAGTGGGAAGCACCGAAGAGCATTGCAGAAATTAGAAGTTTCTTAGGTCTAGCTGTGTATTATCGACGATTTGTGGAAGACTATTCCCGAATTGCCGTACCTCTTAACAGTTTGACTAAGAAGAGTGAAAAGTTTGTGTGGACTGATAAATGCGAGAAGTGTTTCCAAACATTGAAGGCTAGATTGATATCAGCTCCAATCTTGACCATTCCGATTCTAGGACAACATTTATTTTGTACACTGATGCATCAGGACTGGGATTAGGATGTGTACTTATGCAAGGAGAAAAAGTAATTGCTTATGCCTCAAGACAATTGAAGAAACATGAGAAAAACTATCCCACTCATGATTTGGAATTAGTGACAGTAGTATATGCTGTCAAAATATGAAGACATTACTTGTACGGAGAGAAATTTCAGATTAAATCAGATCATAAGAGTCTTACTTACCTCTTTAATCAGAAGGAGTTGAATATGAGACAAAGAAGATGGCTGGAACTATTGAAAGACTATGATTGTGATATCCAGTATCATCTGGGAAAGGCTAATTAATGTGGTTGTGGACGCACTAAGTAGAAAGGCGATGATGAAATCTCAAGAAGAGGTTAGCCCCACTGCTGCACTGTGTGCTACCAGAAGAGTATTCAATTATGGTAACGAACAGTTTATGATAGATGTACCGGGTGAATCAACCAACCAAAGGTTTATCCATCGATTTGCAAATATGTTCGCCACATTGAAGATTGTACCCGATATACTTGATGAAGTGAAAAAAGTTATTAAATCAGACCCTTATCTAAGAACGGTACAAGAAGACATCGAAAAAGGTATAACTACTCCCGAGTTCTCCTTAGATGACGAAAGGGTACTGAAGTACAAAGGAAGAATATGTGTAACTGAAACAGAAAGTTTGGACATTAGACACCGACTAATGAAGGAAGGCCATACCGCCGCCTATTCGATACACCCTAGAAGTACAAAAATGTATCATGACCTAAAGAAATTATATTGGTGGTGTGAGGACAAAGATGGAAAATCTTTTGAAGTCGCCACCTAGATTTAGGTCTAGGACCTTAGAAATGTGAAATCTCACCCCAAGGTAAAACTTCGATTGACTCATGACCCTTAGCTTGGAATTCTGGTCCATCAGAGATTGGGTAAGTGTCAGGTTACGGTTATGGGAAGGGGTTAGGCACCCAAACCGCCCGATCGAAATCGGTCTCCTATACCTTTCCTATGCTAGACTCTATTTGCTAAGCCAAACCAAACCAAGGGGTTTGATATCATTGAACCGAATCTGTATCCATCAGATTGCCTACGTATCACGGAATTATTCCAAAAATCAGGTTCACCATCGTAGTTCAGGTGTGATTAAAGTTTATGGATGTGATTTATGCTTGTGCATGATTAAGTTCATTGTTCAAGTTGAAATTTATGCTTGAAAGGTTGAGAAATCCTATGGGTTAGGATCTGGATAGTCCAAGTGGACTGATAGATAGTCCTAGTGGATCTAAGGATAACCCTATTTGGGTCAAAATATGGATAACCCATTCTGGGTTGGAACATGGATAACCCTATGTGGGTCTATGGATAGTCCGAGTGGACTAAGGTAAATATCCTAGTGGATCTATGGATAGTCCAAGTGGACTAAGGTGTGGATAACCCTTTTTGGGTTAAAATATGGGGGTATCCTAGTGGATCTATGGATAGTCCGAGTGGACTAAGGTAAATATCCTAGTGGATCTATGGATAGTCCAAGTGGACTAAGGTGTGGATCCGAATTTGGGTTTCTCCCAAATAGCCTACGTATCCTAGGGTTTGCCCTAGGAATCAGAATCCGCGTAGTTCGGGCTGATGGGTAGATATCCTAGTGGATCTATGGATAGTCCAAGTGGACTAAGGTTTGGATAACCCCTTTTAGGTTAATGATTGAGAACCTATTCTAGGTTTAAGGTTTAGAACCTATTCTAGGTTTAGGGTTTAGAACCTATTCTAGGTTTAGGGTTTGCCGAGGGGCAAATCGTCCTAAATTACCCTTTTCATTCTGAATTCTAATTTTGGAAGGTTTGGCAAAGAATTCTCTTTCTTTATTAAGGTTTTATTATTCCCATTATGCCCTTCCCAAGAATGTGGGTGCCTAAATGCACGTCCCCACACCTACATTGTCTTCTAGAAGTGTGCATATATGGCAGTTTAACTAGGGTGTTGCATAAAATAAGTTATTGCCAAAAAATAGAATATTCTATCTAAATATGACACATAAAACATTTATGACAAGAAATTCACATACAGTAAGATTGTTTAAAAATCTTTCAAATATGGCATGTATTGCAAATAAGGCAAGAGCCTATATGACATGATCTAGTATGCTATCTTCTAAGCATGGCAAGATCCTAATTGCTATTTCTTTCCATATTTAGGGTTTTCTACCCTAATTATTATTTTATTTCTATTTTTTAGGATTTTCTACCCTAATTGTAATTTTATTTCCATTTTTTAGGGTTTTCTACCCTAATTGCTATTTTCTTTCCATTTTTTAGGATTTTCTACCCTAATTGTTATTTTCTTTCCATTTTAGGGTTTTCTACCCTAATTATTTTCTTTCCATTTTTAGGGTTTTCTACCCTAATTGTTATTTTCTTTCCATTTTTTAGGATTTTCTACCCTAATTGTTATTTTCTTTCCATTTTAGGGTTTTCTACCCTAATTATTATTTTATTTCTATTTTTAGGGTTTTCTACCCTAATTGTTACATTTTCCATTTTAGGGTTTTCTACCCTAATTGTTATTTTATTTTCATTTTTTAGGGTTTTCTACCCTAATTGTTACATTCTTTACATTTTAGGGTTTTCTACCCTAATTATTATTTTCTTTCCATCTTAGGGTTTTCTACCCTAAATGTTACTTTCTTTCCATTTTAGGGTTTTATACCCTAATTATTATTTTATTTCTATTTTTAGGGTTTTCTACCCTAATTGTTACATTCTTTCCATTTTAGAGTTTTCTACCCTAATTATTATTTTCTTTTCATTTTAGGGTTTTCTACCCTAAATGTTATTTTGTTTCCATTTTTTTAGGGTTTTCTACCCTAATTGTGACAATAAGCATTTAATATAGCATGTGAGCAAGTGTAGCAGACAAATATGGCAATAAACATGTGTATCATTCCAATCATAGCAATGTGATTATTTCAATTATGGCAATGTGATCATTCCAATTATGGCAGTGTATGCATACGAGCATCCGAACATAGCATAGCATCAAATATGGCATGTGAGAAACAATCAAAGCATATGAGAATCAATCAAAACATGATGGAACACGCAGCAAGATAACAGCTTTGTCAGGCTGGACCAAAATGGGCACATAGGGCACTGTACTTACTCAAAAAATTCTTAAAATATATCCCTGGAAAGAAGACTCAGAGGCCAACATTTTGTCTCAAGGAAGCTATTCCTAAAAGATACCATAGGCAGGTCGAAAACATTCCGCAAGTACAGGCAAATACACTGGTCAAGTCTGTTCCAGATTTTTGACCAGTTGCACCATAAATTCCAAATAAAATTCTATTCTTAATGAAAATTAAATACAGACATATGTCTATGTAGATAACTATCTGATCTAAAATTTCATTAAGAAAAACAAGTTAAAACAGTATATTTTCTTTGTGAAAAATGACTCTTTTCAATCATGCAAATCAGCACATCATGACAGATCTGAAATCAAAGCTCTATGCACTTAAAAATTGATATCAATTCAACGAAAAATGGAAAAAAATATGAAACCAGTGCCATTTTTTAGAAGACTTTCATGTCTAAAAAGTTCATGTTAAGTAGATTTTCTGATTATGGCCATAAGGCCTTTGTCTAGAGACTTTCCGATGGAGGATTGCATTACATCCGAGAAAAATAGCAATGTCAAAGACAAATTGTTTGATATATTTCCCCAATTCCAAATGGAACGAAATTTTTAGGGTAGTCTTCTATCATATCAGAGAGACTCCCATAAAATTTTGGGCTTCAAAATCTTAGAAAAAATACATATGATGTACGTCCTAAGTTTGAACCCTAAATCTGGAATTTTCAGATCAGAAAATCACTTTATGAAATTTACAAAAAACATCAAACATCATTGTATATCAATCAAAAATTCATCATTGAATAGCTTAGACAAATTATCATTCATGAAAAATGTTAGACATAGGCATCCTAACATTAACAAGCATGTAATAGAGCATTCATGATTGAGATTTCATGAAAATTAGCCTTTTTCAAGCAAAATTGGCATTCGGGCATTATAACGACCTCTAAATTTGTTTAGAGTACTAACCTTGGGCTCAAATCGAGCGAAACCATTGATGAAGGGTGATTGGGGGTTGTATCAATTCCCTTTAAATGTGAATCCTCATTTTCCTTTCTTCTGCTTCTTTCTCTCTTCTCTTTCTCTCTTTTCTTCTTCTCTTATCTTTCTTTTCTCTTTTCTCTCTCTTTCTTTCTTCCTCTCTCACGTTTTCTCTCTCTCACTCACCTTTTTCTCTCTCACCCACGTTTCCCTCTCTCTCTGCTCTGGAAAAAAGGATCCTCCTCTTGTCTATTTATAATTTTTCACTCATTTTCTAGAAGATCCTTTTTTCTAAAAAATATTTTTTTTTCCTTTTTCTTTCTTTCCTTTTTTCTTTCTTTCTTTCTCCTCTCTCTCTTTCACGTTTTCTTTCTAGAAAACGTGAAGGGGAATATTTTTCCCCCTTTTTTCTTTTTTTTTTCTTTTATTCCTCTCTCTTTCCTTTTTTCTTCTCAAGATCTTTTGGATTATCTCAAAACCCTAAATCCCCTTCTCTTTCACGTTTTCTCTCTCCCCTCTTTCCTTTTCTTCTCAAAATCTTTTTGGATTATCTCAAAACCCTAAATCCCCTTCTCTTCCACGTTTTTTCTCTCCCCTCTTTCCTTTTTTTCCTCAAAAATCTTTTGGATTATCTCAAAACCCTAAATCCCCTTCTCTTTCACGTTTTCTCTCTCCCCTCTTTCCTTTTTCTTCTCAAAATCTTTTTGGATTATCTCAAAACCCTAAATCCCCTTCTCTTCCACGTTTTTTCTTTCCCCTCTTTCCTTTTTTTCTCAAAAATCTTTTGGATTATCTCCAAAACCAAAATCCCCCTTCACTTTCACGTTTCTCTCTCCCCTCTTTCCTTTTTCTTCTCAAAATCTTTTGGATTATCATTTACATACAATAATATATATTATATACATATATACACATATATTTAATAACATACATACATATACATACATATACATACATATATATATACATATATATATATATATATATATATATATATATATATATATATATATATATATATATATATATAATATATATAATATATATAATATATATAATATAAATATCGTGCACATAGATGAACTGATTCGAAATGGGTTGAGACTGACTTAGGTTGACAACTGATATGGGTTGAGCTAGGTTGGACCAAAACTGGTTTGAACTGAGTTGACTTGGACCGATTGGAATTAACGGGTTTCTTCTCCTTGTCATTTCACGGGTCATTCCCACTGTTATCCCGTATGGAATTTTTTAATGGCCTCTATTCCAAATTTTTTAGTTCATTTTGTAGAACATTAAAAATGAGGAATATAGGAACTTGAATCACCTCATTTGGAAGTAAAATGGTCAACTTATGAATTTTTGAAGTTTAAAGCGGACCAATTATCGATAATTTGGTGACCATTCCCGCATGAGATCCTTCAGAGGCTTTTACCGAAAATATTTTACGTCCACTTTGTAGAGAACTAAAAATGGAACATAATGAGACTGAAATCGCCTGAATCCGAGGTAGAACGGGAAAGATATGAAGCTTTGAAGTTTTGCCGATCATTTTGCATGCAAGTTTGCATGGGACCCACTGGTGACTTCTACCCGGGATTTTTTTACGTCCACTTTGTAGAACATCATGAATGAAGAATAATGGTCTTGGAACCATCTGAATCCGATGTCGGATGATCAAGATATGATGATTTGAAATTCAAACAATCTAACTTACGATAATTTGCATGAAAGCCCCTGGGATTATTTATGACAATTTCAGAAACCTCCCTTATATGTATCATCCGACTAAAATGGTCGTATCTTCCTCATTTGATACCGGAATTGAGCAATTCTGGTATCGTTTCGAAGATAATTCCATGACCTATGCATCTATGCAGATAATAGCCCATGACCCTACTGTGGGGATCAGTGGAGAATTACAAATCTTTGGGTTAAAGGTCAGAAACCTGCCATATTGGTTCACTTATGCCGAGGGTGGCAAAAATGGGGTGCTTACAGGTGGAGGGTAATGAAAGCGGATATAGCCAAGTTCGTGTCTCAATGCCTTAATTGTCAGAAAGTGAAAGTTGAACGACAAAGACCAGTAGGACTGTTACAGCCGTTACCAGAACCAGCATGGAAATGGGACTGCATCACTATGGACTTTGTCACAGGGTTACCATTGACTCCCTGAGTAGTTGACGCAGTTTGGGTGATTATAGACCAACTGACAAAAACGGCTCGATTTATAGCTATACGACCTCAGTATACACTGGAGAGGTTAGCTAAGTTGTATGTGGATAATATTTTCAGATTACACGGTGTACCTGAAAGCATTGTGTCCAACAGAGATCCACAATTTACTTCAAAGTTTTGGGAAGGATTACAGAAGGCCATGGGTACAACATTGAAGTTCAGCACTGCATTCCATCCTCAGACAGACGGACAGTCGGAGCGCACCATTCAGATTCTAGAAGACATGCTTCGAGCTTGTGTAATTGATTTTAAAATATCATGGGATGAAAAGTTACCACTGATTGAGTTCGCTTATAACAATAGCTATCAGACTACTATATAGATGTCACCCTATGAAGCACTGTATGGCAGGAAGTTTCGAACTCCTTTGTTTTGGAATGAAGTTGGAGAACGTAGTATTGTTGGACCAGAATTTATTGAAGAGACTTGCCAAGTAGTCGACATTATCAAGGAAAGAGTAAGAACGGCTCAGAATCGTCAGAAGCAATATACGGATACTAGACGCCGAGACCTTGAATTCGTCGTAGGTGATGAGGTATTCCTCAAAGTGTCACCTATGCGAGGTTTGAAACGGTTCGGACAGAAAGGGAAATTAAGTCTGAGATATGTCGGACCATATGAGATTCTAGGTAAGCGTGGAAAAGTGGCTTATCAATTAGCACTACCACCATCTATGTCAAGTGTGCATGACGTATTTCATATCTCCTTATTGAAGAAATATGTCAGAGACCCAATGCACGTATTGACAGTACATCTACCTGATTTGACTGAGGATTTGACGTTTCAAGTAGCACCAACTGAAACCACCAGCCGAAAGGTGCAACGACTATGCAACCGTGACATTTATTATGTTAAGGTCACTTGGAGAAGCAGGGATATAAAAGAAATCACATGAGAAGAAGAGAATGCTATGCGAAAGCAATACCCTCGTCTATTCGACTCGGAAGGTATGAACAATTTAGAGGATGAAATTTTTATAAGTAGGGGGGAGTTGTAAGAGCCGTATCGAACTAATCGGTCTTACCACCTTGTACCAGGTCTAGCCATCATGGTCGAGCCAAATGGACCAAGTGCGTGAAGGAAATAGCGAAACCAGGTACTAAATTAATCCAAAAACAGTCAAAATGAGGGTAGGGTCGCATACCCAGACCAGCAGGGTCGTCCCCCCCTTACATAGAAGTCAGACCCTAGATTTTTCACTGGGGGTCGGACAACTGAGGAACTGAGGGTCGACGGGATCTCCGACCCCCTCATCGACCCCCTGTTTGCCGACTGAAACCGCAAATAGGAAACTTTCCAAATTTCAATGGGATTCCTTCCTAATCTCATTGGGACTTATTTTTAGAGATTCTACTCTATAAATAGGACATCCCTAAGCCTCTTTCACTCCTTTTGAAACCCTAATTGAGAGTGAGAGAAAGAAAAGAGAAGAAGAAGAGAAGGAAAATTAGAGAAGAAGACCTAATTGAAGAATTCAGAGAAATCTCTGAATCTCAGCAAACCTAAGGTATGGGCAAGCTTTCTACTTGATAATCTAAGACCTTAGAATAGTTCATGAAGAGAGTATGGTCTAGGAGAAACCCAAATCATACACCCATGGGAAGATTTCGATGAAAATCATGGAGAAATCATGGTAGACAAGGTAAGGAAGAAACCTAGTGTTCTAAGCCATAGAACAAGCCTAGAATGGATTGTGGAAATAAGCCATAGGACCCAAACGTGAAAGAATGGACTGTAGAATGAAAATCTTGACTCAACCCATGGGGGGTCGCACGTGGGGTAGATTGGGAATCGACCCTACCAGACCACAGGATCAACCCCCAGTGTTCGGGAAGTCCAGAACAGGGGTGGTCGCACCCACAGTCGATGGAACATCTGACCCTAGCATCGACCCTACCCTGGGGGTCGATGTATACTGCTACCCTACCTGCGACCCACCCTGTGACCCGTGCTTAAAAACAAGCCTAAACTTGTCAGAATGACTTCTAACCAAAATCTTTCAACTTGTTAGGTTTTCCTATTGATATAAAAGTGGTTTTAAAGCTTGAAAGAGGATTAACACTCAAGCAAAGGTGAGGGAACAAGACCTAAAATAAATGGCTAATAATAAACTATTTTTATTTCTTGAGTCCAATACCATGACTGATTCTATGCTTGTATTCTTGTATGTGCATTCAATATGTCATCCAATATTCCTGCTATTACTGTTCATGCATATTTAATTCTATTTATTTATAACATGATGATGATGATGATGCTAGGAATAAGCATGTGAATGTATATGTGTGGTTAGTGTATATGGTGCGGGTAGGGGATGGTATCAACCGGTACAACCATGCCGTTTTCATGGGGTGTATATTGTGCCCTGGTTCTACTCAAGTCATGTCCACTGACATCGTCGTATCGCCATTACCTTAGCAAAACTTTTACATCGTAGGGTATCAGGGGAGGTAATCTCAGACCGTGTAGTCTTCGACTCTACCGGGGGGCCTTAGCTCTATCTCTATGGATGTATTGAGGGATGCTGGGGTGAGGCCTTGGATACACTATTTGACATTAGGATTGGTTAGTTGCGAGCCCAGTTTGCAAGCCCTCGCCAGCAGGGGCTTACATGTTGGTATGGGTAACCAGTACAGCCATGCCATTTTCATGGGGTGTATATTGTCCATGGTGGGTAATGTGGGCGATAGTGCTGTATTAATTGGGCGTATCCACACACTCGTGTATAGAGGTGAGGAGGCCACCGAACCTTTCTATTGCACATTGCAAACTTATAAACCAGACCACAGATATGAATTGATTGCATGCATATATTTTGTTGCATTGTTTTGTTTGCTCACTGAGCCGTGATGTGTGCTCACCCTTTCGACGTTGAATATTTTTAGTTGATGATGCAGGTACCACGGTTGAAGACTATATGAATACTTCTGTGTGAGGGCACGTCGCTGCAATGGAAGTTGAAGACTTCGTGGAAACGCATGACTCTTAATGCGAGTGCAACGCATGCGTTTTCGAATAGATTTTATTTGAATTATTAAGGAAATGTAATTTGATATTTTATTTACTTATGTCTCGGTTAATACCACATAACTTGATATTTTATTATTGATTATCACATTTAGATACCTCAGTTCATTTATCATTAAGACTTTCACTATTGTGTATTTATTCTGATTATCGTTGTGGATGTGTATGGTTTTATTTTCAACGGACATAGCCTATTAGAGATCCTGGTTGAACCATTGATTTATTAGCGGTTCATCACACCGTTCTGAATGGTGCAAAATTGGGGTGTGACCCAAACTGCGTCAACTACTCGGGGAGTCAATAGTAACCCGGTGACGAAGTCCATAGTGATGCAGTCCCATTTCCATTCTGGTTCTGGTAACGGCTGTAATAGTCCTGCAGGTCTTTGTCATTCAGCCTTCACTCTCTGACAATTTAGGCATTGAGACACGAACTTAGCTACATCTGCTTTCATTCCTCTCCACCAATATAATTTCTTTAGATCATGATACATTTTTATACTTCCAAGATGTATCGAATAGGCTGTGGTATGGGTTTCCTTCATTAGTCAGTGTCTAATGTCCAAACTTTCTGTTTCAGGTACACATATTCTTCCTTTGTACTTCAGTACCTTTTCATCGTCCAAGGCAAACTCAGGGATAGTCCTACCTTTTTCAATGTCCTCTTGTATCGTTCTTAGATATGGGTCTGATTTAATAGCTGTTTTCACTTCATCAATTATATCAGGTACAATCTTCAATGTGGCAAACATACTTGAAAACTGATGAATAAACCCTTGGTTGGTTGATCCACCCGGTGCATCTATCACAAACTGCTCATTACCGTAATTGAACACTTTTCCGATAGTACACATTGCGGCAGTTGTGTTAACCTCTCTTGAGATTTTATCATTGCCTTTCTACTCAGCGCATCAGCTACCACATTAGCTTTTCCCAATTGATACTGGATATCACAATCATAGTCTTTCAATAATTCCAGCCATCTTCTTTGTCTCATATTCAACTTGTCACACCCCAATTCCGCACCATTCAGAATGGTGTGATGAACCATCAATAAACCAACGGTTCAACAAGGATCTCAAAATAGGCTATCCCACATATGATAAACCAAAACACATTCCACATTAATCAGAGGTAATAAAATAAATAGCGAAAGTCTTACAGATAATGAACTGAGGTCTAAACATGATAAATAATTAAAATTTCATTTATTTCCAAGTAACCAAAACATAACTTAATACATATTACAATATCCAAATACGAAAACTAAACACTAAACGTATCCATCGCTGAAACGCTCGCTTAACAAACCGTGTTCATTCTCCACAGCTTGCTCATTCATAGCCTCCACATGTTCATATGTTGGCGTGCCGACATAATCTTCAATCATAGTACTTGCAACATCAGAAACTAAAAAGAATTGCGCGCGCAAGGGTCAGCTCTCCAACTTGAGCTCAGTGAGTAAACAAAACAATGCAACAGTACATATGGATGCAATCAAATTATATCTTTGGTCCAGTTTAAAGTTTGCAGTATGCAATAGAAAGGTTTAGGTAGCCAAAGGTCGCGTTTATTGACCCTGCCTCTATACACGAGTGTGTAACATTACCCGAAGATCACGTTTATCGTCAACTCACATGCACCCAAGCGTGAACATTATATAACAAAGGTTACGTTTATTGCTATATAGTGCCATACCAACACGTAAGGCCCTGTTGGCGAGGGCTGCAAACTGGGCTCGCAACTAACCAATCCTAATGCCAAAAAGTCTATCCAAGGCCTCACCCTAGCATCCCTCAGAATGGCCATAGAGATAGAGCTAAGGCCCCCCGGTAGAGTCAGAGACTACAAAGACCGAGACTACCTCCCCTGATACTCTACGACAAAATAGTTCTGCTAAAGTAATGGCGATACGACGATGCCAATGCACAAGACTTGAGTTAGAGATAGAGCTAAAGTGCTGATACCCGCCAAAGGTTAACGTTTATTGACGTCCTCATCACACCTCCCCTGATACTCGCTCGCATCAAGCACATCAACCACACACATACAAGCACATGCCTATTCCTATCATCATCATCATCATGTTATTAACAATAAAGTAAATATGCATGAACAAGTAATAGAAATATTGGATGGCATGATGTATGCACATTACAATCATATTCGCATAGAATCAAGCATGGCATAGGATTCAAGATATAGAAAACAGTTTATTATTAAACAATTTAGTTTGGAGTTCTGGTTCCTCACCTTAGCTTGCTAGTAGATCCCTTTTCAAGCTTTAAGAATCACCTTTATAATGTTATTATATTGCTAGAAGACCTAACAAAGTCGATAAAATTTAATTAGAATTTATTCTTGGTTTTAAAACCATTCTGTTAACTGAGGGTCGGAGGTAGGGTCGGAGTCATGATCGACCCTGGGTGCGACCCTCCCCCTAATCTGAACTTCCCGAACACTGAGGGTCGATGCTAGGGTCGGATCTGCCATCGACCCTAGGTGCGACCCTCCATGGTTTGAGTCGAAAATATCAGATTTCATTCTCTCTTTCATGGTTAGGTCCTATGGCTTACTTCCACAATCCATTCTATACATGTTCTATGGCTTAGAACTATACTTTATTTACCTACATGGTTTTAATGATCTCCTCCATGGTTTTCCATGAAAACCTAACCATGGATGGATGATTTGGGTTTCTTCTAAGTCATATCCTCTTCATAAACCATTCTAAAGTCTTAAATAAATCATGGGGAATGTATCCATACCTTAGTTTTGCTGAGGATTCGAGTTCCTCTGAATTTCCTCTTCTTCCTTAGCCTTTTCTTCAAGTTTTCCTTCTCTTCTTCCCTTCCTTCTCTTCTCTTTCTCTCAATCCAATTAGGGTTTTAGAAGGAGTGAAAGAGGCTTAGGGACGTCCTATTTATAGGGAAAAACCTCCCAAAATAAGTCCCATTGAGTTTAGGAAAGGTTCCATTCGAAATTAGGAAGGTTTCCTAATTTTCGGTTCGTGCTGTTTTTCCTGAATGCCGAGGGTCGATGGGAGGGTCGATGGGAGGGTCGGACAACTCATAGACCCTACGACCCATGGTTGAGGGTCGATGGTGATGGTCGATGGGAGGGTCGGACCTGCCTATTAAAACCTGTGACCCTACCCTCATTTTGACTGTTTTTGGTAAATTTTCATATTGGGTCTTGGTTTTTCATCACACTTGGTCCACTTAGCTCAACCATGATATGTAGACGGGTCCCGACACGAAATGTAAGGTTAGGCCGGGTTCGTGGCGTGCCGGTCTTACAACTCCACCACCCTTAAAAGAAATTTCGTCCTCGAAATTTGAAAGTACGGATCTTACAACTCCCCCATCCTTAAATGAATTTTGTCCTCAAAATTTGAACGAATCTTACAACTCCCCCATCCTTAAAATAAATTTTGTCCTCAAAATTTTGAATTTACTTCGGAGTCAATAGGTGGGAATTCTATTTCCGCATTGCATCTTCTTCCTCCTATGCACTCTTCTCCACGTCTTGTCTTTGTCGGGTTACCTTCATATAATAATTATCTCGGCTCTGGAAACATTGTACCTTCCCACTAGTGAACTAGGCTGGTACCACTTCAATAGTTAACATTCTATCTAATCCAGTGATTCCGTGGTAAATGCCTTTGATATGGATCTCCAATGTACTTCTTCAATAGAGACACACGAAATACATCATGCACACTAGACATGGATAGCGGTAACGCTAATTGATATGAAACTTTTCTATGTCTCTCCAAAGTTTATAAGATTCGACGCATATATAGAATACTACTTTCCTTCTTGTCTAATCATTTCAAACTATGCATAAGTGATATCTTCAAAAACACTTTGTCACTTATGGCGAACTCAAGGTCTTGGTGTCTCTTCTGACATCTTAAGCTATCCTGCTCCTTTTCTTTGATCTTGTTTGCCACTCGATGCTTTTCTTCATTAGACTTAGGTCTCATAAAACTCTTCATTCACCGATTTCATTCCAAAACAGAGGGGTTTGACATTTCTATCGTACCATGCTTTATAGGTGACATTTACATGGTAGCTTAGTAGCAACTTCAATTTACGGTAACTTCTCAACTCAAGTTCCTTGAAATCAATTTCATAAACTCAGGGCATATCTCTTAGGATTTGTATAGTCCACCCCGACTGTCCGTCGGTTTAAGGTAAAATGCGGTACTAAACTTCAACTTTGTCCCCATTGTCTTCTATAGATCCTCCCAAAATTTCAAAATAAGGCATAAGCCTTTGCCCAACACTAAGCTCTCATGCATACCATTCAATCTGGCAATATTATCCATATATAGCTTAGTTAGCCGCTCCAAAGCATACCGAGGTCGTATAGCAATGGAATGAGCTATCTTCATAAGGCGATCAACAATCACCCAAACTTCGTCAATCGATCAGTGGTCAGTGGCAAATCAGTGACATAGTTAATTGTAATGCAGTTCCACTTTCAAACTGGTTCCAATAGTGGTTGTAGTAAGCCACGTTGGTCTTTGTCTTTCATCCTTACTTGCTGACAAACACTGAAACACGCACTAAAGCATATTTGTTATCATTCCTCTTTACTAGTACAATCTCTTCAGGTCATGATATATATTGGTACTCCAGGATGTACTGAATATTGAGTATAATGGGCTCTTATCATTATCCTCTTCGTGATATTCGAGTGTTTATCTTCAGGTATTCAGAATCTACCTTTGTATCTGAGTACCGTCTCCACATCCAAAGTAAGTCAGGTTTGGATTTTTCTTTCTCTGAGTTTTCTTGCATTGTTCTTATATATAGATCTAGCAAAATTGCTACTTTTACTTAATCCATCAATTTAGAGATGGTCTTTAATGCCAAAAACTTAGCCGAACTATTGCTCCATAAGTTCATCCATAAATTCTCACTCAATTGGATCATCACTAGCTTCTATTATAAGTTACTCTCCCTCCAAATCTGAGTTTGTTGCTGCGAAACATAATGCAGCATTTATACTGGGTCCTTCTTCGGACTTCATAATTCCCTTTTTGCTTAAGGCCTTAGTTACTACATTAGCCTTGCTTGACATTGAATATCACAGTCTTAATCCTTCAAGTATTCCTAACCATCTCCTTATCCTCATGTTCAACTCTTTCTGGTAAAGAGATAAATACACTCTTGTATTCCCATTAAATCTAACATTCTTCTCCGTATAGATAATGTCTCCAAGTTTTGATTGCATAATTCATCATCGGTAATTCCAAGTCATGAGTAGGGTAACTCTTCCCATGCTCCTTCAGTTTTCTTGAAGCATATGCAATCGCTTATTTACCTTACATCAACCCGCATCCTAGATCCAATCCGAAAGCTCCGACGGATAGGGTAAAAGGTTTCCTTGGTGCCGGAACGATCAAGATGGGAGCTGATATCAATCTTACTTAAGAATCTAGAATTATTCTTCACCCTTGTCAATCAAATTAAACTCCTCTCCTTTCCTGGTTAGCTTGGTAAGAGGTATTGCGATCATAGAGTGGTCCTCCAAAAATCATCTGTAATAACCAGCTAACCCAAGAAACTTCTGATCTTCGCAATATTCTTCAAGTGTTTCTCACCCTACAATTTCTTCTATCTTAATAGGGTCCACTTTAATCCCTTTTTATGATGCTACATGATCTAAGAAGATCACTTTGTTTAATCGGGTCTCATATTCCTTGGAATTGGCAATAAACTTTTCACTCCTCAGCTGTTGTGAAGCTGTTCTAAAATCCATTGTATGAGTTGCTTCATTCTTGGAATAAACCAAAATATCATCTATGAAAACCATGACCGACGTGTCCAACATGTCATGAAACACCCAGTTCATTAGCTTCATAAAACATGTAAGGGCATTGGTTAATCCAAACATCATAATCGAGAACTCATAATTGGCCAATCCTAATTCTAAAAACTGTCTTCGAGATATCGCTATCCAAATTCTTCAGCTGATGATATCTTGATCGAAGATCAATCTTAGAAAATACCTTTGCTTCTTGCAACAAGTCATCAATCTGAGGTTGTGAATATCGATTCTTGTTCGTGAGCTTGTTAAATTCTTGATAGTTTATACGCAAACAACACTACCATCCTTCTTCTTTATGAATTGCATTGGCACTTCTCATGATGCAATACTTAGCCGATTAGAACCCTTGTCTAATAACTCTTGTAGTTGAGTCTCAATTTCTTCAACTCCGTAGGAGCTACTCTATAGGTGCCTATGACACAAGTATCGTCCTGTGTAACAAGTTGATGACGAACTCGATCGCATGATCAGATGGTAACCTAGGTAACTCTCCTAAAACGCATCGAGAACTTCTGCATCATATCAATACCTTCCATCTGTGGTGCTTCTTTGGTAACGTATACCACAGATACCATATATCCAACTTCTTTCTCTTCAAAGCATCTTTTCGCCTTTAGCATAGAGAGGATCAGCTTTCACTTCCTAGGCAACATACTCCCAATGATACTAAATCATATGCCGTTTTTATTCTTGAATGATAACCTCTTCTATGCACATAATCACTTTGTAGAGTGTTGAGACAACCAGTCTATCCCCAAGATGACGTCAAAGTCTGCCATCTAAAGTTTATTTAAGTTGCGTCCAAATTTTCATCCATCCATTAATATGATTCAATCATTGCTCATAACACTCATTTAAAACAACATTTAGTCCCAAAAGAGCTTAAACTAGAGAAATCTGGTATAAGGTCTTAAGAGCTCGTGTAGTTCCTTTCTCTCTTAGTTTTTCAAAGACTATTGCTTGAAATCTCATATATCCCAAAAAGCTCATTAGCTTACACCTCCTTTTATCATTCTATTATATATCTCGAAAAGCATCTTCTGACTATTTACTCATTACATATCCCAAGTCTAAGCATTAGGGAATATGCTCAATTTCATTAATTCTACCTAACTATTTGGTCTTTACTTAATCATATCCCTCAACATTGGGCATAACTCAATTATCATTGTATTAAATCGAGTACTACTTATGCCATGACTTATCCTTGTATCCACTCTTAAATTTGCCTTTAGGAATCTTCTACCTTTCAAAATTCATACCGATATAACCATAACTCTACTTGAGTGCTATCTATTTCTTTACTGGCTACTCTTAATAGTTCTCACTTTTGCTCATGCACTCTTTTATAGACATGACTCATATCCATCACTTAGAAATCTCAAAATAGATTCTCCATCACTTCATCTGAGTTTCATTGGCTATAGCATTTAATCTGAATCCCATCATCTTTCTTCCAATAATTCCATTATCACTACACATCTTTATCAACAATGATCAGGGAGTTTATAAATCAGAATGTGCATCCAAAATAATTCTTTTCCTTCTTTCATGTATCATAATGAAAACCACTTGCTTTATCTAGCGAATCTAGGTTTCAAGGATTAGGAGTAAATCTGTGGTAATCCAACCGGCATCAAAAGATCATTAAATTGCATGGTGGTCCAAATATATGAAAATAGAGATTCTTTAGTTCTTGATCTCATGGTAACAGGTTCTATCGAATATATAATTCCATTGGTCAAGGCACTACAGGAATAAATCTGGAGAGAGATTCCATACATCAGTAAATTAGGTATAATCTGGAGAAAATTTTCGTACATCAATAAATCAGGTATAAATCAGTAGATGTATGCTCAACATGATTAAGCATTTAACTGTTCATTCAGTTCGTATCTCTGTTCATGTTTTCGATCATGAGAATGGTGCAGATTGGTATAATCAGGACTAATACTAAGAAATAATATATGTAACTCCAATTGACAGGTTAAATCAAGAAGGTATCCTGTCAAGACACGCGAATTTAAAATCTGGTATGTGCATCCTCTATAATCATAAGAGTAAATCAATAATGCACCGCATCCTATATAATCATATCCAGTTATATGGCCACAATTAGATTTGATCCTTTACTGAAAATGTTTAAGGCTTCGTCTTCAAAAAATATTCTTCAATCCTTGGTCGGATCATTGCAACTATCCCATACATCGGTGGCTGGTAAGGTTAACCACCTTGATATACTGCTTGTTGTGCACCAAACTTCTGCACTGGGGTATGCATTACTGGGACTTACTGTATGGTAAGCACTGTGTTATAGCTAACATGTGTTGGGGTACAGTGATGCTACCAATTGGTACCATACTTTGTTCGACCCGAAGGTGTTGATGTAGCATCAGCAACTTGGGTAGCAACTTGCATAGTCGGTCTCATTTGTTGTTGCTCTTGTATTTTATTGGGTCAAGTTTATGACAACCATAACTAAGGTACTTAATAGTCCAGGTGGTTGGCTGGAGTGGCCTGGTTGTTCACCTCCTCTCATTTGCTCCAATCTGATTATCATTATTTAGTATCTACTCATATGAGTTTTCATTACCCATTCTCGACCCAGATAGTGGTGGGGTCAAGTTTCAACCTCTTCTTAATGCTCAGCGGTTAATGGATCAACTTGGAATTTCACCCTGAGTCTCCACGTCACCCAGGAGTATAGCTTAAGCTTCTTTATAGTTGCTCTTATTCTTAATGTTTGGCCATTATTCTCTTATCTCTGATGGATTTAGCCCGAGATCTTTTCCTTTATCTCTACAGGGGTTTTGGCATTACTAGCCATTTTTCTTCTCTCTCTGTCATACATCGAGTTTCACATCTTGTGAAGTACCAACTCGGTATTCTAATTTTCTGCTATACAGATGCTCCCTTCTTGCTACTGTACTATATCCTTGTATACTTGGATAACTACCCAACTTATAAATAATACCCTATATTGTTTGTTTATTATGATAATTTTTTTTGTCTTCTCTTTCTGTGTGAGTGTATATATATGGTTCCACCTTTTATATGTACATTATCGTCTTGTTTAATTTATGTCTCAACCAACACAGGTGCTTATGGTTTGTTTGTATTAAAGCTTTTAATTTATCTTAACTCAGTTCATGGACTCCAGTGGAAGTATTCAGGCTTAATGGGTAAGGCCTACGAGATATTCTGATACCAAGTTGTCACACCCCAATTCTGCACCATTCGGAATGGTGTGATGAACCGTCAATAAACCAACGGTTCAACCAGGATCTCAAAATAGGCTACTAAACCAAAACACATTCCACATTAATCAGAGGTAATAAAATAAATAGCGGAAGTCTTACAGATAATGAACTGAGGTCTAAACATGATAAATAATTAATATTCCATTTATTTTCAAGTAACCAAAACATAACTTAATACATATTACAATATCCAAATACGAAAACTAAACACTAAACGTATCCATCGCTGAAACGCTCGCTTAACAAACCGTGTTCGTTCTCCACAGCTTGCTCATTCATAGCCTCCACATGTTCATATGTTGGCGTGCCGACATAATCTTCAATCATAGTACCTGCAACATCAGAAACTAAAAAGAATTGCGCGAGCGAGGGTCAGCTCTCCAACTTGAGCTCAGTGAGTAAACAAAACAATGCAACAGTACATATGCATGCAATCAAATTATATCTTTGGTCCGGTTTAAAGTTTACAGTATGCAATAGAAAGGTTTAGGTAGCCAAAGGTCGTGTTTATTGACCCCGCCTCTATTCATGAGTGTGTGACGTTACCCGAAGATCACATTTATCGTCAACTCACATGCACCCAAGCATGCACATTTTATAACAAAGGTTACGTTTATTGCTATATAGTGCCATACCAACACGTAAGCCCCTGTTGGCGAGGGCTGCAAACTGGGCTCGCAACTAACCAATCCTAATGCCAAAAAGTCTATCCAAGGCCTCACCCCCGCATCCCTTAGAATGTCCATAGAGACAGAGCTAAGGCCCCCCGGTAGAGTCAGAGACTACAAGGGCCGAGACCACCTCCCCTGATACTCTACAACATAATAGTTCTGCTAAAGTAATGGCGATACGACGATGCCAATGCACAAGACTTGAGTTAGAGATAGAGCTAAAGTGCTGAGACCTGCCAAAGGTTAACATTTATTGACGTTCTCATCACACCTCCCCTGATACTCACTGGCATCAAGCACATCAACCACACACATACAAGCACATTCCTATTCCTATCATCATCATCATCATGTTATAAACAATAAAGTAAATATGCATGAACAAGTAATAAAAATATTGGATGGCATGCTGTATGCACATTACAAACATATTCGCATAGAATCAAGCATGGCATAAGACTCAAGAAACAGAAAATAGTTTATTATTAACCAATTTAGTTTGGAGTTCAGGTTCGTCACCTTAGCTTGCTAGTAGATCCCTTTTCAAGCTTTAAGAATCACCTTTATAATGTTATTATATTGCTAGAAGACCTAACAAAGTCGATAAAATTTAATTAGAATTTATTCTAGGTTTTAAAACCATTCTGTTAACTGAGGGTCGGAGGTAGGGTCGGAGTCATGATCGACCCTGGGTGCGACCCTCCCCCTAATCTGAACTTCCCGAGCACTGAGGGTCGATGCTAGGGTCGGATCTGCCATCGACCCTAGGTGCGACCCTCCATGGTTTGAGTCAAAAATATCAGATTTCATTCTCTCTTTCATGGTTGGGTCCTATGGCTTACTTCCACAATCCATTCTATTCATGTTCTATGGTTTAGAACTATACTTTATTTACCTACATGGTTTTAATGATCTCCTCCATGGTTTTCCATGAAAACCTAACCATGGATGGATGATTTGGGATTCTTCTAAGTCATATCCTCTTCTTAAACCATTCTAAAGTCTTAAATAAATCATGGGGAATGTATCCATACCTTAGTTTTGATGAGATTCAGAGTTCCTCTGAATTTCCTCTTCTTCCTTAGCCTTTTCTTCAAGTTTTCCTTCTCTTCTTATCTTCCGTCTCTTCTCTTTCTCTCAATCCAATTAGGGTTTTAAAAGGAGTGAAAGAGGCTTAGGGACGTCCTATTTATAGGGCAAAACCTCCCAAAATAAGTCCCATTGAGTTTAGGAAAGGTTCCAATCGAAATTAGGAAGGTTTCCTAATTTTTGGTTCGTGTTGTTTTTCCCGAATGCCGAGGGTCGATGGGAGGGTCTGACTACTCATAGACCTTGCGACCCATGGTTAAGGGTCGATGGTGAGGGTCAATGGGAGGGTCGGACCTGCCTGTTAAAACCTGCGACCCTACCCTCATTTTGACTGTTTTTGGTAAATTTTCATATTGGGTCTTGGTTTTTCTTCACACACTTGGTCCACTTGGCTCAACCATGATATGTAGACGGGTCCCGACACGAAATGTAAGGTTAGGCCGGGTTCATGGCGTGCGGGTCTTACACAACTCCTTCTGATTAAAGATATAAGTAAGACTCTTATGATCTGATTTAATCTGAAATTTCTCTCCGTACAAGTAATGTCTCCATATCTTGACAGCATGTACTACTATCGCTAATTCCAAATCATGAGTGGGATAGTTCTTCTCAGGTATCTTCAATTGTCTTGAGGCATAAGCAATTACTTATTTTTCTTGCATAAGTACACATCCTAATCCCAATCCTGACGCATCAGTGTACAAAATAAATGGCTGTCTTGGAATCAGAATGGTCAAGATCTGAGCAGATATCAATCTAGCCTTCAATGTTTGAAAACTCTTCTCGCATTTCTCAGTCGAAGCAAACTTTTTGCCATTCTTAGTCAAACTGGTGAGAGGTATGGCAATTCGGGAATAGTATTCCACAAATCGTCGATAATAACCAGCTAGACCCAGGAAACTTCTAATTTTGGCAATGTTCTTTGGTGCTTCCCACTTTACAATGGCTTCGATCTTGCTAGGATCCACTTTAATTCCTTTAGCGGATACAACATGGCCTAGGAATGCGAGTTCATTTAGCCAAAACTCACACTTTGTAAATTTGGCGTAAAACTTCTCATACCGTAATCGCTGCAGAGCAATGTTTAGATTCTTAATATGAGTTTCCTTGTCCTTGGAGTAGAGCAATATATCATCGATGAATACAATAACCGACGTATCCAACATATCGTGGAATACCCGGTTCATAAGTTTCATAAAAGTTGCTAGTGCATTTGTCAATCCAAAAGACATGACCAAAAATTCTTAATGTCGATATTTGGTCCTGAATGCTATCTTGGGAATATCACCGTCTTTGATCTTCAACTGATGGTAGCCTGATCGAAGATCGATTTTGGAGAACACCTTGGCACCTTGCAACTGATCGAACAAGTCATTGTTCCGAGGCAATGGATATCGATTCTTGATTGTTAGCTTATTCAGTTCCCGATAGTCTATACACAATCGAACACTACCATCCTTCTTCTTTACGAATAATACTGACGCTCCCCATGGTGATATGCTAGGTCGGATATAACTCTTGTCCTGTAGTTCTTGTAGTTGGACTTTTTAATTCCTTTAGTTCAGTAGGAGCCATTCTATAAGGTGCTTTAAATACTGGTGCTGCTCCAGGTATAAGATCTATAACGAACTCTGTCGCTTGGTCGGGTGGTAGTCCTGGTAACTCTTCAGGAAATACATCCAGGAAGTCACGCACAACATCAATATCCTCCATTCGTGGTGCTTCCTTGGTAAGATCGACCATAGATACTAGATACCCAACTGCTCCTTTCTCAATGCACTTCCTAGCCTTTAATGTAGAGAGTATGAGCTTTTGTTTACGGGGAAGTTTGGTTCCCGTAAAACTGAACTCTGCTCCTTCCTTGTCTTTCAATGTCAGCTTCTTTTCGGCACATAATAGGTTTGCAGAATGCCGAGCTAACCAGTCCATTCCCAAGATGACGTCAAAGTCTGCCATCTCAAGTTGAATCAGGGTTGCATCTAAAGTTTTCTCATCAATAAAGACTGGATATGGTCTATAACCTTTTTCTAATTCCACTTCTAATCCCATCGACGATCGTACAAGCAATTTATAGTCTAACTTTTTGATGGGTATATTCAGCTTCTTTCCAAATGACACAGATATAAAACAATGAGTAGCTCCTGAATCGAAGAGTACTCTTGCGGGAATGCCATTAATAGGTACGGTACCTGTAATTTGTTTTTATTTAGTCTACATGCGTACATAAATGTAAGCACCCCATTTTTGCCAACTTCAACATAAGTGAACCAATATGGCAGGTTTTCAGCCTTTAACCCAAGGGTTTGTGATTCTCTAATGAACCCCACAGAAGGGTCATGGGCTATTACCTACTTTGATGAATAGGTCGTGAAATTATCTTCGAAATGAGACCGGAATCATCAAATTCTGACGTCAAACAAGGAAGATATCTCAGTTTGAAAATATAAGGGCACTTACGTAATTATCGTACGATGCATGCATTATCATTCGAACTTCAAGACATCATATCTTGGTTATCTGATATCAGAATCAGATGATTCAAAGGCCAATATTCCTTATTTTCAGTCCTCTTCAAAATGGACGTGAAAAATCCCGAGTAGAAGTCTCTGAAGGGTCTCATGCAAAATTACACATGCAAATGGTCATTTAATCTTCAAAAATTCATATTTTGGTCACCCCACATCCAAATCAGGTAATTTCAGTTTCATTATGTTCCATTATAGTACTCTACATAAGCGCTGACGCGCGCCAGAACAACAAATGCGTGGGCGCTAAAGCCCTTTTATATAGGGTGGTCGTAGATCCGCTTTTCTTGCTGGCTCGAAAGCCGGCCTTACTCGTTTAGGGTGGTCGTAGATCAGCTCGACCGCAGGCTGGTTGTAAATCAGGCTGATTGTAAATCAGCTGCAATCAAACTACTGCGCTAACGCGCCCATGCAACCTTAGTTAAGATTTGTATATCGATCCCTTGATTGGAGGACGGATCTCGCTACATACTAAAAGGATTTTAATCGCCGCATTGGAACTACCTACCATGAACCTTCTACCCCGAAATCCCACCACTTAGAGTCCATTGGAGGTTGCGGGATGGGAAGTATCGGGGCAACACCCTACCAAAGTGGATGCAAAGGATTTTCGGTAAAAGTCTCCGAAGGATCCCATGCAGAATGGTCAACCAAATCATCGATAATTGGCCTGCTTAAACTTCAAAAATTCATAAGTTGACCATTTTCTTTCCAAATGTGATGATTCAAATTCCAATATTCCTCATTTTTAGTGTTCTACAAAGTGAACGTAGAAAATTTGGAATAAAGGCCCTCAGAAAATTCCATGCGGAATGACAGCAGAAATGGCCCATAAAATGATAAAGAGAGAAAACCCAGTCAATCCAGTCAACTCAGCTCAACCCAAGCCATTCTTAGCCCAACCCAGTTAATTTAAGTCATTCTCGATCCAACCCAGCTCAGTTTAAGTCAATCCAGCCCAGTCAACTTAAGTCAGACCAGTCTAAACTAAACTGGTTCGTCCATATGCATAGTGCCATATATATATATATATATATATATATATATATATATATATATATATATTATACTATATATATTAATATGTATGTTATTACATATTATTATGTATATTTTATGATATATTATTGTATAAATGTACATTATATGTGTCAAGAGAGACCGACCAAGATTAGAAAAGAAAGAGAGGATTTTAATGAAAAGAAAAAAAAGATATAGAAAGTAACTCAGGAAATAAATTTTGGAAGGAAATAGAATAGGAAGGAATTGGAAAATTGGGATAGGAAAGAGAGATTGAGAATAAGAAAAAGAAAGGAAGTATGAGAGATTGAGAGGCAATCCGAAAAGAAAAAAAAAGAAAAAAAAATTAAAAAGGAAGGGAATCCGAAAAGAGAATGAAAAAGAGAGAGTGGGGGAAGAAATTGATAAGGAGAAAAGAGAGGATTATGGAGAGGTGTCGAAAAAGACAGTGGGGGAAGAAATCAAGACCGACTAAGATTAGGAAAGAAAGAGAGGATTCTAATGAAAAGAAAAAAAAACATATAGAAAGCAACACGGGAAATAAATTTTGGAAGGAAATAGAATAGGAAAGAATTGAAAAATTGGGATAGGAAAGAGAGATTGAAAATAAGAAAAAGAAAGGAAGGATGAGAGATTGAGAGGCAATCCGAAAAGAAAGAAAAGAAAAAAAAATTTTAAAAAAAAAAGAAGGGAGGAGTCGGTTGAGAAGGAGAGACGGTTATGGAAAAAAAATATATAATAAAAAAGGGGAATGAAATCCGAGAGAGGAGGAAGACAAGGAGAGAGATAAAAAAATAATATAAAAGAGAGAGTGGGGGAAGAAATTGAGGAGGAGAAGAGAGAGGATTAGGGAGAGAATCAAGTTGTTTGGATACATAATGAATTGGAGTCACTAATGTCAAATTGTTTTGATCTTAAATTTAAATATGGTCAATGATCATGAATCTTTATGTGATGAAAATTAAACATTGATCATGGATCTTTATGTGATGAAAATTAAACTTTGATCATGGAATTTTATGAGATGATTTGGAATTTTAAGTGATTGATCCAACCATGCTGGAATTTAATATGTTTGATCGTACCATGTTTGGATGTGATGAAAATTGATCCCCATCAGATTATTGAATTTATAAGATTGATCCCATCACATGCTGGGAATCATTTACGGAATTGATCCGACCATCTTGGAATTTTATGTGAATGAAATATTGCCATTGATCTTAGAATTTTAATGAATTGAATATGGACCATTGATTTAGAATTTTAAAGAGTTGAATATGGATCATTGATATGAAATTCTCATGTGATTAAATTATGGCCTTTGATCTTGAGCCATTGATTGAAAAATCTGATCCCTTTGATGATAATATTTTATTTGGATCATATGATGATCAAATATGGACCATTGGATGTTGGTTCTAATTTTGAAGCATTGGATGACATAAAGATGTGATTTTAAGTAATCTTAACCATTAGATCTTGATCATGAGTGTTTTAAGGAAATATGAACCATTAGATCTGAAATTCTCATGTGATTAAATTATGGTCTTTGATCTTAAGCCATTGATTGATAAATCCGATCCCTTTGATGATAATATTTTATTTGGATCATACGATGATCAAATATGGACCATTGGATGTTGGTTCTAATTCTGAAGCATTGGATGACATAAAGATGTGATTTTAAGCAATCTGAACCATTAGATCTTGATCATGAGTGTTTTAAGGAAATATGAACCATTAGATCTGAAATTCTCATGTGATTAAATTATGGCCTTTGATCTTGAGCCATTGATTGATAAATCTAATCCCTTTGATGATAATATTTTATTTGGATCATATGTTGATCAAATATGGACCGTTGGATGTTGGTTCTAATTCTGAAGCATTGGATGACATAAAGATGTGATTTTAAGCAATCTGAACCATTAGATCTTGATCATGAGTGTTTTAAGGAAATATGAACCATTAGATCTGGATCATGAGTGTCTTAAAGCAATCTAAATGATTAGATTACCATCAATAATGATTTATACCGTTGAATTTTTCATCATGAGTGTTTGGATGCTCATTGCCATTTTTAGATGCTCACTACCATGTTTAGATGCTCACTGTCATGTTTGGATGCTCATTGCCATGTTTAAACTCACTGCAATATTAAGTCTTGCCATGCTTAGAAGGTTTCGTACATCAGTAAATCAGGTAAAATCAAAAAGATGTATGCTCAACATGATTAAACATTTAGCTGTTCATTCAGTTCATATCTCTGTTCATGTTGTCGATCATGAGGGTGGCTCAGATTGGTATAATCAGGACTAATACTAAAGAAACAATATCTATAACTCCAATTGACAGGTTAAATCAAGAAGGTATCCTGTCAAGGTACGAGAAATTAAAATCTGGTATGTGCATCCTTTATAATCATAAGAGTAAATCAATAATGCACCGCATCCTATATAAACATATCTAGTTACATGGCCACAATATATTTGATCCTTCGCTAAAAATGTCCGAGGTATCATCTTCAGAAGACATTCTTCAATCCTTGTCGGATCATTCTGTCATGATGCAACTACCCCATACATCGGTGGCTGATAAGGTTAACCACCTTGATACACTGCTTGTTGTGTACCACACTTCTGTACTGGGGTGTACATTATTGGGACTTGCTGTGTGGTAGGCACTATGTTATAGCTAACAGGTGTTGGGGTACAAAGATGCTACCAATTGGTACCGTACTTCGTTTGACCCGGAGGTGTTGATGTAGCATCAACAACTTGGGTAGTGATTTACATAGCAACTTGCATAGTCGGTCTCATATGTTGTTGCTCTTGTATTTTATTGGGTCAAGTTTATGACAACCATAACCAAAGTACTTAATAGTCCAGGTGGTTGGCTGGAGTGGTCTGGTTGTTCACCTCATTTGATTCGCTCTAATCTGATTTTTATTATCTAGCATCAGCTCAGATGAGTTTTCATTACCCATTCTCGACCCTGATAGTAGTGGGGTCAAGTTGCAACTTCTACTTAATGCTCAGCGGATAATGGATCATCTTGTGGTGGATCTCACCCTGAGTCTCCATGTCACCCAGGAGTATAGTTACTCTTATTCTTAATGTATGACCATTATTCTCTTATCTCTGTTGGATTTAGCCCGAGATCTTTTCCTTTATCTCTACAGGGGTTTTGGCATTACTAGCCATTTTCCTTCTTCCTCTGTCCTACATCGAGTTTCACATCTTGTGAGTACTAACTCGGTATGAAAATAGCACTGTCATCTCACATGCACCCACCATGGACAATATACACCCAATGAAAATGGCATCGAAGTACCGGTTGACACCATCCCTACCCGCACCATGTACACCAGCCAAACACAAACATTCACATGCCTATTCCTACCATCATCAACATCATCATGTTATAATCAATAAATTTAAATATGCATGAACAGTAATAATTGAAATATTGGATGACATGTTGAATGCACATTACAAGCATACACGCATATCACAATCATGGTATTGGACTCAAGAAATAAAAATAGTTTGTTATTAACCAATTAGTTTAGGTCTTGTTCCCTCACCTTTGCTTGTTTGTAGGTCCTCTTTCAAGCCTTTAGAATCACCTTTATATCAATATTATATTGCTAGAAGACCTAACAAAGTTGATAGAATTTAATTAGAATTTATACTAATTTTTACAATTTGTTGTTAATTGGGGGTAGCAGGACAGGTAGCAGGACGGGTAGGAGTTTTCTGTGACCCCCAGGTAGGGTCGATGCCTAGGGTCGGATGTTACATCGACCCTAGGTGCTACCCCTCCTTTCCTGAACTTACCGAATGCTGGGGGTCGATGCTAGGGTCGGATGTTCCATCGACCCTAGGTGCGACCCCCCATGGTTTGAGTCAAAAAAATCAAATTTCATCCATTCTTTCATGTTTGGGTCCTATGGCTTCTTTCCATAGTCCATTCCATACATGTTCTATGGTTTAGAACTATTCTTTATTCACCTACCTGGTTTCAATGATCTCCTCCATGGTTTCCATTGAAATCTAACCATGGATGGGTGATTTGGGTTTCTCTTAGATCATACCCTCTTCATTATCTACACTAAGGTCTTTAGAAATTCATTAAAATCGTATCCATACCTGAGAAGTATGCTTCTTCCTCTGAATCCCTTCTCTTTGGTCTTCTTCTCCACTTTCCTTCTCTTCTCCTTCTCTTCCATCTCTTCTCTTTCTCTCAATCCAATTAGGGTTGTAAAAGGAGTGAAAGAGGCTTAGGGACGTCCTATTTATAGAGTAAAACCTCCCAAAATAAGTCCCATTGAGTTTAGAAAAGGTTCCAATTGAAATTAGGAAAGTTTCCTAATTTTTGGTTCGTGCTGTTTTTACCGATTGCCGGGGGTCGATGGGGGGTCGGACAATTCGAGACCCCCTGCGACCCCTGGTCACGGGTCGATGGGGGGGTTGGACCTGCTTGTTTAGGCATGCGACCCTACCCTCATTTTGACTATTTTTTTGAGTAAAACTTCATATTGGGTCATGGGTTTCTTCCTACACTTGGTCCACTTGGCTCGACCATGATATGTAGACGGGTCATGACACGAAATGTAAGGTTAGACCGGGTTCGTGGTGTACGGGTCTTACATACCTGGTCGTGAGTTACTGGCTGTGCCACATTCTGATTACCCTGTACTTCCAGGTTTTCATGGCCGCCCTCCTCCACAGATGGTGGTGGTGGAATAAAGTTACGGCTTCGTCTAGTCACTCTTCGTCCAGCCATTATATGCTCTGGTAGTGGTAATGCCTGAAAATCATAGGATACATGAAGAAATCATCATATAATTCATCCCCATTTTTAAATCCACTAGTCAATGAAATTTTCAAAATTTTTAGATCATTTTAACAAAAATACTGTATTTTCCAACTTAGGGTCGATGGTAGAGTCGATCCCTATGCGACCCCAGGGTATGCGACCCTGATATTCACTGTCACTTACCGAGAGCCTAGGGTCGATGGGTATCCGACCCTAGGATCGACCCCTAGTTCTTTGTCAGATCACCGAGAGGCTAGGGTGAATGAGGGGGTCGGAGGTAGGGTCGCATGTCTTGGTCGAATTATGCGACCCTAGGACTGAAAATCAGGTTTTTAATCCTGATTTTTGGATCCATTTCTCATTCTTTCTCTTCCTTTCCGACTTGGCTCGTTCCTCTGAGTTGCTACAGTGACAACTCCGACCCATTGGTGATTTTTGCTTCTCTTTTCGACTTCTACTCCTTCTCTACAAGTATGTTCTCTATGGTTTCATGTTTTTAGGGTTTCTTAACTAGTTTTTTGCTCGTTTATATCATTTTCTTCATATTATACTCTTTCCAATCGTAAAAATTTAATTTTTATTGGGGGCTTTTGTTACTGGCCACCCAACGAACAAAAGCCCTCAAAAATATTTGAGTTTCATCGGTTGGTTATCGAGAAACTTGAAATTTTCCATTTTTTCCCTAGTTTGTCGAGATTTTTTGAATTTCTTGAAATTTCTTCAAATTCAATCTTCTTAGATAAAATTTCCAACTGTATGAATTGTGCAGGATAGTTTAGAATCTATATAAGTCCTCATGCCCATGTGTATGGCTGAAAAGAGAGGCTTTTGCCCAATTTATGCCGTTATAATGTCAAAATTTTTGGGTTTTCACCATTACTGAGTTATCTGTTTTTCTTTGTCTTTGTAGATAATATGGCTCGTACCAAAATTCCTAGGGTTCATGAACTAGTTCGTTTCCGTTCTAACGAGGCCGAGGAACTGTATGCCCGCTATGCTCGTAAGAAGGTAGAGGGAGGTCGTTGTATGGACTTGGCTAGCCTAGCCTTGTTCGATGTAGAGGGAGCCTTTGGTGACATGGGCTGGCTTCCCGTGATCACCTACGTCGCCTGTACCCGTTCGGATCTGGTGAGACAGTTCTATTGTAATCTCCAGGTGGTGGGAGATCACAATGACACTGAGAGGGGTAGGGAGCTCAGGATCACGAGCTACGTCAAGGGAGTAGAGATTTCCTTTGATTACCAGCAGTTAGCGGACCTCTTGGGCATTTCATATGACAGCCCCTTGGTATACTGCGCCCCCAGAGATCCCCAGTTCTTTTCCTTGGAGATTACGGCTGAGATAGACCGTCAGCTTATCAGAGGGGATCGCTGGGAGATGAAAGCGATTTACCTACGTCCAGAGCCTCGGGTGTACTGTAAGATCATCCAGCACAACCTGATACCCCAGAGTGGACATTACGAGAGGATCTCCCAGTTGACCCAGTATTTACCTTTACTGTATCTGCACTAGGCAGCCTGTCTACCTCCCTTATATTATTATGCGGACAATGATCAGTGCCACACTGCCTGGTCAGGTAGGCAACCTGCCTTACGGACGCCTGATCACTACACTGCTTACCCGCTTGGGTGTTGATTTGGTGGATGAGAGGATTCAGGAGAAATCCTTTTCATCACCTCCGGATTGGGAGGCCATCTGTAAGATGGGCATGCGGGATGCTCAGGTCAGCGACGATGAGAGGAATGCTCTGGTGCGTCCTCGTACTCGAGTGGAGATGGCAGACGTTGAGGCAGCACCAGCAGCCGTTGGAGCAGGGGTTCATGGGGGTGATGCTGGGGATGTAGATCGTTTGTACATGGATGTGGAATCCATACCTCCTCCATCACCTACACATACTACGAGAGCTGGTCCTTCACACCCACCTTCTGATGACATGATGGGGCTACTGCGTGAGATTAGAGAGGTTCAGTGCATGTCTGATCTGAGGGTGGGAGAGCTTCTAGATGCTCAGTGTGTGACTGATCGATGGGTTGCTGATCTCACAGCTAGTCTTCAGACGACCCAGACTCAGTTAGCCTCGTTGACTAGAGTCTATGCTGAGGATTATGACAGAGACCACGAGGCACCGCCTCCCCCATCACCTCCAGCTTCATGATGTATTTTTCTTTTATTTTTCTTTTGTACTACAAAGTAACTGTCCGGATTGTGGACTGTACTCCGCTTTAGATATGTGTATATACGTTTGTTTTTCATTCGAGTGTATATGAACCTGTTTCTCATTTAATAGATGCATTATTCTCTTTCAAATTTTGTCTCAAATAACACAGGTGCTCATAGTGTATTATTATTACAGCTTTTAAATTTTATCCTATCTCAATTCACATCTTCTGTGGTAGTATACTGGATTAAAAGACAGTGCCTGAGAGCTTTGATACCAAGTTGTCACACCCCAATTCCATACTATTTAGAACGGTGTGATGAACCGCTAATAAACCAACGGTTCAATCTAGGATCTCAAATAGGTTGTGTCCATTAGTTTAAACAATATACATCCACAACCATAATCAGAATAAATACACAATAGCGAAAGTCTTAATATTAAATGAACTGAGAATCTAACTGTGATAATCATAAATAAAAAATCTAATTATGTTGTATCAATCGAGACATAAATAAATAAAATATCAAATTACAATTCCTTAATAGTTTAAATAAAAATCTAATCGAAAACACATGAGCTCCACTCGCATGAGGAGTCATGCGTCTCCACTATATCTTCAGCCTCCATTGCAGCCACGTGCCCGTATGCAGAAGCATTCATATAATCTTCCACAGTGGTACCTGCATCATCAACTAAAAATATTCGAATTCGAAAAGAGCATACATCACGAGTGAGAATACATCACGGCTCAGTGAGCAAACAAAACAATGCAACAAACATATGCATGCATTCAATCCATATATGTGGTCTGGTATATAAGTTTGCAATGTGCTATAGAAAGGTTCGGTGGCTGCTTCGCCTCTATGCACAGGGTGTGTAAGCCCACCCAACGAATCAAACACCTTTTTCGTCCACATCCACTCCACCATGGAATAGAGATAGAGCTAAAGTGCTTAGGATCGTACCGCATCACACTTCCCCTGATGCTCTACCCATACCAAACGTAAGCCCCTGTTGGCGAGGGCTTGCAAACTGGGCTCGCAACTAACCAATCCTAATGTCAAATAGTATATCCAAGGCCTCACCCTAGCATCCCTCAATACGTCCATAGAGATAGAGCTAAGGCCCCCCGGAAGAGTCAGAGACTACACGATCTGAGACCACCTCCCCTGATGCCCTACGACGTAATAGTTATGCTAAGGTAATGGCGATACGACGATGTCAGTGGACAAGACATGAGTTTAAATAGAGCTAGAGTCTGGTGACCAAGATGAACCACAATGTCACGTCATCCCCCTGATGCTCCACTCGCATCAAGCATACTAACCACACACACATTCACATGCCTATTCCTAGCATCATCATCATCATCATGTTATAAATAAACAGAATTAAATATGCATGAGTAGTAATAGCAGGAATATTGGATGAAATGTGAAATGCACATTACAAACATACAAGCATAGAATCATTCATGGTGTTGGACTCAGTAAGTAAAACAGCTTGTTACTAGCCAAATAATTTAGGTCTTGTTCCCTCACCTTTGATCGATGTTTGTTCCTCTCCCAAACTTTGGAAGTCACTTTGAATCTATTAGGAACCTAAACAATTAATGTATTTAAGTTAGGGTTCATGTTTACCAAGTTACAGTAGTCAAAAACCTTGTTTGGTCTCAAAATATACTTGTTGTTAACGTGTGGTCACACGTGTGGTCGATCCTATGGTCGCAATATATGAGACCTCACACTATGTGGTCGAACCCTGTGGTCGCATTTTATGGGACCACACCTTTCCTGGGAACTTCACGAATAGTTGTGGTCGACCCTCTGGTCACCCTGTGATCGACCACAGGCTGCGACCACATGATGTTTGGTCACTTTTTCATCTTTAATCCAAATTCTTCCTAAGTCGATTCCTCGGCTCATCACTTGGGTTCATCCTATGATTATTCTATGGCCATTATTTACAGTTTCTCATTAACCATTATCCCTAATCTATTTTCTTATGGTTTTTCTTAGAAATTCCATAACCGAAATCATTACATTAGATTCAACACATCAACTTGATAAAAGGAAACTATCTTGTCTGATCTAGCCTACAGAGTCAAGTCCATCCCTTAAGCTTGTTGTAAGGAGATAAAAATTTTCTCTTCAAAACCTTATTCTCCAAGCTTCTTCTCCAAATCTCCTTCTTCCCCTTCTCTTCCTTTCTCTTTCTCTCTTAGGTTTAGGGTTTCAATTTGAGTTCTAAAAGTATGAGAGAGGCTAAGAAACGTCCCTTATATAGAGAAAACCTCCACATTGAGTCCCACTTTAATTAGGAAAGATTTCCCCTCAAATTAGGAAAGTTTCCTTAACACAGAGTCTGTTCAGCATCGTGTGGTCGCACATGGGGTCGCAGAATCCGTGGACCACACGTTGTGTGGTCTCATGTGTGGTCTCATGTGTGGTCTCATGTATTAACCACACATATCGGCCACACCCCTCAAAACTGCTACCACACGACCAAAATTTTTTGATTTTTAGTTTTTGATTAGTTGCTTCCACACGATCTTAAACGGTCAATCACACCAACTAAATTTGACTCGTTTCTTACCTTATCTTGTGGTTTCTTCATACAATTAGTTCACTTGAGCCGATTATGATGGGAAGACCGGTCACGACATGAGAATGTAAGGTTAGACCGGGTTTGTAGCGTGCGAGTCTTACAGCACATGCCATTATGATTGATTGATTATTGTATACGATTATGTGGGGTATATGATCATGCAACTTGTGGAGGCACGATACTAGCCATATATCAGGTTGTACCTTAATGGGGACACGGTTAGTCCATGGGAGTGGAACGAAGATCTCTACTAGGGTGTAACCTTATTAATAACATGCTCATGCATCATCCATCAACTTGGTCAAGTGATTTATGCTTTAGCGAGGGAAATATAATCCAGGTGGTGGGGTACAAAATACTCAGGCGGTGGGGTACGGGTCAATTGCTCAGAAGGTGGGGTAAAGGGCAGATCCTCTCTAGGGTAGAAATCGACTATAATTTGCATACACGCTTGTATGACACTCACAATTGATTGTTTATTTACTTTTGTACTGCATTCATAAATTGTTGCCTAGGATTGCATTAGATACCTAACTTCTCCTTGAGCTAGGATATGAGCTCACCCCTCGATATCAAATTTCTTTAGCTTTGTTTGTAGGATTCGTTACTACTGATGCAGTTATGGATCATGTTGATACTGAGGATACTTCTCTCGGTGGGGTTCCTCCTAGAGATCATGTCAAGGGCTGTACCTATAGGGATTGCAACTAAGGAACCTGAGTCAGCCTATTGAGTCTGTTGATTTTTCTATCTGTGGATAGATGATGGTTTAGTCTATCCACAGGAGCCTATTTGGATTTACTCTAGTAATGTAGTATGGGATGTGTATAATACTATAGATATGTGAAACAAATATAACGAATAATAGATTTATTCTATTAAAGTATTATTAGTTGGCATCTGGTTCTTTATTATGATTCCATTGCAACTCTGATATTCTATTATAATTATTATTATTAATTTACTGTTGATTATGATGGGTATTATGTGTGTAGACTTTGAGGTTTGCTAGTAGATCATTTTGGTTGTCGGTCGTTGGAAGATTCGGGTTGTCTCTTGGATGACTTGGATATCACACTCAATTCCCCATAATGGGCTGTGACAACATAGGCTAGTGGAAGATGGTCTCTGCTGTCTCTTTGCTCTAGCAGTAGAAGACTCAGCACCAAATGACCCAGGGATGTCTCAAGTAGCCATAGTGGATGATGTAAGAACTCGAAAAATGGAAACCTATACAGGGAGAATAAGAATAAGTATCAGTGGGAGATTAATTGGAAAAATAAATCAAGTAATATGGCAAGGAGATCAAAACAGTAATGCGAAGTGTTAGAACACGTCTCAAGTGATAAAAAATTTAATTTTGAAAAAAATAGAGAAAAATTCCGATTTTAGATTGGGGCAAGTATGCAAAACGATAAAACCAAGTTGAAACAAAGGAAAAATCATGGGTAACACTCCTTAGCATGTTTGTATACCAAAGCCCCATCATTTTAAGCCATTACATGGGGAAAACAAAGAGAAATCAACAAAAACCTAACCTAGGTTATACAAAAACAAAAATCGGTATGAGAAACTTACCGTGCCGAGGTGTAGAGACGATAATGAGAAGGATTGAAGCAAGAAATCACCAAGGAAACCTCCAAGAATGAAAATCTGATGGTATGCACCTTTTATTTGCCTTACCTAGCTCTGTTACAATGAAAATGAGAAAAATAGGGTCATGCCTCTATTTATATCGTAACAGCGACGTGTGGTATGTCACATACCGCACGCCCCTTACCTAGTCAGGGGTGCGGTCGATCACGTGCCTCACATCCCATTTTTTCAGCTTTTCACTCTGTGTTGAATGTTGACTATTTGATTCATCAGCAATGCATTGAAACTATAATCTGAGTTCTTTAAACTTGACATTTGCCTTGCATGATGTAAATTGGACATTTATACCCATAAGTCGACTAACCATTTGAAAACTTCCAAGTCTAAGCAAAGGTTTTTATCATGGCTCCTAATACAAGGCAAAGGCGACAAAAACCTAATACTACAGAAAGAAATTCCCCACCAGAGGGGATAACGCAAGAACCAATACCTCTGTCTAAGATACACCATGAACCAAAACCTATAGCACCACCACCACCACAATCGATGCTGACAGCAGCAGACGTTACAACTATTTTGGGGAACTTTGCTGGCAATATTAGTATCCAACAATAGTAGCTAATGACTAGACTTATAGCGGTACTTCATGGAGAGATAGCTTCTCTAGTTATTCCCATTTAGGCAGTTCCAATAGTAGCACCAGCACTTGCTTCAGTGCTAGTGCCACCTCCTATTAATCAAATACTTGCACCAGTACCAAATGTTGCAGCACAAGTCCATCCACAAGCACCGCCAGTGCAAACAAATATCACTCCAGTCGCTCCTCCAATAGCATTGCCACATACCCTGACACCTATGGCAAGGATAGTGGAAGCTTTTCAGAGATGAAGCCTCCCAAATTTACAGGTGTAGGAAATGATCATTTGCGTCCTGCCATCTGAATGTATATAATCGAGAAGACTCTTAATATGATGCCTCGTACTAATGAGCATAAAATACTCTGCGCTACTTTCATGTTTGAAGATGAGCCGATAATTAGTAGGAATCTACTCGGCCTATCTTAGAGGCCATGTATGGCAAAATCTTGTGGGAGAACTTCAAGGAAGCCTTCTTTGGTAACTATTTCCCACAGAGTTACAGAGACCAAAAAGAGGTAGAATATCTGACTTTTAGTTAAGTACAAAGATCAGTCACTAAATATCAGAGGGATTTTGAGAGGCTGTACTACTTCGTGAACCCCAGTATGCGAACTAATGCATTAAAGGCCAAGAGGTTTGTTGACGGCTTAAGGGGAGGTAGTAGAGCTATTATGAAAGCTCAAGGTCATATCACCTATGCAAGCATTGTCCAAACAGCCAAGGTGGTGGAAGATAACCAGAGGGACGGATAGCAAGCTCACTGGAAGGAAAGATTCACGACCTTGGGTACTAAGAGAGCTAGTACTTTCACATGCAACCGCAATACCAAGAAGCCATTTAGAACCACTGCAGTAAAGAAGGTGACCACCCCAATACCTACCAAGAAGTCTTCTACCCCTGCGTCTTCTGATATAGCACCTGGCCTAGTGAGGGGGTACAACTATCAATGGGAGGGACACATTTCCAAGAATTGTCCCCTTCCTCGAAAGTAAGGACCACAACAAGGGAAGGTCTATGCCACAATGGCAGAAGATGTCGAAAACTCTACCAGCGTGGTCACATGTATTCTCTTTCACAGCAGTTAAATAGTTATGCATGAATTGAGAATGTTCCTATATTATATGTCAAATTAATGAACTATGTACCATCAGGTACAGTATCCATATCCAATTTGCTGGCTCGAGTACTCTTTGACTCGAGTGCTACCCACTCCTTTGTATCACCCTCATTCACTGAGAAGATAGGAATACCCCCAAGGTAAATGGACTCCCAACTCATAATCAACATGCCATTGGGACAAAAAGTAGAACTAAACTATTACCATGGACCATGCAAAGTCCAAATCGGCAATAGTCAAACGGAAGCGAATCTGATAATCCTGAACATGTCAAATTTCAATGCAATCCTAGGGATGGACTGGTTAGCTACACACAAGGCGAGCATCCATTGTGCTGATAGAAAAGTCTCATTTGATGTTGATGGCAGCAGACTGATAGTATTCATCGAAGACAAACCGAAGAAGCATAAGAAACTCTTTATATCTGCCTTGCAAGCAAGTAAGTTACTAGATCAGGGATGTACTGCATATATTGCATCTATTGTAGATACTATCATAGAAACTCCTAGAGTAGAAGAACTATGTGTAGTGAACAAATTCCCTAAAGCGTTTTCAAAAAATTTACTAAGTTTGCTGTAAGACCTACTCCGCAATCCTCACGATTCAGATCTCTCCGTATCGACTCTTACTGTGCCAACACTTGGCACCCAACCCTCCATATGATGTAGGTCAGCCTCTTAGATCGTTTAGTGATACTAGATCATGTGGGAGAAGGTACAAGAAATCTAGGAAGCATCCCCATCGAATTGGGCCCACGAAACTAAGCCTAAATATATTTTAAGCTCAATCGGAGGCATAAATGAATGAACGATCTTCCACCTGACTTCTACCAATCATTCTGGAGTAGGGCACTCTCTCTTTCCATGAACCGTATAAAAGGGAGCCCTTATACCCTTATTTCTCTCTTGTTGAACCGTGGGAAGGAGTATGAGTAGGAGAAGAAGTGGAACTCCAAGCGTGGAGCTCAAGCACCAGTCTCCCTTAAGGTAGGTTCTCATTCTTTCTTTTTCTTTCCATTCTTGTGGGAGAATGCATGCTAAAGACCATGGTAGAACTCCACCATTAATAGCCTCCATGAATGGAGACCGAAGCTTAACCTAGAAACCTAGATTTTTGCCCTATCCATGAATGGAGATGATAATGGGTTTTAAGGGACTCCCATTGTGTTTACTAGGATAGTTAGGTGTTTCCCACCACTTAGAGTGAAGGAAACCATGGTGGGAAACCTCCACAAAGAAGGAAAGCTTCTCTGGTTTGTGTTTGGCCTCTAGGCCTGAACCGGAGGCACAAACCGGAGGACTGGCAGTGGCCCTAACACTGGTTGACTCAAAACCAGTCCTTCGCTAGAGCAAATGCCTTAGCTAACAGAACAAGTAATATCCGGAGTCACTTAACCGAAGCCACCTAACTGGAGTCACCTAACCAAAGCTACCTAACCGGAAGAACAACCCTTCGAGTAGGTCACATCGGTTAAGTTTATGGCACCGTTTGGCCATGCCTCCGCGTAGGCTTAATGATGAGCAAAGGCATTGCTAAATGACCAATCACCCGGCCTAGCCTCCTAATGACCTATTGGAAACCTCAATACTCTATCAGTATATGAAGCAGATGGTCTACCGGTTGATCGACCATCCGATTCATTCTCCGATCCAATATACTTGAGAAATGACTAAGTGTTAATCGACCTCTCGTACTGGATGAATGACCAACTCTTCTATCTGTCGGTTCAGTCTATTTTGACTTACAAACCTGGGAATGATTAGAAAGACCTACCTTTCAGTTCCCGACTTACCTTTGGACCCATGCATGGACTCTAGGACTTGTCTATGCTGGTTTAAAAGATGTTCACCAACCTAATGAAGCTTATTTAATTAAATTAGGTAAAACACCGTGGGTAGTAGACGAAGTCTTCTATCGGCTTCAAGGTTCAACAACACCTTTGGTGTTTACAAGTGAGGATAGGGTCACGTAGAGTTTGAGCAAGTGATTGCTATGTGTTGAGTGTTATTTTTCTTTTATAACATGTCATCCAATTAAATATATATAATTGTTCATGCATTTGCATTATAACAATAACTATGTATATTGATTGTTGTATGATGAACATATGGCGTGTGAGAGCACAATACATGGGCCATTTGGTTGGTTGTTGGCTAGTACCTTACTTAGTAGAGACACAGAGATCCATGGGAGTGGGGATCCAGGGTTCTCTACTAGGGTAAAACCCATGTATATTGGTTCATGTAATGGGAAACTTTATGAATTCATAGAATTCAAGTTGGAATTGGCTGAACCTTAATAGAGACATGAAAAACCATGAGAGTGGGGAGTCGGGGATCTCTGTTGGGGTGCAGTCTTGTATGAGACCTTGTATGATGGGTGTGTGGCTTGTGGGAGCACAATACACATGCCATGTGGGCATGCTATACTCTAGTGGGGACACAGTCAGTCCATCGGAGTGGAACGAGGATCTCTATTGGAGTATAGTTTTACTTACTGTATGCACATATCATGTTGGATAATTGATTGATTTGGATATGATTGTTTTGTGGGGTAGATGATCGTGTGGCATATGGGAGTATGCTACATGGCCATATACTTAGTTACACCTTAGTGGGGGGTACAGTCAGTCCCTGGGAGTGAAACGGGGATCTCTGCTGAGGTGTAACCCTTTTATTGTTATGTTATCATCGTCTTGCATTAACTTGGTCAAGTGACTTGTGCTTTAGCAAGGTAAATTTAATCCAGGCGGTGGGGTACGGAGTACTGAAGCGGTGGGGTATGAGTATATGTAATCCAGGCGATGGGGTATAGGTATATGCTCAGGCGGTGTGGTACGGGGAAATTGCTCAAGCGGTGGGGTATGGAGCACTAGCTCTGGCAGTGGGGTATGGGACAGAACTTCGCTAGGGTACAGGTCAACCATGATTTGCATACACACTTGAATTCCACTCACAATTGCTTGTTTATTTGCTTATGTACTGCATTAATTGAATTGTTGCATAGGATTGCATTGGATACCTGACTTCTCATTGAGCTGGGATGGGAGCTCACCCTTCATATCAAATCTCTTTAAGCTTTGATTGCAGGTACTTCTTCTACTGTTGTAGTGATGGATCCTGATGATGTTGAGGGTGCTTCTCTTAGTGGGGTTCTTTTGAGAGATCATGTCAATGACTGTACCTATAGAGATTACATCTATGGGACCTGAGTCAACGCCTTGTCTGTTGATTTTGCTGTCTATAGATAGATGATGGTTGGATATATCTTAGGGACATATTCGGATTCACTCTAGTTATAAAGATGGGATGTCTGTAATATGAATGATATTGTGAAACGGTTTGTAAGGCATAATAGAATTATTATGCTAAAGTAACAGTAGTTGGCATCTTGTTCTGTATTATAATTCTACTGCAACTCTATGATTCTATTACAAATATTGTTATTTATTTTTTATTATTCTGGACATTTTTTGTGTGGACTGTGGGGTTTGTTTGATAGATTATTTTGGTTGTCGGTCCCTGAAAGATTCAGGTTGCCACGAGGGCTGACCTAGATATTATGCCTGATTCCCTAGAATGGGTTGTGACATTTGCCACCTGACAGAGCAATAGAATTTGAAATTGATCTAATCCTACGATTGGCACTTGTGTCCAAGGCACCCTACAAAATGCTACCTATAGAATTAAAGGAACTCAAGGTTTAATTACAGGAATTAATAGATAAAGGCTTTATTAGGCTAAGCATTTCACCATGGGGAGTACTAGTCATGTTAGTCAAGAAGAAGGACAAAAGCATCAGACTATGCATTGACTATCGAGAGCTGAATAAACTCACAGTCCAGAATCGATGCCCTCTACCCAGGATCGATGACCTATTCGATCAACTGCAAGGAGTCTCAGTATTTTCAAAGATTGACTTATGATTAGGTTATCACCAATTAAAGATTCAAGAAGCAGATATTTCAAAGACTGCTTTCAGGACCCGTTATGGTCATTATGAATTCAGGGTCATGTCATTTAGACTAACAAACACTCCAGCATCGTTCATAGAGTTGATGAACAGGGTATTTCATGACTTCTTGGATTAGTTCATCATAGTATTCATATCCTCATATATTCTCGCTCTCCTGAAGAACATGAAGAACACCTGAGAAAGGTCTTGCAACAACTCAAGGAGGAGAAGTTGTATGTTAAGTTTAAGAAGTGTGAGTTTTGGTTTAATAAAGTGGCATTCCTCTGACACGGTGTTTATGGAGAAGAAATAACTGTAAACCCTAGTAAGGTCCAAGCAGTGCTAGTGTCACAACCCATTCTGGGGAATCGGGCGTAATAACTGAGTCATCAAAGAGACAACCCAAATCTTCTAGCGATCGATAACCAAAATGATCTACCAATAAACCCCACAGTCTACACAAATAATATCCATAATAATAAACAATAATTATAATCATTGCAACGGAATAATATGAGTTGTAGTAGAACCATAATAGAGAATAGATGCTTCTAATGTTATCAATACATAATTAGTCTATTGTGTCTTACAAACTGTTCCACAAGTAATATTTATATTACATATACCCTACTAAATAACTAGAGAAAATTTAAATAAACCACTGTAGATAGACCAAACCGTATCTATCTACGGATATCAAAATCATGGAAGTGAGGCCCTAACTTAGGTCTTGTAAACACAGTCTTTACAGGTATAGCCCTTGACATGACAGCTCAGATAAACCCCACTAAGAGAAACACCCTCCATATCAATAGGATCCATAGCTGCATCAGTCGTAGAGGTACCTGCAAACAAAGCTAAATAGATTTCGATATCGAGGGTAAGCTCTCATCCCAGCTCAATGAAAATTCAGGTATCCAATGCAATCATATGCAACAATTTATGACTGTAATACAGAAGGAAATAAACAAGCAATTATGAGTGGCAATCAAATGTGTATACAATTCATGGTCGGCTTGTACGCTAGCTCGATCGTCATTGATCTCAAGACATACCCTGACAATCAATGAAACCCCTGATCCCATGATGAACCCCATGTAGATCAGTGGCTTGTCACTGGAAGAACCATCATTGATCTCGAGACGTACCCTAACAATCAATGACACCCCTGATCCCGTGATGAAGCCCATGTAGATCAGTGGCTTGTTTACCCAATTTCCTAAAGCACGAGTCATTTGACCAAGTTGATGTGTGATGCATGATAAGTATAACAAGAAGGCTACATCCAAGCAGAGATCCCTGTTCCACTCCAATGGACTGATCATGACTCTACAAGGTGTAACAGGGTATACGGCATCTACGTCCATCGTAGTCATTTGACCAAGTTGATGTGTGATGCATGATAAGTATAACAAGAAGGCTACATCCAAGTAGAGATCCCCGTTCCACTCCAATGGACTGATCGTGCCCCTACAAGGTGTAACAGGGTATACCACAAGACATAAAAATAAATAATCAATTACATATCCGATGTTCAAGTTATAACTAAACATAAGCAAAAACACATTGGTTGCACTCGCATGATGAATCATGCACATCTTCTTCAGCATCTACGTCCATCGCAGCAACGTGTCCATACGTCGGAGCATTCATATATTCTTCAATGGTAGGACCCATATCATCAACTAAAAATATTCGACGTCGAAAGGGTGAGCACACGTCATGGCTCAGTGAGCAAACAAAACAATGCAACAAACATATGCATGCATTCAATTCATATCTTTGGTCTGGTTTATAAGTTTGCAATGTGCTATAGAAAGGTTTGGTGGCTGCCGCACCTCTATACACGTGTGTATAAATACATCCAATGGAACAAACACCATTGCCATCCCATATGCACCCACTATGGAAAAGAGATAGAGCTAAAGTGTTCGGATCAAACAACACCAACAATTCCCCTGACGCCGTACCCATGCCAACACGTAATCCCCTATTGGCGAGGGCTTGCAAACTGGGCTCGTAACTAACCAATCCTAATGCCAAACAATGTATCCAAGGCCTCACCCCAGTATCCCTCAATATGTCCATAGAGATAGAGCTAAGGCCCCCCGATAGAGTCGAAGACCACATGATCCGAGACCACCTCCCCTGCTGCCCTACGACGTAAAAGTTCTGCTAGGGTAATGGCGATACAACGATGCCAGTGGGCAAGACTTGAGTAGAGATAGAGCTGGAGTCTGGTGACGAGGTCAAAGACCATCATGCCACGTCCTCCCCCTGATACTCGACTCGCATCCAACACACCAACGACACACATACATTCACTTACCTATTTCTAGCATCTTCATCATCATCATGTTATAAATAAACGGAATTAAATATGCATGAACAGTAATAACAGAAATATTGGATGACATGTGAGATGCATATTACAAGCATACAAGCATAGAATCAATCATGGCATTGGACTCAATAAAAATAAACAGTTTGTTATTATCCAATTAATTTAGATTTTGTTCCCTCACCTGTTAGTAATACTTGATGTCCGTCCAAGCCTTGAAATTCTCATTGAATTGATTTAACAACCTATAAATTATATGAATTTAAGTTAGGGTACATATGTGACATGTTACAGTAGTCAAAAATCAAAACAGAGCATCGATAGGTGTCTGATTGGTCCTATGGTCTCCTACTGTATCGACCTTACTATCTACGGTCGATACCCTACGGTAGCATATGGTACGACTGTAGCTGCGACCATATGATTTCTAAAATCTTTCCAAATGCCTATGGTCGATCCTCTAGTCATACTAGTCATGCTATGGTCGATCATAGTTGTCACCTTGAGATTTCTGCTCATAGTCTACATGAAATTCAAGTTTTTTTTTTTGGGTAAATTGAAATTCAAGTTCTTCCTGGGTCAATTCTTCTGTTTTTCAATGGCATTTATTCTAAGGTCATCCCATGGCCATCATTAGTAATTTCCTATCAACCCTAATCATTAAATTCACTCCTCAAGGTTATCCTTGGGATTTTCTCAAGGAAATCACATAGATCATAATGGGTTGATATGGCCTATCCTCCATAGAAGTCTTATACTTAGAGTTTACATCTCCAGAGATTCGTTTCATACCTTGGCCTGTGATAGAGAGCCAATCCCTCCTCAGCAAACTCTTCTCCTTAGCTTTTTCTTCTTCTCCTTCTCTTTCTTCTCTTCTTTCTCTTTCTCTAGGGTTTACAAATGTTCTAAAAGAGTGAAAAAGGGTTGAGGGACATCCTTTATATAGAGGAAAACTCTCTATATAAAGTCCTCTTTCAATTAGGAATGCAATCCCTTAGTTTAGGAAAATTTTCAAAACTCAGAGTCTGATCTGGGTTCTCACGGTCTATCATACGGTAGCATAAATCGTCGACCGTTTGGCCAAAATCATCGACCGTGGGGTTCTGGATTTGAGATTTTTGATTCCCTTCCTTATGGTCGACCATACCTACCCAGGCATGCGACCTTAGGTATGTTTTTAGTTTTTTAACTTGATTCTCATACCTGGTTTATGATTTATCTTCACACATTCGGTCCACTTGGTCCAGGAATGATGGGAAGGCCTGGCACGACATGATTAGACCAAGTTAGTAGAGTGCGGGTCTTACAACTCTCCCCTCTTATATAAATTTTTTCCTCGAAATTTGTACATACCTTTCAAGTCGAATAAGTGAGGATATTACTTCCGCATAGTGTTCTCTTCTTTCTAAGTAACTTCTACTACATTTTGGCTTCTCCAAGTAACCTTAACGTAATAAATATTACAGTTGCGAAAACGTTGCACCTTCCGGCTAGTGATCTCAAAAGGTACTACTTTGTTCAAATCTTCAGTCAAATCTGGTAGATCAGTTGTTAACACGTCTGTTGGATCTCTGACGTACTTCTTCAGTAATGAGATATGAAATATATCATGCACACTTGACATGGATGGTGGTAGTGCTAACTGATATGCTACTTTTCCAAGTCTATCTAGAACTTCATAAGTTCAAGTATATCTTGGACACAGCTTTTCTTTCTGTCCAAACCTTTTCAAACCACGCATAGGAGAAATTTTCAGAAATATCTTATCACCTATGGTGAATTCGAGATCTCTACGTTGATTATCTACATATTGCTTCTGACAGTTCTGAGCTATTCGGACTCTTTCCTTGATAATGTCGACTACTCGACAAGTCTCTTCAACAAACTCTGGTCCAACTACACTCCATTCTCCAACTTCATTCCAAAACAAAGGAGTTCGACATTTCCTACCATATAGTGCTTCGTAGGGTGACATTTGTATAGTCGCTTGGTAGCTGTTGTTATAAGCGAACTCAATCAATGGTAATTTCTCATCCCATGATCCTTTCAAATTAATGACACAAGCTCAAAGCATGTCTTCTAAAATCTGAATAGTACGCTCTGACTGTCCTTCTGTCTGAGGATGGAATGCAATAATAAACTTCAATGTTGTACCCATAGCCTTCTATAATCCTTCCCAAAACTTTGAGGTAAATCGTGGGTCTCTGTCGGACACAATGCTTTCAGGCACACCATGTAATCGGACAATATTATCTACATAAAGCTTAGCTAACCTCTCTAGGGTATACTGAAGTCGTATAGCTATGAAATGAACCGTCTTGGTCAAACAATCCACAATCACCCAGACCGCGTCAACTACTCGGGGAGTCAATGGTAACCCGATGACAAAGTCCATAGTGACACAGTCCCATTTCCATGTTGGTTCTGGCAGTGGCTACAACAATCCTGCAAGTCTTTGCCTTTCAGCCTTTACTTGCTGACAATTCAAGCATTGAGACAAAAATTTAGCTACATCCGCTTTCATTCCTCTCCACCAATATAGTTTCTTCAAATCAGGATACATCTTCATACTTTCAGGATGTACCGAATAAGCGGTAGTGTGAGCTTCCTTCATTAGTTTGTATCTAATATCCAAGTCTTCATTTTTAAAAATATATACCCTTCCTTTGTATTTTAGTACCTTTTCAACGTCCAAGGTGAACTCAGGAATAGTCCTACCTTTTTCTAGGTCATCTTGCACCGTTCTCAGATAAGGGTCTGATTTAATAGCGGCTTTCACTTCGTCTAATAAATCAGGTACAATCTTCAATGTAGCAAATATGTTTGAGAATAGATGAACAAACCCTTGGTCAGTTGATTCATTCGAAATATCAATCACGAATTGCTCTTTACCGTAATTAAATGCTCTCCCTATGACACACGCCACAACATTTACACTAACTTCTTCTTGGGATTCTATCATTGCTTTCCTGCTTAGTGCATCAGCAACTACATTAGCTTTTCTTGGATGATACTAAATATCGCAATCATAGTCCTTCAATAATTCCAGCCATCTTCTTTGTCTCATGTTCAACTCCTTTTGATTAAAAAGATGAGTGAGATTCTTATGATCTGATTTAATCTGAAATTTCTCTCCATACAAATAATGTCTTCATATCTTAATAGCATGTACTACTGCTGCTAATTCCAAGTCATGAGTGGGATAGTTCTTCTCATGTGTCTTCAGTTGTCTTAAGGCATACGCAATTACTTATTCTCCTTGCATAAGCACACATCCTAAACCTAACCTAGACGCATCGGTGTACAAGGTAAATGATTGTCCTGGGATCGAAATAGTCAAGATGGGAGTTGATATCAATCTAGCCTTCAATGTTTGGAAACACTCTTCACATTTATCGATCCAAACAAACTTTTCTCCTTTCTTTGTCAGACTAGTGAGAGGTACGACAATTCTAGAGTAATCTTCCACGAATCATTGATAGTAACCAGCTAAATCTAAGAAACTTCTGATTTCTACAACATTCTTAGGTGCTTTCCATTTCACAATGGCTTCAATCTTGCTAGGATCCACTTTAATTCCCTCAGCGGATACAACATGGCCTAAGAAAGTGACTTCATTTGGTCAGAACTCAGACTTTGTAAATTTTGCGTAAAGCTTCTCTTTTCTTAGTCGCTGCAGAGCAGCTCTTAGATTTGTGACATGAGTTTCTTTGTCCTTGGAGTAAACTAGTATATCATCAATAAATACAATGACTGACGTATCCAACATATCATGGAATATCCGATTCATGAGTTCCATCAAAGTTGGGGGTGCATTAGTTAATCCAAAAGACATGACTAAAAATTTATAATGTCCATATCTGGTTCTGAATGCTGTCTTTGGAATATCACCTTCCTTAATCTTCAACTGATGGTATCCTGACCGAAGATCAATTTTGGAGAACACTTTGGCACGTTGCAATTGATCGAACAAGTCATCGATCTGAGACAACGGGTATCGATTCTTGATTGTAAGATTATTCAATTCTCGATAATCTATACATAGTCGAACGCTACCATCCTTCTTTTTCACGAACAATATTGGCACTCCCCATGGTGATATGCGGGTCTAATATAACCCTTGTCTAGTAATTTTTGTAATTGTACCTTCAGTTCCTTCAATTCAGTAGGAGCCATTCGATAAGGTGCTTTAGATACTGGTGCGGCTCCAGGTATAAGTTCTATAACGAACTCTGTCGCTCGGTCGGGTGGTAGTCCTGGTAGTTCTTTAGGAAATACATTTGTAAATTCACGCACAACTTCAATATCCTCCATTCGTAGTGCTTCCTTGGTGAGGTCGACCACAGATGCTAGATACCCAAGTCCTCCTTTCTCGAGGCATTTTCTAGCCTTCAATGTAGAGAGAATGAGTTTTCGTTTACGAGAAGGTTTGGTTCCCACAAAACTAAACTCTGCTCCTTCTTTGTCTTTAAATGTCAATTTCTTTTCTGCACATAATAGGTTTGTAGAGTGCCGAGCTAACCAATCCATTCCCAAGATAACATCAAAGTCTGCCATCTCAAGTTGAATTAAGGTTGCATCCAAAATCTTCTTGCCGATAAGAACTAAACATGGTCTATAACCTTTGTCTAGTTCCACTTCTAATCCCATAGGTGATCGTGTACAAGCAGTTTGTAGTTTAAAGGTTTAAGGCATAGATTTAACTTCTTTCCAAATGACACAGATATAAAAGAATGAGTAGCCCCAGAATCAAAGAGTACTCTGGCGGGTAAGCCATTAATAGGTACGATACCTGTGATTCGATTTAATTTAGTTTACATGCTCACACAAGGTAGTACAAAATGAAAGGTTCAGGTCATACCTGCGACCACATCAGGCGATGCGGCAGCATCCTCAGATGTAACTGCATAAACCTTTCCTTGTTGTAGCTGCTTCCATGGCTTAGGACACTCTCTTGAATAATGTCCTACTTGATTACAGTTAAAGCATTTAACTCCAACATTACTTTACTTCTGTTGAGGTTGGGCTGTCGAAGTAGTCTTGGCTGCAGCATTAAAGCCTTGAGTACAAAAGGGTTTAAATGTCTTTGAGTTCCCTCCGTTGTATGAGTTTCCATTGGGCCTTTTAATACCTCTGTTTTGAGTGAAATAACTTTCCCTCTGGCTCAATTCCAGTACTCAAGCAATCTATACAGCTTCATTACAAATCTTCTTTTCCAGTCCCAATACATGCTCATGGATGCTTCCAATAAGTCCCATGACGAACCTTCGGGTTTTGGTATTTTTCTCCTGCATGCTAAAGGGAGCAAAGAAAAATAGTTCTTCATAACGTTGTCGATATGCATCTACAGTCATCTATCCCTGATACAGACTCAGAAACTCCTTTTCCATTTTATCTCTGAAACTCTTGGGAAAATACTTCTCGAAGAAAGCTTCTTTATAGATAGCCCAGGTCAGTTGGGCGTGCTTTGTTAACAGATAACTCCTAATAGATTTCCACCAATGGTGCGCATCATCTTTCAGAATAAAAGTGGCACATAATACCTTTTCTTCTTCATTTATGGTCATCATCATAAAGTTTCTTTCCATCTAATCGATCCAGTGAGTTGGATATAATGGATCTAATGGCTTGCCTGTAAATTCCTTCGGCTTCAACTTCAGAAAACGCTTGGTCAGTCTGTAGTGATCAATTTGATATTGTGTATATCCTCCATACATAGGCAGTTGGTACTGATAATTTCCTTGGTTATACCCGCCTTGCGGTGCTTCAGGGTTTGGCACTTGGCCTTGTACTGCTGGTGTTTGTGGTGCTTGAGGTACAGTGTTGCTACCACCAGGTGCAGTACTAGCTTGTCCTGCAGGTAGAGGTGTTGTGTTTGCAGTTGGGAAAACAATTCCCATAGTAGTTTTCATGTTGGCTTGCACTTACTGTATTTGCTACAATTCTCGTGTTAAATTCATCACCGCAGTAGCCAAATCTATAAGTGGTGCAGGTATGTTGGTTGGGTTGGCTTGGGTGTGCACATTCCGAGGTGCAGCATTTTGAGTTCCAATATTTCCTTCCTATCCTTGCTGGCCTTCATTGTCATTAGTCTCCATAGGTGGTGGAGATGGGTTTGCATTTTGTCTCCTTCTACTTACTCTGCGTCCAACCATTTAAACTCTTGGTTGAATGGTACTTGGAAAGGTTGTACATGTGAGACAAAATATGATGGTAGTATTGGGTTAGTTTCACAATGGAAGGCGAGAGAAAAACAAAATCAATAGGCAAATGTTCCAATAGAATCAAAATGCAGACAACAGTAGGTCATACGGTCGATGGCCTACGGTCACATGTTGTGCGACCATAGGTGCGACCATCACATCCCTGTCAACTTACCGAGACCCTATGGTCGATCATAGGGTCGATCCAACGGTCGATGGTTTTGGTCGAATTGTGCGACCGTAAGATCCAAAATCAGTTTTAAAAACCTATTTTCGAGAGTTTCCCTCTCATTTCTCCTTCTTCATCCTACGGTCTCTTCTCAACTCGCCACCAGTGAGTTGCTTCAGTGTCAACCATACAAACTTAGTGATTTTTCCTTCAATCTACGACCTACATTCCATTCCATAAGGTATGTTCTCTACTTCCTTTCATTTTTAAGCTTTCATACCTACGGTTTTTGTCATTTGTAGGGTTTTCTTCTAATTAATAATTTTTTAATCGTAAAAATTTGATTTTTGTTGGGGGCTTTTGCTATTGGCCACCAAATGGATGAAAACCCTCAAGAAAATTTGAGTTTCATAGATTGGTTTGGTAAAAATTTCAAAATTTTCATTTTTGACCTAAAATTTGGGGGTTTTGCCCAATTGTCAAAAATTTTCAAATTCGACCTACCTAGTTTAAATTTCTGATTGTATGAGCCTTGCAGGATGGTTTGGGACCTATGTAAGTCCTCCTGCCCAAATGTTTGGGTGAAAAGTGAGGCTTTTTCCATTTTACGTCGTTATGCTGTCAAATTTTGTTTTTCCAAATTTTCTAACTTGTTTTCTTATTTTCTTTTCTTACAGCTATCATGGTTCACACTAAGGTTCCTCGAGTTCATGACCCACTTTGCTTCAGGTCTACGGAAGCAGAAGTGCAATATCCTTGGTTTGACCGGAAGAAAGTTGAAGGGGATAGATGTGTGAACCTAGCCCACTTGGCCCTGTTTGATGTATAGAGGGCATTTGACGATATGGGCTGGCTTCCAGTGATCCTATATGGGGCTTGCACTCACCTGGACCTGGTTAAGCAGTTCTACTGTCACCTTCAGGTGGAGGGTGACCTAGAAGATGTGGAGAGGGGCAAAGAGCTTCGGATAACCAGCTAGGTGAAAGGGGTTCTGATTTCTTCCAACTGCCAGGAGTTGGCTGATCTCCTTGGTATCTCCAATGATGGACAGTTGGTTTACTGTGCACCCAGAGAGCCACAGTTTCTTTCTACACAGATGCGTATAGAAATAGATAGTCAGATTCTTTGGGATGACCATTGTGAGGTAAAAGCAGTCAACCTGCGTCCAGAGCCACACGTCTACTGCAAGATTATCCAGCATAATCTGATTCCCTAGGGCAGACATTATGAGATGATCTCACAGCTGACTCAGTTCCTTCTGTACTATATCTGTACTAGGCAGCATGTTTGCCTCCCATACATTATTCTCCGAACTATGCACCGATCTACATTTCCTGACTCGAGAGGAAACTTGCCCTATGGGCAGCTGATCTCCACCTTGCTTGCTCGTCTATAGGTGGACCTTGAGGATGAGAGGATCCTTGAGGACACCTTCTCAGCTGACCATGATTGGGAGGCCATCAGCAGGATGGGCATGAGAGAGATGCAGGTCAGTGATGATTATACAAATGCTATGAGACGACCTCTCACTCGGGTAACAGCAGCAGATGCAGAGGCGGCAGCAACAGCAGCAGCAGAAGTAGCAGTAGAGGCACACGAGGATGGTGATGAGGAGGATGATGATAGGATGTACATGGATGTGGAGGCCATCCCTCCCCCATCGCCACAACATTCCACTGGAGTTGGCCCTTTTAGGGCTCTCATTCAGCTGGCCCTTCACGCCCACCACCAGATGACATGATGGGGTTGTTACGTGGGATTGTAGAGGCTCAACGCGTGACTGATTGGAGATTAGGAGAGCTTCTAGATGTCCAGCGCTCTATAGACCAGCGGGTAGCAGATCCAGCAGCTAGTATCTAAGTGACTCAGACTCAGGTGGCCTGGCTCGCGAGAGTATATGTTGAGGACTACGATAGAGATCGGGAGGCTCCTCTTCCTCCAGCACCTCCAGCTTCATGATTGTCCTTTATATCTTTTTCTTTTTTATACTGCAGAGTAACTGTCCGGATTATGGACAGACTCTGATTTGATGTACATTTATCTTGTTTCCATATATATATAAAATTGGTTTCTCCTTTACATATGTGCATTATTCTTTTTCTTAATTTATGTCTCATACAACACAGGTGCTTATGATGTGTTCTTATTATAACTTTTAAATTTTATCCTAATTTAACTCATGACTCATGTGGAAGTAGTTAGGTCAATGGGTAGAACCTGAGATACTCTGATACCAAGTTATCACACCCCAATTTTGGTCTAACCAGAATGGTGTGATGAACCACAAATAAACCAACAGTTCACCCAGGATTTCGCATAGGTCGTACCCACCATATCAAACCACACACACATTCCACATTAATAATCAGAGGTAATAAACAAATAAGCAGAAGTCTTACAGATAATGAACTGAGAGTCTAACAGTGATAAATAAATATTTAATCCAATTATCTCCAAACCACAAGACATAAAAATAAATAAATAATTATATATCCGATGTTTAAGTTATAACTAAACTTAAGCAAAAACCCATTGGTTGCACTCGCATGATGAATCATGCGCATCTTCTTCAGCGTCTACGTCCATCACATCAATGTGTCCATACGTCGACACATTCATATATTCTTCAACGGTAGGACCTACATCATCAACTATAAATATTCGACGTCGAAAGGGTGAGCACACATCATGGCTCAGTGAGCAAACAAAACAATGCAACAAACATATGCATGCATTCAATTCATATCTTTGGTCTAGTTTATAAGTTTGCAATGTGCTATAGAAAGGTTTGGTGGCCGCCGCACCTCTATACACGAGTGTGTGAATCCACCCAATGGATCAAACACCATTACCGTCCCACATGCACCCACCATGGAATAGAGATAGAGGTAAAGTATCTGGATCAAACACCGTCAACACTTCCCCGGATGCCTTACCCATACCAATACGTAAGCCCCTATTGGCGAGGGCTTACAAACTGGGCTCGCAACTAACCAATCCTAATGCCAAATAGTGTATCCAAGGCCTCACCCCAACATCCCTCAATACGTCCATAGAGATATAACTAAGGCCCCCGGCAGAGTCAGAGACCACACGGTCTAAGACCACCTCCCCTGATGCCCTACGACGTAATAATTTTGCAAAGGTAATGGCGATATGACAATGTCAATGGTAGAGACTTGAGTAGAGATAGAGCTAGAGTCTGATGATGAGGTCAAAAAACACCATGCCATGTCCTCCCCCTGATGCTCGACTAGCATCCAACACACCAACCACACACATACATTTACATGCCTATTCCTAGCATCATCATCATCATCATGTTATAAATAGACAGAATTAAATATGCATGAATAGTAATAGAAAGAATATTGGATGACATGTGAGATGCACATTACAAGCATACAAACATATAATCAATCATGGCATTGGACTCAATAAAAATAAACAGTTTTTTATTTTCCAATTAGTTTTGGTTTTGTTCCCTCACCTGTTAGCAATACTTGATGTCCTTCCAAGCCCTGAAATTCTCTTTGAATTGATTTAACAACCTAAAAGTTATATGAATTGAAGTTAGGGTTCATATGTGAAATGTTATAGTAGTCAAAAATCGAAACAGAGCACTGATAGGTGCCTGATTGGTCCTATGGTCTCCTGCTGTATCGAACTTACTATATGTGGTCGGTACCCTATGGTCGCATATGGTGCTACCGTAGCTACGACCATATGATTTCTGAAATCTTCCCGAATGCCTATTGTTGATCCTCTGGTCATACAAGTCATGCTATGGTCGACTGTAGCTGTGACCTTGAGATTTCTGGTCACAGTCTACATGAAATTCGAGTTCATCCTAGGTCAACTCTTCTGTTTTTCAATGGGGTTGATTCTAAGGCCATCCTATGGCCATCATTAGTAATTTCTTATCAACCCTAATCATCAAATTCACTCCTCATGGTTCTCTTTGGGATTTTCTCAAGGAAATCGCATAGATCATAATAGGTTGATATGGCCTGTTGTAAGACCGCACGCCACGAACCCGGTCTAACCTTACATTTCATGTCGTGACCCGTCTACATATCATGGTCGAACCAAGTGGACCAAGTGTGTGAAGAAAAACCAAGACCCAATATGAAAACTTACTCAAAAACAGTCAAAATGAGGGCAGGGTCAGAAGCCTAAACAGGCAGGTCTAACCCCCCATCGATCCCCCCCATCGACCCTTGACCAGGGGTCGCAGGGCGTCTCGAATTGTCCGACCCCCCATCGATCCCCCCCATCGACCCCTGGTAATCGATAAAAACAGCACGAACCGAAAATTAGAAAACTTTCCTAATTTCAATTGGAACCTTTCCTAAACTCAATGGGACTTATTTTGGGAGTTTTTACTCTATAAATAGGATGTCCCTAAGCCTCTTTCACTCCTTTTACAACCCTAATTGGATTGAGAGAAAGAGAAGAGAAGGAAGAGAAGGAGAAGGGAAAGAGAATTGAAGAAGAAGACCAAGGAAGAGGAAATTCAGAGGAAACTCTGAATCTCAGCAAACCTAAGGTATGAATACATTTCCCATGATTTATTTAAGACCTTAGAATGGTTTATGAAGAGGGTTTGACTTAGAAGAAACCCAAATCACCCATCCATGGTTAGGTTTCAATGGAAACCATGGAGGAGATCATTGAAACCATGTAGGTGAATAAAGAATAGTTCGACACCATAGAACATGTATGGAATGGACTATAGAAGGAAGCCATAGGAACCAAACATGAAAGAATGGATGAAATTTGATATTTTTGACTCAAACCATGGGGGGTCGCACCTAGGGTAGATGGAACATCCGACCCTAGCATCGACCCCCAGCATTCGGGAAGCCCAGGAAAGGGGTGGTCGCACCCAGGGTCGATGGAAGGTCCGACTCTGGCATCGACCCCCAGTTAACAGTAGGTTTTTAAAATCAGAATTAATTCTAATTAAATTCTATCGACTTGATTAGGTCTTCCAGTGATATAATATCGATATATAGTTGATTCTTAAAGCTTGAAAGAGGACTTACGATCAAGTAAAGGTGAGGGAACAAGACCTAAACTAATTGATTAATAATAAATTATTTTTATTTCTTGAGTCCAATGCTATGCTTGATTCTATGCGAACATGCTTGTAATGTGCATTCAACATGTCATCCAATATTTCTATTTATTGTTCATGCATATTTACTTTATTGTTTATAACATGATAATGACCATGATGATAGGAATAGGCATGTGAATGTATGTGTATGGTTGGTGTGCTTGATATGAGCGAGTATTAGGGAGTGTCATAGGCTGGGCCTCAGCACTCTAGCTCTATCTCTAACTCAAGTCTTGTGCATTAGCATCGTCATATTGCCATTACTTTAGCAGAACTATTACGTCCTAGAGTATCAAGGGAGGTGGTCTCGGTCCTTGTAGTCTCTGACTACCTGGGGGCCTTAGTTCTATCTCTATGGGTGTTCTGAGGGATGCTGGGGTGAGGCCTTGGATACACTGTTTGGCATTAGGATTGGTTAGTTGCGAGCCCAGTTTGCAAGCCCTCGCCAGCAGGGGCTTACGTGTTGGTATGGCACTGTACAGCAATAAACGTTAACTTTTGTTGTACAATATTCATGGTAGGTGGATGGAGACGACAATAAACGTTAACCTTTGGGCGAGCTTCCACACCCTATGTATAGAGGAGGGGTCAATAAACGTTAACCTTTTACCTGCAACCCTTTCTATAGCACATTCCAAACTTTAAACCAGACCACAGATATGAATTGATTGCATGCATATGTATTGTTGCATTATTTTGTTTACTCACTGAGCTCAAGTTGGAGAGCTGACCCTTGCGCGCGCAATTCTTTTTAGTTTCTGATGTTGCAGGTACTATGATTGAAGATTATGTCAACACGCCAACATATGAACATGTGGCGGCTAAGATGAGCAAGCTGTGGATGACGAACATGGATCGTTAGGCGAGCGTTTCAGCGGTGGATACGTTTAGTATTTAGTTTCCGTATTTGGATATTGTAATATGTATTAAATTATGTTTTGGTTACTTGGAAAAAAATGGAATATTAATTATTTATCATTATTAGACCTCAGTTCATTATCTGTAAAACTTTAGCTATTTATTTTATTACCTCTGATTAATGTGGAATATGTTTTGGTTTATCATATGTAGGATAGCCTATTCGAGATCCTGGTTGAACCGTTGGTTTATTGACAATTCATCACACCATTCTGGTTGGTGCAGAATTAGGGTGTGACAACTTGGTATCAGAGCTCTCGTAGGCCTTACCCATTAAACCTGAATACTACCACTAGAGTCCATGAACTGAGTTAGGATAAATTAAAAGCTCTAATAAAAACAAACCATAAGCACCTGTGTTGGTTGAGACAGAACTTAAACAAGACAATAATGTACATATAAAAGGTGAAACCATATTTATACACTCAAACAGAAAGAGAAAACCAAAAATTATCCTAATACACAAATAGTATAGGGTATTATCTATAGTTGGGTAGTTGCCTAAGTATACAATGGATATAGTACAGTAGCAAGAAGGAAGCATCTGTACAACAATGAGATTGGAATACTGAGTTGGTACTTCACAAGATGTGAAACTCGATGTATGACAGAGAGAGAAGAAAAATGGCTAGTAATGCCAAAACCCCTGTAGAGATAAAGGAAAAGATCTCGGGCTAAATCCAACAGAGATAAGAGAATAATGGCCATACATTAAGAATAAGAGTAACTATACTCCTGGGTGACATGGAGACTCAGGGTGAGGTCCACCACAAGCTGATCCATTACCCGCTGAGCATTAAGAAGAGGTTGCAACTTGACCCCACCATTATCAGGGTCGAGAATGGATAATGAAAACTCATCTGAGCAGATGCTAGATAATGATAATCAGATTAGAGCGAATCGAAGGAGGTGAACAACCAGACTACTCCAGCCAACCACCTGGACTATTAAGTACCTTGGTTATGGTTGTCATAAACTTGACCCAATAAAATACAAGAGCAACAACAGATGAGACCGACTATGCAAGTTACTATGTAAATCACTACCTAAGTTGCTGATGGTACATCAACACCTCTGGGTCAAACCAAGTATGGTACCAATTGGTAGCATCACTGTACCCCAACACCTGTTAGCTATAACACAGTGCCTACCACACAGTAAGTCCCAGTAATGCACACCCCAGTGTAGAAGTTTGGTTCACAACAAGCAGTGTATCAAGGTGGTTAACCTTATCAGCCACCGATGTATGGGATAGTTGCATCATGACAGAATGATCCGACAAGGATTGAAAAATGTCTTCTGAAGATGATACCTCGGACATTTTCAGCAAAGGATCAAATCTATTATGGCCATATATCTAGATAGGTTTATATAGGATGCGGTGCATTATTGATTTACTCTTATGATTATAGAGGATGCACATACCAGATTTTAATTTCTCGAGCCTTGACAGGATACCTTCTTGATTTAACCTGTCAATTGGAGTTATAGATATTGTTTCTTTAGTATTAGTCCTGATTATACCAATCTGAAACATTCTCATGATCGACAACATGAACAGAGATATAAACAGAATGAATAGTTAAATGTTTAATCGTGTTGAGCGTACATCTTCTGATTTATACCTGATTTATTGATGTACGAAATCTTTCTCCAGATTTATACCTGATTTACTGATGTATGAAAGCTTCTCCAGATTTACTCTTGTAGTGCCTTGACCAATGACATTATATACTCGATAGAACCTGTAACCATGAGGTTAAGAGCTGTAGAACCTCTATTTCCATGTATTTGGACCACCGTGTAACCTAACGACCTTTAGATGCCGGTTGAATTACCATAGATTTACTCCTGATTCTTAAAACCTAGGTTCACTAGATAAAGCAAGTGTTCTTCGTCATACTAAATGTGAAAGAAGGAAAGGAATTGTTTTTGGATAAACATTCTAACATCCATTGAAAAGATGTTTAGTGATAATGGAATTATTGGAAAGAAGATGATTAAATTCAGATTAGATTTTATAGCCAAGAGACCTCCGATGAAGTAATGGAGAATCTATTTTGAGATTTCTAAACGGGTGGATATGAATCATGTCTATAATAAAGTGCATGAGCAAAAATGAGAACTATCAAGAGTAGCCAGTAAAGAAATAGATAGCACTCAAGTAGAGTTAAAGATGGTTATATCGGTATGAATTTTGACAAGGTAGAAGATTCCTAAAGGAAAATTTAAGAGTGGATGCAAGGATAAAGTCATGGCATAAGTAGTACTCGATTTAATTCAATGATAATTGAGTTATGCCCAATGTTGAGGGATATGATTAAGTAAAGACCAAAATAGTTTGGCTGAATTAATGAATTTATAAGCATATACCCTAACGCTTATAGATAGACTTGGGATATGAAGTAACAATCACAAGATATTTTTCGAAGTATATGAAAGAGAGATCAGGGTAGAACAGTAAGGATAAAGGAAATATAAGCTAATGAGTTTTTTTTTTAAGATATGAGATTTTGACGATAGTCTTTGAAAAACTAAGAGATGAAGGAACTCGACAAGCCCTTAAGACCGTTACACCAGATTTCTCTAGTTTAAGCCCTTTTGGGACTAAATGTTGTTTTAGATGAGTGTTATGAACAATGATTGAATCATATTAATGGATGGATGAAATTTGGATGCAACCTAATTAGACTTGAGATGGCAGACTTTGACGTCATCTTGGAAATATACTAGTTATCTCAACACTCTACAAAGTTGTTGTGTGAGTAGAAGAGATTATCATTCAAGAATAAAGATGAGATATAATTTAGTTTTATCGGAAGCATGTTGCCTAAGAAGTGAAAGCTAATCCTCTCTATGCTAAAGGCAAAAAGATGTTTTGAAGAGAAATGAGTTGGAGATATGGTATCTGTGGTATATGTTACCAAAGAAGCACCACAGATGTAAGATACTGATGTGATGCATAAATTTTCTGATGTGTTTCAAGAAGACTTACTTGGGTTACCATCTGATCATGTGACCGAGTTCGTCATTGACATGTTACCAAGGACGATACTGGTGTCAAAGGCACTTATAGAGTAGCTCATACGGAGTTGAAGGATCTGAGACTCAACTACAAGAGTTATTAGACAAGGGTTCTAATCGGCTAAGTATTGCATCACGGGAAGCGCCAATGCAATTTATGAAGAAGAAGGATGATAGTGTTGTCTGCGTATAGAGTACCGAGAATTGAACAAGCTCACGATCAAGAATCGAGATCTATCACCTCGGATCGATGACTTGTTTAAACAGTTGCAAAGAGCAAAGGGAATTTCTAAGATTGATCTTCGGTCAAGATATCATTAGCTGATGAATTTGGACAGCGGTATCTCGAAGATAGCTTTTAGAATCGGGATTGGCCAATTATGAGTTCTCAATTATGATGTTTGGATTAACCAATGCCCTTACATCTTTTATGGAGCTGATGAACTGGGTGTTTCATGACATGTTGGACACGTTGGTCATAGTTTTCATAGATGATATTTTGATTTATTCCAAGAATGAAGCAACTCATATAACGGATCTTGGAGTAACTCCACAACAGTTGAAAAGGGAAAAGCTTTATGCCAAGTCCAAGAAATATGAGACATGATTAAACAAAATGATCTTCTTAGATCACGTAGCATCATAAAAAGGGATTAACGTGGACCCTATTAAGATAGAAGTAATCATATGGTAAGAAACACCTAAAGAGTATTGCAAAGATCAAAAGTTTCTTGGGTTTAGCTGGTTATTACTGACGATTCTGGAGGACCACTCTAAGATTGCAAAACCTCTTACCAAGCTAACCAGGAAGGGAGAGGAGTTTAATTTGACTGACAAGGGTGAAGAATATTTCCAGATTCTAAAGTAAGATTGATATCAGCTCCCATCTTGATCGTTCCGGCACTAGGGAAACCTTTTACCCTATCCATCGAAGCTTTCGGATTGGATCTAGGATACTGGTTGATGTAAGGTAAATAAGCGATTTCATATGCTTTAAGAAAACTGAAAGAGCATGAGAAGAGTTACCCAACTCATGATTGGAGTAAACAATTGTGATTCATGCAATCAAGACTTGGAGACATTATTAACGGAGAAGAATTTTATATTAGATCGGATTACAAGTGTTTTATTTATCTCTTCATTAGAAAGAGTTGAACATGAGGATAAGGAGATGGTTAGGAATACTTAAAGGATTAAGACTGTGATATTCAATGTCACCCGAGCAAGGCTAATATAGTAGCTAAGGCTTTAAGAAAAAAGGAATTATGAAGTCCGAAGAAGGACCCAGTATAAATGCTGCCTTATGTTCCGCAGCAACAGATTCAGATTTGGAAGAAGAGTAACATATAATAGAAACTCGTGATGATCCAATTGAGCGAGAACTTAGGGACAAAGAAAAAGTAGTAATTTTGTTATATATGTATATAAGAAAGGTACAAGAAGATTTAGAGAAAGAAAAACCTAACCCTGACTTAATTTGGATGCGGAGACGGTACTCAGATACAGAGGTAGACCCTGAATACATGACGGTAAAGACTCGGATATCATGAAGAGGATAAGGATAAGAGCCCATTGTACTCCATATTCAGGACATACTAGAGTACCAATATGTATCATGACCTGAAGAGATTGTACTGGTAAAGAGGGATGATAACAAAGGTGTCTTAGTGCGTGTTCCAGTGTCTGAATTATCAGCAAGTAAAGGCTGAAAGACAAGGACCACCATGGCTTACAATAAAAACTATCGGAGCCAGTCTGAAAGTGGAATTGCATTACAATGAATTATGTCACTGATTTGCCACTGACTATCAGATCGATTGACGAAGTTGGGGTGATTGTTTATCGCCTTATGAAAATAGCTCATTCCATTGTTATACGACCTCGGTATGCTTTGGAGCGGCTAAATAAGCTATATGTAGATAATATTACCAGATTGAATGGTATGCATGAGAGCTTAGTGTCGGTCAGAGGCTTATGCCTTATCTCAAAGTTTTGGGAGGATCTACAGAAAATAATGGGGACAAAGTTGAATTTTAGTACCGCATTTTACCTTAAACTGACGGACAGTCGGAGCAGACTATACAGATCCTAAGAGATATGCTCCGAGCTTGTAAAATTGATTTCAAGGAACTTGAGTTGAGAAGTTACCGTGAATTGAAGTTGCAACTAAGCTACCATGTAAATGTTACCTATGAAGCATGGTACGGTAGAAATGTCAAATTCCTTTATTTTGGAATAAAGTCGGTGAATGAAGAATTTTGAGACGTAAGTCTAATGAAGAAAACTATCGAGTGGCAGACAAGATCAAAGAAAAGAGGTAGGATAGCTCAAGATGTCAGAAGAGACACCAAGACCTTGAGTTCGCCATAAGGGACAAAGTGTTCTTGAAGAAATCACTTATGCATAGTTTGAAACGATTAGACAAGAAGGGAAAGTTGTATTCTATATATGTGTCAGATTTTATAAATTTTGGAGAGACGTAGAAAAGTTGCATATCAATTAGCGTTACCGCTATCCATGTCTAGTGTGCATGATGTATTTCGTGTGTCTCTATTGAAGAAGTACATTGGAGATCCATATCAAAGGTATTGACCACAGAATCACTGGATTAGATAGAATGTTTAACTATTGAAGTGGTACCAACCTAGTTCACTAGTTGGAAGGTACAATGTTTCCAAAGCTGGGATAATTATTATATGAAGGTAACCTAGCAAAGACAAAACGTGGAGAAGATTGCACAGGAGGAAGAAGATGCAATGCGGAAATAGAATTCCCACCTATTGACTCTGAAGTAAATCCAAATTTTGAGGACAAAATTTATTTTAAGGATGGAGGAGTTGTAAGATCCGTACGTTCAAATTTCAAGGACGAAATTTCTTTTAAGGGTGGTGGAGTTGTAAGACCCGCACGCCACGAACCCGGTCTAACCTTACATTTCATGTCGTGACCCATCTACATATCATGGTCGAACCAAGTGGACCAAGTGTGTGAAGAAAAACCAAGACCCAATATGAAAATTTACTCAAAAACAGTCAAAATGAGGGTAGGGTCGCATGCCTAAATAGGCAGGTCCGACCCCCCCATCCATCCCCCCCATCGACCCATGACCAGGGGTCGCAGGGGGTCTCAAATTGTCCGACCCCCCCATCGACCCCCGGTAATCGGTAAAAACAGCACGAACCGAAAATTAGGAAACTTTCCTAATTTCAATTGGAACCTTTCCTAAACTCAATGTGACTTATTTTGGGAGGTTTTACTCTATAAATAGGATGTCCCTAAGCCTCTTTCACTCCTTTTACAACCACAATTGGATTGAGAGAAAGAGAAGAAAAGGAAGAGAAGGAAAAGAGAAAGAGAATTGAAGAAGAAGACCAAGGAGGAGGAAATTCAGAGGAAACTCTGAATCTCAGCAAACCTAAGGTATGAATACATTCTCCATGATTTATTTAAGACCTTAGAATGGTTTATAAAGAGGGTTTGACTTAGAAGACCCCCAAATCACCCATCCATGGTTAGGTTTCAATGGAAACCATGGAGGAGATCATTGAAACCATGTAGGTGAATAAAGAATAGTTCTACACCATAGAACATGTATGGAATGGACAATAGAAGGAAGCCATAGGAACCAAACATGAAAGAATGGACGAAATTTGATATTTTTGACTCAAACCATGAGGGGTCGTACCTAGGGTCGATGGAACATCCGACCCTAGCATCGACCCCCAGCATTTGGGAAGCCCAAGAAAGGGGTGTTCGCACCCAGGGTCGATGGAAGGTCCGACCCTGGCATCGACCCCCAGTTAACAGTAGGTTTTTAAAATCAGAATTAATTCTAATTAAATTCTATCGACTTGATTAGGTCTTCTAGTGATATAATATCGATATATAGTTGATTCTTAAAGCTTGAAAGAGGTCTTACGATCAAGTAAAGGTGAGGGAATAAGACTTAAACTAATTGGTTAATAATAAACTGTTTTCATTTCTTGAGTCCAATGATATGCTTGATTCTATGCGAACATGCTTGTAATGTGCATTCAACATGTAATCCAATATTTCTATTTATTGTTCATACATATTTACTTTATTGTTTATAACATGATAATCACCATGATGATAGGAATAGGCATGTGAATGTATGTGTGTGGTTGGTGTGCTTGATGCGAGCGAGTATAAGGGGGGTGTCATAGGCTGGGCCTCAGCACTCTAGCTCTATCTCTAACTCAAGTCTTGTGCATTAGCATCGTCGAATCGCCATTACTTTAGCAGAACTATTACGTCGTAGAGTATCAGGGGAGGTGGTCTCGGTCCTTGTAGTCTCTGACTCTACCGGGGGGCCTTAGCTCTATCTCTATGGGTGTTGTGAGGGATGCTGGGGTGAGGCCTTGGATACACTGTTTGGCATTAGGATTGGTTAGTTGCGAGCCCAGTTTGCAAGCCCTCGTCAGCAGGGGCTTACGTGTTTTTATGGCACTGTACAAAAATAAATGTTAACTTTGTTGTACAATGTTCATGGTAGGGTGGATGGGGACGACAATAAACGTTAACCTTTGGGCGGGCTTCTACACCCTGTATATAGAGGAGGGGTCAATAAACGTTAACCTTTGACCTCCAACCCTTTCTATAGCACATTGCAAACTTTAAACCAGACCACAGATATGAATTGATTGCATGCATATGTATTGTTGCATTGTTTTGTTTACTCACTGAGCTCAAGTTGGAGAGCTGACCCTCGCGTGCGCAATTCTTTTTAGTTTCTGATGTTGCAGGTACTATGATTGAAGATTATGTCGACACGCCAACGTATGAACATGTGGTGGCTATGATGAGCAAGCTGTGGATGACGAACATGGTTCGTTAAGCGAGCGTTTCAGCAGTGGATACGTTTAGTGTTTAGTTTTCGTATTTGGATATTGTAATATGTATTAAATTATGTTTTGGTTACTTGGAAATAAATGGAATATTAATTATTTATCATGATTAGACCTCAGTTCATTATCTGTAAGACTTTCGCTCTTTATTTTATTACCTCTGATTAATGTGGAATGTGTTTTGGTTTATCATATGTGGGATAGCCTATTCGAGATCCTGGTTGAACCGTTGGTTTATTAACGGTTCATCACACCATTCTGGTTGGTGCAGAATTGGGGTGTGACACCTATCCTCCATAAAGGTCTTATACTTAAAGTTTACATCCCCAGAGATTCGTTTCATACCTTGGCCTATGATAAAGAGCCAATCCCTCCTCAGCAAACTCTTCTCCTTAGCTTTTTCTTCCTTTCCTTCTCTTTCTTCTCTTCTTTCTCTTTCTCAAGGGTTTACTAATATTCTAAAAGAGTGAAAAGGGCTGAGGGATGTCCTTTATATAGAGGAAAACTCTCCATATAGAGTCCTCTTTCAATTAGGAAAGCAATCCCTTAGTTTAGGAAAGTTTTCAAAACTTGGAGTTTGATCTGGGTTCTCATGGTCGATCATACGGTCGCATAAACCGTCGACCGTAGGGTCAAAATTATCGACCGTGGGGTTCTGGATTTGAGATTTTTGGTTCCCTTCCTTATGGTCGACCATACCTACCCAAGCATGCGACCTTAGGTATGTTTTTAGTGTTTATAACTCGATTATCATTCTTGATTTGTGTTCTATCTTCACACGTTCGGTCCCCTTGGTCCAGGAATGATGGAAATACCTGGCACGACATAGTTAGACCAAGTTAGTGGAGTGTGGGTCTTACAATTACATGTCCCTGAATGGAAATGGGACCATGTAACAATAGAGTTCATCACAGGTTTACCTCTAACAACCCGGGCAGTTGACACTGTTTGGGTAGTCGTCGATCGTTTCACAAAGATCGCAAGGTTTGTTGTTGTTCATCCATAATACTCTATGGAACATTTAGCCAGACTATACATCAAAAATATTGTCTAGTTACATGGAGTACCGACCAGCATCGTGTCGGATCAAGATCCATGATTTACTTCATGCTTCTGGGAAGGATTACAGAGTACGATGGGTACTCAATTGAAATTCAGTACTGCATATCACTTACAAACTGATGGCCAGTCAGATAGAATAATCCAAATATTAGAGGATATGCTTAGAGCTTATACCTTGGATTTCAAAATCAAGTGAGACGAAAACTTAGCACTCATGGAATTTGCCTATAATGACAGTTTCCAAGCTACAGATGGTATGGCTCCGTATGAAGAATTATATGGTAGAAAGTGTAGAACCCCATTGTACTGGAACATAATTGGTGAAAGAAGAATAGAAGGACCCGACATTGTTCAAGGAAACAGTGAAAAAGTTGACATAATCTGGGCAAGAATTAAAACTTCCCAGGCTCGACAGAAGAGTTATGCTGACATAAGACAAAAGGAATTGGAATTCAAAATCAATGATAAAGTGTTCTTAAAGGTCTCTCCTTTCAGAGCGGTAAAGCGATTTGGCAAGAAGGCAAAGCTAGTCCTCGGTATGTTAGACCCTATGAAATCTTAGGGAAGGGCGGAACCATAGCATACCAACTAGCGCTGCCTCCATCACCATCAGGCGTCTACAACATGTTTAATGTGCCTATGTTGAAGAAATATATTAGAGACCCAGCACATGTGTTGACTACCAAACTGCCATAGCAAAAGGCTGACCTATCTTATGAAGTGAAACCTTCAACTACTATAGATTGAAAGGTCTAAGAACTCAGGAACCAAAGCATTCCTTTTGTCAAAGTCTTGTGGAAGAGCCATAATGAAGAACAAGCCTCATGGGAGAAAGAAGATGATATGCAGGAGCGGTATCCGCATTTGTTCAACGGTAAAGGTACGTTAAATTTCAAGGATGAAATTTTTGCAAAGGGGTGGAGTTGTAAGACCCGCACCCAAAATTTTGGTTTTAATTTGAAATTTTGGCTTGTAACAAGTCTTGCCATGGCAAACGATTCAAATCAACGTGGATCAGACCTATGAAGCCCAATTGAGGTAACTTAGTTAAACCCTAGTGCCTAAAACATTCAATCAGGACTCAATTAGGGGGTTTTGCACGGCACCAATAAGGTGCGGTCAGACACATGTTGCACGCCTAGTGCTGCACCTATTGAATCGAGACTAGATTAGAAACCAACACTGTTCTAACCAACGATTTGGTTTGGTTGCATTTTGAACTCATTGAGAAATGTGTCCATTCATTTCTCATTTAAATTTGGAAAGGAAGGAGGGAATCCTACACTTACCATGTGAGGAAACCCAATCCCAACCCAATCCAATGGGAATAGTCTCTATTCACTCATAATCTCATTTCTTTACCATTTGACCAAAACTAAGAGAAAGAGAGAAGGGAAAAATGGATCTAAGGAAGGTGGGACGGTTCTGGATAAGAAGGGAGATCTAGGGAGGAGAAAAGTAAAGTAAGGAAACTCTAATACCGTTGGGAAAAAACTTGATACCATCACCAACAGAAAACTCAATATCAGTAACAAACCCTTACTCTCTTGTTTTCCCTTCAAATCAAATCAAATCATATAAGATCCATGGAGGGATCATGAATCAAAAATCCTTGGCCATAGTCTCCTTCTCTATCTTTGATACACACTTAAGTACCTATTAGTGTGTGGATCAGATTTATTAAAGAACCAAGACCTAGATGATGATGATAATAAATGGTCGAAAATAATAGTGTTTTTATGGAAAGACCTTGTCTTATATTTTCTGTGGATAAAAACCTACTCATCTTCAAGGGGAATCATCAAAGGAGTCACTTAGATGAATAGACTAAATAGGGAAGGGATCATGACCAAACGATTATTGGAAAATCAATGGGATGATCTATAATTGGATTTAAGGACCCTAGATTTTGAATATTTATTAGAATGTATTGCTTATGTACTAAAACCCAAGGAAAATCCCTTCCTGGTATTGCTGGAATCAGATCTAAGGAATTTAAACCAGATCCAGCAATATCAGTTAACTGGAAAATGAATCGGTAGCATTCGAATGAGTTAGAATGAGATTTTCGTACCCATACTCCTTATTCTAGACTAAAAAAAATTCAAGAAAACTACCGAAGAAAGATTGAAGCATTTTGACCATCTTTCGATGTGCGATCAATGGCACATGTCACATGCCTATGATCAAAACCGTGGGATCGATGCCACGTACCGCACGGTGGTTTGATCTCAGATGTTGGCCATCTTTGGTCAGTAGCTTCCTGGGGTTTTTATGAACCTATTTACGTGTTTATATCTCTGAGTTATATGTTTACATATGAATTCTCCTTCAATTCATTTATTTATTTTTGACACTGGTTGTTTACTGTTATTTGCATTTGTAACATCTGGACAGCAAGTACAAGATGTTTATTAATAATAACCAGACTCTGGAATCATGAATAACTCATTAGGATGTTCTTTAAGCAAGCACAAAAATCAATGACATGGCTAATAATAATTAATATTATTATTTTAATGCTATAAGGTACGAAAAGAACGTAGTAAAGCTGTTCAAGACCATACTCGTTAATATCCTTGTTGTTTACACCTTTGTTTGGTAAAATTAATTACATTGATCATGTTGAGTAATGATATGCAATTGATAATATACTTTTGTGTGATAACATATCATCCAATAAACTATATTATTTGCTCATGCATATGCATCTCTCATGTGTACGATCAGTGATACCCGTAGTGGTTTGGAAGCAAGGTGGAATGGAATGCCTCGTGCCCTCTCCATGAAAGGTAAAACTAGTCTTGGTGATTCATGATGTTTGGTTAAGCCAATAAGGAGGAAGGTGGGTGGAATGGGACGCTTGCACCACTACTTACTGGCGCTGCATTGCATTAACCCTATGTAATGTAGCCAAGTGACGAGGTCCTATCTGGCCAACGGATGAAGTTATAAGCCTAGCGATGTTACGGTCTAGTAATATAGTTAATTTAAGTGGACATGGTTAGTTGAATCTTAATTACCCAAATAATTGTATGCCATTAGGTGGGCCAGTCAACTAGTGGGATTACTATCTCCTCAAGTGGTTGGCATAATACAAGCTTGGGATGAGTTGTGGGTAAATGGTTGGTGTAATATGGGTTTGTGCCAAAACGATGGACCCATATTTGGGGATGTTACTATGCTCTGTGTGTGGGATAGTATTTTCATTATTTGGGAATAACCCGTGCAGTTGGAGACTCCATGTGTGGGTTGTATTGAGCTAGCACTTACAGTTATATACCAGACTGTAGTTGTTAATTCATGCATCTTTATGCGCACGTTTAATTTCCTTTCTAAGCTCGGTGGTTGAGTTTACCCTTGTGTACACAAACTCTTTTAGATGCAGGTTTGACTGAACTGGATTATGACGATATGGATGCTAGCGATGAAGAAGTCCATGATGATAAGTGTGATTGTGACAACTGTATCTATGGATAGACACAATGAACAATTCAATGAACAATTTGATAAACTTTCTGATTTTTTTTTTATTTCATTTGAAATTGAGGGCGTGTTGCCCAGAACAATAATTAAATTAAGGCTTTATGAATTTATTTTATTTATTACAATGGTTTGGGGATTTAATATAATTAGCATTTGATTATTTTAACAACTGTAGTTTAATTATCTAAAACTTTAGCTATACTCTTGATTTAAAATCTCTTTAATTTAGTGATGTGGATTTATTATTAATTCTTGTGATATAAGGGGTTTATTAGTTGGTCCACATTCTCTGATCCTAGAAGGGGATTTTCAATGCCCTTAATTAAGATGTGGAGATCTCATCCATTCCATAGTACCAATACATAGAAAATGGGGTGTAACACACCAAAGCTTAAAAATGCAGAAATTAATCTTCAACAAACAGGTATGCATTTACATTGTTTATATCGTTTACCGTTATGTTCTTGGTATTGTGTGGTGATCATTAGGGTTAACAGAAACCCTAATGGGATAAATTCTTGAATGAGTTGATTAGGAAACCCAAAAGAGATCATAAAAAGTGTAACAGGGACTTGAGCGATGGGTTGAAGCTTTGAAGCCTGAAAGAAATAAAAATAAACAAGAAAGGGGGACAACTGTACACAAACCTTTAATTGCCCTTTGGTTTCAAAAGAAAAATCCATGGTTCCTTTGCACTTTTTGTTTTCCCCATCAATGGAAACATCATAGTCCCTGTGTAAAATCAAAAATTTGAGGGACCCAATTGGCAAAGCAAATCCCTACTTCAATGAAACAGAATTCAGGTTTTGATTGGTTGTAGGAGAAATTGAAGGGAAGGGAAGTAAAATTTCTATACTTTAAATGGAAACTTTTGAAGTGATAACACAGTATGATTGTATAAGATGTTAAATTTATTTTACTTTTATTAACATATTTATTAATGATAAGTAAAATTTATTTTTCTTTTCAAATGGGAGAGATTTGGATGCAAAGTGAAGTGTAAGTTAATAATTAAATGTGGAATAATTTAGAATTAGTTAGATAGTAATGTGATAGTATATCATGTAATCATTACAAAAGTTTCCATTTAAAGACAAAAATTTCACTTCCCCTCCCTTCAATTCCCCTTGCAACCAAACAAAGCCTCAAGGAAAAAGAAAGAGAGGAATGTTATAGGTTAAGGAGAAGGGACTGAAAAGAAATCGGTCATCAATTGCATAGTTGTCTCCCTCTTTGCTCTTTTCCAGGATTTCTTGTTTAATTTGTTCAAGCCAGACGCTTGAAATCATAATCTAAATTGGTATCCGATGGCAGCCGCATATTCCACTTCATAGCATGTATTGAAGAAACCCTTCTCATTGCTGCCGCACATTCAACGTAGGACCCATCTCATATTTTATCATCTCCTAAAGACAAAAAAAATCCCACTTTCTAATCTTCTCCTTTCAAATATTAAAATTATTTTGAGGGCTGAAGTTGGGAGTATTGAGTTGATGGGCTTGGTCTCTCAAGCTGTGCCTTATAGGAGTTTTGGGTTAGTAGGACGATTTTACCGAGGAAACAACCCAATTAATTGGACTAGAACCCACAGAGTGGCATTGATGGCATCTCTTCTGATTGGATACTATTTTTATATATTTCAATGGCACCACAACATACACCGCTGTTGGGGGTGGTAGCTGCATTGGAGACACGACAAGCAAAAGGTAGTAGTTGTAATGGTTATTGGTGGTGTTGATTTGATCCGAAAATTTTATCAGGGAAATGGCTAGTGATAGAGGAAGAGAAAGTGGAAGAGAATAACAGTGGGAATGGAGAGATATGCGAAGAAAGAAGTCATGTTGGTGGGGAGACCACAGCAGGGGGAGACAGGTTCAACGGTGATGAAGAGAGATGACTGAGATTTTTTATATATGATTAAATCAACGGTTCATAAATGCTAGAGTGTGAGATACAAATATATCCCACCAGTGTAGATCTCTTGCCTAAAAATAAATGAACAACAAACAACAAAAAAGAGTGGAATAAACACCCAATGAAGGGAAAAAATTTTAAGAGCTCTTCAAAAATATACAACGTGAGATGTTTCACATTGTTTTGTTAACCCTACTTTGTTGATTGATCGATCCTAATTTCCCTAAGAACAGAAAGAGATACTAGCCTTTTAATTATTGTTGGCATGTTCTTCCTTTTTGAAACCATTAATACAAGAACTCATGGTTTTATGTATAGGTATCCGATCGATCGGTCCTATTTTCTCCAAAAACTAAAAAGAAATACTAGCCTTTTAATTATTATAACCATAATATACCTTTTTGAAACTATTAGTAGGAATACATGGTTTTAGATATCGGTACCGGATTAGTCTATCCAAATTGATCGATTTCTACCATATCCAATCCTGATCCAATATTTGATTTTTCTTTATTTTTATTCAGTATTGACCACATGTCAACATGCCATTAGAGCCATACCCAATCCGAGTTGGTATCGGATCATTTTTTATTGTGGATGATAACTAGAATTGAAACCTTGCATGAACATTACATTGCCAATGTCATGTAGGAATTGTCACAGCCCATTCGATGGAATAAGGCGTGATATCTGGGTCAACTCTTGTGGCAACCCGAATCTTTCAGCGACCGATAACCAAAATGATCTACCAGCAGACCCAACAGTCTACACAAACAATATCCATAATAATCAACAATAATTAATAATCATTGTAGCGGAATAATAAGAGTTGAAGCAGAATTATAATAGAGAACAGATGCTTTTAATGTTATCAATATATAATATGTCTATTATGTCTTCGAACTGTTTCACAAGGAATATTCATGTTACATATACCTCGTACTAAATAACTAGAGTAAATCTGAAAAAAAAAATATTATAGATAAACCAAACTGCATCTATCTACAGACATCAAAATCATGGAATTGAGGCACTGACTTAGGTCCCTTAAACACATTCTTTATAGGTACAGCCCTCGACATGACCCCTCAGTGGTCCTCCACCAAGAGAAGTGCCCTCTACATTAATAGGATCCATATCAGCCATTGCAGAAGAGGTACCTACAACCAAAGCTAAAAAGATTTCGATATCAAAGGGTGTGCTCACATCCCAGCTCAGCAACAAGTCAGGTATCCATGCAATCCTATACAACAATTTAATGAATGTAGTATAGAAGCAAATAAACAAGTAATTATCAGTTGCATTCAATGTGTATGCAGCCATGGTCGGCCTATACCCTAAGCTTAACCATCATTGATCTCGAGATGAACCCAAACAACCAATGACACCACTGACCCGACCAAACCCTCAATGATTAGTGGCTTGTCACTGGGTGAACCGTCATTGATCTCAAGACGAACCCAGACAATCAATGACACCCTTACCTAAGCAAACCCTCGACGATCAGTGGCTCGTCCACCCTTCACTAAAGCATAAGTCATTTAGCCAAGTTGATACATAATGCATGAGCATGTAATTAATAGGGTTACACCCTAGCAGAGATCTTCGTTCCCCTCCAATGGACTGACAGTGCCCCAACTAAGGTGTAACCTGGCATATGGTAGTGTATCGTACTCCCATACACCATACGATCATATATCCCACAACACAATCATATCCAAAACAACAGTCACCCAACATGGCACGTACACATAGTAAGTAAAACTATACTCCAGCAGGAATCCCTGTTCTACTTTAATGGACTGACCATGTCTCCATTAGAGTATAGCATGCCAACATGGCCCATGTATTATGCTCCCACACACTATACGCCCATCATACATGTTCTCAACAAAGGCTGCACCTAGCAGGGATCCCCGACTCCCCACTTCCATGGTTCGTCATGCCCCCACTAAGGTACAGCAAATCCCAACGTGATTCATGAAGTCACCCATTACATGAACCACCATACATAGGGGGGCACCCCAACAGAGAACCTTGGATCCCCACTCCCATGGATCACCATGTCTCTACTAGGATACCAGTACACCAACATGGTACGCATGCCCGTGCTCCCACACATCATGCACCATCATACATGGTCATGCACACATAATGATATGAAAGACTACACCCCATAGGGAACATCGGATCCCCACTCCCATGGTTCCTCGTGTCCCTACTAGGGTATCAACAGCCAATAACACGACCCGTGTATTATGCTCCCATACGCCACGCGTCCATCATACAACAACAAGCATACATAGTTATTGTTATAATACAAATGCATGAACAGTTATATATATACAATTCATTGGATGACATGTTATGGCAAAAAAATGCACACACAACAAACACATGCTCAAATTCTACGTGACCCGACCCTCACCTGTAGACACCAAAGGTGCTGAAGAACCTTGAAGCCAGCAGAAGGCTTCTTCCATTACCTGTGGTATTTTACCAAATTAGTTAGATAAGTTTTATTAGGTTGGCAAACATCTTTTAAACTAACATAGATAAGTTCTAGAGTCCATGCACGGGTCCCAAGATAAGTTAGGAATCAAAAGGTATGTCTTTTTAATCATTCTTAGGCTTATAAGTCAAACAGATAGAATCAGAGGATGTAATCGATTGGTCGTTCCTCTGGTATGAGAGGCCAGTTAACACTTAGTCATTTCATAAGTAAACTAGACCGGAGGATGAATTAGATGGTCGGTCATCCGGTAAACCATCTACTTCATATCCACTATTATACAATGTGGTTCCAATGGGTCACAAGGAGGCTAAGCCGGGTGGTCGGTCATCCGGCAATGTCTCCACTTGTCATTAAGCCTATGTGGAGGCATAGCCAAATGGAGCCATGCACCTTACCGGTGGAACTTACCTAGAGGGTCATACTCCTAGTTAGGTGGCTCCGGTTAAGGTCCTCTAGATAATTTTTGGTCTGATATGCCAAGGAGATTACCCTAGCGGAGGACTGGTTTTGAGTCAGCCGGAGTTGGGGCCACTGTCAATCCTTCGATTTGTACCTCTGGTTCCGACCCAGAAGCCAGACTCGAACTAGAGAAGGTTTTCTTCTTTGTGGAAGGTTTTCCACCGTGGTTTCCTTCATTCTAAGTGGTGGGAAACACCCATCTACCACTAGTGAACATAATGGAAGTCATTTTGACTCCATTATCATCTCCATTCATTTAGGGGACGATATTCTAGGTTTCTTAGGTTAGATTCGGTCTCCATTAATGGAGGCCATTAGTGGTGGAGTTTTACCATGGTCTCAAACATACATTCCTACAAGAATGAAAGAGGAATGAGTAAGAACACTTACCTCAAAGATAATCGATGCTTGAGCTTGAGTTCCAAGTTGCGCTTCACTTTTTCTCCCACTCTCACTCTCCCACGGTTTGCAAGAGAGAAATAATGGAGAGAAAGCTCCCCTTTTATAGGACCCGTTGAAAGAGAAGGTGTCCTACTCTCATACAACTGGATGAAGTCAACCAGGGGGTCGTTCTTCCAGTCATGCCTCTGGTTGAGCTTAAAATTTGTTTAGGCTTAATTTTGTTGGTCCAATCCGGTGGGATGCTTCTTAGGTTTCATGTACCTCCTCCTACATGTCTTACCATGACTAAGTGATTCAAGAAGTTGACCCAACATCATATGGAGGGACCAATGGCAAGGTGCCAAGTGTTGGCACAGTAAGACCCGACACGGTAAAGATCTGAGTTGGTGAGGATTTCGGGTATGTGTCTTACAGGTTTAAATTTACTTTGGATTAAACCGAAGAAATTTTGTATGATTGATAGTAATGACCAATATAAGCTCTAAATAAGATATATTAAAGAACTTTCTCATATACTATTGTTTTTTTTTTTTTTGTAAAAAAAGAATTTATTTATTTATTCGTGTGTTACACGAGGTTGCCAAAGTACAATTATCTGTAACCAAGGATCGGATTGAGGCTAAACCATTGTACATGATAACAATAGGGCCCTCCTAGCTATGGAGTCAGCAATGCTATTTTGGTCCATAAAAAAAAAAGTACAATGTTCAAATAAGGTTGAAGATGAAAAATATCTTATAAAATCTTTACACACTGAAATGTTGGGAAAATGGCCAGACGCTGTAAAAAGTAGACCACTGTCTGATTATCATATTCCACCATTACCTGCTCAATTCCTTCATTAATGGCAACCAATAGGCTGCACAAATTGACAAGGCTTCACCTATGTTAGGTTGAGGAATATTGCACAGTTCAGAAATAGCAAATAAATGAGTCACATTTGGCCTACAACAGATGTACCCTAAGCCGCTAAGATACTTGGAAGAGAAAGTGGCATCCATATTCAGCTTATAAAACATCACTGGAGGTGGTGTCCAGAGGCAAACCATTTCCATTGGAGTTATACTCGGATGGAAAGAGTCCGGAGAAAGCGTAGGTGAAATAGTGTTCAAATAAAGTTGAAAGTGATGTTCCACAAGCACAATCACGTCAGAAGGACATAGAATCTGATGACCAAAAACTATATCATTATAAGCGAGCCACATTTTGCCAGTAAATAAAAGCGTAGTATCATCATATCCCTGTTTTTCGTTTTACCCAAATACTGGAAGTTTTACCCAAATACTGGAAAGAAGACCACCCTTGGATCCAATCATGAAACAAAGGACTCATAGAATCCGGTAACTTATAATTTAGATTGCAACCAAACCAAACTGATCTGGCAAAAGGACTATCTAAAAAATCATGAGAGACTGCCTCCTCTGGTAGTCTCCGATGGAGACAAATAGGGTCTACCAAGATATTATGTTGTCTAAGTTTCATTTTTATAGCTAGTCCCAAAGCATAAGCGCGCCACATGAATGTTTTAATTTTTGTAGCATAGGACAAGTCCATATTTGCTGCCAATCCAAACTTGAGAAACTACTTTGGTAGAGGTCAATGGTTTTGAGCATAGCTATCATCTTCCAAATTTGTTAATAGATGATAAGTTGTTTTAATTGAGTAAATCCCATTCTAAGCTACCCCCAAATGATGCGGTCATCTTGAGGGAATAGTGGTAATTGAATTTTCATGATTTCAGACGGGGAGAAGAGAACAGTTAGAACATTATGTTTCCATAATTAATTTTGAGGATCAATCAATTGGGAGACTTTCACAAATGAACAAACCAACAAAGGCAAAGATTTGATCCAAAACCATGGTAAAGTTAGAACCCAATTATCACTCTAAATATTTATATGATCACCGTTACCCACCTACCAAAGTAAGCCTTCTGAAATAACATTCCTCCCTTCACTAATACTATGCCAGGCCCAACTTGGTTGATAACCAGGCGAAATAGATAGAAACTCTAGTTCAAGAAAATAGATACCTTTCATAAATTTAGCCTAAAAAGATGAAGGCCCCAAGCCTCCTTTTCCCTTAGACCGACACAGATGCCACCAAGATATCCAGTGCAAGCAAGAGCTATCCTCTTCTTTTCCCTAATAAAACTAAGTGGCCATATGTCGTAAATCCTTGTGCCAATATTTTGGTATTTTGAAATGAGAGGAGCATAATTTGACATAGAGAAAGCCACAGATTTGAGCAACGTTTCTTTATCAGTATGGGTTAATAATTTAGATTTCCACCTAGTCACCTTGCAAGCCACCTTCATATTGATTTCCTAAAACAATTAATTGAAATCCATTGGTAGCCCTAAGTATTTCTTTTTTCTCAATACCACAGGAGACCTTCATGATTAGAGAAAACCATCTTCGGATTTTTTTTCTGCATATTATGACTGAAGTTGAGTGAGGACTTCTTGAAATTTATAGATTATCCTAAAGCACCATGATAGGTAGTCAAACAATCCTCCAAAGCATATATTTCTGAGAGTCGGACCTCTAAGAAAAGAAGATTATTATCAACAAACAAAAGGTGAGTGAGTGGTGGTGGAGCATGCCCACAAATACGAATTCTCAAAATAAGTCCATCTCCAGTAGCTTTATGTAATAAACTAGATAAACCTTGAGAACATAGAAGAAATAATGCCAGTGATAAAGGGTCCCCTTAATGGATTCTTTAGGAATTCCATTAAGTAAAACCTTATATGTTACTATTCTCAGACATTGCATCACCAAATTAATCCAATGAGAAGCACATCCCAACCAAGTCATAATAGCTTGTACGTATACCCATTCTATATGTCATATGCTTTCTGCATATCTAGTTTCATGGCTGTAAATTGTTTCTCCCTTTCTTCCTCTTATGGATATAGTGAAAAGCCTCATGAGTAATAAATACATTATCAGATATAGACTGATTATGTCACACCCAGTTTTCGATGTATCAGTACTATGGAATGCAACGAGATATCTCCATCCTATTCGGGCATAAGAAATCCCCTTCTAAGATCACACATTCACAGTATTCCACAAGTCAAACCAAACTTAACGATTATCAGAGTAAATTTACCATATTATTTGAAAACCATAAATTTTTCAAATTGATATAAAGTAAATTAGCAAAAGACTTACAAATTTAAACCATTAAATCAATGCTTACCAATTACTAAATAAATTATTATATTTAAGTCCAGAGTATTCATAAGCATAGTTTATTGTTTTAATATTCAAAACCAATTAATCTAAAATAAATAATTCAGATTAAATTGTTTCCAACCCAATAGTATTGTTCATAGTTTATTTACTACGTAAACCCAAAATAAATAGAATAGTCCCAACTAAAAGAAGAAAACATAGGCACAGTCTAAGTCCATGCTTAGCTCTACGAAACGCTTCAAGAATCAGACAGTGTCTTCCTCAGGCTCAGAGTCTTTGACCTCCACACTAGACGGACTACAACCAGAAGAGTCACGAGAAGTACCTGTAATATCTAAAAGAGTTTGTGCACACAGGGTAAGCTCAACCACTAAGCTTAGTAAGAAAACTAAACATGCAACATATATTTGGATCGGTGAATAGTGGTCTACGCTCATGGCTCCGCTATGAATAATGGTTTGATCATACAACATCTTACAACCAATATGGATCCTTACTCCCTTTAATCCATGTTTATTCTAAAATCATTATTTAATCCATTACCTTACACTCCATTATTTTACATTAAAGATTAAAATGTCTAGTTGAGGGTATAGTGAAAGAGATTCAGTTCTCAATCGAATCCTCAGCAATGGAGTGTCGATCCAGAGGTACGTGCTTCCTCCCTCTACTTTTCCTTCTCTTTTTCTCTCTCTTCCTCTTCCTGCTGGGTGGTATTAGGAGAGAAGAGCTTCTTTCTTCTTCTTCTTTTCTTCTTCCCCTTTCTTCTTTTCTTCTTCCCCTTTCTTCTTTTCTTCTTCTTTCTCTTCTCCTTTCCTCTTTGGTCATTGTAAGCACCTCATTTTTGCCACCCTCTGCATAAGTGAACCAATATGGTAGATTTTCGACCTTTAACCTAAAGATTTGTGATTCTCCACTGAACCCCACAGCAGGGTCATGGGCTATTATCAACTTGGATGAATAGGTTGTGAAATTATCTTCGAAATGAGACCAGAATCATGAAATTTTGACTTCAAACAAGGAAGATATCGCAGTTTGAAAGTGCAGCGGCATTTACTTAATTATCGTATCATACATGCATTATCATTCAAACTTCAAGACATCATATCTGGGTCATCTGATATCAGAATTAGATCATTCAAAGGTCAATATTCCTTATTTTCAGTCCTCTTCAAAATGGATGTGAAAAATCCCGGGTAGAAGTCACCAGTGGGCCCCATGCAAGCTTTCATGCAAAAATATCGTTAGAACTACAAAGCTTCATATCTTTTCCGTTCTACGTTGGATTCAGATGATTCCAAGGCCATTATTCTTCATTTATGATGTTCTACAAAGTTGACGTGAAAAATCCCGGGTAGAAGTCACCAGTGGGTCCCATGCAAACTTTTATGCAAAATTATCGTTAGAACTACAAAGCTTCATATCTTTCCGTTCTACGTCAGATTCAGATGATTCTAAGGCCATTATTCTTCATTTATGATGTTCTACAAAGTGGACATGAAAAATCCTGGGTAGAAGTCTCTGAAGGGTCCCATGCAAAATTACACATGGAAATGGTCATTTAACCTTTGGAAATTCATATTTTGGTCACCCCATATCTAAATCAGGCGATTTCAGTTTCATTATGTTCTATTTTTAGTACTCTACAAAGTGGACGTAAAGAATTTTCGATAGAAGTCTCCAAAGGATCCCATGCGGAATGGTTAGCCAAATTATCAATAATTGGCTTGCTTAAACTTCAGAAATTCATAAGTTGACCATTTTATTTCCAAATGTGATGATTCAAGTTCCATTATTCCTCATTTTTAGTGTTCTACAAAGTGAACGTGGAAAATTTAGAATAAGGGCTATCGAAAAATTTTGTGCGGAATGACAACAGAAATGGCCCATGAAATAATAGAGAGAGAAAACCCAATTAATTCCAGTCAATCCAGTCAACTCAGCTCAACCCAAGCCAGTCTTGGCCCAACCCAATCAATCCTTGTCAATCCGAACCAATTCATGTCGGCACATATGCATGTATTTCTTTTATATATATTATTTATATGTTTATATAATGTACAATATATTATAATATATCATATAATATATACATATGTCTTATATGTATATTATATTATATATATTAATATATTAATATATTATATATTTATATATATGTTTTATATATAAAAAAAAGCAAAGCAAATAAGATCCGATTGGAAAAGAAATGTCACACCCCAATTCTGCACTATTCAGAATGGTGTGATGAACCGCTAACAAACCAACGGTTCAACCAGGATCTCGAGTAGGCTATATCCGTGTTATCTAAACTCCATACATCCACATAAATAATCAGAGTAAATAAAACAAATAGAGAAAGTCTTATAATAAAATTAACTGAGAATCTATTGTGATATCAATATTTAAATAACAATTTATTCTGTATCTACTAAGCCATAAATAAATAAATATCAAATACATGTCTTTATTAATCCAAATAAATAAAACTAAAAATCTAATCGAATACACATGAGTTGCACTCGCAAGAGATGTCATGTGTATCCACTTCATCTTCAGCTACCATCGCTGCAACGTTCCCGTACTCTGGAGCATTTATATAGTCTTCAATGGTTAAACCTGCATCATCAACTAAAAATATTCGACGTCGAAGGGTGAGCACACATCATGGCTCAGTGAGCAAACAAAACAATGCAACAATACATATGCATGCAATCAATTTATATCTTTGGTCCGGTTTAATGTTTGCACTGTGCTATAGAAAGGATAGGTAGCCGCCGCACCTCTATACACAAGTGTGTGGATATGCCCAATGACTCCTACACTGTCTCCCACAGCACCCAAAATGGCACAATATACACCCCATGAAAACGGCATGGTTGTACCGGTTGATACCATACCAACAAATAAACCCCTGCTGGCTAGGGTTGCAAACTGGGCTCGCGACTAACCAATCCTAATGCCAAATAGTGTATCCAAGGCCTCACCCCAGCATCCCTCAAAACATCCATAGAGATAGAGCTAAGGCCCCCCCGATAGAGTCAGGGACTACAAGGACCGAGACCACCTTCCCTGATGCTCTACGACATAATAGTTCTGTTAAGGTAATGGCGGTACGACGACATCAGTGGACATGACTTGAGTAGACCATGGCACAATATACACCCCATGAAGAACGGTCATGGTTGTACCGGTTGATACCATCCATACCCTCACCATATACACTGGCCAAACACAAACATTCACATGCCTATTCCTATCATCATCATCATCATCATGTTATAAGCAGTAAAATAAATATGCATGAACAACTAATAGAAATATTGGATGGCATGTTGAATGCACACACAAGCATACACGCATAGAATCAATATGGCATTGGACTCAAGAAGTAAAACAGTTTATTATTAACCAGTTAGTTTAGGTCTTGTTCCCTCACCTTAGCTTGCTAATAGATACTCTTCCAAGCTTTAGAATCACCTTTATAATGATATTATATTGTTAGAAGACCTAATAAAGTCGATAAAATTTAATTGGAATTTATTCAGAATTTAAAAACCATTCTATTAACTAAGGGTCGGAGGTAGGGTCAGAGTCATGATCGACCCTGGGTGTGACCCTCCCCAATCTGGACTTCCTGAACACTGAGGGTCGATCCTCAGAATCACATAGGGTCGGATGGTCATCGACCCTTTGTGCGACCCTCGGTGGATTTTGGTCAATTTCCCTCCTTTTAGTCCATCCTTCATGTTTAGGGTCCTATGGCTTTCTCCTACAGTCCATTCAACATTCATTCCATGGTCTAGAACCAAGAATCATCCACCTAGATAGCTTTCATGTACTCTCCCATAGTTTTCTATGAAAACCTAACCATGGGTTGATGGTTTGGGTTTCTCTGAGATCATACTTTCATCATTATCTAACCTAAGGTCTGTAGAAACTCATGGAATTAGTATCCATACCTGAGAAGATTACTCTCTCTCTGCAACTCTTCTCCTTTTTGCTATCTTTTTTCCTTGCTTCTCTTCTTCTCCTTTTCCTTCTCTTCTCTTTCTCTCAATTCAATTAGGGTTGTAAAAGGAGTGAAAGAGGCTTAGGGACGTCCTTTAAATAGAGTAGAAACATCCTAAAACAAGTCCCTTTGAGATTAGGAAAGAATCCAAATCAAAAATTAGGAAATTTCCTAATTTCAGTTTCGACGGCAACTGAGGGTCGATGGGAGGGTCGATGATCCCGTCGACCCTAGGGTTCCTAAGGTGTCCGACCCTCCCTATAAAACTGAGGGTCTGACTTTCTGTCTTGGGGGGTCCGACCCTCCTTTGCTGGGTATGCGACCCTCCCCTTAAATTAAGTGTTTTAGGGTCGATTTGATACCCGGGATCATGATCTCCTTCACGTCCTTGGTCCATTTGACTCAACCATGATGGATAAACCTGGTTCAAGGTGATAAGACCGGGTTATTTTGATACGGGTCTTACAACTCCCCCTTACTTATAAAAATTTCATCCTCGAAATTGTACGTACCTTCATAATCAAATAAGTAAGGGTATTGCTTTCGCATAGCATTTTCTTCTTCCCATGTAACTTCTTCCATGTCTCTACTTTTCCAGGTGACCTTAACATAGTAGATATCTCGATTGCTTAGTCGTTGAACCTTTCGGCTGGTGATTTCAGTTGGTGTTACTTCGAATGTCAAATCATCAGTCAATTCCGATAAATCTACTGTCAACACGTGTGTGGGATCCTTGACATTCTTCTTCAATAGGGAAATATGAAATACGTCATGCACACTTGACATAGATGGTGGTAGTGCTAACTGATAAGCCACTTTCCCACGCTTAGCTAAAATTTCATACGGCCCGACATATCTTGGACTTAGTTTCCCTTTTTGTCCGAACCTTTTCAATCCTCGCATAGGCGATACCTTCAATAATACTTTATCACCTACAGCGAACTCAAGATCTCTGCATCGAGTATCTGCATATTGTTTCTGAAGGTTCTGAGCCGTTCTCACTCTTTCCTTGATAATGTCAACCACTCGACAAGTCTCTTCAACAAAATCCGGTCCAGCAATACTACGTTCTCCCACTTCATTCCAAAACAAAGGAGTTCGACACTTTCTGCCATACAGTGCTTCATAAGGTGACATCTGAATAGTATCCTGATAGCTATTGTTATAAGCGAACTCGATCTGTGGTAGTCTTTCATCCCATGATCCCTTGAAATCAATTACACATGCTCGTAGCATATCTTCTAGAATCTGGATTGTACGCTCTGACTGTCTGTCTGTCTCTGGGTGGAATGCGGTACTGAACTTCAATGTTGTTCCCATAGCCTTTTGCAATCCCTCCCAAAACTTGGAAATAAATCGTGGATCTCTGTCGGATACAATGATTTCTGGTACACCGTGTAATTGAACAATATTATCCACATACAGCTTTGCTAACCTTTTCAATGTATACTGAGGTCGTATTGGTATGAAGCGAGCTGTTTTAGTCAGACGGTATACAATCACCCAAACTGCGTCAACTACTCGAGGAGTCAGTGGTAATCCCGTGACGAAGTCTATAGTGATGCAGTCCCATTTCCATGCTGGTTCCGATAACGGTTGTAACAGTCCTGCGGGTCGTTGTCGTTCAGCTTTTACTTTCTGACAATTTAGGCATTGAGACACGAACTTAGCTACATCTGCTTTCATTCCTCTCCACCAATACAGTTTCTTTAAATCATGATAAATTTTTGTACTTCCCGGATGTATCGAATAGATGGTGGTATGGGTTTCTTTCATCAGTCGGTGTCTAATGTCCACACTTTCTATTTCAGGTACACATTCTTCCTTAGTATTTCAGTACTTTTTCTTCGTCCAAGGTGAACTCAGGATTAGTCCTACCTTTCTCGATATCTTCTTGTACTATTCTCAGATAAGGATCTGATTTGATAGTTGTCTTCACTTCATCCATTATATCTGGTATAATTTTCAATGCAGTGAACATATTTAAAAATCGATGAATAAACCCTTGGTTGGCTGATCCATCCGTTGTATCTATCACATACTACTCATTGCCGTGATTGAATACCATTCTGATAGTGCACATTGCTGCGGTTGTACTGACCTCTCCTTGAGATTTTATCATTGCCTTTCTGCTCAACGCATCTGCTACTACATTAGCTTTCCCCGGATGATACTGGATATCACAATCATAGTCCTTCAATAGTTCCAGCAATCTTCTTTGTCTCATATTCAATTCCTTCTGATTATATAAATAAGTAAGACTTTTATGATCCGACTTAATCTGAAATTTCTCTCCGTATAGGTAATGTCTCCATATCTTGACAGCATGTACTAATGCCGCTAACTCCAGATCATGAGTGGGATAATTTTTCTCATGTATCTTTAACTGTCTTGAGGCATAAGCAATTACTTGCTCTCCTTGCATAAGCACACATCCTAATCCCAGTCCTGACGCATCAGTGTATAGCGTAAATGTCTGTCCTGGAATAGGAATAGTCAAAATCGGAGCGGATATCAATCTGGTCTTCAATGTTTGGTAGCTCTTCTCACATTTATCCGTCCACACAAACATTTCCCTTTTCTTAGTCAGACTGGTGAGACGTATGGCAATCCGGGAATAGTCTTCCACGAATCTCCGATAATAACCGACGAGACCCAGAAAACTTATAATTTCTGAAACGCTCTTTGGTGCTTCCCACTTTACAATAGGCTTGATCTTGCTGGGGTCCACTTTGATACCTTCTGCGGATACTACATGGCCTAGGAAGGCAACTTCACTTAGCCAAAACTCACACTTGGTATTTGGCATATAACTTCTCTTTCCTTAAACGCTGTAGGGCGGCATTTAGGTTCTTGATATGGGTTTCTTTGTCCTTGGAATATACCAATATATCATCAATGAATACTATAACCAACGTATCCAACATGTCATGGAAAACCCGATTCATAAGTTCCATGAAAGTTGCTGGTGCGTTTGTTAATCCAAAAGACATGACCAATAACTCATAATATCCGTATCTGGTCCTGAAAGCTGTTTTAGGAATATCACCCTCTTTAATCTTCAACTGATGATAACCTGACCAAAGATCGATCTTAGAAAATACCTTTGCTCCTTGCAACTGATCGAACAAGTCATCGATCCGAGGTAGTGGATATCGATTCTTGATTGTCAGTTTATTCAACTCCCGATAGTCGATACATAATCGAACGCTACCGTCCTTCTTCTTTACGAATAATATCGGTGCTCCCCATGGTGATATACTGGGTCGAATATAACCCTTGTCCAGCAGTTCTTGTAGTTGCACTTTCAATTCCTTCAGTTCAGTAGGAGCCATTCTATAAGGTGCTTTTGATACTGGTGCGGCTCCGGGTATAAGATCTATCACAAACTCTGTGGCTCGGTCGGGTGGTAATCCTAGTAGTTCCTCTGGAAATACGTCGGAATAGTCCCGCACTACATCAATATCTTCCAGTTGTGGTGCTTCCTTGGTTAGGTCGGCCACTAATACTAGATACCCGACTGCCCCCTTCTCAAGGCACTTCTTAGCCTTCAGTTCTGAGAGTATAAGCTTGCGTCTACGGGGAAGTTTGGTTCCCGAAAAACTGAATTCTGCTCCTCCTTTGTCTTTGAATGTTAGCTTCTTTTTGGCGCATAATAGGTTTGCAGAATGCCGAGCTAACCAGTCCATTCCCAAGATGACATCAAAGTCCGCCATCTCAAGTAGTATCAAGGTTGCATCTAAGGTTTTCTCGCCAATGAGAACTGGATATGGTCCATAACCTTTCTCTAATTCCACTTCTAACCCCATTGGTGACTGTACAAGTAGTTTGTAGTCCAATGTTTTGATGGGTAGATTCAACTTCTTTTCGAATGACACAGATATAAAGGAATGAGTAGCTCCTGAATCAAAGAGTACTCTGGCGGGTACGCCATTTATAGGTACGATACCTGTGATTTATTTTTACTTAGTCTACATGCTCATACAATGTAATTACAACTAAAAAGGTTTCAGTCATACCTGTGACCACATCGGGTGATGCGGCAGCATCCTCGGATGTAACAGCATATACTCGTCCTTGATGTACTTGCTTCTTGGGCTTAGGACACTCCCTTATCATATGTCCCACTTGATTGCAGTTGTAATATCTCAGACCTTCAGAATTTGGCTTTGGTTGCTGTTGCGTTACCGGGGTAGTCTTGGATGCAGCAGTAAAGCCTTGAGCACGGAAGGGTTTAAATGTCTTGTTGTTCCCTCCGTTATAGGCATTTCCGACTGGCCTTTTTATGCCTCTGTTTTGTGTAAAGTAGCTTTCCTTCTGGCTCGATTCTATGACTCGAGCAATTTGGACAGCTTCATTATATATCTTCTTTTCCAAGCCCAGAACGTGCTCTCTGATGCTTCCTCTCAGTCCCGTAACAAACCTACGGGTCTTAGTGTCTTCTTCCTGCATGCTGAGTGGTGCAAAGAAATACAGCTCTTCGTAACGTTGTTGATATGCATCCACGGACATCTGTCCCTGATATAAACTCAGGAATTCCTTCTCCATCGAATCTCTGAAGTTTCGGGGAAAATACTTCTCGAAGAACGCTTCTTTATCGATAGCCCAATTCAGTAGGGCATGCTTGGTCAATAGGTAAGTCCTAGTAGATTTCCACCAATGATGTGCGCCACCCTTTAGCATGAAGGTGGCACATAGTACTTTTTCTTCTTCATTAATAGTCATCATTTGAAAGTTTCTCTCCATCTCGTCGATCCAATGTGCTGGCCATAACGGATCCGACGGTTTATCGTTAAATTCCTTGGGCTTCATCTTCAGAAATCTCTCAACCAGTCGAGAGTGATCCATCTGATTTTGGGGGTATGCCCCAAACATGGGTTGTGGATACTGATAGTTAACCTAAGCTGCTTCCGGACCTGGTACTGGAATCTGTGCAACTGGTGGTTGAGGTGTTTGAGGTGCTGGGTGGTTACCCACTGGTGCTGCAGTGGCTTGTCCCGTCTGCATGGGTGTAACATGTGCGGCTTGGAACATAATTCCCATTGCAACTTCCATTTGAGCCTTTGCGTGTTGCATCTGTTGCAGCTGTTGTGCTAAATTCATCACCACTGTTGCTAACTCTAGTGGTGGAAGTGGCAAGTTTGTAGGATTTGCCTGATCTGGGTTTTCTGGTACATATATATTCTCCTGGTTAGTTTCCTCCACAGGTGGTGGTGGTGGAACTGCATTTCGGCTCTGTCTGGTTACTATACGTCCAGACATAATTTTTTCTGATATTGGTGGTGCCTGAAAATCATCAAAATAGGTGAGACAATCATTTATACTTCATGTAGGCACATTAATCGATGTAAAATTCCAAAATTTTCCAACTCATTTTATGAAAATACTGTCTTTTCTATGCAGGGTCGATGGTGGGGGTCGATGGTATGTCCGACCCTCAGTATCCGACCCTGGGAATGACCTGTTCTTCCCGAGAGCTGAGGGTCGATGTGAGGGTCGATGGGTGTCCGACCCTCAGTATCAGACCCTGGGTTTTTTGTCAGATTCCCGAGAGCCGAGGGTCAATGTGAGGGTCGATCCGAGGGTCGATGGTCCTGGTCGAATTGTCCGACCCTCAGACCAAAAATCAGACCTTTAAGATCCGATTTTGGGTTCATTCTCTCTTATTTCCCTCCCGTTTCGACTTGTTTCTCACCTCTGAGTTGCTACAGTGCCACTCCGCTATTTTGGTCAATTTGGATTCGTGTTTCAACATCAACATCATCCCTACAGGTATGTTTTCTCATTTTTACCTGTTTTTAGGTTTCCATTTCTAGGTTTTGGTCCAATTAACCCGTATTTTTCAAATTAAACTTTTTCCAACCGTAAAAATTCGATTTTTATTGGGGACTTTTGTTATTGGTGTCTCGAGGAACAAAAGCCCTCAAAAAGTTTTGAGTTTCATCGGTTGGTTATCGAGAAACTTGGATTTTTGCTCTTTTTGCCCTAATTTATCGAAATTTTTTGATTTTCTTGAAATTTCTTCAACTTGGACCTCATTAGTTAAAATTTCCTACTGTATGTGTGTTGTAGGATATGTTAGAACCTACGTAAGTCCTCCTGCCCACATGTATGGGTGTCAGTGAGGCTTTTGGCCACTTACGTCGTTATAATGTCAAATCTCGGATTTTTATCCTATTGACTCATTATCTGTTTTTCTTTGCAGATACCATGGCTCGTACTAAGGTACCCAGAGTTCGTAATCCGCTTCGCTTCTGCTCCAATGAAGCCGAGGCACAGTATGCCCACTACACTCGTAAGAAAGTAGAGGGTGGTCGTATGGTGAACTTAGCTGAGCTAGCCCTGTTCAATGTGGAGAGAGCATTTGGTGATATGGGGTGGCTCCCTATCATCACTTACGACGTGTGCACATGCCCGGATTTAGTGCGACAGTTCTATTGTAATCTCCAGGTGGTGGGGGATTACAATGATGTGGATAGGGGTCACGAGCTACGCATCACTAGCTATGTAAAGGGAGTGAACATTTCATTTGACTATCGACCGCTGGCCGATCTACTGGGCATTCCCTATGATGGCCCTATGGTGTACTGTGCGCTTGGAGAGCCCCTATTTGTTTCCATGGAGATGAGGGCAGATGAGAGCTTGTTATATGCGTCCGGCTCCACGGGTCTTCTGCAAGATTATCCAGCATAATCTGATTCCGTAGAGTGGCCATTACGAGAGGGTTTCTCAGCTGACCCAGTATCTGCTGTACAACATCTGTACTAGACAGCCCGTCTACCTTCCTTACATTATCATGTGGACTATGATCAGTGCCACACTACCCAGTCATAGGGGTAATCTACCCTATGGACGTATGATCACTGTTCTGCTTACTCGCCTGGGGGTTGATTTGGTGGATGAGAAGATTCAGGAGAAAACCTTCTCGTCGCCTCTAGATTGAGAGGCTATCTGCAAGATGGGTATGCGGGATGCCCAAGTCAGTGACGAGGAGAGGAACGAGATGGTGTGCCCTCACACTCGCATCGAGATTGCTGACGCTGAGGCAGCTGCTGCCGCTACTAGAGCTCATGCGGATCCTGCTGATGATCATGACCGCATGTATATGGATGTCGACTCGATACCACCGCCTTCACCTACGGATGTGGCTGGAGTTGGTACTTCTTCTGTGGCAGATCCTGCACCAGAGACTGGTCCTTCTCATGCGGCTGGTCCTTCACGCCCACCTTCTGATATGATGGAGATGTTGCATGAGATCAGAGAGGCTCAGTGCAGATCTGATCTAAGGATGGAGTAGTTGCTGGACGCCCAGCGTCAGACTGATCAGCGGGTGGCTAATCTTACAGCTAGTCTTCAGGCGACTCAGACCCAGGTGGCCTGGTTGACCAGAGTCTATGCCGAGGACTATGACAGAGACCGCGAGGCACCACCTCCTCCTTCACCTCCAGCTTCTTGAGTGTATCTTTTCCCTCTTCTTGTACTACAAAGTAACTGTCCGGGTTGTGGACTGTACTCTGCGTAAGTTATGTATATACATTTGTGTCTCTCATATTGTATGTAAAATTGTTTCTCCTTTAATAGATGCATTATTCTCTTTTTAAATTTAGTCTCAACCATCACTTGTGCTTATAGTGTGTTTGTATTAAAGTTTTTTTTTTTACTTTTATCCTATCTCAGTTCACAATTGTCTTGAATGTATGCTAGTTCAGCGGATAAGGCCTAAGTTGCTCTGATACCAAGTTGTCACAGCCCAATTTTACACTATTAAGAATGGTGTGATGAACCGCTAATAAACCAACGGTTCAACCAGGATCTCGAGTAGCCTATATCCGTGTTATCTAAACTCCATACATCCACATAAATAATCAGAGTAAATAAAACAAATAGCGGAAGTCTTATAATAAAATAAACTGAGAATCTATTGTGATAACAATATTTAAATAACAATTTATTCGGTATCCACTAAGACATAAATAAATAAATATCAAATACATGTCTTTAATAATCCAAATAAATAAAACTAAAAATCTAATCGAATACACATGAGTTGCACTAGCAAGAGATGTCATGTGTATCCACTTCATCTTCAGCTACCATCGCTGCAACGTTACCGAACTCTGGAGCATTTATATAGTCTTCAACCATTAAACCTGCATCATCAACTATAAATATTCGACGTCGAAGGATGAGCACACATCATGGCTCAGTAAGCAAACAAAACAATGCAACAATACGCATGTAATCAATTTATATCTTTGGTCCGGTTTAAATTTTGCACTGTGCTATAGAAAAGATAGGTGGCCGCCGCACCTCTATACACAAGTGTGTGGATACGCCCAATGACTCCTGCATTGTCGCCCACAGCACCCAAAATGGCACAATATACACCCCATGAAAATGGCATGGCTGTACCGATTGATACCATACCAACAAATAAACCCCTACTGGCTAGGGTTGCAAACTGGGCTCGCGACTAACCAATCCTAATGCCAAACAGTGTATCCAAGGCCTCACCCCAGCATCCCTCAGAACATCCATAGAGATAGAGCTAAGGCCCCCCGGTAGAGTCAGAGACTACAAGGACCGAAACCACCTTCCCTGATGCTCGACTACATAATAGTTCTCCTAAGGTAATGGCGATACGACGACATCAGTGGACATGACTTGAGTAGACCATGGCACAATATACACCCCATGAAGAACGATCATGGTTGTACCGGTTGATACGATCCCTACCCTCACCATATACACTTGCCAAACACAAACATTCACCCGCCTATTCCTATCATCATCATCATCATCATCATGTTATAAGCAGTAAAATAAATATGCATGAACAACTAATAGAAATATTGGATGGCATGTTGAATGCACACACAAGCATAGACGCATAGAATCAATATGGCATTGGACTCAAGAAGTAAAACAGTTTATTATTAACCAGTTAGTTTAAGTCTTGTTCACCTTAGCTTGCTAATAGATACTCTTTCAAGCTTTAGAATCACCTTTATAATGTTATTATATTGTTAGAAGACCTAACAAAGTCGATAAAATTTAATTAAAATTTATTCAGAATTTAAAAACCATTCTGTTAACTGAGGGTCGGAGGTAGGGTCGGAGTCATGATCGACCCTGGGTGCGACCCTCCCCAATCTGGACTTCCCGAACACTGAGGGTCGATCCTCAGGATCACATAGGGTCGGATGGTCATCGACCCTCTGTGCGACCCTCGGTGGCTTTTGGTCAATTTCCCTCCTTTTAGTCCATCCTTCGTGTTTGGGGTCCTATGACTTTCTCCTACAGTCCATTCAACATTCTTCCATGGTCTAGAACCATGATTCATCCACCTAGATAGCTTTCATGTACTCTCCCATAGTTTTCTATGAAAACCTAACCATGGGTTGATGGTTTGGGTTTCTCTGAGATCATACTTTCATCATTATCTAACCTAAGGTCTGTAGAAACTCATGGAATTAGTATCCATACCTGAGAAGATTACTCCCTCTCTGCAAATCTTCTCCTTTTTGCTATCTTTTTTTCCTTGCTTCTCTTCTTCTCCTTTTCCTTCTCTTCTCTTTCTCCCAATTCAATTAGGGTTGTAAAAGTAGTGAAAGAGGCTTAGGGACGTCCTTTAAATAGAGTAGAAACATCCTAAAATAGGTCCCTTTGAGATTAGGAAAGAATCCAAATTGAAAATTAGGAAATTTCCTAATTTCAGTTTCGGAGGCAACTGAGGGTCGATGGGAGGGTCGATGATCCCGTCGACCCTAGGGTTCCTAAGGTGTCCGACCCTCCCTATAAAACTGAGGGTCTGACTTTCTGTCTTAGGGGGTCCGACCCTCCTTTGCTGGGTATGCGACCCTCCCCTTAAATTGAGTGTTTTAGGGTCGATTTGATACCTGGGATCATGATCTCCTTCACGCCCATAGTCCATTTGACTCAACCATGATGGGTAAACCTGGTTCAAGGTGATAAGACCGGGTTAGTTTGATACAGGTCTTACAAGAAAAGGGAAAGAATTTGAGACCGAGAAAAGGAAAGAAAAATCAGAAAGAGATTGAGAGATTGAGGGAGTCCAAGAAAAGGATAGGGAGGCAGAGATTAAGAAGGGGATCCGAGAGAGAAAAGGGGGGAGATCAAGATTGACTAATTGCGGAAAGAAAAAAAAACGAAAAGATTGAGAAAAGATACGGAGATCGAAGGGAAAAGAGGAGAAGGGATTGAGATTGAAAATAAAAGGGAAGAAATCGAGATGGAGGAGGTGGACCCGAGGAGAGTGGGGAAAGAAATTGAGGTGGGGAGAGAGAAAGAGCGGTGGGAGATGATAAAAAAACCAAAAATAAAAAAAGGGTGGAGAAAAACGAGAAAAGAAGAGGAGAAGAACCAAGAAGGAGGAGGACGGTGGAGAGAAATCGAAAGAAGAGAGAGAGAGAGAGAGAGAGAGAGAAAAGAAAAAAAAAGGGAAAAAGGAGGGGAAGAAGAGAGAATCGAGAAAGAGAGAGAGCGGGGTGGAGAGGAAGAATAAAAAAAAGAAAAAAAAGGAAGAGGAAGGGAGAATTGAGAAGAGAAGGGGGAGAAAAAAAAAAGAAAAGGAAAAAAAGAGGTCGCGAGAGAGAGGAGAACTGAGAAGAGAAGGAGAAATAGCAAGAGCACCAAGGAGGGTAACTCCTGCAACTCAGGTAAGCTTCTCCTCTGTCTTATTCTTTTTATTTTTTCTGCCATCAACCACCTTGCTGCACCACTTACACCTAGCCAACTCCTATCCACCTTGTTGTCCATCCACATGCATAAACCCAATCCTAGTCAGTCCCCACCATTAAGCTACTACCCTCTGATTACAATTTTATGTGATTGAAATTGGTTCCCATGATTTTAATTTTTACGAAATTGATCCCACCACATGTTTGGAATTTCTATGAAATTAATCCCATTGGCTTAAAATTTAAGGTAATTTAAATATGGACCATTGGATGTCAAATTTGATTTTGAACCATTAGATTATGAGTTTGAGTGATCCGAACCATTGGATTTTCATCAAAAATCGATTTTAAATGAATCTGAATGGATAGATTGTGTTTTTGAATGAGTTTAACCATTGGATCTTGATCATATGCGTTTTAAGTGATTTTAACTGTTGGATCTTGATCATAGGTGTTTTTTTTTAAACCATCTAAACCGTCGGATCTTTATTGTGAATGATTTTGAGTGATCTGAACGGTTGGATTACCATCTTGAGTGATTTGAACCGTTGGATTATATTTGGGAATATTTTAAATGAAATCTGAACGGTTAGATTACCATCAATAGTGATTTATATCGTTGAATTTTTCATCATGAGTGTTTTTAGATACACTGACATGTTTGGATGCTCACTGCCATGTCTGGATGATCAATGACATGTTTGGATGCTTGTTGCCATGTTTAGATGCTTATTGCCATGATTGGAATGATCACACTGCTTATTGACATGTTTGGATGCTCACTGCCATGTCTGAATGATCAATGCCACGTTTGGATGCTTATTGCCATGTTTAGATGCTTATTGCCATGATTGGAATGATCACACTGCCATGTTTGGATTGCTCATGATCATATCTGTCTGTTTAGATGCTTATTGCCATATTTAAATGCTCACTGCGGTATTAGGTCTTGCCATGCTTAGAAGATAGCATACTAGATCATGCCATATAGGCTCTTGCCTTATTTGCAATACATGCCATATTCGAGAGATTTTAAACAATCTTACTACATGTGAATTTCTTGTTATAAATGTTGTATATGCCATACTTAGAAAAAATATTATATTTTGGGCAATAATTTAATTTATGCAACACCCTAGTCGAACTGTCATATCTGTACACCTAGCAAACATATTAGGTGTGGGGACGTGCATTTAGGCACCCACATTCTTGGGAAGGGCATAATGGGAATAATAAAAATCTTAATAAAGAAAGAAAAATGCTTTGCCAAACTTTCCAAAATTAGAACTTAGGTTGAAAAGGGTAATTCAGGATGATTTTGCCCCTCGGTAAACCCTAAACCTAGAATAGGTTCTCAACCCAAAACCTAGAATAGGTTCTAAACCCTAAACCTAGAATAGGTTCTAAACCCAAAACCTAATACAGGTTCTCACATTCTAACCTAGAACAGGTTATCAGCCCGAACTATGCGGATTCTGATTCCTAGGGCAAACCCTAGGATACGTAGGCCATTTGGGAGAATCTCAAATTTGGACCCAAACCTTAGTCCACTCGGACTATCCAGAGATCCACTAGGATATTTACCCAAATTTTGACCCAAATAGGGTTATCCAGGCCCGAACTACGCGGATTCTGATTCCTAAGGCAAACCCTAGGATACGTAGGCCATTTGGGAGAAATCCAAATTCGGATCCAAACCTTAGTCCACTCGAACTATCCATAGATCCACTAGGATATCCACCTAATTTCGAACTACGCGGATTCTAATTCCTAGGTCAAACCCAAGGATATGTAGGCCATTTGGGAGAATCCCAAATTCAGATCCAAACCTTAGTTGTAAGACCCGTATCAAACTAACCCGATCTTACCACCTTAAACCAGGTCTACCCATCATGGATGAGCCAAATGGACCAAGTGCGTGAAGGAGATCACGATCCCAGGTATTAAACTGACCCAAAAACACTTAAATTAAAGGGAGGGTCGCATACCTAGCAAGGGAGGGTCGGACCCCCCCAAGACAGAAGTTGGAGAAAGGTTATGGGCCATGTCCAGTTCTCATTGGCGAGAAAACTTTAGATGCAACCTTGATCCAACTTGGGATGACAGACTTTGACGTCATCTTGGAAATGGACTGGTTAGCTCGGCATTCGGCAAACCTATTATGCGCCGAAAAGAAGCTAACATTTAGAGACAAAGAAGGAGTAGAATTTAGTTTTGTGGGAACCAAACTTCCCCATAAATGCAAGCTCATACTATCAGCACTAAAGGCGAAGAAGTGTCTTGAGAAGGGAGCAGTCAGATATCTAGTATCAGTGGTCGACCTTACCCAAGAAGCACCATGGATGGAAGATATTGATGTCGTGCGGGATTACCCCGACGTATTTCCTGAGGAACTACTAGGATTACCACCCGACCGAGCCACAGAGTTTGTGATAGATCTTATACCTGGAGCCGCACCAGTATCAAAAGCACCTTACCGAATGGCTCCTACTGAATTGAAGGAATTGAAAGTACAATTACAAGAACTACTGGACAAGGGTTATATTCGACCCAGTATATCACCATGGGGAGTGCCAGTATTGTTCGTAAAGAAGAAGGACGGTAGCATTCGACTCTGCATAGACTAACGAGAATTGAACAAACTGACAATCAAGAATCGATATCCACTACCTCGGATCGATGACTTGTTCGATCAGTTGCAAGGAACAAAAGTATTTTCTAAGATCGATCTACGGTCAGGCTACCATCAGTTGAAGATTAAGGACGGTGATATTCCTAAGACAGCTTTCAGAACCAGATATGGACATTATGAATTCTTGGTCATATCTTTTGGATTAACAAACGCACCAGAAACTTTCATGGAACTTATGAACCGGGTTTTCCATGATACGTTGGATACGTCGGTTATCGTATTTATTGATGATATATTGGTATATTCCAATGACAAGAAAATTCATATTAAGAATCTAAACGCCTCTCTACAGCGTTTAAGGAAAGAGAAGCTATATGCCAAATTTACCAAATGTGAGTTTTGGCTAAGTGAAGTCGCCTTCCTAGGCCATGTAGTATCCACTGAAGGAATCAAAGTGGACCCCAGCAAGATCGAGGCTATTGTAAAGTGGGAAGCACCAATTGTAGAAATTAGAAGTTTTCTGGGTCTCACTGGTTATTATCGGAGATTTATGGAAGACTATTCCCGGATTGTTGTACCTCTCACCAGTCTGACTAAGAAAGGTGAAAAGTTTGTGTGGACGGATAAATGCGAGAAGAGCTTCCAAACCCTGAAGATCAGATTGATATCCGCTCTGATTTTGACTATTCCTGTTCCCGGACAGCCATTTACCCTATACACCGATGCGTCAAGACTGGGATTAGGATGTGTGCTTATGCAAGGAGAACAAGTAATTGCTTATGACTCAAGACAGTTAAAGACACATGAGAAGAATTATCCCACTCATGATCTAGAGTTAGAGGCAGTAGTACATGCTGTCAAGATATGGAGACATTACCTATACGGAGGGAGGTTCCAGATTAAATCAGACCATAAAAGTCTTACTTATTTATTTAATCAAAAGGAGTTGAATATGAGACACTGATGATGGCTGGAACTACTGAAAGACTGTGATTGTGATATCTTGTATCATCCGGGGAAAGCTCATGTAGTAGCGGATTCGTTGAGCAGAAAGGCAGTGATAAAATCCCAGGGAGAGATTAGCACAACCGCAGCAATGTGTACTACCGGAATGGTATTCAATCACGGCAATGAGCAGTATGTGATAGATACAACGGATGGATCAGCCAACTAAGGGTTCATTCATCGGTTTTCCAATATGTTCGCTGCATTGAAGATTACACCGGATATAATTGATAAAGTGAAGACAGCTATCAAATCAGACCTTTACCTGAGAACGGTACAAGAAGACATCGAAAAAATTAGGACTAACCCTGAGTTCACCTTGGACGAAGAGAAGGTACTGAAGTACAAAGGAAGAATATGTGTACCTGAAACAGAAAGTGTGGACACCGACTGATGAAAGAAGCCCATACCACCATCTATTCAATACATCCTGGAAATACAAAAATGTATCATGAGCTAAAGAAACTATATTGGTGGAGTGGAATGAAAGCAGATGTAGCTAAGTTTGTGTCTCAATGCCTAAATTGTCAGAAAGTAAAGGCTGAACGACAAAGACCTACAGGACTGTTACAGCCGTTACCGGAACCAGCATGGAAATGGGACTACATCACCATGGACTTCGTCACAGGGTTACCATTGACTCCTCGAGTAGTTGACGCAGTTTGGGTGATTGTAGACCTTCTGACCAAAATAGCTCACTTTATACCGATACGACCTCAGTATATACTAAAAAGGTTAGCAAAGCTGTATGTGGATAATATTGTTCGATTACACGGTGTACCAGAGAACATTCTGTCCGATAAAGATCCACGATTTACTTCCAAGTTTTGGAAAGGATTGCAAAAGGCTATGGGTACAACATTGAAATTTAGTACTGCATTTCATCCACAGACAGATGGACAGTCAGAGCGTACAATTCAGATTCTAGAAGATATGCTACAAGAATGTGTGATTGAATTTAAAGGATCATGGGATGAAAAGCTACCAGTGATCGAGTTCGCCTATAACAATAGCTATCAGGCTGCTATACAGATGTCACCCTATGAAGCACTGTATGGCAGAAAGTGTCGAACTCCTTTATTTTAAAATGAAGTTGGGGAACGTAGTCTCGTTGGACCAGAATTTGTTGAAGAAACTTGTCGAGTGGTCGACATTATCAAGAAAGAGTGAGAACAGCCCAGAATCGTCAGAAGCAATATGTAGATACTCGACGCAGAGATCTTGAGTTCGTTGCAGGTGAAAAAGTATTCTTGATGGTATCACCTATGCGAGGTCTGAAACGGTTCGGACAGAAAGGGAAACTAAGTCCAAGATATGTCAGGCCATATGAGATTCTAGCTAAGCATGGGAAAGTGGCTTACCAGTAAGCACAAACACCATCTATATCAAGTGTGCATGACGTATTTCATATTTCCTTATTGAAGAAGTATGTCAAAGATCCAACGCACGTTCAGACAGTAGATCTACCTGATTTAACTGAAGATTTGACTTTTGAAGTAACACCAACTGAAATCACCAGCCGAAAGGTTCAACGTCTACGCAACCGAGATATCTATTATGTCAAGGTCACTTGGAGAAGTAGAGACATGGAAGAAATTACATGGGAGGAAGAGAATGTTATGCGAAAGCAATACCCTCACTTATTTGACTCAGAAGGTATGAACAATTTTGGGGATGAAATTTTTATAAGTAGGGGGAGATGTAAGACCCGTATCAAACTAACCCGGTCTTACCACCTTGAACCCGGTCTACCCATCATGGATGAGCCAAACGGACCAAGTGCGTGAAGGAGATCACGATCCCAGGTATTAAACTAACCCAAAAACACTTAAATTAAAGGGAGGGTCGCATACCCAGCAAGGGAGGGTCAGACCCCCCCAAGACAGAAGTCAGACCCCAAGTTTTATGTGGGGGGTCGGACACTACAGGAACCAGGGGTCGATGGGATCTCTGACCCCCCTATCGACCCCCAGTACTCGGTAAATCTGAAAATTAGGAAAGTTTCCTAATTTCGATGGGATTCCTTCTAAATCTCAATGGAACTTATTTTAGGAGTTTCTACTCTATAAATGGGACGTCCCTAAGCCTCTTTTACTCCTTTTACAATCCTAATTGAATTGAGAGAAAGAGAAGAGAAGGAAGAGAAGGAAAGAAGAGAAAAAGGCCAAGGGAGAAGAGTTGCAGAGAAGGAGTATTCTTCTCCGGTATGGATACTAATTCAATGAATTGCTAAAGACCTTAGGATAGATAATGCAGAGAGTATGGTCTCGGAGAAACCCAAACCATCAACCTATGGTTAGGTTTTCATGGAAAACCATGGGGGAAAATCATGAAAGCCATATAGGTGGTAGAATCAAGGTTCTAGACCATAGAACATGTGTAGAATGGATTATAGGAGCAAGCCATAGGACCCCAAACACGAAGAATGGATTTAAGGAAGAAAATCGACCAAAACCCACAGAGGGTCGCATGGGGGGTCGATGACCAATCGACCCTACCAGACCCTGAGCATCGACCCCAAGTGTTCGGGAAGTCGAGAATAGGGGTGGTCGTACCCAGGGTCGATCATTACTCCGACCCTACCTCCGACCCCCAGTTAACAGAATGGTTTTTAAATTCAGAATTAATTCTAATTAAATTCTATCGACTTTGTTAGGTCTTCTAGCAATATAATAACAATATAAAGGTGATCTTAAAGCTTGTAAGAGGAACTATTAGCAAGCTAAGGTGAGGAAACAGAACTCTAAACTAATTGGTTAATAACAAACTGTTTTCTCTTTTCTTGAGTCCAATGCCATGCTTGATCCTATGCGAATATGTTTGTAATGTGCATACAACATGTCATCCAATATTTTTATTATTTGTTCATGCATATTTACTTTATTTTTTATAACATGATGATGATGATGATGATGATGATGATTGGAATAGGCATGTGAATGTATGTGTGTGGTTGGTGTACTTGATGCAAGCGAGTATCAGGGGAGGTGTGATGGGAACGTCAATAAACGTTAACCTTTGGCGGGTCTCAGCACTTTAGCTTTATCTCTAACTCAAGTCTTGTGCATTAGCATCGTCGTATCGCCATTACTTTAGCAGAACTATTACGTCGTAGAGTATCAGGGGAGGTGGTCTCGGTCCTTGTAGTCTCTGACTCTACCGGGGGGCCTTAGCTCTATCTCTATGGACGTTTTGAGGGATGCTGGGGTGAGGCCTTGGATACACTGTTTGGCATTAGAATTGGTTAGTTGCGAGCCCAGTATGCAAGCCCTCGCCAGCAGGGGCTTACGTGTTGGTATGGCACTGTACAGCAATAAATGTTAACCTTTCTTGTACAATGTTATGGTAGGGTGGATGGGGACGACAATAAAAGTTAACCTTTGGGCGGACTTCCACACCCTGTGTATAGAGGCGGGGTCAATAAACATTAACCTTTGACCACCCAACCTTTCTATTGTGCATTGCAAACTTTAAACCAGACCAAAGATATGAATTGACTACATGCATATGTATTGTTGCATTGTTTTGTTTGCTCACTGAGCCTTGATGTGTGCTCACCCCTCGACGTCAAATATTTTTAGTTGATGATGCAGGTACTACCGTCGAAGATTATGTCAATGCACCAGTGTACGGGCACGTGGCGGCGATGGAAGTTGAAGATGAAGTGGATACACATGACTCCTCTTGCGAGTGCAACTCATGTGTATTCGATTAGATTTTTAGTTTTCTTTATTTGGATTTATTAAGGACATGTATTTGATACTTAATTATGTCTTAGTTGATACAAAATAATTTGCTATTTTAATATTAATATTACAGTAGATTCTCAGTTCATTTTACTATAAGACTTCCGCTATTGTGTATTTACTCTGATTATCAATGTAGATATATGAGGTTTAGATCAGCCGGATACCGTCTGTACGAGATCCTGATTGAACCGTTGGTTTGCTAGCAGTTCATCACACCATTCTGAAGTGTGCAAAATTGGGGTGTTACATTAGTCCACTTGGACTATCCATAGATCCACTAGGATATATATCCACACCTTAGTCCACTCGGACTATCCATAGATCGACTAGGATATCCACCCAGAGTCTGAACTACGTGGATTCTAATTCCTAGGTCAAACCCAAGGATACGTAGGTTATTTGGGAGAAACCCAAATTTGGATCCACATCTTAGTGCACTTGAACTATCCATAGATCCACTAGGATATTTATCCATATTTTAACCCACATAGGATTATCCACATTTCAACCTAGATAGGGTTATCCATATTCCAACCCGAATAGGGTTTTCCTTAGATCCACTAAGAGTATCTATCAGTCCACATGGGCTATCGAGATCCTAATCCGTAGGGTTTCTCATCCTTTCGAGTATAAACTTTAACTTAAACAATGAACTTAATCATGCACAAACATAAATCACAGTCATAAACTTTAATCATACCTAAACTACGATGGTGAACCTGATTTTTGGAATAATTCCATAATTCGTAGGCAATCTGATGGATACAGATTCGGTTCAATGATATCAAACCACTTGGTTTGGCTTGGTTTAACAGATAGAGTCTAGCATAGGAAAGGTATAGGAGACCGATTTCGATTGGGCGGTTTGGGGGCCTAACCCCTTCCCATAACCGTAACCTGACGCTTACCCAATCTCTGATGGACCAGAAATCCAATCTAAGGTTAGAAGTGGAGATAGAGAAAGGTTATGGGCCATGTCCAGTTCTCATTGGCGAGAAAACTGTAGATGAAACCTTGATCCAACTTGGGATGACAGACTTTGACGTCATCTTGGAAATGGACTGGTTAGCTCAGCATTCGGCAAACCTATTATGCGTCGAAAAGAAGCTAACATTTAGAGACAAAGAAGGAGCAGAATTTAGTTTTGTGGGAACCAAACTTCCCCATAAATGCAAGCTCATACTATCAGCACTAAAGGCGAAGAAGTGTCTTGAGAAGGGAGCAGTCAGATATCTAGTATCAGTGGTCGACCTTACCCAAGAAGCACCATGGATTGAAGATATTGATGTCGTGCGGGATTACCCTGACGTATTTCCTGAGGAACTACTAGGATTACCACCCGACCGAGCCACAGAGTTTGTGATAGATCTTATACCTGGAGCCGCACCAGTATCAAAAGCACCTTACCGAATGGCTCCTACTGAATTGAAGGAATTGAAAGTACAATTACAAGAACTACTGGACAAGGGTTATATTCGACCCAGTATATAACCATGGGGAGTGCCAGTACTGTTCGTAAAGAAGAAGGACGGTAGCATTCGACTCTGCATAGACTATCGAGAATTGAACAAACTGACAATCAAGAATCGATATCCACTACCTCGGATCGATGACTTGTTCGATCAGTTGCAAGGAGCAAAAGTATTTTCTAAGATCGATCTACGGTCAGGCTACCATCAGTTGAAGATTAAGGATGGTGATATTCCTAAGACAGCTTTCAGGACCAGATATGGACATTATGAATTCTTGGTCATGTCTTTTGGATTAACTAATGCACCAGCAACTTTCATGGAACTTATGAACCGGGTTTTCCACGATATGTTGGATACATCGGTTATCGTATTTATTGATGATATATTGGTATATTCCAATGACAAGGAAATTCATATTAAGAATCTAAACGCCGCTCTACAGCGTTTAAGGAAAGAGAAGCTATATGCCAAATTTACCAAATGTGAGTTTTGGCTAAGTAAAGTCGCCTTCCTAGGCCATGTAGTATCCACTGAAGGAATCAAAGTGGACCCCAGCAAGATCGAGGCTATTGTAAAGTGGGAAGCACCAATGAGCGTTGTAGAAATTAGAAGTTTTCTGGGTCTCGCTGGTTATTATTGGAGATTTGTGGAAGACTATTCCCGGATTATTGTACCTCTCACCAGTCTGACTAAGAAAGGTGAAAAGTTTGTGTGGATGGATAAATGCGAGAAGAGCTTCCAAATCCTGAAGATCAGATTGATATCCGCTCTGATTTTGACTATTCCTGTTCCCGAACAGCCATTTACCCTATACACCGATGCGTCAGGACGGGGATTAGGATGTGTGCTTATGCAAGGAGAACAAGTAATTGCTTATGACTCAAGACAGTTAAAGACACATGAGAAGAATTATCCCACTCATGATCTAGAGTTAGCGGCAGTAGTACATGCTGTCAAGATATGGAGACATTACCTATACGGAGGGAAGTTCCAGATTAAATCAGACCATAAAAGTCTTACTTATTTATTTAATCAAAAGGAGTTGAATATGAGACAAAGATGATGGCTGGAACTACTGAAAGACTATGATTGTGATATCTTCTATCATCCGGGAAAAGCTCATGTTGTAGCGGATTCGTTGAGCAGAAAGGCAGTGATAAAATCCCAGGGAGAGATTAGCACAACCGCAGCAATGTGTACTACCGGAATGGTATTCAATCACGGCAATGAGCAGTATGTGATAGATACAACGGATGGATCAGCCAACCAAGGGTTCATTCATCGGTTTTTCAATATGTTCGCTGCATTGAAGATTATACCGGATATAATTGATGAAGTGAAGACAGCTATCAAATCAGACCCTTACCTGAGAACGGTACAAGAAGACATCAAAAAAAGTAGGACTAACCCTGAGTTCACCTTGGATGAAGAGAAGGTACTGAAGTACAAAGGAAGAATATGTGTACCTGAAACAGAAAGTGTGGACACCGACTGATGAAAGAAGCCCATACCACCATCTATTCAATACATCCTGGAAGTACAAAAATGTATCATGATCTAAAGAAACTATATTGGTGGAGTGGAATGAAAGCAGATGCAGCTAAGTTTGTGTCTCAATGCCTAAATTGTCAGAAAGTAAAGGCTGAACGACAAAGACCTATAGGAATGTTACAGCCGTTACCGGAACCAGCATGGAAATGGGACTACATCACCATGGACTTCGTCATAGGGTTACCATTGACTCCTCGAGTAGTTGACGCAGTTTGGGTGATTGTAGACCTTCTGACCAAAATAGCTCACTTTATAACGATACGACCTCAGTATATACTAGAAAGGTTAGCAAAGTTGTATGTGGATAATATTGTTCGATTACACGGTGTACCAGAGAACATTCTGTCCGATAAAGATCCATGATTTACTTCCAAGTTTTGGGAAGGATTGCAAAATGCTATGGGTAGAACATTGAAATTTAGTACTGCATTTCATCTACAGACAGATGGGCAGTCAGAGCGTACAATTCAGATTCTAGAAGATATGCTACAAGCATGTGTGATTGAATTTAAAGGATCATGGGATGAAAATCTACCACTGATCGAGTTCGCCTATAACAATAGCTATCAGGCTGCTATACAGATGTCACCCTATGAAGCACTGTGTGGCAGAAAGTGTCGAACTCCTTTATTTTGGAATGAAGTTGGGGAACGTAGTCTCGTTGGACCAGAATTTGTTGAAGAGACTTGTCGAGTGGTCAACATTATCAAGGAAAGAGTGAGAACAGCCCAGAATCGTCAGAAGCAATATGTAGATACTCGACGCAGAGATCTTGAGTTCGTTGTGGGTGAAAAAGTATTCTTGAAGGTATCACCTATGCGAGGTCTGAAACGGTTCGGACAGAAAGGGAAACTAAGTCCAAGATATGTCAGGCCATATGAGATTCTAGCTAAGCATGGGAAAGTGGCTTACCAATAAGCACAAACACTATCTATATCAAGTGTGCATGACGTATTTCATATTTCCTTATTGAAGAAGTATGTCAAAGAGCCAACGCACGTTCAGACAGTAGATCTACCTGATTTAACTGAAGATTTGACTTTTGAAGTAACACCAACTGAAATCACCAGCCGAAAGGTTCAACGTCTATGCAACTGAGATATCTATTATGTCAAGGTCACTTGGAGAAGTAGAGACATGGAAGAAATTACATGGGAGGAAGAGAATGTTATGCGAAAGCAATACCCTCACTTATTCGACTCAGAAGGTATGAACAATTTTGGGGATGAAATTTGTATAAGTAGGGGGAGATGTAAGACCCGTATCAAACTAACCCGGTCTTACCACCTTGAACCCGGTCTACCCATCATGGATGAGCCAAACGGACCAAATGCGTGAAGGAGATCACGATCCCAGGTATTAAACTGACCCAAAAACACTTAAATTAAAGGGAGGGTCGCATACCCAGCAAGGGAGGGTCGGACCCCCCCAAGACAGAAGTCAGACTCCCAGTTTTATGTGGGGGGTCGGACAATTCTGGAACCAGGGGTCGATGGGATCTCTCACCCCCCTATCGACCCCCAGTACTCGGTAAATCTGAAAATTAGGAAAGTTTCCTAATTTCGATGGGATTCCTTCCAAATCTCAATGGAACTTATTTTAGGAGTTTTTACTCTATAAATGGGACGTCCCTAAGCCTCTTTTACTCCTTTTACAGTCCTAATTGAATTGAGAGAAAGAGAAGTGAAGGAAGAGAAGGAAAGAAGAGAAAAAGGCCAAGGGAGAAGAGTTGCAGAGAAGGAGTATTCTTCTCCGGTATGGATACTAATTCAATGAATTGCTAAAGACCTTAGGATAGATAATGCAGAGAGTATGGTCTCGGAGAAACCCAAACCATCAACCTATGGTTAGGTTTTCATGGAAAACCATGGGGGAAAATCATTTAAGCCATATAGGTGGTAGAATCATGGTTCTAGACCATAGAACATGTGTAGAATGGATTATAGGAGCAAGCCATAGGACCCCAAACACGAAGAATGGATTTAAGGAAGAAAATCGACCAAAACCCACAGAGGGTCGCATGGGGGGTCGATGGCCAATCGACCCTACCAGTCGCTGAGCATCGACCCCCAGTGTTCGGGAAGTCCAGAATAGAGGTGGTCGTACCCAGGGTCGATCATTACTCCGACCCTACCTCCGACCCCCAGTTAACAGAATGGTTTTTAAATTCAGAATTAATTCTAATTAAATTCTATCGACTTTGTTAGGTCTTCTAGCAATATAATAACAATATAAAGGTGATCTTAAAGCTTGTAAGAGGATCTATTAGCAAGCTAAGGTGAGGAAACATAACTCTAAACTAATTGGTTAATAACAAACTATTTTCTCTTTTCTTGAGTCCAATGCCATGCTTGATCCTATGCTAATATCTTTGTAATGTGCATACAACATGTCATCCAATATTTTTATTATTTGTTCATGCATATTTACTTTATTTTTTATAACATGATGATGATGATGATGATGATTAGAATAGGCATGTGAATGTATGTGTGTAGTTGGTGTACTTGATGCAAGCGAGTATCAGGGGAGGTATGATGGGAACGTCAATAAACGTTAACCTTTGGCAGGGTCTCAGCACTTTATCTTTATCTCTAACTCAAGTCTTGTGCATTAGCATCGTCGTATCGCCATTACTTTAGCAGAACTATTACGTCGTAGTATCAGGGGAGGTGGTCTCGGTCCTTGTAGTCTCTGACTCTACCGGGGGGCCTTAGCTCTATCTCTATGGACGTTCTGAGGGATGCTGGGGTGTGGCCTTGGATACATTGTTTGGCATTAGAATTGGTTAGTTGCGAGCCCAGTTTGCAAGCCCTCGCCAGCAGGGGCTTACGTGTTGGTATGGCACTGTACAGCAATAAACGTTAACCTTTCTTGTACAATGTTATGGTAGGGTGGATGGGGACGACAATAAACGTTAACCTTTGGGCGGACTTCCACACCCTGTGTATAGAGGCGGGGTCAATAAACGTTAACCTTTGACCACCCAACCTTTCTATTGTGCATTGTAAACTTTAAACCAGACCAAAGATATGAATTGACTACATGCATATGTATTGTTGCATTGTTTTGTTTGCTCACTGAGCCTTGATGTGTGCTCACCCCTCGACGTCAAATATTTTTAGTTGATGATGCAGGTACTACCATCGAAGATTATGTCAATGCTCTAGTGTACGGGCACGTGGCGGCGATGGAAGTTGAAGATGAAGTGGATACACATGACTCCTCTTGCGAGTGCAACTCATGTGTATTCGATTAGATTTTTAGTTTTCTTTATTTGGATTTATTAAGGACACGTATTTGATACTTAATTATGTCTTAGTTGATACAGAATAATTTGCTATTTTAATATTAATATTACAGTAGATTCTCAGATCATTTTACTATAAGACTTCCGCTATTGTGTATTTACTCTGATTATCAATGTGGATATATGAGGTTTAGATCAGCCGGATACCGTCTGTACGAGATCCTGATTGAACCGTTGGTTTGCTAGCGGTTCATCACACCATTCTGAAGTGTGCAAAATTGGGGTGTGACATTAGTCCACTTGGACTATCCATAGATCCACTAGGATATATATCCACACCTTAGTCCACTCGGACTATCCATAGATCGACTAGGATATCCACCCAGAGTCTGAACTACGTGGATTCTAATTCCTAGGTCAAACCCTAGGATACGTAGGCTATTTGGGAGAAACCCAAATTTGGATCCACATCTTAGTGCACTTGGACTATCCATAGTTCTACTAGGATATTTATCCATATTTTAACCCACATAGGGTTATCCACATTTCAACCTAGATAGGGTTATCCATATTCCAACCCAAATAGGGTTTTCCTTAGATCCACTAAGAGTATCTATCAGTCCACATGGACTATCCAGATCCTAATCCGTAGGGTTTCTCATCCTTTCAAGTATAAACTTTAACTTGAACAATGAACTTAATCATGCACAAACATAAATCACAGCCATAAACTTTAATCATACCTAAACTACGATGGTGAACCTGATTTTTGGAATAATTCCGTAATTCGTCGGCAATCTGATGGATACAGATTCGGTTCAATGATATCAAACCACTTGGTTTGGCTTGGTTTAATAGATAGAGTCTAGCATAGGAAAGGTATAGGAGACCGATTTCGATTGGGCGGTTTGGGGGCCTAATCCCTTCCCATAACCGTAACCTGACGCTTACCCAATCTCTGATGGACCAGAAATCCAATCTAAGGGTCATGAGTCAATCGAAGTCTTACCTTGGGGTGAGATTTCATATTTCTAAGGTCTTAGACCTTAATCTAGGTGGCGACTTCCAAGATTTCCATCTTTGTCCTCACAGTCATGCGTCAAAGTTCTCTCCCAATCTCTTTTCTTTTGGTTTAATAGAGTGAATGGGAGAATAGAGATTAGAAATCACACTTTACACAAAATCGGTAAGCCTGCTCACTAAAGTGGAATGGAGACGATTCTCCTTCCTTTCTTTCCATTTTAGACTCAATCATGGATGGCTTACCATGAATAGAGTCAATCTTTGTCAACCATGGAGGAAGAGAACTGATTTTTGAATGGTGGGTCCCATTCTCAGTCGATCTCAAACCGGTTCCGCACACAGGGGGTGCGGCTGGACATGTGCCTTCGGTAGTCGATCGCACCTCCTCTGCCTAGTGCCGAACCTCATTTGGTTGGCCAATTTTTAGGTTCGAGCTTGCTAGGCTTTTCGGGTGCGTACGGACTGGGTCCAAGACTTCTTCTAGGGTATTTTCACACCCTTAAGTGACACAAGAGGTTCATGATTGTGTTTTGTGTCACCTCATAGTTACTCTTTCATCTTTGGACGTGTCAATATAATAGGTTCGTACGTGGAAAAACCCGACACATGCCCAAAATAGATGTATTGTTATGGGATTTGGGCACAGGTCTTACAGATTAGGACCATACTAGTTGGAGACGGGAGGTCATAACTTTAGTAATGACTCTGAGGACCACATTACATAAATAAATAAGTCGACATTTACCAAAATCTTCTGTATTGCATACCTTGGGAATGAAACAGATAAATGTGTCATTCAATTGAGGTGAGACTATACCTGAATGGAAAAAAATCCCAAACTAGTGCATAAAGTCAATCATGAATGAGGTCCCATATCTTCAGAAAAAACCTGAGAGAAAACCATCAGGTTGCTCGGATTTGGAAAAATGCATGGCAAACAAAGCGTCTTTACTTCTGCCAAAGAAGGCGGACTCAATGTTCTCAGTATAGAAAATGCATGGCAACCATTGGATTGATTGCTTCCAAGACTTTTGAAAATGATTTTGGAACAATGTTCTCAGTAGAGAAAATGTTATCGAAGTGCCGATTAATGTCACCAAAAATCTCAGTTAGTGATGTGAATCATTCCCCACTGGCAAGCTCTAGTTGTTACAGTTTTGCTAACGGCATGATATATGATCTTGATTTTTGACACCAAAGGTCATTCTCCTTGTCTAACTCAAGATCCAATTGGTGGGATAAAGTTAAAAGGTGAGTCCTCGTATCCTCAATATAACTTTGTCCTTAAACAAGGACAATTTTCATCATCAAATTTTTTTATTTTAGTCTGAACATGATCAAATACACCTCTGTTCCACCTCTTATAAAGTGATTGAGTGAGATCCAATTTAGACTGGATAACCTCTGGTGGAGTTCCCCGTATAGAAGTAAACCACCCTTCCTCAGCTATATCTCAACATTAAGGGTGATGGAACCGCATATTCTTGAAGTGAAAATATCGTCCTTTGATAAGACCTTCCTTAGTGTTTAGAAAGAGAGGGAAATGATCAAACCTCACTGAATTTTGAACTAGGATTGAAGCATTAGAGTTACTCCATCGCCAACTATCATTTAAAAATAAACTCTGTCCAAACAAATCCTAATATTAGCAGCACCAATTCTCTTATTACACTAAGTGTATTGTGGACCTTTAGGGCCCAAAACAAGTAAGTGGCAAGAGTCTACCATATCCCAGAATATTTGCATATCATGATTATTCGCAAAATTCCCTCCTTGTTTTCATGCCATGTTAAATAGGAACTAAAATCCCCCCAAAACTAACTAATTTGTAGTTCGAGTAGAACTGCGACTAATTAAACTGTCTCAAGCAATCTGACGGCATTGTATACAATCATCATAAACAAAGGTAATGATCAAGAGAACTAGTAATGAGTACAATAGTAGCATTAATGACAATATGACATGATTATTCCAGTCAAAAATAGTTAAAGTAATAGTCATTCCAAAGTAAAGCTAGTCTACCAGATAAAGCAATTAGATCAACAATAAATAGATGTGTGTAAGACAAGCTATGCTGAAGTTTCTCCAATGGAGATTTTTTACCTTTAGTCTCCATTAGAAAAATAATATCTTGATCTAGCTATGTGGGAGAGATAAGTAACCGAATTTTCAAGGGCCTCCCAATCCCTTGACAATTCTAGTTGATGATCTTCATTGGGGCCCACAGTGCTGGTCCACCATAGATACCACGGGGTTTCCAGAAACGATCGAATCTAGATGAAGTAATTGAGTTCCTGCTAGCATGGACTGTGTAGTATCAATATTGGAGACACTTGCTACGTGAAGATACTTGCATTTTGAAGATGAAGAGAGTAAGGTCTCCAATGCCCTTTTTTGGTAAGCTGACATTTAGACTTACTGTATGACTGAACATGCTCTTCCTTATCAAGTAAGAGATGGTATTGTGGCACAGTTGGGGTATCGTCCATTAGATAGAGGAGAGGGAGTAATGAGTAGTGGTGGCTTAATGGCAAGGTACAGGGATGATGGTGGTGAGGGAGGTCAGATATCATTGGATGGTGGTGAAGATGGGGTGGGAATTGGAGGAGCTAAAGTAAATACGGAAGTGATAGTTGTTGGAGAAGATCATGCAAAGTACTGAGTAGTTGGGGCATATTATTAGTAAGGAGAACCACAGGAGATTGAGATGGACCGAGTAGCGTGGTCTGTGGTAGCAGCAAGGAATTAATCTTCTTCAGGGACTCAACAAGGGTCGTTGAGTGAGCAAAGGAGGGGATCAAACTGTCATGGTTAGGTGGAATGGGTTCAGCAATATAGTGGGGGTCATGGTTGGGTACTGGTCGGATAAAGGGTGGAATACCTGCTATACCAAAAGTAAAGGACATGGTCGTGTCATCACTTGAGGAAGAAGAGGCCATATGTAAGCAGCATTTTTGATACGCACTGAGTACTGTAATGATAAAGCATAGTCCACTAGGCACTGATCGGTCACTAAACCACATAATTCAGGGCCATGTACACTTTCCTAATGCACTCCATTATCCGGAGCAAAAAATGGGCGATCACAACGGGTATAGTCGTGACTGAGATTGCCACACTCATAACAAAATAATGGCAATCGTTCAATTTTAACAATGATTGCCGATCAGTCACCATTACGACGTTGAACTTCCAACTTTATGGGAGGGGTTTAAGATTTATCCAAAGGAAAATGAACCCTCAAATATCTTATTCATTTCCTGGATTGAACGCCCTGCAGTTTTAGGGCAAGAGATGGCGCACCAATGGCGGCTACCAATTGATGGGAAAATTCTAAATGTAAGACTGGAGAAGGAACCTCATCAAATTGAAGCCGAAAGTCCTGTTTATTGAAAGCATATAAACATTATCACAGTACCAGAAACAATCCATGGTACTTCAGTTAGAACATTCTGCAAGTCTATTGAATGCTTTAATTTGTACAGAATTTTGTTGTTTTGATACTCTGAAACCTCAACCAGAAATTTGCAATGCCCAGCAGGAGGAAGCCCCTCAAGACCGCTTGGTTTTGGTATGGTTTCTGTTAGTCCCAGGTTGACACTGAGAGGGGGTGAATCAGTGGCCACTAAAAGTTTTTCCACTAAACAATTTGCCCTAATACTATGAATACTGCTGTCAAGAGCTGTTGATCAAACTGTGCTATGCTGCCTTGAGCTGATTTCTTGAGATCTTCTCACAGACAATCTGTCAAACACATTTCGTGCACACACCAACCACCCACCCACAGGTATCCATACCAAGGGTTTGGCCTGCCAAGTGTGTACACCCAGACCTGCAGCACACGGACTTCTATTCTACAATCACAATCACATGCATGGGACACACAATATAACGTGGTTCACCAATCACACATTGTGATGGCTACTCCACGGGGCAATACCCTAACCAGGGTTTCGTATATACCCGATACACAACAGAAATGCTACGGTTGCACCTACAACCCCGATGCTACAACATCAACCGCATTCCGCTACAACCCGTGCTCGAGGCACCTACCCCAACTCCGGTCAAGCACCCACTTGACGGGTTATACAAAATGGATATCATAAATCATTACAAACCCTTCCCATATATCTCGATACAATAAGTAGGATTTGTGTGCGTGATTACCTTCCCGCGTGATCACGGTAAAGATTAGTTCTCACCAAATGGATGTTCCAAGCTCTCCAAGAGTGATAGATACGCCGTCAATAGAATGGAACTCGCATTCTTCCAATGCATCTCGCACACCATCATTCACATCAAGCTATCTCTCATACTCACACCTCACTCCAAACTACTCAAATACTCATGTGTATCAGAAGGAGGAAGGTGGAGAGTGATTTGTTCTTCAAAAAGAGCTCCAAAACACCATTTCCCCTAAAACCCGTAGCTCATGTCACCAAAACCTTGATTTCTTTCTTCTAACAGATTCTACTCGGAGAGAGAAAGCCGTGAGTTTTTGAATCACCTCAATCAGAGCTCGGATGGCCAAGATATGGCCAAAAGAAGTTCGGCCAGTGAGATTATTCCAAATGGAATCTCCGGCCTTGATTCGGTGCGCCGCGACACACCATAGCGACGCCCATCTGGCGCAACGTCGTCGTTGTCGCCTTCTGATTGGTGGAAAGGGCATCTATAGTTTTTAGACCGTGGATCGGTCTCTTAATGGCGGGATCTCTTCGGATCGCCGATCGATCAGATCCCGTCAACAAAATTCGGCATCTATACAATCCTTCAGATTGTAATCTTCGACGCCACTGTATCATGTGCGTGCTACACTGTATCTTGGGCTCGGCTCCATGCGACGCGAATCATAGCATTAAGTTGCCTCCAGCCAATGGGAAGCGTCGCGATGGAATCTGAGCGCGATTTCTGCACTACACCATAGCCCGCCTTTTTGAGGATCGCCGATTTGGAATCTTGCTGTCGTGGCTTGATCCGAGCCACCAATATCAAATTTTCTCCTTTTTGAAAGGACCAAAATGCCCTTAACAATTTAGGAAATGGCCTTTGTAACCGGTGAGTATCACCTACAGAGAAGCTGATTCCAGTAGGGTCCGAGATTTTTTTCCTCATTGCGGCATTTGGTCGAACAACGTGCGTGCATGCCAACTGCCTTGCGTTGGCTTGCGGTGTGCGCGCGGCGCTGGCTTGCTGCGTGCGCGCGGGCTCTACTGCGCGGTGCTGCCGAGCAAGCCTTGCGCGAGGCATGCCTTGCGCGCAGCGCTGGCTTGTTGCGCGCCCGCGGCATGCTGCTGCGCGCGGCATGGCCTTGCGTGCGGGGCTGCTGCTGTGTGGCCCTGTTGTGCGTGGCCCTGCTGTGCGTGGCCTGTGCGCATGCCCTGCTGGCCTGTTGCCATGGGCATCGACCCTGCTGGCCAAGGCTGGCTGCCATGCTGGCCTGGCCACCCAAAGTGGGACCCACCTAGTCCCCACCCATTCTCTCTCCTCTTTCTCTCTCTTCTATTTTCTCTCTCTTCTTTCTCTCTCTTCTTTCTCTCCACTTCAGTTGGACTTTCTCATCAACTAAGCTTCATTCTCTTCGGCTGCTTGACTGACGGAGAGTCCTACAGATACTCTCTCTCCTCCATATCACTTTCTCTGCTAGGGTTGCCAACAATGACAACACTGACTGCACTGTCTGGACAGGGTGTCAACAATCTCCCCCTTTGGAATTGTTGGCAACAAAACTCAATCAAAACTCCCCATCCATGTTATCTTCTCCCCCTTTGACAACAAGTCCCAAAGGCTGAATGAGCTCCCCCTTCATATCAACTCCCCCTACATAGCCTCACCTATAGGAGTACCAATCCTACAGATGAAAGATGATGCTATGTAGTCAGCAACTCCCCCTACATATTTGCCATCTACAATATGCTCAAAGTCACTACTCCTAGCTGAGCTTTGAGTTTCTCAAAAGAGTCTTTTGGAAGAGCCTTGGTGAAGATGTCTGCCACTTGATCTACTGTAGGAACAAAATCCAATCTCACTTCCCCTTCAAGCACTTTCTCCTTCAAATAATGATATCTGATGTCAATATGCTTGGTCCTTGAGTGTTGCACAGGATTCTTGGATATGTTGATGGCACTCATGTTATCACATTTGATGACCACTGGTTCTTCACATATAACACTGAAGTCTGACATCTGTCTTTTCATCCAGATTACCTGAGTGCATGTAGCGGCTGCTGCAATATACTCTGCCTCTGCTGTAGATAAGGAGACAGACTCCTGTTTCTTGCTGTGCCATGCTACTAAGCTCTCTCCCAAAAAGAATGCACCACCACTAGTGCTCTTTCTGTCATCAATGCTACCAGCCGAGTCTGCATCTGAAAATGCTGTCAAAGTGAAACTTCCAATCTTTGGATACCACAAACCATAGTTTGTTGTGCCTTTCAGATATCTGAGTATTCACTTCACTGCCATCAGATGAGTCTCCTTTGGACACTCTTGAAATCTGGCCACCAGGCATACTGCTTGCGAATATCAGTCTTGAAGTCGCCAAATATAGTAAACCGCCAATCATTGACCTATACAATGTCCGATCAACTCTTGGAGAATCATCTTCGAACTCAACTTGATATTCACTGTCATTGGTGTCCCCACTAGTTTACAGTCCTCCATCACAAATTTCTTCAACATCTCCTTGGTATACTTCATTTGAGAGATGAAGATGCCATTTTCTCTTTGATGAATTTGCAGTCCCAGAAAGTAGGACATCTCTCCAAGCATAGACATCTCAAACTCTGTTCTCATCCTCTCAGCAAACTTCTTGCAAAGCTTCTCACAGTTCCCCCCAAAGATGATGTCATCCACATAGACCACAACTACCGCTTGATCTGTCTTCTGTCATGACATATAGGTTGCTGTCCACAACTCCTCTTCGTAGACCCAATTTATGCAGATATGTATCAAGTCTTTCATACCATGCTCTTGGAGCTTGCTTCAACCCATATAGAGCCTTCTTCAACTTGCATACCATATCTTCATCATTGCTGAGTTGGAACCCTTCAGGTTGCTCAGTGTACACTTCCTCTTCTAAATTTCCATTCAAGAATGCAGATTTCACATCCATTTGATAAACCTTGAATCCTCTGTGCACAACTAATGCTAAGAACATTCTGATAGACTCCAGCCTTGCCACAGGTGCAAAAATCTCATCAAAATCAATTCCTTCTACTTGAGCATATCCTTTGCATACAAGTCTGGCCTTGTTTCTCACAACCTGGCCTTCTTCATTTAATTTGTTCCTGAAAACCCACTTTGTGCCAATCACATTCTTGTTTGCTGGTCTAGGAACTAGCTCCCAAGTGTTGTTCTTTTCAATTTGGTCAAGCTCATCATTCATAGCTTTCAACCAAGATTCATCATTACTAGCCTCATGCACAGTTTTAGGCTCTATCTCAGACAATAATGAATAAGTGGTAGCTTTCATCCTTCTGGTTTCAAGGCCTGCATTTGGATCTCCTATCACTTGATGATTAGGGTGAATTCACAACCATTTGTTATCTTTTGGTCTGCCATCTCTCTGCACTTCAGTATGAATCTCTTGCACTTCAGATTCTTCTTCATCTTGTTTTCCTTTGTCAACTAATAGAGTGTCATCTTCATCAAGTTCTTCAAGAATGGACCCTTTTGGTTCAGTCCCCTTTTGATTCCCTACATTCTCATCAATCTTCACATCTGAGCTCTCAACAATTCTTCCTAGTCTCTTGTTGTAGCACCTGTATGCCTTACTTTTGAAGGAATACCCAAGAAATATGCCCTCATCAGCTCTGTCATCAAATTTGCCAAGATTTTCTTTCTTTCGCTTGATGTAGCACTTAGAACCAAAGACCCTGAGATACTTCACTGTAGCTTTCCTCCCAAACCATAATTCAAAAGGTGTTTTGTTCTCATGAGGCCTTAGAAGACATCTGTTAGTGATATGCACTGCAGTATAGATACCTTCTCTCCAGAAATGCTTTGCTGTGTTATTCTCTACCATCATAGTTCTAGCCATTTCTTGCACTGTTCTGTTCTTCCTTTCAACCACTCCATTTTGCTGAGGTGTTCTGGCTGCTGAGTGTTGAATTCTGATTCCACTTTCACTGCAGAAGTTTGAGAATTCACTCCATGTAAATTCTTTGCCTTGATCAGACCTTAAACACTTGATTGTGTAACATGTCTCGTTTTCAACTCTCTTCTTGAATGCTTTGAACTTGTCAAGAGCTTCAGTTTTATCCTTCAGAAACATCACCCAGGTCATTCTAGAATACTCATCTATAAACAGGATGAAGTATCTCTCACCTCCTATGGCCTGTGTTCTCATTGGTCCACACAAGTCTGTGTGTATCAAGTCAAATGGTTTACTTGAATGGTACTCCTTTGATTTATAAGTAGCTCTTGCTTGCTTGCCCTTCTGACATGAACCACATACATGGCTCTCTGGAGTCTTTATGATGGGAAGATCTCTCACTGCTTGCTCCTTGCTAATTTTAGTTAGATTTTTGAAATGAATGTGTCCCATTCTTTTATGCCACAACCAATTTTAATTTTCTTGAGTTATCATGCACTTATTGATGGCATCTGTCAACACATACAGATTTCCAATTGTTCTTTCACCAGCAGCCACTGCCTTTCCTGTTCCAACCCTGTGAACAACAAAACCTTTATTGTTGAAAGTGATCTCATGTCCTTGATCACATATCTGACTCACACTGAGTAGATTATGTTTCAACCCATTAACGTACAAAACATTGTGGGACTTTATCTTCCCATTGTTAAAGTTCACTGAACCTCTTCCTTCAACTCTAGCACCTTCATTGTTTCCAAACTTCACAGTTCCTCCTTCTACAGCATCAAGGCTTATGAATTTTTCTTTGTTGCCAGTCATATGTGTTGAGCATCCACTATCAAGAATCCATGGAGATTGTTTTCCTTTGTTTGCTTTGAGTGCTGCTTACACCAACAAGGAATTGTTCCCTTTCTTCTGTGGTTTTTCCACCCATGTAGCCTTGTCTTTCAATGTAATTGGCTTTCTTGTATTTCTCACAGTTTCATTTTCTTCTTCTCTCTGAATTGGTTTTCTTGGAGGATCTTCTCTTTTCTTCCTCTTAGCTTGCCTTTGAGATGGAAGGATTGTCTTGCAGTTTCTGGCTATATGCCCAAGTCTCTCACATCTATAGCATATTACTCTCTCATCAGCAAGAGGAGCAAATCTGTTTCTGTCAATGAACACTGGAGGTCTTTGTTGTCTTCTACATTCTGCCACTCGATGTCCATAGGCATTACAGCCATAACAGTATCCTCTGAATCTGATTCCTTGTACCTACCTGCTTCTCTGAAACTGACCATTCCTCTGAAACTGACTTTGTTTTCTCTTACTTCCTTGCCTGACTGTCTTGAAGCTTTCTTCATCATTCTTGCCTTTAGCAGCTCTCATAGCTGGTGGTTCCTTCTGCTTTTCTTTTACAAACATAATGGGATTACTTGCAGACCCCTTTTCTTTCATCTGCTCAGACAGCTGCTCAGTATATCCAAGTCCAGATTTAATATGAGAGGATCTCTGGTAACTCAGAATCTCATCAAGGATGTTGTCTTCCTCCTTGTCTTCATCTTCAGAACTGCTGCTTTCTTCATCTTCCTGTAACCTAACATTCTTATCTTTCGACTTCAGAATGGTTACGTGAGGGACTTTTGTAGTAGCTTCAGCATAAGTTTTTGTTTTTGTAGACTTGGCCAGATCTGTCATGGGTCTTACAATTACTTCCTCAAGCTTCTTACACTCAGAAGTCTTTTGTGTAAGATCATTGTCAAGCTCATCAGCAATTATTTTTGCTTTCCTGAGAGTTTTCATAATTTCAGCATTTATCTCCTTTGCTTGGTTGAGTTGCTCATTCAAGTTTTTGTTCCTCTTTCTTTCTGACCTGAGCTCAGTAAGTGCAGAAAGCAACTCTGCTTCAAGGTCTGGATTGTCATCATCTTCAATTCTTTTCTTGACACTATCACCTTTCCTTTTTGTTGTATCACTCCCTGTAGGAGTCTCTTCCACACTTAAAGGCAAAGTGTCCTAAGCCACCACAGTTGAAACATCTCATTGAAGACTTGTTTTTGAACTTCTCAGATCTATTTTTGAGTTTGTTAGCCAGATAAGCTATGAGCCCATCATCTGAATCATTTGTGTCCTCCTCTGCATCAGCTTTTGATCTTTCCACTGGCTCCTTCATTTTTAATTTTTTAAAGGCTTCAAAAGCGGCTTCCTTCTCAGCTGGCACTGGCTCAAGCATTCTCATCTCATAGGTGGTCAAGATACCATGCAGTTCATCTATGGTCAATGTATCCAAAGTGGCAATTTCTTCAAGGGTCGACACCTTGGCATTATACGATTTTGGAAGTGTCCTCAACACCTTCTTAACCACATGAATCTCCTTCAACTCTTCACCCAATGCTCTGATTGCATTGGTGATCTTGTTCACTCTGTTCAGGTAAAACTCAATTGTCTCACCTTTACTCATTCTCAGACTTTCAAATTGAGATCTCAGTATCTGTAATTTAGCCTCCTTGATTTTACTGTCTCCTTCATGTACACTCTATAGCTTGTCCCATATCTCCTTTGATGTTGGACAACTGATCACTCTAGTAAGTTCATTACTTGAAAGTGTGGCTAGAAGTGCTGTGACAACCTTAGCTTCATTTTCTCTCTTCTTCATCTCAACAGCATCACTGATATCTTCAGTTGTGTGCCTGTACCCATTCTTCACTATCAGCCATACCCCATATCCTTGTGCAATCAGGTAAGCCTCCATCCTGACTTTCCATATGCTGTAGTTGGAGCCATCAAACATTGGAATTCTGCCTACTGCCAAGAGCTGTTAATCAAACTGTGCTATGCTGCCTTGAGCTGATTTCTTGAGATCTTCTCACAGACAATCTGTCAAACACATTTCGTGCACACACCAACCACCCACCCACAGGTATCCATACCGGGGGGCTTGGCACCGCCAAGTGTGTACACCCGCACTGGCAAAGACACAGACTTCTATTCTACAATCACAATCACATGCATGGGACACACAATATAACGTGGTTCACCAATCACACATTGTGATGGCTACTCCACGGGGCAATACCCTAACCAGGATTTCGTATATACCCGATACACAATAAAAATGCTACGGTTGCACTTACAACCCCGATGCTAGAACATCAACCGCATTCACAGCTACAACTGTGCTCGAGGCACCTACCCCAACTCCAGTCAAGCACCCACTTGACTGGTTATACAAAATGGATATCATAAATCATTACAAACCCTTTCCATATATCTCTGATACAATAAGTAGGATTTGTGTGCGTGATTACCTTCCCGGCGTGATCACAGTAAGATTAGTTCTCACCAAATGGATGTTCCAAGCTCTCCAGTAGTGATAGATACGCTTCGTCAATAGAATGGAACTCCGACATTCTTCCAATGCATCTCGCACACCATCATTCACATCAAGCTATCTCTCATACTCACACCTCACTCCAAACTGCTCAAATACTCATGTGTATTAGAAGGAGGAAGGTGGAGAGTGATTTGTTCTTCAAAAAGAGCTCCAAAACACCATTTCCCCTAAAACCCACAGCTCATGTCACCAAAACCTTGATTTCATTCTTCTAACAGATTCTACTCGGAGAGAGAAAGTCGTGAGTTTTTTAATCACCTCAATCGGAGATCGGACGGCCAAGATATGGCCAAAAGAAGTTCGGCCAGTGAGATTATTCCAAATGGAATCTCCGACCTTGATTCGGTGCGCCGCGACGCACCATAGCGACGCCGCATCTGACGCAACGTACGTCGTTTTCGTCTTCTGATTGGCGGAAAGGGCATCTATAGTTTTAGACCGCTGGATCGGTCTCTTAATGGCGGGATCTCTTCTGGATCATCAGATCGATCAGATCCCGTCAACAAAATTCGGCATCTATACAATCCTTCAGATTGTAATCTTCGGCGCCGCTGTATCATGTGTGCGCTACACTGTATCTTGGGCTCGGCTCCATGCGACGGGAATCACAGCATTAAGTTGCCTCCAGCCAATGGGAAGCGTCGCGATGGAATCTGAGCGCAATTTCTGCGCTACACCATAGCCCGCCTTTTTGAGGATCGCCGATTTGGAATCTTGCTGTCGTGGCTTGATCCGAGCCATCAATATCGAATTTTCTCCTTTTTGAAAGGACCAAAATGCCCTTAACAATTTAGGAAATGGCCTCTGTAACCGGTGAGTATCACCTACAGAGAAGCCGATTCCAGTAGGGTCCGAGATTTTTTCTTCATTGCGGCATTTGGTCGAACAACGTGCGTGCATGCCAACTGCCTTGCGTTGGCTTGCGGTGTGCGCGCGGCGCTGGCTTGCTGCGTGTGCGCGGGCTCTGCTGCGCGGTGCTGCCGAGCAAGCCTAGCGCACGGCATGCCTTGCGCGCGGCGCTGGCTTGCTGCGCGCGATCGGCATGCTGCTGCGCGCGGCATGGCCTTGCGCGCGGGGCTGCTGCTGCGTGGCCCTGCTGTGCGTGGCCTGTGCGCATGCCCTGCTGGCCTGTTGCCATGGGCATCGGCCCTGCTGGCCAAGGCTGGCTGCCATGCTGGCCTGGCCACCCAAAGTGGGACCCACCTGGTCCCCACCCATTCTCTCTCCTCTTTCTCTCTCTTCTATTTTCTCTCTCTTCTTTCTCTCTCTTCTTTCTCTCTCTTCTTTCTCTCCACTTTAGTTGGACTTTCTCATCAACTAAGCTTCATTCTCTTTGGCTGCTTGACTGACGGAGAGTCCTACAAATACTCTCTCTCCTCCATATCACTTTCTCTGCTAGGGTTGCCAACAATGACAACACTGACTGCACTGTCTGGACAGGGTGTCAATAGTTTCCCTAGAAGAACATAACCTACTAGGGTCATTGTTGATGAGAGGGAGTAAGCCTCCTCAGAGGTGTCGGCAACGACAATGGATAAGTAGTTGATATCCCCTGGGTTGATGAGAGGGATCACTAGTGCAGGGGTAGAATCATTAGTTTAGAGGGTGGGACATTGTTTGATTTTAGTAGGGAAGACATGATGATTGTCACACCCCAATTCTGATCCAACCAGAACGGTGTGAGTGAACCGTCATCGAACCAACGGTTCACACCAGGATCTCGAATAAGCCGTGTCCACCCATACAAACCATTACACATAACCACAATTAGAATATAAATATACAGCGGAAGACTTTAAATAGAATGACAGTATCTATTGATAATTTAAATAAGTATTCAATTATTCAAATCAAACATAAAATAAATATCTTTTACATCCCTTAAAACAACAAAAAAAAACAAAAAAAAAAAAAAAAAAAAAAAAAACCAAAAAAAAAAAAACCCCACCAACGAACCAATCCCCCCCCCCCCCCCCCCCCCCCCCCAAAAAAACCCCCCCCCCCCCCCCCCCCCCCACCCGCCCCCAAAAAAACACCCCCAAAAAAACCCCCCAAAAAAAAAAAAAAAAAAAAACTAAAAAAGGGGAAAACACAAAAACCCCCCCAAAAAAAAAACCAACAAGTTCCCAATATTATGCATGAGTAACAATCATTTTATCTTTGTGGTCTGATTTAAAGTTTGAATGTGCTATAGAAAGGTTTGGTGGCCCCGCACCTCTATACACGAGTGTGTGGATCGCACGAGATCACACTACCACCAACCCACATGCCCCATCATGGAATAGAGATAGAGCTAAGGTATACCCGCACCTCTCCGATACTCTACCCATACTAGTACCTAAGCCTCTTCGGCCGGGGCTCATAACCGGGCTCGCAACTAACCAATCCTATATGTCAACAATGTATGCTCTATCCCACACATCCGTCTCGGCATAGAGATAGAGCTAGGCGTGTAGGCCGGGCCGGAGACCACCAAACCTCACCTCCCCCTGATACCCTATCCGCAACTAACCCACTAGGATAGAACAATACGCAGGTAGACCCTATCCCAACATAACTCCCTACGGCATAGAGATAGAGCTAAAGCATCGTGGACAAGCCAGCGTCGACTCGGAATCCTCAGTACCACATAACAATGGCCGGGACAACATCAATATCGGAGACCACCGTACCCGACCTTCCCCGATACCCCACCCGTACCAAGCATGTTAAGATAGAATACTACAAAAGGTGCCGTGTGAAGAGCGATCCCGGCCCATGCCCCCTCCACACACCAACGAAAAACAATCACATGCCTACAATCACATCCTATGAATGCATGAACAATAATAATAACCGAAAGTAAAGGATGGCATGTGAATATGCACAAACATCACATCATAGATATTCAATGATTAACAATGATTTATTGTCCATTAATTATTAGGTTTAGGTCAGATTCCCTTACGCGCTGTTCGATAACTTGCCCGTCGCAAGGTCCAAACGATATGTCCAAAGTCCTACAATATTATTAAATTTCATTAGATATATTATTTAGGGTTTCATGTTGGTCGGAAACCAACGGGGTTACAAATACCCTCCGGGCGACGGTGGCATATCCGGTCGCGGCTGTGGGGAAGATCGGCGACCGGTATGGTCAGCCGGTCCCCACGGATAACCTCCCAGAGGTAGCGGTCGCAACATACCGGTCGCACTATGTGCAACCGGCATGTCGACCGGTATGTCTCCAAGACCATACATGGGTTCTTTGTTGCCGTCGATCATCCTTCAAGGATTTTCGGGGTTTCTCCTATCCATTCTAAGTCTAGGCTTTGAGTTAGAGTTATCCCCAACTCATTCAAGTCTCGTTTCGATGAATATCATCTCGAAACTCGAATCTAGGGTTTGACGGCAACTTAGGGTTTATTGGCCAATTTAGGGTTTTAGATCAATACCTACTTTGCATGGTATTGATCACCACACAACCAACACAGGAATAAGAAGATGGATTCAAGCACTTCCGTTGACGGCGTAGCGTGAGCTTCAGCAACGGTAATGGCGGCACCTCCTTCTTCTTCCTGCTCCTTCTCCTTTCCAAGCTCTTTCTCTTCTCTAGGGTTTGTGAGAGACAATGGAAAGGATTTGAGGAGGTTTAAGGGTGTATTTATAGGCTAGAAATAGGGTTTAGTAACCCTACTAGGATTAGGAAACTTCTAGGATTCGAAATCAAGAAAGCGGGACCCGCAGAGACCAATTTCCAAATTCCCGCACATAGTTGTGCAGGCCATACCGGTCGACCGGTACCATCATCCGGTACCATCAACCGGTATCTAAAATCAGGTATAATTGGTCGACTTTGGTCCTATTTTGTACCTGTTTGTTATCCGCTTGCCCCGTCTGGCTCGGTGATGATCGGAAGACCTGTCACGACATAAAACCAAGGTTAGACCGGGTTTTCAGAGTGCGGGTCTTACAATGATAATGGAAGGAGAAATTATTGCAGTAACACCCCAAGTGGAAGAGACACTAGCGACTCACAGATGCGATGAAAAAGTTGATGGTTAAACCTGAGGTTTGAAGACAATAACAGTTGAAAACGATGATGGATGAGAAAAGACCATGACCTTGAAGATGCTAATGCATGTGGAAAAAAGTCAAAAGTAATAAGGATGAGTGAAATACTAATGAATACAGCCGATCAAAGTAAATGATGATGGATAAAAATGTTGATAGTAAATGAGACAAAATGAGGGTTAAACAAAAATGTTAAGGAGAAAAATAATGGCAAGAGAAAACAAAGGATGACGAAAGTATGTCGAAAGGATGAGGGGAAAGGATTGGAAAAGATGGAAGGAGAATGATAAAGGGTCGCGAATTTATGCAAAATGAAAAAAAAAAGCGGATGAAAAGAAAAAAATAGTGTTTCATGATGGAAAAAGAAACTTAGGAAAAAAAAATACAGATTTACTGACGGATAGAACACAAGGTTGATGCTTCTGGAATAACAAAATAAAGTTTTGGTTCGTAGACTCCAACAGAGGTAGAAGATTGCAGTGGTTAGCAAGATAATGCATTCACGATGGAGGAGATAGAAGCAAGAGAAATATCAGAACACTCACAGTGGATGAGAGAGAAGATGACAGTATTGGTCAAAAAAGTAGTTATGTACATGAAGATAACTGATCGCAATGAATATGTTACCAAAATTGAATGGTCACCGACAGAGCAGAAATCTACTTTCACACAAAGACAACTTATAAGAGGGAAAGAAAGATGTGTAAGATATTATGTGTGGGGCTTAATTAATCATAGGGTTGTTCAGGAGTCTATTTACAAGGTAGACCAGTTCGAGTATGATTGTAAGATAAACCAACCTTGTCTAATATGGGACTGGTCCAAGGTTGGGGTTAGTATTATTAATACTATTGGTCAGGGTTCCCGTAGCGACGGTTGTCATTCCTCTCTTGTTCCCATACACAGAGAGAAGCAAAGGGATCCCCAGTAGGCTGTAGAAGACTCAAACCAAAGCTTGGAAAGGCAAAAATCAATCTTCAATGAGCAGGTATGTGTTTACATTGTTTATATTGTTTACCATTGTGTTCTAGGTATTGTGTGGTAATCATTAGGGTTGACAGAAACCCTAATGAGATAAATTCTTGAATGGGTTGATTGGAAAACCCAAAAGAGATCATAAAAATTCTATCAATGGGTATCAAAGCTTCCCATACAGACCTAGGATCAATGGTTAATGATTGTAGAGACTGTGGGTTTGATTGGAATGGAAAAGGGAGAGATTTTTCTTCCAAATTCTTCGTACGAACCTATTTAGGGTTTATACCATCGAAAAATTTTTCGATCTGATAAAAAGTAAAATAAGTTATACCAGTGTGTAGGTCTCGGAGAGACGAAACCACCGACATAAAGTTGGTCATCAGACTCCGCCAGACGCACCGCCTGAAAAAGCGCGTGTGGCTCATGTGCCAGTGGTTAGTTCAATTAAAAGAAAAGGTCGGCGGCGGACGAATCGTGGCTGGGTCAACCTAAAAATGACTCGTGTCACACCCCGTTCCCGACTTATCGATACTATAGAATATAACGGGATCTCCACATCCTATTAGGGCATTAAAAATCCCCTTCCAGGATCACAGAACGTGATACACCAACCATTAAACCATAACCTCACAGTAATTAACAATAAATTACACCACCACAAAGAAATTAGAAATTCACAGATGAAGAGTAGAGCGGAAGTCTTAAATAATCATTTCTCAAAGTAGAAATTCTAATGATAACATGAAATAAAATCCCAAACTCTCTGTATTGTAAATAAATAAGATAATTAAATCCTTAAATTCAAATGTAAAACCTTGGCAACATGTCCCCAATCAATAAATTAAAATCAAAAGAAATGTTCATTATTGATCCATTGTATAGCCGTAAACATGGTCATCACACTCGCACATCAGATCATGGACGTCCTCATCACTAACATCCACATCAACAAATTCAGTATCATTTATTCCTACATTATCTAAAATAATTTATGTACACAAGGGTAAGCTCAACTATCAAGCTTAGCAAGGAAATTAAATGTGCAGCATACATAATGCATGAAATTGACAACTATGGTCTGATAAGATAACTGTAAGTGTCAGCTCAAGATGACTAAAATGGAGCCTCCAATAGCACAGGTCACCCCCATCAGAATGAATGCCACCTCACTTGATGTACCACAACATCCACCATGTATGGGTCCGTCGTTTTGGTTCCCACTGACCACAACTCATCCCAAGTCCAAAAACAGTGGCCCTTGAGGAAGTGATAATCACTAGTCAATTCGCCCACCCATTTACACTACGTTGGATATGGGGAGCATCGCAGCTATGTTCATACCACCATTTATTGAACCCATGCCATTACATAACCCCATAATGACTAGGGGTACTGTTATACAGGTATTTAATGTTCAACTAACCATGTCTACTTAATTAGCCATACTATTGGACCGTAATGTCGCCAAGCTTTCGACCCTGTCCAAACCCCCACATAGGACATCGTGACTTGGCTAAGTTACATATGGTCGATGCAATGCAATGTCGGTAAGAAGTGGTGCAAGCGTCCCATTCCACCCACCTTTCTCCTTACCAACTTAACCAGACATCATGAATCAACTACAGACCAGTTGCATTCTTGGAAAGGTAGCGAGCGTCCCATTCCACTGGCTTCCAATCCCTACTAGCACTATTGATCTCAAAAGCAAGGAAGCATATGCATGAGCAAGCAAATCAGTATATTGGGTGATATGTTATCACACAAGCATGTTATCAATCTTACACAGAATCATAATACTAAGTTCATACTCAAACAAAGCTCTAGTCCCCTTACTTGAGTAGTAAACAGAAAATACTATAGAATACGGCTTCGGATAGCTTCCCTATGTTCTCCTGAACCTTTAATAGCATCATAAATAATAGATATTAATCACTTTGTTCATTATTTGCCTTTATTGTTTGCTCAGCATAGCATCTTATCAATCAATAGAAATTTATAGAGGTCTGGTAGTCAAGTTCTAACATCATATAGTTGCTATCCAAGGGTTTCAAGCATTTCTAAGAGTAACAGCAAGCTAAACATCAGTTTCATCAGTTAATAATTGAAATCATGGAAAAAACATATGTATAAACATGATAACAGGTTTCCAAACCCATAAATAAACTCAATAAAAACCTAGCAAGCTACTGACCAAAATGGCCGAGATCCGATGTCAAAATCAAGTGCGGCTGATGGCATCAACAGCACGTTATGGCTATCAGGCATGCAGTTGGTGCCTGCAACCGCACGTCATAACTTGGCCGAGGGTCTATGACTTTGACACTGGGGTGTTGTTTGGATTTTTCCAAGTACGTTTATGGCTTTTGGGCTCAGGAATCCTTGTCTACATCATGTTATGGATACCGTTTTGATTCAACCCGTAGTCGAATGCTGAATTTGGTATGTAAACCTTTGGATCCGATTCTAGCAATTCCTTTAAAGGATTTTCCTTGGCTTTGGTCTATGCAGGGTCCATTCTAATCAATCGTGGATCACTTGGGATGCTTAGATCCGATTTTTAGTCATCTTTATCCATTTCATAACATTCTTATGGTCTTGGTTCTTCACCAAATCTGATCCAACACCCAAATAAGCCCTTGAGTGCATTCCAGTGATGGTGAAAGAATATTATATCCAGGAAAATCATGAGACCATGATCCCCTAAGGTTCTAACTATTACCCATTCAACTTGAAGTAATAGATAGAGTTCAGAATCATTAGCAGCAATTATTTGCGTCGTATTTCTATCGAGAACTCGATTCCAATGGTGAACGAGGCCTTCTTCCCTTCTCCTTTCTTTCTCTTCTTCTTCTTCCTCCTTTAGATGCGTCAGAACTTCTTATCTTCCTCCCTTTCTCTCTATTATTCGTAGGTAGATATAAATGAGAGAATAGAGTAGTCTTCACATTGGAATTGGATAGGATGTTCCCACATGGTATGTTGGAGGATTTTCTCCCTCCATTCCTTATTTAAAAATGTATCTAGTCACACTACTATGATCAGTTCTCAACCCAATCCAACCCGCAGGTCCCACACCTTATTGGTCACCAATCTAGGTTTGGTTATACACATGCGATTAGAGGTGGTGCAGCTGGTGACCAACCACACCTCTTGGTTCCCAGCCGGACCTCACATATACTTCCTATTTTGATTCTTTATGCACAGGGGTTTGGTTTGGTTTGATTCTTAATTGGCTTGGTTTCTGTTGGTTTGAACCATTTATCGTGGTAAGACCTGTTACAAAACTAAAATTTCAAATTAGGACCAAAATTCTGGGTGTAGGTCATACAACTCTACTCCTTTACAGAAATTTCATCCTCGAAATTTAGACATACCTATATCATCGAATAGATGCTGGTACCGTTCTCGCATATCATCTTCCTTTTTTCCATGAGGCTTCTTCTTAATTGTGGCTCTTCCATAAGACTTTGACAAAAGGAATACTTTGGTTTTTGAGTTTTTGGACCTTATGATCTACAATAGTCGATGGTTCCACCTCATATGACAAATCAGCCTTTAGCTGTGGTGATTTGGTGGTTAACACATGTGACAAATCTCTAGTATTTCTTTAACATAGAGACATGGAATACATTGTGGACACCTAACAATGCTTGAGGAAGCGCCAATTGGTATGCTATAGTTCCACTCCTCCCTTAGGATTTCATAGGGTCTGATATACCGAGGACTTAGCTTTCCTTTCTTGCCAAATCCCTTTACAGCCCTGAAAGGAGATACCTTCAAGAACACTTTATCGCCGATTTTAAACTCTAGATCCTTTTGTCTAAACATCAGCATAACTCTTTTATCAAGCCTGTGCGGCTTTAATTCCTGCCCAGATTAAATCGACTTTCATATAGGTTTCTTAAATAATGTTGGGTCCCAATATTCTTCTTTCGCCGACTTCATTCTAGTATAGTAGAATTCTGCACTTTCTCCTATATAAAGCCTCATACGGAACCATGCCTACAATAGCTTGGTAACTGTTGTTGTAAGTGAACTCCATGAGTGCGAAATTTTTGTCCCACTTGGTTTCCAAGATACATGCCCTAAGCATATCCTTTAGTATTTGGATTGTTCTTTGCAATTGGTGATCGAGTTGCGAGAGATATGCTGTACTGAATTTTAATTGAGTACCCATCGCATTCTGTAATCCTTCCCAAAAATGTGAGGTAAATCAAGGATCTCGATCCGACACTATGCTGGTTGGTACTCTGTGTAACCTGACGATATTATCTATGTATAGTCTTGTCAAGTTGTCCATAGAATACTGTGGGTGAACAGCAATGATCCTTGCAGTTTTGGTGAAGCGATCGAAGACTACCTAGACAGTGTCTACTACTCGGGCTGTTAAGGGCAAACCTGTGACGAAGTCCATTGTTACATGGTCCCATTTCCATTCTGGGATGGGCAATGGTTGTAACTTTCCTGCTGGTCTTTGATGGTCAGCCTTTACTTGCTGGTAGGTTAAACATTTGTAAACATATCTGGCCACATCGGCCTTCATTCCTCTCTACCAAAAATTCCTCTTCAGATCCTGATACATCTTCGTACTGCGAGGATGCATAGTATATGGAGTTGTATGTGCATCCATCATGATGGCTTTTTTAATGTTCTCCTAGCTTTTGGGTATGCATACACTTCCCTGAAAGTAGAGTAATCCGTCGTCACCCTTAGAGAAGTCGGGGACTAGGTTACCCTACTCTAGTTCCATCATAATCATGCATAGATACAAATCCTTCGGCATTGCTTCCTTTATATTGTCTGGCAGGGCTTGATGCTCAATGCACTAAAAAGGGTATAGGTGGATGTAACAAACTCTTCAAGTAAGGATTCCATGGAAAACTCGCCAGGTATGGTTGGAAGTTGAGTTGTTACCACATGTACAGCTATGTTACGCATCATCTTCATCCCCTTGTTTAGCATCTTTTCTTGCATAAACAACCTTCCTGCTTAAGGCATTGGCCACCACATTGGCCTTCCCTGGGTGGTATTGTATGTCTATCTCGTAGCTTCAATAGTTCTAACCACCGTCGTTGCCTCATGTTCAACTCTTTTTGATTGAAAAGCTAAACCAAGTTCTTGTGGTCTGACATGATTTTGAAAGCAACACCAAATAAATAGTGCCTCCATATCTTCAGTGTAAAGACTACCACTGCCAATTCAAGGTTGTGTATAGGGTAATTCTTCTTGTGCTCTTTCAGGTGTCATGACGTGTATGCAATGACTTGATCATGTTGCATTAATACACACCCCAGTTCTATGTTAGATGCATCGGTATATACAGTGTACCCGGTATTTCCACTAGGCACTGTCAGTACTGGGGTAGTTACAAGCTCTGAAAGCTTGCCTCTTGCTTTGCAGTCCATTCAAACTTTTGTCCCTTCTTTGTGAGTTGGGTTAATGGCACAGCGATTCGCGAGTAGTCTTGTATAAATCGCCGATAGTATCCAGCTAGACCCAGGAAACTCCTTACCTCCATGACTATCTTCAGAGTTTTGCATTCCAATACTGCTTAGACTATACTGGGGTCTACAGCTATCCATTCCCCAGAGACGATATGTCTGAGGACTACCACTTTCCTTAACCAAAACTCATACTTTTTAAATTTAACATACAATTTCTCTTCCTTCAGTCATTGCAAAACCTTTCTCAGGTGTTCTTCATGTTCTTCCTGGGAGCTTGAGTACACAAGAATGTCATCAATGAATACTATGACAAACTGGTCAAAACAATCATGGAATACCCTATTCATCAATTCCATGAACAATGCAGGAGCATTAGTTAATCCAAACAACATGACCTAGAATTCATAATGGTCGTAGTGGGTCCTAAAGGTAGTCTTTGGAATGTCAGCTTCTTTGATCTTCAATTGGTGATAGCCTTATCATAAATTGATCTTCAAAAATATAAAGGCTCCTTGCAGTTGATCGAACATGTCATCGATTCTTGACTGTGAGTTTATTCAATTCTCGATAGTCGATACATAGTCTGACACTTCCGTCTTTCTTCATGACGAATAAGACTGGTGCTCCCCATGGTGAGATACTTGGCCTAATAAAGCCTTTATCTAGTAGTTCCTGTAATTGAGCCTTAAGTTCCTTTAGTTCTACATGTGTCATCCTATAAGGTGCTTTAGAGACAGGTGTCGATCCTGGGAGTAAGTCAATTACAATAGTTGCTTTCTTGGGTGGCAGACCTAGTAGATCTTCTGGAAACACTTTAGGAAATTCATTCACTACTCGTAAGTCTTTTAGCTTGGGATTTTCTACAGTATTGTCTACAACAGATGCAATATATCCAGCACATCCCGGGGCTAGTAACTTACTTGCTTGTTAGGCAGATATGAAGAGTTTCTTCTATTTCTTCAGTTTGTCTCCGATCAATACAATCGGCTTGTTGCCATTAACATTGAATGAAACCTTCCTTTCTACACAAAGGACACTTGCCTTGTGTGTTACTAGCCAGTCCATTCCTAGGATTGCATCAAAATCTGACATATTCAAGAGGATCAGATTCGCATTCATTTTCTTGTCACCAATTTGGATTTGGCACGGTCCATGGTAGTTGTCCAGCTCCACTTGTTTTCGCAATGGTGTGCTAACCATGAGCCGGGACTCCATTTTCCTTGGGGATGTTCCCATTTTCTAGATGAATAAGGGTGACATGAAAAAGTGGGTCGCACCAGAGTCAAAAAGGACTCAAGCCGATGAATTGGATATAATTAAGGTACCTAATGGTACCTAGTATACTAACTCGACAAACAATTCAAGAGTATTCTCAACTTAGGCATAAACAGTTTAACTACTGTGAAGAGAAATACCTGTGACTACGCTAGAGGATTTCTCGGCATCTTTTGTGGTTGTGGCATAGACTTTACCCTATTGAAATCCTTGCTTCGGAAGAAGAGGGCAGCTCCTAGATATGTGACCTTCTCAATTGCAGTTATAACACCTTACCAAGCCAGGTACTATGCCAATAGTAGCAGGGGCAGTGGCCTTCTTTGCAAGAACCTGAGCGGTCACCTTCTTCTCAACAGTAGCTCGGAAAGGTTTCTTGGCAGTACGAGCATTCGAAAATGTGTTAGCTCTCTTGGTGCCAAAAGTTGCTGGTCTATCCTTTCAACGAGCTTGATATCCATCTTTTTGACTATCCTCCACTACCTTGGCCGTTTGCACAACACTTACATACGTAGTGTAAGACCCGTATCAAACTAACCGGTCTTACCACCTTGTACCAGGTCTACCCATCATGGTCAAGCCAAGTGGACCAAGTGGGTGAAGAAAATCACGAGACCAGGTATGAGTCTGGCCCAAAAACAATAAATCTGAGGGTAGGGACGCATGCCTAAACAGGTAGGGTCGACCCCACCTCAACAGAAGTCCAACCTATGATTTTCTAGTCATAGGGTCGCATGACTAGAAAAACGTAGGGTCGACAGATCCTATGACCTTACATCCGACCCTACAATTTCAGACAGAAACCGTAAATTAGGAAACTTTCCTAATTCCAAGGGGTTCTTTACTAAACTCAGTGGGACTTATTTTGGAGGGTTTTTCTCTATAAATAGGATGTCACTTAGCCTCTTCACTCCTTTTAGAACCCTAATTGAAGTGAGAAAAGACAAAGAGAAGGAAAAGAATAAGAGAAGGAAAATTAAAGAAAAGACTAAGGAAGAGGAGGAAGTTTAGAGAAACCTCTGAATCTCAGCCAACTTCAGGTATGAATCTAAGTCCCTTCATAAAGTATGATCCTAGAATAGATTAGGAAGAAGTTAGGATTAAGAAAATCCCAAATCATCCATCCATTGACAAGTTCCAAAGGAATCCATGGAAGTAATCATCATAGGCAATGGATAGTGTATAAAAATCATAGTTATGAGCCATAGAACAATCTTAGAATGGACCTACAAGACCACAGGATCGACCACATGCCCTCGAAAAGTCCCAGGGAGGGTGTGGTCGCACGTAGGGTCGATTGGTAACCGACCCCACGTCCGACCCTATACCCTAGGGTCGATTGGTAACCGACCCTAGGTGCTGCCCTACCTGCGACCCTACGATTTCAGCTAGTCTAAATTTGTTGGAATTAATTTAAATTAAAATTTATCGACTTGTTAGGCCTTTCTACACTCAATCAAAGGTGAGGGAACAAGACCTAAACTAATTGGCTAATAATAAACTGTTATCGTTATTGAGTCCAATACCATGTATGATTCTATGATTGTATGATTGTAATATGCATATCACATGTCATCTACTATTCCTGTTATTACTGTTCATGCATATTTAATTCAGTTTATTTACAACATGATGATGATGATGATGATGCTAGGAATAAGCATGTGCAATGTTTGTGTGTGGTTAGTATACTTGATGAGAGTGGGGCATCAAGGGAAGTGCGATGCGGTGCGGTCCTAAGCACTTTCGCCCTATCTCTTCTCAAGTCTTCTCCACTGACATCATCGTATCGCCATTACCTGAGCAGAACTATTACGTCGTAGGGCATCAGGGGAGGTGGTCTCGAACCGTGTAGTCTCTGACTCTACCGGGGGGACTTAGCTCTATCTCTATGGATGTATTGAGGGATGCTAGGGTGAGGCCTTGGATACACTGTTTGACATTAGGATTGGTTAATTGCGAGCCCAGTTTGCAAGCCCTCGCCAACAGGGGCTTACGTGTTGGTATAGATAGAGCATCAGTGGAAGTGTGATGCGATGCGGTCCTAAGCACTTTAGCTCTATTTCTATTCCATGGTGGGGTGGATGTGGACGATAATTGTGTTTGATCCATTGGGTGGGCTTACACACATTGTGTATAGAGGCAAAGTGGCCACCGAACCTTTCTATAGCACATTGTAAACTTATGAACCAGACCAAAGATATGAATTGAATGCATGCATATGTTTGTTGCATTGTTTTGTCTGCTCACTGAGCCGTGATGTGTGCTCACCCTTTCGACGTCGAATGTTTTTAGTTGATGATGTAGGTACCATGGTTGAAGACTATATGAATGCTCCTATGTATGGACATGCGACGGCGATGGACGCTGAAGTTATGGTGGAGTCGCATGATTCGTCATGCGAGTGCAACTCTTGTGTTTTTTATTAAAATTTTATTCAATTTATACGGACGATGTAATTGATTAAATATTTTATTTTATGTCTTAGTATCTTTTGGAGAATAATTGGATAATTTATTATTTTATAATTGTTAGACTCTCAGTTCATTAGTATAAAGACTTCCGCTATTGTGTATTTACTTTGATTATTGTTGTAGATGTGTATGGTTTAAGCAAACGGACACAGCCTATTCGAGATCCTGGTTGAACCGTTGGTTAATTATCGGTTCATCACACCATTCTGAATAGTACAGAATTGGTGTGTAACAACTTGGTATCAGAGCTCTCAGGCCCTGTCTATTAAACCAGTATATTTCCACAAAAGTTCGTGAACTGAGTTAGGATAAAATTTAAAAGCTTTAATAAGAACACATTGTAAGCACCTGTGTTGTTTGAGACAAAAAAATAAGAAAGGGAATAATACATATATAAAAAGGAGAAACATGTTTCATATACATCAAATAAAAAGCACGTTCATACATATCCAAAGCAGAGTACAGTCCATAACCCGGACAGTAACTCTGTAGTACAAAAGAAAAAGATAAAAAGAAAATATACATCATGGAGCTGGTGGAGGAGGAGGTGCCTCGCGATCTCTGTCGTAGTCCTCAGCATACACTCTAGTCAACCAGGCTACCTGAGTCTGGGTCGTCTGGAGACTAGCTGTCAACTCGGCCATCCGCTGATCAGACGTACACTGAGCATCCAGAAGCTCGCCCACTCTCCTATTTATCGTGCGCTGAGCATCTAGAAGCTCTTCTACTCTCAAGTCCATCACGCGTTGAGCCTCTCTGATCTCACGCAGTAATCCCATCATATCATCAGATGGTGGGTGTGAAGGAGCAGCCATGTGTAAAGGAGCCCGAGATGGACCAGCTCTAGTAGAATGTCGAGGTGATTGAGGAGGTATAGCGTCTACATCCATGTACATGCGATCCTCATCCTCAGCATCACCCCCGTGAACCCCTACTCCGGCTGCTGCTGCTGCTGCCGCCTCAGCGTCTGCTTCCTCTAACCGAGTACAAGGATGCATCAGAGCGTTCCTCTCATCATCACTGACCTGAGCATCCTGCATACCCATCCTACAGATGGCCTCCCAGTCCAGAACCGATGAGAAGGTCTTCTCCTGAATCCTCTCATCCACTAAATTAACGCCTAGGCGGATGAGCAGAGTAGTGATCAGACATCCGTAGGGCAGGTTGCCTATCTGACCAGGCAGCGTAGCACGGATCATCGTCCTCAGGATAATGTAAGGTAGGCAGACAGGCTGCCTAGTTCAAATGCAGTAGAGGACATACTGGGTCAACTGGGAGATCCTCTCATAGTGTCCACTCTGGGGTATCAGGTTGTGTTGGATGATCATACAGTACACCCGAGGCTCTGGACGTAGGTTGATCACTTTCATTTCCCAGTGATCATCTCTGATAAGCTGACTATCAATCTCAGCACGCATCTCCAAGGAAAGGAACTGGGGCTCCCTGGGAGCACAGTAAACCAAAGGGCCATCATTTGATATGCCCAAAAGATCAGCCAACTGCTGGCAGTCAAAGGAAACCTTTACCCCTTTGACGTAGCTCATGATCCTGAGCTCCCTACCCCTCTTTGTGTCATTGTGATCCCCCACTACCTGGAGATTGCAATAGAACTGTCTCACCAACTCTGGACAGGTACACGCATCATAGGTGATCACAGGGAGCCAGCCCATGTTACCAAATGCCCCCTCCACGTTAAACAAGGCTAGACTAGCCAAGTCCGCACAGCGACCCGCCTCTACCTTCTTACGCTCATAGCGAGCATACTGAGCTTCGGCCTCATTGAAGCAGAAACAAACTGTGTCATGAGCCCTAGGCACCTTGGTACGAGCCATGTTATCTGCCAAAACAAAGAAAAAATCAAATAATAGATCAGTAATGGTGAAAAACCTAAAAAAAAAATTGGCATTATAACGGCATAAATTGGTGAAAAGCCTCACTTTTCATCCAAACACTTGGGCAGGAGGACTTACATAGGTTCTAAACCATCCTGCAAGGCTCATACAGTTGGAAATTTAATTTAGAAAGATCAAATTTGAAGAAATTTCAATAACTTCGAAAAATCTTGAAAATTAGGTCAAAAAATGGAAAATTTCAAGTTTCTCGATAACCAACCGATGAAACTCGAATATTTTTTAGGGCTTTCGTCCATTGGGTGACCAATAGAAAAATCCCCCAATAAAAATTAAATTTTTACAGTTAAAAAAAGTTTAATTTGAAGAAAATGATGTAAATGGACAAAAACCTAGTTTAGAAAGCTTTAAAAATGTGAAACAGGAGAGAGCATACCTGAAGAGAAGGAGCGGGAGTCACGAATGGAAGATATGATCACCAAACACTAGGGGTCGATACTGTAGCAACTCAGGGAAACGGGTTGAGTTGGAAGAAAAGAGGAAGAATGGGAAATGAATCCAAAATCGGGTTTAAAAACCTGATTCTGGATCGTAGGGTCGCAAAATTCGACCAAAATGTGTGACCCCACGTCAGACCCTACCATTGACCCCAAGCTCTCAATGATCTGACAGAGAACCATGGGTCGGACCTAGGGTCAGACATATACCAACCCTACCATCGACCCTAGGCTCTCGGTAAGCTGACAGTGTTTATCAGGGTCGCATACCCTAGGGTCGCATAAGGACCGACCCTACCATCGACCCTACGAAGGAAAATACAGTATTTTGTCAGAATGATCTGAAAATTTTGAAATTTATATTGATTAGTTGGATTTTTGACCTGAGAACAACTTATATTGATTGCCTCACATGTGCTATGATTGTTTACAAACACTACCACCACCAGAACAGGAAATGGCTGGGCGAAGAGTGACCAGACAAAGCCGTAACGCAATTCTACCACCACCACCTGTGGAGGAAGACAGCCATGTAAATCCTGAAGCACAGGAGAATCTGAATATGGCACCACCAGTAACTAGTGGCCAGGCAAATCCTATAAACTTGTCAGCCCCACCTACGGATTTGGCTACAGCCATAACGAACTTAGCACAACAGCTGCAACAAATACAGTAGGTGCAAGTCAATATGCAAGCTGCTATAGGGATGGCTTTTTCAGCTGCCCATACAACACCTATGCCAGTAGGGTAGGCCAGCACAGTACCGGGGGGAAGTAACACGATACCCCATGCACCTCAAACACCAGTCATGCAGGCCCAAGTACAGAATCCTAAGGTAGCTCAAGGCAGTTACTAGTATCAACCACCTATGCATGGGGCCTATGCTCCGTATCAGCTGGACCACTCCCGACTGATCGAGCATTTTCTGAAGATGAAGCCCAAAGAATATAATGGTAAGCCAGCAGATCCAGTGTGGCCAGCACACTGGATTGAGCACACTGGATTGATGAAATTGAAATGAATTTTATGATGATGACAGTAAATGAGGAGGAGAAAGTATTGTATGCAACCTTTATGCTGAAAGGCGATGCACACCACTGGTAGAAGTCTACTCAGACTTATCTGTTAACTAAGCACGCCCAATTGACCTGGGCTATATATAAAGAGGCATTCTTTGAGAAGTATTTTCCTAGAAGTTGTAGAGATTCTATGGAGAGAGAGTTCCTGAGTTTATATCAAGGGCAAATGACCGTGGACGCATACCAACAGCGTCATGAGGAGCTGTTTTTCTTTGCACCAGCAAGCATGCAAGAGGAAAATACTAAGACCCGAAGGTTCATCATGGGACTCAGGGGTAGTATCCGTGAGCATGTTTTGGTCTTGGAAAAGAAAGTTTACAACGAAGCAGTACAGATTGCTCGAGTAATAGAGTCAAGCTAGAAGGAGAGCTACTTTGCTCAAAATAGGGGTATTAAAAGGCCAAACGGAAATTCATACAACGGAGGGAATACAAGGACATTCAAACCCTTCCGTACTTAAGGCTTTAATACTACAGCCAAGACTACTCCAGCAGCTCAACCCCAACCAAAGAAAAATAATGAAGGAGTAAAATGCTATAACTGCAATCAAGAGGGACATTATTTCAGAGAATGTCCTAAGCCCAGGAAGCAACTACAGCAAGGAAGGGTTTATGCTGTTACATCTGAGGATGCTACCGCATCGCCTGATGTGGTCACAGGTATGACCTGAACCTTTCATTTTGTGTTACATTATGTGAGCATGTAGACTAAATTAAAACAAATCACAGGTATCGTACCTATTAATGGCATACCCACTAGAGTACTCTTTGATTCTGGAGCTACTCATTCTTTTATATCTGTGTCATTTGGAAAGAAGCTGAATCTACCCCTCAAATCTTTAGACTACAAACTGCTTGTACGATCGCCTATGGGATTAAAAGTGGAATTAGAAAAGGGTTATGGACCATGTCCAGTTCTTATTGACGAGAAGACTTTGGATGAAACCTTGATTCAACATGAGATGGCAGACTTTGACGTCATCTTGGGAATGGACTGGTTAGCTCGGCATTCTGCAATCCTATTATGTGCAAAAAAGAAGCCGACATTTAAAGACAAGGAAGGAGCAGAGTTTAGTGTTGCGGGAACCAAACTTCCCCGTAAACGAAAAATCATCCTCTCTGGATTAAAGGCTGGAAATGCCTCGAGAAATGAGGAGTTGGGTATTTAGTATCAGTGGTCGACCTCACCAAGGAAGCACCATGAATAGAGGATATTGATGTGGTGCGTGACTTTCTAGATGTATTTCCTGAAGAACTACTATGACTACCACCCGACCGAGCGACAGAGTTCGTTATAGACCTGATACCCAGAGCCGCACCAATATCTAAAGGACCTTATAGAATGGCTCCTACTGAATTAAAGGAATTAAAAGTACAGTTATAGGAATTACTGGATAAGGGTTACATCAGACCTAGCATATGACCATGGGGAGCGCCAATATTATTTGTAAAGAAGAAGGACGGTAGTGTTCGACTGTGTATAGACTACCAGGAACTGAATAAGCTGACAATCAAGAATCAGTACCCATTGCCTTAGATCGATGACTTGTTCGATCAGTTGCAAGGTGCCAAGGTGTTCTCCAAGATCGATCTTTGTTCAGGATACCATCAGTTGAAGATTAAGGAGGTTGATATTCCAAAGATAGCATTCAGAACTAGATATGGACATTATGAATTTTTAGTCATGTCTTTTGGATTGACTAACGCACCCGCAACCTTTATGGAACTCATGAATCGTGTATTCCATGATATGTTGGATACGTCAGTCATTGTGTTTATTGATGATATAGTGGTCTACTCCAAGGACAAGGAAACTCATGTCATGAATCTAAGAGCCGCTCTGCAGCGATTAAGGAAAGGGAAGCTTTACGCCAAATTTACAAAGTGTGAGTTTTGGTTAAAGGAGGTCGCTTTCTTAGGCCATGTTGTATCCACTGAAGGAATTAAAGTGGATTCTAGCAAGATCAAAGCCATTGTGAAGTGGGAAGCATCAAAGAGCGTTGCAGAAATTAGAAGTTTCCTAGGTCTAGCTGGGTATTATCGACGATTCGTGGAAGACTATTCCAGAATTGCCGTACCTCTCACCAGTTTGACTAAGAAGGGTAAAAAGTTTGTTTGGACTGATAAATGTGAGAAGAGTTTCCAAACATTGAAGGCTAGATTGATATTTGCTCTGATCTTGACTATTCCTATTCCAGGACAGCCATTTATCTTGTATACAGATGCGTCGGGCTTAGGTTTAGGATGTGTACTTATGCAAGGAGAACAAATAATTGTGTATGCCTCAAGACAACTGAAGACACATGAGAAGAACTATCCCACTCATGACTTGGAATTAGCGGCAGTAGTACATGCTGTCAAGATATGGAGACATTACTTGTACGGAGAGAAATTTCAGATTAAATCAGATCATAAGAGTCTCACTTATCTTTTTAATCAGAAGGAGTTGAACATGCGACAAAGAAGATGGCTGGAATTATTAAAGGATTATGATTGTGATATCCAGTATCATACAGGAAAGGCTAATGTAGTTGCTGATGCACTAAGCAGAAAAACAATGATAAAATCTCAAGGAGAGGTTAACACAACTGCCGCAATGTGTACTACAGGAAAAGTGTTTAATCATGGTAATGAGCAGTTCGTAATAGATGCACTGGGTGAATCAACTAACCAAGGATTTATTCATCAATTTTCAAATATGTTCACAACTTTGAAGATTGTACCTGATATAATTGATGAAGTGAAAACAGCTATTAAATTAGATCCTTATCTGAAAACGGTACGAGAAAACATAAAAAAAGGTAGGATTATTCCTGAGTTCACCTTAGACGATGAAAAGGTACTGAAGTACAAAGGAAGAATATGTGTTCTTGAAACAGAAAATTTGGACATTAGACACCGACTAATGAAGGAAGCTCATACCACCGCCTATTCGGTACATCCTGGAAGTACAAAGATGTATCATGATTTGAAGAAATTATATTGGTGGAGAGGAATGAAAGCAGATGTAGCTAAATTCGTGTCTCAATGCCTAAATTGTCAGAGGGTGAAGGCTGAACGAAAAAGACCTACAGGACTGTTGCAGTCGCTGCTAGAACCAGCATGGAAATGGGACTGCATCACTATGGACTTCGTCATCGGGTTACCATTGACTCCTCGAGTAGTTGACGTGGTCTGGGTGATTGTAGATCGTCTGACTAAGACAACTCGCTTTATAGCAATACGACCACAGTATACCCTAGAGAGGTTAGCCAAGCTATATGTGGATACATTGTCAGATTACATGGTGTACCTGTGTAATTGATTTCAAAGGATCATGGGATGAGAAGCTACCATTGATCGAGTTCGCCTATAACAACAGCTATCAGGCTACTATACAGATGTCACCTTATGAAGCACTGTATGGGAGGAAGTGTCGAACTCCTTTGTTTTGGAATGAAATTGGTGAACGTAGCATCATTGGACCAGAATTTGTTGAAGAGACTTGTCGAGTAGTCGACATTATTATGGGATGAGTTAGAACAGTTCAGAATCGTCAGAAATAGTATGCAGATACTCAACGCAGAGACCTTGAATTTGCCGTAGGTAATGAGGTATTTTTGAAAGTATCACCTATGCGGGGTTTAAAACGATTCGGACAGAAAGGGAAGCTAAGTCCGAGATATGTCGGGCCATATGAGATTCTAGCCAAACGTGGAAAAGTGGCTTATCAGTTAGCACTTCCACCATCTATGTCAAGTGTGCATGATGTATTTCATGTCTCCTTATTAAAGAAGTACGTCAGAGACCCAACGCATATTTTGACTGCAGATCCACCAGATCTAACTGATGATTTGACATTCGAAGTAGCACCAACTGAAATCACTAGTCGAAAGGTTCAACGTCTACATAACTGTGACATATACGATGTTAAAGTCACCTGGAGGAGCCGAGATATAGAAGAGATCACATGGGAAGAAGAGAATGCTATGCGGAAGCAATATCCTCACCTTTTCGACTCGGAAGGTATGTACAAATTTTGAAGATGAAATTTTTAATAAGAAGGGGGGAGTTGTAAGACCCGTATCAAACTAACCGGTCTTACCACCTTGTACCAGGTCTACCCATCATGGTCAAGCCAAGTGGACCAAGTGGGTGAAGAAAATCACGAGACCAGGTATGAGTCTGACCCAAAAACAATAAATCTGAGGGTAGGGACGCATGCCTAAACAGGTAGGGTCGACCCCACCTCAACAGAAGTCCAACCTATGATTTTCTAGTCATAGGGTCGCATGACTAGAAAAACGTAGGGTCGACAGATCCTATGACCTTACATCCGACCCTACGATTTCAGACAGAAACCGTAAATTAAAAAATTTTCCTAATTCCAAGGGGTTCTTTCATAAACTCAATGGGGCTTATTTTGGAGGGTTTTCCTCTATAAATAGGACATCCCTTAGCCTCTTTCACTCTTTTTAGAACCTTAATTGAAGTGAGAAAAGAAAAAGAGAAGGAAAATAAGAAGAGAAGAAAAATTGAAGAAAAGACAAAGGAAGAGGAGGAAGTTCAGAGAAACCTCTGAATCTCAGCCAACTTTAGGTATGAATCTAAGTCCCTTCATAAAGTACGAGCCTAGAATAGATTAGGAAGAAGTGAGGATTAAGAGAAACCCAAATCATCCATCCATGGACAAGTTCCAAAGGAATCCATGGAAGTAATCATCATAGGCAATGGATAGTGTATAAAAATCATAGTTATGAGCCATAGAACAATCTTAGAATGGACCTACAAGACCACAGGGTCGACCACATGCCCTCGGGAAGTCCTAGGAGGGTATGGTCGCACGTAGGGTCGATTGGTAATCGACCCCACGTCCGACCCTACACCCTAGGGTCGATTGGTAACCGACCCTAGGTGCTGCCCTACCTACGACCCTACGATATCAGCTAGTCTAAATTTGTTGGAATTAATTCTAATTAAAATCTATCGACATGTTAGGCTTTTCTAGTGATTTAAAGATGATTCATAAAGCTTGAACGAGGATCTACACTCAATCAAAGGTGAGGGAACAAGACCTAAACTAATTGGCTAATAATAAACTGGTTTTTTTATTGAGTTCAATACCATGTATGATTCTATGATTGTATGATTGTAATGTGCATATCACATGTCATCTACTTCAGAACCTAAATAACTGTGGCCAGAGAGTCAAATAGGTCGGGAAGAAAGAGTCTGAGGTCGGGTGGGTGCACCAGACATAATGGATGAGTCGGATTCCCCAGCAGATCGCTTCTGATAAGTCTACCGGGTTTACTGAAAGACAAATTCCATCGGGGTGGGACTGCTCGCAATGAAGGCCGTTTCCCCAATATTGGCATAAAGTTCTTCCTAGGCTACCTGCACATGTTATTCACGAAAGCAATAGAGAATCAAAGACTTGCACTGAGAGATAGGGTTCTTTTTGAAACTACTCCTATTTTTGCATGAAAAAAAAAAATAAAGACCACTTCTGCTTAGGAAATAAGCCAAACAAAGGCTTTGAAGAGGAAAAGGAGGAAACAAATAAAAAAGGGGGGGTCGCCCGCTCTTCATTAGAATATCCATATATAATTTTGGTAAGACCATATGGAACCCATCCCTATTATTACTGTTCATGCATATTTAATTCAGTTTATTTACAACATGATGATGATGATGATGCTAGGAATAGGCATGTGAATGTTTGTGTGTGGTTAGTGTACATGATGCAAGTGGGGCATCAGGGGAAGTGTGATGCGGTGCAGTCCGAAGCACTTTATCCCTATCTCTACTCAAGTCTTGTCCACTAACATCGTTGTATCGCCATTACCTGAGCAGAAGAATTGCAGCGTAGGGCATCATGGGAGGTGGTCTCGGACCGTGTAGTCTCTAACTCTGTCGGGGGGCCTTAGCTCTATCTCTATGGATGTATTGAGGGATACTGGGGTGAGGCCTTGGATACACTGTTTGACATTAGGATTGGTTAGTTGCGAGCCCAGTTTGCAAGCCCTCGCCAACAGGGGCTTACGTGTTGGTATGGGTAGTGCATCAGGGGAAGTGTGATGAAGTGCGGTCCTAAGCACTTTAGCTCTATCTCTATTCCATGGTGGGGTGGATGTGGACGACAATTGTGTTTGATCCATTAGGTGGGCTTACACACCCTGTGTATAGAGGTGAGGCGGCCACCAAACCTTTCTATAGCACATTGCAAACTTATGAACCAGACCAAAGATATGAATTGAATGCATGTATATGTTTGTTGCATTGTTTTGTCTGCTCACTAAGCCATGATGTGTGCTCACCCTTTCGACGTCGAATGTTTTTAGTTAATGAGGTAGGTACCACGGTTGAAGACTATATGAATGCTCCTATGTATGGACATGCGGCGACGATGGACGCAGAAGTTATGGTGGAGTCGCATGATTCGTCATGGGAGTGCAACTCTTGTATTTTTTATTAGAATTTTATTCAATTTATACAGACGATGTAATTGATTAAATATTTTATTTTATGTCTTAGTATCTTCTGGAGAATAATTGGATAATTTATTATTTTATAATTATTAAACTCTCAGTTCATTAGTATAAAGACTTTCGCTATTGTGTATTTACTCTTATTGTTGTGGATGTGTATTGTCACACCCAATTCCGTACTATTCAGAATGGTGTGATGAACCGCTAATAAACCAACGGTTCAATCAAGATCTCTAATAGGCTGTGTCCGTTGAAAATAAAACCATACACATCCACAACCATAATCAGAATAAATACACAATAGCGGAAGTCTTAGTAATAAATGAACTGAGAAATCTAACTGTGATAATCATAAATAAAATATCAAGTTATTGTTGTATCAACTGAGACATAAATAAATAAAATATCAATTACATTCCTTTAATAATTGAAACAAAATCTAATCGAATACGCATGAGTTGCACTCGCATGAAGAGTCATGCGTATCCACTAAGTCTTCAGCTTCCATTGCCGCCACGTACCCGTACACAGGAGCATTCATATAATCTTCGACAGTGGTACCTGCATCATCAACTAAAAATATTCGATGTTGAAAGGGTGAGCACACATCATGGCTCAGTGAGCAAACAAAACAATACAACAAACATATGCATGCATTCAATTCATATATGTAGTCTGGTAAATAAGTTTGCAATGCGCTATAGAAAGGTTCGGTGGCCGCCTCGTCTCTATGCACAGGGTGTGAAGGCCCACCCAAAGGTTAACGTTTATTGTCGTCCCCATCCACCCTACCATGGAATAGAGATAGAGCTAAAGTGCTGAGGCCCAGCCTATGACACTTCCCCTGATACTCTACCCATACCAACACGTAAGCCCCTGCTGGTGAGGGCTTGCAAACTGGGCTCGCAACTAACCAATCCTAATGCCAAATAGTGCATCCAAGGCCTCACCCCGGCATCCCTCAATACGTCCATAGAGATAGGGCTAAGGCCCCCAACAGAGTCAGAGACTACACAGTCTAAGACCACCTCCCCTTATACACTACGACGTAATAGTTTTGCTAAGGTAATGGCGATACGACGATGTCAGTGGACAAGACTTGAGTTAGAGATAGAACTAGAGTGCTGAGGCCCAACCTATGACACCCCCCCTGATACTCGCTCGCATCAAGCACACTAACCACACACATACATTCACATGCCTATTCCTATCATCTCATATGGCCCGACATATCTTGGACTTAGTTTCCCTTTCTATCCGAACCGTTTCAAACCTCGCATAAGCGATAGTTTTAAGAATACTTTATCACCCACGACGAATTCAAGGTCTCGGCGTCAAGTATCTGCATATTGCTTCTGACAATTCTGAGCTGTTCTCACTCTTTCCTTGATAATTTCGACCACTCGACAAGTCTCTTCAACAAATTCTGGTCCAACAATACTACGTTCCCCAACTTCATTCCAAAACAAAGGAGTTCGACACTTCCTGCCATACAGTGCTTCATAGGGTGACATCTGTATAGTAGCCTGATAGCTATTGTTATAAGCGAACTCGATCAATGGTAACTTTTCATCCCATGATCCTTTGAAATCAATTACACATGCTCGTAGCATATCTTCTATAATCTGGATTGTACGCTCTGACTGTCCGTCATCTGTGGGTGGAATGCAGTACTAAACTTCAATGTTGTACCCATAGCCTTTTGCAATCCTTCCCAAAACTTTGAAGTAAATCGTGGATCTCTATCGGACACAATGCTTTCAGGTACACCGTGTAATCGCACAATGTTATCCACATACAGCTTAGCTAACCTCTCCAATGTATACTAAGGTCGTATAGGTATAAAACGAGCTATTTTAGTCAGGCGGTCTACAATCACCCAAACTGCGTCAACTACTCGAAGAGTCAATGGTAATCCTGTGACGAAGTCCATAGTGATGCAATCCCATTTCCATGCTGGTTCCGATAACTGATGTAACAGTCCTGCTGGTCTTTGTCGTTCAGCCTTTACTTTCTGACAATTTATGCATTGAGACACGAACTTAGCTACATCTGCTTTCATTCCTCTCCACCAATATAATTTCTTTAGATCATGATACATTTTTGTACTTCCAGGATGTATAAAATAGATGGTGGTATGGGCTTCTTTCATCAATCGGTGTCTAATTTCCAAGCTTTCTGTTTTAGGTACACATATTCTTCCTTTGTACTTCAGTACCTTTTCTTCGTCCAAGGTGGACTCAGGGATAGTCTTACCTTTTTCAATGTCCTCTTGTACCGTTCTTAGGTATGGGTCTGATTTGATAGCTGTCTTTACTTCATCAATTATATCCAGTATAATCTTCAATGCGGCGAACATATTTGAAATCCGATGAATAAACCCTTGGTTGACTGATCCATCGGGTGCATCTATCACAAATCATTACCGTGACTGAATACCTTCCTGGTAGTACACATTGTGGCAGTTGTGCTAACCTCTCCCTAAGATTTTATCATTGCCTTTCTACTCAACGCATCGGCTACTACATTAGCTTTCCCCGGATGATACTGGATATCACAGTCATAGTCTTTCAATAATTCTAGCCATCTTCTTTGTCTCATATTCAACTCCTTCTGATTAAATAGATAAGTAAGACTTTTATGGTCTGATATAATCTGAAATTTCTCCCCGTATAGGTAATGTCTCCATATTTTGACAGCATGTACTACTGTCGCTAGTTCCAAATCATGAGTAGGATAGTTCTTCTCATGTGTCTTCAATTGTCTTGAGGCATAAGCAATTACTTGTTCACCTTGCATAAGTACACATCCTAATCCCAGTCCTGACGCATCAGTGTACAAAATAAACGGTTATCCTGAAATTGAAATGGTCAAGATTGGAGCTAATATCAATCTAGCCTTCAATGTTTGGAAACTCTTCTCGCCTTTATCTGTCCACACAAACTTTTTGCCCTTCTTAGTCAAATTGGTGAGAGGTACGGCAATTCGAGAATAGTCTTCCACAAATCGTCGATAATACCCAACTAGACCTAAGAAACTTCTAATTTCTGCAACGCTCTTCGGTGCTTCCCACTTCACAATAGCTTTGATCTTGCTAGGATCCACTTTAATTCCTTCAGCGGATACAACATGGCCTAGAAATGCGACTTCCTTTAGCCAAAACTCACACTTTGAAAATTTGGCATAGAGCTTCTCTTTCCGTAGTCGCTGCAGAGCAGCGTTTAGATTTTTAATATGAGTTTCCTCGTCCTTGGAGTAGACCAATATATCATCGATGAATATGATAACCGACATATCCAACATATCGTGGAATACCTGATTCATAAGTTCCATAAAGGTTGCTGGTGCATTCTTCAATCCGAAAGACATGACCAAAAATTCATAATGTCCATATCTGGTCCTGAATGCTGTCTTGGGAATATCACCATCCTTAATCTTCAGCTGATGGTAGCCTGACCGAAGATCGATCTTGGAGAACACTTTTGCTCCTTGCAACTGATCGAACAAGTCATCGATCCGAGGCAATGGGTATCGATTCTCGATTGTTAGTTTATTCAGTTCTCGGTAGTCTATACACAATCGAACACTACCGTCTTTCTTTTTTACGAATAATACTGGCACTCCCCATGGTGATATGCTAGGGCGAATGTAACCCTTGTCCAGCAGTTCTTATAGTTGTACTTTCAATTCCTTCAGTTCAGTAGGAGCCATTCGATAAGGTGCTTTCGATACTGGTGCGGCTCCAGGTATAAGATCTATAACAAACTCTGTAGCTCGGTCGGGTGGTAATCCTAGTAGTTCTTTAGGAAATACGTCTGGAAAGTCACGCACGACATCAATATCTTCCATTCGTGGTGCTTCCTTGGTAAGGTCGACCACAAATACTAAATACCCGACTGCACCTTTCTCAAGGCACTTCTTAGCCTTTAGCACAGAGAGTATGAGCTTTCGTTTATGGGGAAGTTTGGTTCCCGAAAAATTGAACTCTGCTCCTTCTTTGTCTTTAAATGTCAGCTTCTTTTCGACACACAATAGATTTGCAGAATGCCGAGCTAACCAGTCCATTCCCAAGATGACATCAAAGTCTGCCATCTCAAGTTGGATCAAGGTTGCATCTAAAGTCTTTTCATCAATAAGAACTAGACATGGTCCATAAATTTTTTCTAGCTCCACTTCTAATCCCATAGGTGATCGTACAAGCAGTTTGTAGTCTAAGGATTTAAGGGGTAGATTTAACTTCTTTCCAAATGACACAGATATAAAAGAGTGAGTAGCTCCTGAATCAAAGAGTACTCTGGCGGGAATACTATTAATAGGTACGATACCTGTGATTTATTTTGGTTTAGTCTACATGCTCATACAATGTAATACAACTAACTAAAAAATTTAAGTCATACCTATGACCACATCAGGCGATGCGACAGCATCCTCAGATGTAACCGCGTAAACTCGTCCTTGATGTAGGTGCTTCTTGGGCTTAGGACATTCCCTTGCCATATGTCCCACTTGATTGTAGTTATAACATTTTATCCCTTCAGTAATTGGCTTTTGTTGCTGTTGAGCTACGGGAGTAGTTTTGGTTGTAGCGGTAAAGCCTTGAGCATGGAAGGCTTTGAATGTCTTGTTATTCCCTCCGTTATAAGAATTTCCAACTGGCCTTTTTATACCTCTGTTTTGCATGAAATAACTCTCCTTCTGGCTCGATTCTATAACTCGAGCAATTTGTGCCGCTTCATTATAGATTTTCTTTTCAAGTCCCAGAACATGCTCACTGATGCTTCCCCTAAGTCGCATGACGAACCTTCGGGTCTTTGTGTTTTCCTCTAGCATACTGGCGGGTGCAAAGAAGAATAGCTCCTCATAACACTGTTGATATGCATCCACGGTCATCTGCCCCTGATATAAACTCAGGAACTCTCTTTCCATAGAATCTCTGAAACTTCTAGGAAAGTACTTCTCAAAGAATGCCTCCTTGTAAATATCCCAAGTCAGTTGGGCGTGCTTTGTTAATAAATATGTCCTGGTAGACCTCCACCAATGGTGTGCATCTCCTTTCAGCATAAAGGTGGCACACATCATTTTTTCTTCTTCATTTACTGTCATCATCATAAAATTTCTTTCCATTTCGTCAACCTAGTGTGTCGGCCATAAAGGATTTGCTGGCTTGCCATTAAATTCTTTGGGCTTCAGTTTTAGAAAACGCTCTACCAGTCTGGAGTGGTCTAGTTGTTGCGGGACATACACCCCATACATAGGTGGTTGGTATTGATATCCACCTTGAGCTACCTTAGGATTTTGTACTTGAGCCTGCATGATGGGCGTCTGAGGTGCATGGGGTACTGTGTTACTTCCCCCTGGAGCTGTACTTGCCTGTCCTGCTGGCATTGGAGGTGTCTATGCAGCTGGAAAAGTCATGCCTATGGCAGCTTGCATAGTAGCCTGTGCCTGTTGCATTTGCTGCAGCTATTGGGCCAAGTTCAATACGATTGTAGCCAGGTCTATAGGTGGAGCTGGCAAATTTGTAGGATTTGTCTGCCCATTAATGACGGACGGTGCCGTGTTCGTATTCCCCTGTGTTTCTAGGTGTCTGGCTATCTTCCCCCATAGGTGGTGGTGGTGGGATAGAGTTACAGCTTTGTCTGGTTACTCTGCGTCCAGCCATTATCTAATCTGATAGTGGGATTGCCTGAAAATCATTGAACACGTGAGACAATCATTATATACTTCATTCTCATATTTTAAAACCACTAACAAATGCAAATTTTAAATTTTTCATATCATTCTGTCAAAAATGCTGTATTTTCACTACAGGGTCGATGGTGGGGGTCGATGGATGTCCGACCCTCAGTCTGCAACCCTGAGGAATCACTAATTCTTCCCGAGAGCCGGGTCGATGAGGGGGTCGATGGGTGGGTCGATGGTTTGGGTCGAATTCTCCGACCCCCAGACTAAAATCAAATTTTTAAGATCCGATTCTGAGTCCATTTCCCATTCTTTCTCCTCCGCTCCGACTCGTCTCGTCCCTCTGAGTTGCTACAGTGACAACTCCAATCCGTTGGTGGTTTGTGTTTCTCGTTTCGACGTCTACACCTCCTCTACAGGTATATCTTCTACGTTTTCACGTTTTTAGGTTTCCTTACCTAGGTTTTTGCTCGTATATCTCGTTTTCTTCAAATTAAACTTTTTCCAACTGTAAAAATTTTATTTTTATTGGGGGTTTTTGTTGTTGGTGACTCAAGGAATGAAAGCCCTCAAAAATATTTGAGTTTCATCGGTTGGTTATCGAGTAACTCAAAATTTACCCTTTTTGCCCTAATTTGTCGAGATTTTGAATTTCTTGAAATTTCTTTCAATTCAATCTCATTAGCTAAAATTTCCAATTGTATGAGTCTTACAGGATAGTTTAGGATCTTTGTAAGTCCTCCTGCCCATGTGTATGGGTGAAAAGTGAGGCTTTTGACCAATTTACGTCGTTATAATGTTGAAATTTTGGGTTTTCATCTCTACTAAGCCATTATTTGTTTTTCTTTGTTATTTGTAGATACTATGGCTCATACCAAGGTACTCAGGGTTCATGACCCAGTCCACTTCCGTTCCAATGAGGCCGAGACGCAGTATGCCCGCTACGCTCGTAAGAAAGTAGAGGGAGGCCGCAAGGTGGACTTGTCTAGCTTGGCCTTGTTCAATGTGGAGGGGGCTTTTGGCGATATGGGATGGCTTCCTATCATCACCTAAGACGCCTGTACCTGTCCTGAGTTGGTACGATAGTTCTATTGTAATCTCCAAGTGGTGGGGGATTACAACGACGTTGAGAGGGGTATTGAGCTCAGGATCACTAGCTACGTCAAGGGAGTTCAGATTTCCTTTGACTATCGGCAACTAGCGAACTTGCTGGGTATCTCATATGATGGCTCCTTCGTGTTCTGTGCCCCTGGAGAGCCCCAGTTCTTTTCATTACAGATGAGGGCTAAGATAGACCGTTAGCTCATCAGAGAGGATCGCTGGGAGATGAAAGCGAGTTACCTACGTTCTGATCCATGGGTGTACTGTAAGATTATTTAGCACAACCTGATACCGCAGAGTGGACATTACAAGAGGGTCTCCCAGTTGACCCAGTATCTGTTGTACTGTATATGCACTAGGCAGCTCGTCTGCCTTCCTTACATCATCATGCGGATGATGATCAGCGCTACGTTGCCCAGTCATACTGGCAACCTGCCTTATGGATGCATGATCACTGCGCTGCTCACCCGCCTGGGTGTTGGCTTGATGGATGAGAAGATTCAGGAGAAATCTTTCTCATCACCTCTGGATTGGGAGGCCATCTGTAAGATGGGCATGCGGGATGCCCAGGTCAGCGATGAGGAGAGGAACACGATGGTGCGACCTCGCACTCGAGTGGAGATGGCTGATGCTGAGGCAGCAGCAGCAGCCGCTAGAGCAGGGGTTCATGGGGATGATGACGATCGTCTGTACATGGATGTGGATGCCATACCTCCTCCATCACCTACTCATGCTACAGGAGCTGGTCCTTCTTCATCAGCTGGTCCTTCACATGCAGCTGGTCCTTTGTATGGACCTTCCGATGACATGATGGGGATATTGCATGAGATACGAGAGGCTCAGCGTATGTCTGATCTGAGGATGGGAGAGCTTCTAGAGGTTCAGCGCTTGTCTGATTTGAGGATGGGAGAGCTTCTAAAGGTTCAGCGCTTGTCCGATCAGTGGGTGGGAGAGCTTAGGGATGCTCAGCGCGTGACTGACCAGCGGGTGGCAGATCTCACATCTAGTCTCCAGATGACCCAGACTCAGATAGCTTGGTTGACTAGAGTCTACGCTGAGGACTATGATAGAGACCGTGAGGCACCGCTTCCCCCATCACCTCCAGCTTCTTGATGTATTTATTTTATCTTTCTTTTGTACTTCAGAGTAACTGTCCGGGTTGTGGACTATACTCTACTTTAGTTATATAAACGTTTGTTCTTCTTTTGGTTATATATAAATCTGTTTATCATTTAATAGATGCATTATTCTCTTTCAGTTTTATCTCAAACAATACAGATGTAAGACCCATGTCAATCTAACCCGATCTTATCACCTTGAACCAGGTTTACCCATCATGGTCGAGTCAAATAGGCCAAGGCGTGAAGGAGATCAAGATCCCAGGTATCAAATCAACCCTAAAACACTTAATTTAAGGGGAGGGTCGCATACGGACTCCCCAAGACAGAAAGTCAGACCCTCAGTTTTGAAGGGAGGGTCGGACAACTTAGAAAACCTAGGGTCGACGGGATCATCGACCCTCCCATCGACCCTCAGTTGCCATTGAAACTGAAATTAGGAAATTTCCTAATTTTCGATTGGGATTCTTTCCTAATCTCAAAGAGACTTATTTTAGGATGTTCCTACTCTATTTAAAGGACATCCCTAAGCCTCTTTCACTCCTTTTACAACCCTAATTGAATTGAGAGAAAGAGAAGAGAAGGAAAAAAGAGAATAAGAGAAGCAAGGAAGAGAAGAAAGCCAAAACAAAAAGAGTTGCAGAGAAGGAGTAATCTTCTCAGGTATGAATAATAATTCCATGAGTTTCTACAGACTCTAGATTAGATAATGAAGAGAGTGTGATCTCGGCAAAACCCAAACCATCAATCCATGGTTAGGTTTTCATGGAAAACCATGAGAGAAAATACAAAAGCTATATAGGTGGATGCTTCATGATTCTAGACCATGGGGTGAATGTTGAATGGACTGTAGGAGCAAGAAATAGGACCCAAACATGAAGAATGGACTAAAAAGAGAGAAATTGACCAAAATACACCGAGGGTCGCACAGAGGGTCGATGACCATCCGACCCTAGGTGATCCTGAGTATCGACCCTCAGTATTCGGGAAGTCCAGATTGGGGAGGGTTGCACCCAGGGTCGATCAGGACTCCGACCCTACCTCCGACCCTCAGTTAATAGAATGGTTTTTAAAATTAGAATAAATTCTAATTAAATTTTATCGACTTGTTAGGTCTTCTAGCAATATAATAGCAATATAAAAGTGAATCTAAAGCTTGAAAAATTATCTATTAGCAAGCTAAGGTGAGGAAACAGAACTCTAAACTAATTGGTTAATAACAAACTATTTTTTATTTTCTTGAGTCCAATGCCATGCTTGATTCTATGCGACTATGTTTGTAATGTGCATACAACATGTCATCCAATATTTATATTACTTGTTCATGCATATTTACTTTATGGTTTATAACATGATGATGATGATGATGATAGGAATAGGCATGTGATTGTATGTGTGTGGTTGGTGTACTTGATGCGAGCAAGTATCAGGGGAGGTGTGATGAGAACGTCAATAAACGTTAATCTTTGGCGGGTCTCAGCACTTTAGCTCTATCTCTAACTCAAGTCTTGTGCATTAGCATCGTCGTATCGCCATTACTTTAGCAGAACTATTATGCCATAGAGTATCAGGGAAGGTGGTCTCGGTCCTTGTAGTCTCTGACTCTACCGGGGGGCCTTAGCTCTATCTCTATGGACATTCTGAGGGATGCTGGGGTGAGGCCTTGAATACACTTTTTGGGATTAGGATTGGTTAGTTGCGAGCCCAGTTTGCAGCCCTCGCCAACAGGGGCTTACGTGTTGGTATGGCACTATATAGCAATAAACGTTAACCTTTGTTATATAATGTTCATGATTGGGTGCTTGTGAGTCGACGATAAACGTTACCTTCGGGCGGCGTCACACACTTGTGTATAGAGGCGGGGTCAATAAACGTTACCTTTGATTACCTAAACCTTTCTATTGCATATTGCAAACTATAAACCAGACCAAAGATATGAATTGATTGAATGCATATGTACTGTTGCATTGTTTTGTTTGCTCACTGAGTCATGATGTGTGCTCACCCCTCGACATCGAATATTTTTAGTTGATGATGCAGGTTTCACAGTTGAAGAATATATAAATGCTCCAGCGTATGGAAACGTAGCAGCGATGGAGGTTGAAGCTGAAGTGGATACACATGACTCCTCTTGCAAGTGCAACTCATGTGTATTCGATTAGATGTTTTTCTAGTTTTCCTTATTTGGATTTATTAAAGAAATGTATTTGATATCTATTTATGTCTCAGTTGATACAGCATAATTTGCTATTTAAGTATTAATATCACAGTAGATTCTCAGTTCGTTTTATTATAAGACTTCTGCTATTGTGTATTTACTCTGATTGTGATTATGGATGTATGGAGTTTAGATAACACGGATATAGTCTACTTGAGATCCTGGTTGAACCGTTGGTTTATTAGCGGTTCATCACACCATTCTGAATAGTACAGAATTGGGGTGTGACAACTTGGTATCAGAGCATCTCAGGCCTTGTCCGCTGAACTAGCATATATTCAAGACAATTGTGAACTGAGATAGGATAAAAGTAAAAATAGTAATATTAACACACTATAAGCACAAGTGATGGTTGAGACTGAATTTAAAAAGAAAATAATGCATCTACTAAAGGGGAAACAAGTTTACATACAATGAGAGGGAAACAAACATATATAAAAACTAAAGCAGAGTATAGTCCACAACCCGGACAGTTACTCTGTAGTACAAAGAAAACAAATACAATCAAGAAGCTGGAGGTGAAGGAGGAGGCGGTGCCTCACGATCTCTGTCATAGTCCTCAGCATAGACTCTAGTCAACCAGGCTATCTGAGTCTGGGTCGTCTGTAGACTAGCTGTGAGAACGGCTACCCTCCGATTAGTCGCACGTTGAACCTCTATGAGCTCTCCCATCCATGTGTCTGATATGTGTTGGGCGGCTAACAGCTCATCCACTCTCACACGCTGAGCGGCTAGTAACTCCTCCATCCTCAGATCAGATCTGCACTGATCCTCCCTGATCTCATGCAACATCTCCATCATATCAGAAGGTGGGTGTGAAGGACCAGCCGCATGAGAAGGACCAGTCTCAGGTGCAAGATACGCCGCAGAAGAAGTACCAACTCCAGCCGCATGCGTAGGTGAAGGCGGTGGTATCGAGTCGACATCCATGTACATGCGGTCATCATCATCGGCAGGATCCGCATGAGCTCTAGCAGCGGCAGCAGCGGCCTCAGCGTCAGCCATCTCAATGCTAGTGTGAGGGCGCACCATCTCGTTCCTCTCCTCATCACTAACTTGGGCATCTGGCATGCCCATTTTGCAGATAGCCTCCCAATCTAGAGGCGACGAGAAGGTCTTCTCTTGAATCTTCTCATCCACTAAGTCAACCCCTAGGCGGGTCTGCAGAACAGTAATCATACGTCCATAAGGTAGATTACCCCTATGACCGGACAATGTAGCACTAATCATGGTCCGCATGATGATGTAAGGAAGGCAGATGGGCTGCCTAGTGCAAATGTTGTACAGAAGATACTGGGTCAGCTGAGAAACCTTCTCATAATGGCCACTCTGTGGAATCAGATTATGCTGGATAATCTTGCAGAAGACCCGTGGAGCCGGACCCATATAACAAGCTCCCATCTGCCAGTGATCAGGTCGTAACAACTGATTGTCGATCTCTACCCTCATCTCCATAGAAACAAATTGGGGCTCTCCAGGCGCACAGTACACCATGGGGCCATCATAAGGAATGCCCAGTAGGTCGGCCAGTTGCCGATAGTCAAATGAGATATTCACCCCTTTGACGTAGCTGGTGATGCACAACTCGTGACCCCTCTCGACATCATTGTAATTCCCCACCACCTAGAGGTTACAATAAAACTGTCGCACCAAATCCGGGTAGGTACAAGCGTCGTAAGTGATCACAGGGAGCCATCCCATATCACCAAATGCCCTCTCTACATTGAACACTCACACAGTAGGAAATTGGAACTAATGAAGTCCAATTTGAAGGAATTTCAAGAAATCAAAAAATTCGACAAATTAGGGCAAAAGAGCAAAAATCCAAGTTTCTCGATAACCTACCGATGAAACTCGAAAATTTTTGAGGGCTTTCGTTCCTCGAGGCACCAATAACAAAATCCCCCAATAAAAATCAAATTTTTACGGTTGGAAAAAGTTTAATTTGAAAGATACAAGTTAAATGGACAAAAACCTAGAAAAGAAAACCTAAAAACAGGGGAAAATGAGAAAACATACCTGTAGGGATGATGTGGACGTCGAAACCCGGATCCAAACTGACCAAAATAGTGGAGTGGCACTGTAGCAACTCAGAGGGGAGAGACGAGTCGAAACGGGAGGGAAATAACAAAGAATGAACCCAGAATCGGATCTTAAAAGTCTGATTTTGGGTCTGAGGGTCGGACAATTCGACCAGAACCATCGACCCTCGGATCGACCCTCCCATCGACCCTCGGCTCTCGGGAATCTGACAGAAAAGTAAGGGTCGGATACTGAGGGTCGGAAACCCATCGACCCTCACATCGACCCTCAGCTCTCGGGAAGAACAGGTCATTCCCAGGGTCGGATACTGAGGGTCGGACATACCATCGACCCCCACCATCGACCCTGCATAGAATTCACAGAATGATCTGAAAATTTTGAAATTTTACATCGGTTAGCATGCCTACATGAAGTATAAATGATTGTCTCACCTATTTTGATGATTTTCAGGCACCACCAATCTCAGAAGAAAAACATGTCTGGACGTAAAGTAACCAGGCAGAGTCGGAATGCAGTTCCACCACCACCACCTGTAGAGGAGACCAGTCAAGAAAATATATATGTACCAGAAAATCCAGATCAGGAAAATCCTACCAACTTGCCACCTCCACCATCGGAGTTAGCAACTGTGGTAATGAATTTGGCACAGCAGCTACAACAAATGCAACATGCACAAGCTCAAATGCAAGTTGCAATGGGAATTATGCTCCAAGCCGCACATGCTACACCCATGCAGACCGGACAAGCCAGTGCAGCACCGGTGGGTAACCACCCAGAACTTAAACACCTCAACCACCAGCTACACAGATTCCAGTACCAGGTCCGGAAGCAGCTCAGGTTAACTATCAGTATCCACCACCTATGTTTGGGGATACCCCCAAAATCAGATGGATCACTCTCGACTGGTTGAGAGATTTCTGAAGATGAAGCCCAGGGAATTTAACGGCAAACCGTCTGATCCGTTATGGCCAGCACACTGGATCGATGAGATGGAGAGAAACTTTCTTATGATGACTATTACAGAAGAAGAAAAGGTATTATGTGCCACCTTCATGCTCAAAGGCGATGCACATCATTGGTGGAAATCTACCCGGGCCTATCTATTGACCAAGCACGCCCTATTGACTTGGGCTATTTATAAAGAAGCTTTCTTTGAGAAGTATTTTCCACAAAGCTTCAGAGATTCTATGGAGAAGGAGTTCCTGAGTTTATATCAGGGACATATGTCAGTGGATGCATATCAACAGCGTTACGAAGAGCTGTTTTTCTTTGCACCACTCAGTATGCAAGAAGAAGACACTAAGACCCGTAGGTTTGTCACGGGATTAAGAGGAAGCATCAAAGAACACGTTCTGGGCTTGGAAAAGATGGTATATAATGAAGCTGTCCAAATTGCTCAAGTTATAGAATCGAGCCAGAAGGAGAGTTATTTCACACAGAACAGAGGTATAAAAAGACCAGCTGGAAATACTTACAACGGAGGGAACAACAAAACATTTAAACCCTTCCGTGCTCAGGGCTTTACTGCTGCACCCAGGACTACTCCAGTAGCAGAACATCAGCCAAAGCCAAATTCTGAAGGCCCAAAGTGTTTTAACTGCAACCAAACGGGACATATGGCAAGGGAGTGCCCTAAGCCCAAGAAACAGTTACATCAAGGACGAGTATATGCTCTGACATCAGAGGATGCTGCCGCATCACCCGATGTGGTCACAGGTATGACTGAAACCTTTTAAAGTTGTAATTACATTCTATGAACATATAGATTAAGTAAAATAAATCTTAGGTATCGTACCTATAAATGGCGTACCCGCAAGAGTACTCTTTGATTCAGGAGCTACTCATTCCTTTATATCGGTGTCATTCGGAAAGAAGCTAAATTTACCCATCAAAACATTAGACTACAATTTACTTGTACGGTCACCGATGGGGTTATAAGTGGAATTAGAGAAAGGATATGGACCATGTCCAGTTCTCATTGGCGAGAAAACCTTAGATGCAACCTTGATACAACTGGAGATGGCAGACTTTGACGTCATCTTGGGAATGGACTGGTTAGCTCGGCATTCTACAAACCTATTATGCGCCAAAAAGAAGCTAACATTTAAAGACAAAGAAGGAGCAGAATTCAGTTTTGCGGGAACCAAACTTCCCCGTAGACGCAAGCTCATACTCTCAGCACTAAAGGCTAAGAAGTGCCTTGAGAAGGGGGCAGGCGGGTATCTAGTATCAGTAGTCGACCTAACCAAGGAAGCACCATGAATGGAAGACATTGATGTCGTGTGGGAGTACCCTGACGTATTTCCAGAGGAACTACCAGGATTACCACCTGACCGAGCCACAGAGTTTGTGATAGATCTTACACCTGGAGCCGCACCAGTATCAAAAGCACCTTATAGAATGGCTCCTACTAAACTGAAGGAACTGAAAGTGCAACTACAGGAACTGTTGGACAAGGGTTATATTCGACCCAGTATATCACCATGGGGAGCACCGGTATTATTGGTAAAGAAGAAGGACGGTAGCGTTCGATTATGTATCGACTATCGGGAGTTGAATAAACTGACAATCAAGAATCGACATCCACTACCTCGGATCGATGACTTGTTCGATCAGTTGCAAGGAGCAAAGGTATTTTCTAAGATCGATCTTCGATCAGGCTATCATCAGTTGAAGATTAAAGAAGGTGATATTCCTAAGACAACTTTCAGGACCAGATACAGACATTATGAGTTCTTGGTCATGTCTTTTTTATTAACAAACGCACCAGCAACCTTCATGGAACTTATGAACCGGGTCTTCCATGATATGTTAGATACGTCGATTATAGTATTTATTGATGATATATTGGTATACTCCAAGGACAAGGAAACCCATATCAAGAACCTAAACGCCACCCTAAAGCGTTTAAGGAAAGAGAAGTTATATGCCAAATTTTCAAAGTGTGAGTTTTGGCTAAGTGAAGTTGCCTTCCTAGGCCATGTGGTATCCGCTGAAGGAATCAAAGTGGACCCCAGCAAGATCGAGGCTATTGTAAAGTGGGAAGCACCAAAGAGCGTTGCAGAAATTAGAAGTTTTCCGGGTCTCTCCGGTTATTATCAAAGATTTGTAGAAGACTATTCCCGGATTGTTATACCTCTCACCAGTCTGACTAAGAATGCTGAAAAGTTTGTGTGGACGGATAAATGTGAGATGAGCTTCCAAACATTGAAGACCAGATTGATATCTGTTCCGATTTTGACTATTCCTGTTCCAGGACAGACATTTACCTTATACACTGATGCATTGGGACTGGGATTAGGATGTGTGCTTATGTAAGGAGAGCAAGTAATTGCTTATGCCTCGAGACAGTTGAAGACACATGATAAAAATTACCCCACTCATGATTTGGAGTTAGCGGCAGTAGTACATGCTGTCAAGATATGGAGACATTACCTATACGGAGAGAAATTTCAGGTTAAGTCGGACCATAAAAGCTTACTTATTTATTTAATAGGAAGGAGTTGAATATGAGACATAGAAGATGGCTGGAACTATTGAAAGACTATGATTGTGATATCCAGTACCATCCGGGGAAAGCGAATGTAGTAGCAGATGTGTTGAGCAGAAAGGCAATGATAAAATCGCAAGGAGAGGTTAGCACGACTACAGCAATGTGTACTATCGGAATGGTATTTAATCACGGCAATGAGCAGTATGTGATAGATACAACGGATGGATCAGCCAACCAAGGGTTTATTCATCGTTTTCAAATATGTTCACGGCATTGAAGATTATACCGGATATAATGGATGAAGTGAAGACAGCTATCAAATCAGATCCTTTTCTGAGAACAGTACAAGAAGATATCGAGAAAGGTAGGACTAACCCTGAGTTCACCTTGGACGAAGAGAAAGTACTGAAATACAAAGGAAGAATATGTGTACCCGAAACAGAAAGTGCAGACATTAGACACCAACTGATGAAAGAAGCCCATACCACCATCTATTCGATACATCCTGGGAGTATAAAAATATATCAAGATCTAAAGAAACTATATTGGTGGAGAGGAATGAAAACAGATGTAGCTAAGTTCGTGTCTCAATGCCTAAATTGTCAGAAAGTAAAGGTTGAACAAACAAAGACCCGCAGGACTGTTACAGCCATTACTGGAACCAGCATGGAAATGGGACTGCATCACTATGGACTTCGTCACGGGATTACCACTGACTCCTCGAGTGTTGACTCAGTTTGGGTGATTGTGGACCGTCTGACTAAAACAGCTCGCTTCATACCTATACAACCTCAGTATACTCTAGAAAGGTTAGCAAAGTTGTATGTGGATAATATCGTTTGATTACTCGGTGTACCAGAGAGCATTGTATCCGATAGAGATCCACGATTTACTTCCAAGTTTTGGGAAGGATTGCAAAAGGCTATGGGTACAACATTGAAGTTCAGTACTGCATTCCACCCACAGACAGATGGACAGTCAGAGCGTACAATCCAGATTTTAGAAGATATTCTACGAGCATGTGTAATTGACTTCAAGGGATCATGGGATGAAAGGTTACCACTGATCGAGTTCGCTTATAACAATAGCTATCAGGTACTATACAGATGTCACCTTATGAAGCACTGTATGGCAGGAAGTGTCGAACTCCTTTCTTTTGGAATGATGTTGGAGAACATAGTATTATTGGACCAAAATTTATTGAAGAGACTTGCCGAGTGGTCGACATTATCAAGGAAAGAGTGAGAACAGCTCAGAACCGGCATAAGCAATATGCAGATACTCGACGCAGAGATCTGGAGTTCGATATAGGTGATAAAGTATTTTTGAAAGTATCACCTATGCGAGGATTGAAAAGGTTCGGACAGAAAGGGAAACTAAGTCCAAGATATGTCGGGCCGTATGAAATTCTAGCTAAGCATGGGAAAGTGGCTTATAAGTTAGTACTACCACCATCTATGTCAAGTGTGCATAACGTATTTCACATTTCCCTATTGAAGAAGTATGTCAAGGATCCAACGCATGTTTTGATAGTGGATTTACCAGAATTGACTGATGATTTGACATTTGAAGTAACACCAACAGAAATCACCAGTCGAAAGGTTCAACGTCTACGCAACCGAGATATCTATTATGTTAAGGTCACATAGAAAAGTAGAGACATGGAAGAAATTACATGGGAAGAAGAAAATGTTAGGCGAAAGCAATACCCTCACTTATTTGATTCAGAAGGTACGTATAATTTCGAGGATGAAATTTTTATAAGTAGGGGGAGTTGTAAGACCCGTGTCAATCTAACTCGATCTTATCACCTTGAACCAGGTTTGCCCATCATGGTCGAGTCAAATGGACCAAGGGCGTGAAGGAGATCGAGATCCCAGGTATCAAATCGATCATAAAACACTTAATTTAAGGGGAGGGTCGCATACCCAGCCAAGGAGGGTCGGACTCCCCAAGACAGAAAGTCAGACCCTCAATTTTGATAGGAGGGTCGGACAACTTAGAAAACCCAGGGTCGACGGGGTCATCGACCCTCCCATCAACCCTCAGTTGCCGCCGAAACTGAAATTAAGAAATTTCCTAATTTTCGATTGGGATTCTTTCCAAATCTCAAAGAGACTTATTTTAGGATGTTTTTACTCTATTTAAAGGACCTCCCTAAGCCTCTTTCACTCCTTTTACAACCCTAATTGAATTGAGAGAAAGAGAAGAGAAGGAAAAAGGAGAAGAAGAGAAGCAAGGAAGAGAAGAAAGCCAAAACAAAAAGAGTTGCAGAGAAGGAGTAATCTTCTCAGGTATGAATAATAATTCCATGAGTTTCTACAGACTCTAGATTAGATAATGAAGAGAGCGTGATCTCAGCGAAACCCAAACCATCAATCCATGGTTAGGTTTTCATGGAAAACCATGAGAGAATATACGAAAGCTATATAGGTGGATGCTTCATTATTCTAGACCATGGGGTGAATGTTGAATGGACTGTAGGAGCAAGCCATAGGACCCAAACATGAAGAATGGACTAAAAAGAGGGAAATTGGCCAAAATACATCGAGGGTCGCCTAGAGGGTTGATGAACATCTGACCCTAGGTGATCCTGAGTATCGACCCTCAGTGTTCGAGAAGTCCAGATTGGGGAGGGTCGCACCCAGGGTCGATCAGGACTCCGACCCTACCTCCGACCCTCAGTTAATAGAATGGTTTTTAAAACTAGATAAAATTCTAATTAAATTTTATCGACTTTGTTAGGTCTTCTAGCAATATAATAGCAATATAAAGGTGAATCTAAAGCTTGGAAAAGTATCTATTAGCAAGCTAAGGTAAGGAAACAGAACTCTAAACTAATTGCTTAATAATAAACTATTTTCTACTTTCTTGAGTCCAATGCCATGGTTGATTCTATGCGACTATGTTTGTAATGTGCATACAACATGTCATCCAATATTTTATTACTTGTTCATGCATATTTACTTTATGGTTTATAACATGACGATGATGATGATGATAGGAATAGGCATGTGATTGTATGTGTGTGGTTGGTGTACTTGATGCGAGTGAGTATCAGGGGAGGTGTGATGAGAACGTCAATAAACATTAACCTTTGGCGGGTCTCAGCACTTTAGCTCTATCTCTAACTCAAGTCTTGTGCATTAGCATCGTCGTATCGCCATTACTTTAGCAGAACTATTATGTCATAGAGTATCAGGGAAAGTGGTATCGGTCCTTGTAGTCTCTAACTCTACCGGGGGGCCTTAGCTCTATCTCTATGGACATTCTGAGGGAACCTGGGGGGAGGCCTTGGATACACTTTTTGGCATTAGGATTGGTTAGTTGCGAGCCCAGTTTGCAACCCTCGCCAACAGGGGCTTACGTGTTGGTATGGCACTATATAGCAATAAACGTTAACCTTTGTTATATAATGTTCATGATTGGGTGCTTGTGAGTCGACGATAAACATTACCTTCGGGCGGCGTCACACACTTGTGTATAGAGGCGGGGTCAATAAACGTTACCTTTGACTACCTAAACCTTTCTATTGCATATTGAAAACTATAAACCAGACCAAAGATATTAATTGATTGCATGCATATGTACTATGGCATTGTTTTGTTTGCTCAATGAGCCGTGATGTGTGCTCACCTCTCGACGTCGAATATTTTTAGTTGATGATGCAGGTTTCACAGTTAAAGAATATATAAATGCTCCAGCGTACGGGAACGTAGCAGCAATGGAGGTTAAAGCTGAAGTGGATACACATGACTCCTCTTGCGAGTGCAACTCATGTGTATTCGATTAGATGTTTTTCTAGTTTTCCTTATTTGGATTTATTAAAGACATGTATTTGATATCTATTTATGTCTCAGTTGATACAGAATAATTTGCTATTTAAATATTAATATCACAGTAGATTCTCAGTTCATTTTATTATAAGACTTCCGCTGTAAGACCCGTGTCAATCTAACCCGGTCTTACCACCTTGAACCAGGTTTACCTATCATGGTCGAGTCAAAAGGACCAAGGGCGTGAAGGAGATCGAGATCCCAGGTAACAAATCGACCCAAAAACACTTAGTTTTAGGGGAGGGTCGCATACCCAGCCAAGGAGGGTTGGACCCCCCAAGAACAAAAAGTCAGACCCTCAAATTTGAAGGGAGGGTCGGACATCTTGAATCCTAGGGTCGACGGGATCATCGACCCTCCCATTGACCCTCAGTTTCTGCCGAAACTGAAATTAAGAAATTTCCTAATTTTTTATTGGGATTCTTTCCTAATCTCAAAGGGACTTATTTTAGGATGTTCCTACTCTATTTAAAGGACGTCCCTAAGCCTCTTTCACTCCTTTCACAACCCTAATTGAATTGAGAGAAAGAGAAGAGAAGGAAAAGAGGAAGAAGAGAAAGATAAGAGAATTTAGCCAAAAGTGAAGAGTTGCAGAGAAGGAGTATTCTTCTCAGGTATGGATACTAATTCCATGAGTTTCTACAGACCTTAGGTTAGATATTGATGAGAATGTGATCTCGGAGAAACCCAAACCATCAACCATGGTTTGGTTTTCATGGAAACCATAGAAGAATGTATGAAAACTATTTTAGATGGATGATTCATGGTTTCAGACCAAGGAATGAATATAGAATGGAATATAGGAGCAAGCCATAAAATCTCAATCACGAAGAATGGACTAAAAGAGGGAAATTGACCAAAGTACACCGAGGGTCGCACCGAGGGTCGATGACCATCCGACCCTAGGTGATCCTGACCATCGACCCTTAGTGTTCGGGAAGTTCAAAGTTTGGGGAGGGTCGCACCCAGGGTCGATCATGACTCCGACCCTACCTCCGACCCTCAGTTGACAGAATGGTTTTAAATTCAGAATTAATTCTAATTAAATTCTATCGACTTTGTTAGGTCTTCTAGCAATATAATAACAATATAAAGGTGATTTTAAAGCTTGGAAAAGTATCTATTAGCAAGCTAAGGTGAGGAAACAGAACTCTAAACTAATTGGTTAATAACAAACTGTTTTTTATTTTCTTGAGTCCAATGCCATGATTGATTCTATGCGAATATGTTTGTAATGTGCATACAACATGTCATCCAATATTTCTTTTATTTGTTTATGCATATTTACTTTATTGTTTATAACATGATGATGATGATGATAGGAATAGGCATGTGATTGTATGTGTGTGGTTGGTGTACTTGATGCGAGCGAGTATCAGGGGAGGTGTGATGAGAACGTCAATAAACATTAATCTTTGGCGGGTCCCAGCACTTTAGCTCTATCTCTAACTCAAGTCTTGTGCATTGGCATCGTCGTATCGCCATTACTTTAGCAGAACTATTATGTCGTAGAGTATCAGGGGAGGTGGTCTCGGTCCTTGTAGTCTCTGACTCTACCAGGGGGCCTTAGCTCTATCTCTATGGACATTCGAGGGATCTTTGGGGTGAGGCCTTGGATACACTGTTTGGCATTAGGATTGGTTAGTTGCGAGCCCAGTTTGCAAGCCCTCGCTAACAGGGGCTTACGTGTTGGTATGGTATTATATAGCAATAAACGTTAACCTTTGTTGTATAATGTCATGACTAGGGTGGATGGGGATGACGATAAACGTTAACCTTCGGGCAGACTTCCACACCCTGTGTATAGAGGCGGGGTCAATAAACGTTAACCTTTAACCACCCAACCTTTCTATTGCGCATTGCAAACTATAAACCAGACCAAAGATATGAATTGATTGCATGCATATGTATTGTTGCATTATTTTGTCTACTCACTGAGCCGTGATGTGTGCTCACCCCCTCGACGTCGAATATTTTTAGTTGATGATGCAGGTTATACAGTTGAAGATTACATGAATGCTCCAGCGTACGGGAATGTGGCGGTGATGGAAGCAGAAGCTAAAGGGGATATACATGACTCCTCTTGCGAGTGCAACTCATGTGTATTCGATTAGATATTTTCTTAGTTTTCTTTATTTGAATTTAATAAAGACATGTATTTGATAATTATCTATGTCTCAGTTGATACAGAATAATTTGCTATTTAATATTTATATCACTATAGATTTTCAGTTCATTTTATTATGAGATTTTAGCTATTGTGTATTTACTCTGATTATGATTATGGATGTGTGAAAGTTTAGATAAAAGGGATATAGCCAATTTGAGATCCTGGTTGAACCGTTGGTTTGCTAGCGGTTCATCACACCGTTCTGAACAGTGCAGAATTGGGGTGTGACAACTTGGTATCAAAGCATCTCAGGCCTTGTCCGCTGAACTAACATACATTCGAGACAATTGTGAACTGAAAGTAAAAACAATAATATAAACACACTATAAGCACAAGTGATGATTGAGACCAAATTTAAAAAGAGAATAATGTATCTATTAAAGGGGAAACAAGTTACATACAATGAGAGAGAAAAACAAAATGTATATACACAACTAAAGCAGAGTACAGTCCATAACCCAGACAGTTACTCTGTAGTACAAGAAAATAAAGTACAATCAAGAAGCTGGAGGTGAAGGAGGAGGCGGGGCCTCACGATCTCTGTCATAGTCCTCAGCATAGACTCTAGTCAACCAGGCTATCTGAGTTTGGGTCGTCTGTAGACTAGCTGTGAGATCGGCTACCCTCCGATCAGTCGCACGTTGTACCTCTATAAGCTCTCCCATCCGTGTGTCTGATATGCGTTGGGTGGCTAACAGCTCATCCACTCTCATACCCTGAGCGTTTAGCAACTCCTCCATCCTCATATCAGATCTGCGCTGAGCCTCCCTGATCTCCTGCAACATCTCCATCATGTCAGAAGGTGGGAGTGAAGGACCGGCCCCATGAAAAGGACCAGCCTCAGGTGCAAGAGCCGCCTCAGAAGAAGTACCAACTCCAGCCGCATGTGTAGGGGAAGGCGGCGGTATCGAGTCGACATCCATATACATACGGTCGTCATCGTCGACAGGATCCACACGAGCTCTAGCAGCGGCAGCAGCGGCCTTAGCGTCAGCCATCTCGATACGAGTGTGAGGGTGCACCATCTTGTTCCTCTCCTCGTCACTGACTTGGGCATCCCGCATACCCATCTTGCAGATAGCCTCCCAATCTAGAGGCGACGAGAAGGTTTTCTCCTGGATCTTCTCATCTACCGTGTCAACCCCCCGAACGGGTCGGGGAGGGATCAGTAATCATGCGTCCATAGGGTAGATTACCCCTATGACCGAACAATGTAGCACTAATCATGGTCCGCATGATGATGTAGGGAAGGCAGACCGGCCGGTCCGGGTACGGATATTGTATATCAAAAACTGGGTCAGATTGAGAAACCCTCTCATAGTGCCCACTCTGCGGGATCGGATTAAGCTAGATAATCTTGCGGAAGACCCGTGGAGCTGGACGCGGTAACGGGCTCTCATCCGCCTGATCGGTCGTAACATGGATTGTCAATCTCTGCCCTCATCTCCATAGAAACAAACTCGTGGCTCTCCAAAGACAAGACACCATGGGGCCATCATAAGGTATGCCCAACAGATCGGCCAGTTGCCGATAATCAAAAGAAATGTGTACCCCTTTAACGTAACTGCTGATGCACAACTCTTGACCATGCTCGACGTCATTGTAATTCCCCACCACCTGAAGATTATGTAAGCACCCCATTTTTGCCACCCTAGGCATAAATGAACCAATATGGCAGGTTTCTGACCTTTAACCCAAAGATTTGTGATTCTCCACTAATCCCCACAGTAGGGTCATGGGCTATTATCTGCATAGATGCATAGGTCATAGAATTATCTTTGAAACGAGACCAGAATTGCTCAATTCTGATATCAAATAAGGAAGATACGACCATTTTAGTCGGATGATACATATAAGGGAGGTTTCTGAAATTATTATAAATAATAATCCCAAGGGCCTTCATGCAAATTATCCTAAGTCGGATCGTTTGAATTTCAAATCATCATATCTTGATCATCCGACATCGGATTCAGATGATTCCGAGACCATTATTCTTCATTCATGATGTTCTACAAAGTAGACGTAAAAAATCCCGGGTAGAAGTCACCAGTGGGTCCCATGCAAGCTTGCATGTAAAATTATCGTTAGAACTTCAAAGCTTCATATCTTTTCTGTTCTACATCGGATTCAGACGATTCCAAGGCCATTGTTCTTCATTTGTGATGTCCTACAAAGTGGAAGTGGAAAATCTCGGGTAAAAATCTCCGGAGGGTCCCATGCAAAATTATATATGAAAATGGTCATTTAATATTCAAAAATTCATATTTTAATCATTCCATATTCGAATCAGGTGATTTCAGTCTCATTATGTTCCATTTTTAGTGCTCTACAAAGTGGACGTAAAATATTTCGGGTAAAAGCCTCCGAAGGATCTCATGCAGAATGGTCAGTCAAATTATCGATAATTGGTCCGCTTAAACTTCAAAAATTCATAATTTAACCATTTTACTTCCAAATGAGGTGATTCAAGTTCCTATATTCCTCATTTTTAATGTTCTACAAAATGAACGCAAAAAATTTGGAATAGAGGCCATCGGAAAATTCCATGCGGGATGACAGCGAAAATGACCCATGAAATGACTAGGAGAGAAAACCCAGTTAATTCCAATCAATCTAGTCAACTCAGCTCAACCCAAGCTAGTTTGGACCCAACCTAGTCAACCCAGCTCAGTTCAAGTCAGTCCAGCCCAATCAATTCAAGTCAGACCAGCCTGGACCAAGTCCGTTTAACCCATGTGCAAGAATTTTATGATATCATATATATATATATATATATATATATATATATATATATATATATATATATATATATATGCATTCGGTTCAACGAAAAAAAAGGAAAGATTGAGAAGATTTGAGAGAGGGAAGAGAGAGACCGAAAGGGGAAAGAAAGGAGGGCGGTTGGAAAGAAAAGGAATAAAAAATAAAAAATAAAATCAATCAAAGAGGAGAAGATCGGAGAGAGAGAGAGCGGTGAGAATCCGAGAATAAAAGAGAGAGGGCGGTGAAGATTGAGGAGGATCGAGAGAGAATCGAGGAGAAGATAAGAAAGGAAAAAAAAAATAAATATATATATATATATATATATATATATATATATATATATAAAGGAGAAGATCCCGAAGAGAAAGGGGGAGGGAGCAAAAAAAAATCAGAATAAAAGAAGAGGAGGGAGAGAGATGGAAAAGAAGAAAGTGAAAAAAAGAAAAGAAAAAAAGAAAGAGACCAAAAGAGGGGGAGGAGATCGAGGAGAAGAGGAGAAAAGGAGGAAGTAGGAGCTGGAGAGAAGAGGGGGCGTTGAGAAGAAGAGAGAAAGGAGGAGGTGGAAAGAAACCGAGAAGAGAGAGAGGAAGAAAAGGAAGAAGCATGAGGGGGAGAGGAAAAAGAAAAAATCAGAAAAAGAAGGGGAGAGGACCGAGAAGAAGGAGGAGGTGGAAAGGAGAAGAAAAAAAAACAAAAAAAAAATCAGAAAAGAAGGGGAGAAGACCAAGAAGAAGGAGGAGGTGGAGAGGAGAAAAAAAATCAGAAAAAAGAAGGGGAGAGGACCGAGAAGAAGGAGGAGGCCGGGGGAGAGGAGAAGAAAAAAAAAACAAAACAAAAAAAAAATCAGAAAAGAGGGATCTCGATTTTGGGGGAGAATGGAGAGAAGCAGAACGAGAAGATGAAGAAGAGGAAGAAGGAGAAGGCAATGGATCTGCAACAGGTAAACCACCGCCCCTTTTTTTTATTTTATTGTCTTCTTCTTCATATCCTATTGCCCCAACCTCCTACCACCTAGTCACCGATTCATTACCACACCGACCACCATTACCTGCAAATACCTCCACTTACCATACCCCCAACCTGCAAACCAATTTCCTCAATCTCACAACCAATGAGCCATGTCTGATCAACCATTCACCTCTACCTTGCAGTCCCAATCAAACCCAATACACTTCACTGCTGCAACTATCACATCTCCATCCCATATCACCTGCATCATTGATCTCTTCCCTATATGATCAGAACCACCCGATCAGCATCATTAATTAAGTCTGAATAGAAACCTTAACAATTTGATAATCTTGATGTTTGATCCGAACAGTTAAACCATGATAATTCTGATTATTGAATTTGAATCATTGGCTTGTTTATGTAATATTGACTGAATTTGAACCATTGATTTTGATCATGTTATGATAATAGATATGAGCCGTTCGATGACTTGGATCATGTGATGTTATGGGCATTGGATGAATTTTGAATGTGATTAAATCATGGCCATCGATTTTGAATCTTGTGATATAGCCTTTGATCTTGAATTTCATGAGAATAAAAATATGGCCATTTGATTTAGAATTTCGATATGAAGTTAATATGGCCCTTTGATTTGGATTTTTTGATGAGTTGAAAATCGAGCCATCAACCATGAATTTTGATCATGTGATGATATGAAAATAAGGACCATAGGATGATTGATTTTTTATTCTGATCGTGTGATGATATGGGCCATTGGATGTTTATTTTGGATCTAAACCATTAGATGGTCATTTATGAGTTGATTAGATAAATCTGGACCGTTGGATTATCTTCAAGACTGATATAAATGTATCTTAACGGTTAGATTATCATTTTGGATGATTTAAACCATTGGATTGTCTTCAAGAATGATTTAAATGAACCTTGACGGTTAGATTATTATTGTAAGTGATTTGAACCGTTGGATGACCATCATGAGTTGATTAGATGAATCTGAGCCATTGATTTTGGTTGGTTTGATGAATTCTGAGTTGTTGATCATGATTATCATGTTTTGAAGAGATCCGACCATTAGATTGAGGATTTGAGCCAATATTTATGATGTTTATATGCTTATATGCACACACTGCCATAATTGGAATGATCACACTGCCATAATTGGAATAATCACATTGTCATGATTGGAATGCTACACATGTTTATTGCCATATTTGTCTGCTACACTTGCTCACATGCTATATTAAATGCTTATTGTCACAATTAGGGTAGAAAACCCTAAAAAATGGAAAGAATAACAATTAGGGTAGAAAACCCTAAAATAGAAAGAAAATAACAATTAGGGTAGAAAATCCTAAAAAATGGAAAGAAAATAACAATTAGGGTAGAAAACCCTAAAATAGAGAGAAAGTGACATTTAGGGTAGAAAACCCTAAGATGGAAAGAAAATAATAATTAAGGTAGAAAACTCTAAAATGGAAAGAAAGTAACAGTTAGGGTAGAAAACCCTAAAAAATGGAAATAAAATAATAATTAGGGTAGAAAATCCTAAAAAATGAAAACAAAATAATAATTAGGGTAGAAAATCCTAAAATGGAAAGAATGTAACAATTAGGGTAGAAAACCCTAAAAAATGGAAATAAAATAATAATTAGGGTAGAAAACCCTAAAATGGAAAGAAAATAATTAGGGTAGAAAATCCTAAAATGGAAAAAAAATAACAATTAGGGTAGAAAACCCTAAAATGGAAAGAAAATAACAATTAGGGTAGAAAACCCTAAAAAATGGAAAGAAAATAATTAGGGTAGAAAACCCTAAAATGGAAAGAAAATAACAATTAGGGTAGAAAACCCTAAAATGAAAAGAAAATAACAATTAGGGTAGAAAACCCTAAAAAATGGAATGAAAATAATTAGGGTAGAAAACCCTAAAATGGAAAGAAAATAACAATTAGGGTAGAAACTTTAAAAAATGGAAAGAATGCAGCAATTAGGGTAGAAAACCCTAAATATGGAAAGAAAATAGCAATTAGGGTCTTGCCATGCTTAGAAGATAGCCTACTAGATCATGCCATATAGGCTCTTGCCTTATTTGCAATACATGCCATATTTGAAAGATTTTTAAACAATCTTACTGTATGTGAATTTCTTTCTATAAATGTTTTATGTGCCATATTTAGATAGAATATTTTATTTTTTTGGCAATAACTTATTTTATGCAACACCCTAGTCAAACTGTCATATCTGCACACTTCTAGAAGACAATCTAGGCGTGGGGACGTGCATTTAGGCACCCACATTCTTGGGAAGGGCATAATGGGAATAATAAAACCTTAATAAAGAAAGAGAATTCTTTGCCAAACCTTCCAAAATTAGAATTCAGAATGAAAAGGGTAATTTAGGACGATTTGCCCCTCGGCAAACCCTAAACCTAGAATAGGTTCTAAACCCTAAACCTAGAATAGGTTCTCAATCATTAACCTAGAACAGGTTATCCATTTCGAACTACGCGGATTCTGATTCCTAGGGCAAACCCTAGGATACGTAGGCCATTTGGGAGAAACCCAAATTTGGATCCACAATTTAGTCCAATCGGACTATCCATAGATCCACTAGGATATCTCCCATATTTTAACCCAAATAGGGTTATTCATACCTTAGTCCACTCAGACTATCCATAGATCCACTAGGATATCCAACCATTTCACCCAATCCCGAACTACGCGGATTCTGATTCCTAGGGCAAACCCTAGGATACGTAGGCTATTTGGGAGAATCCCAAATTCGGATCCACACCTTAGTCCACTCGGACTATCCATAGATCCACTAGGATATCCACCCCAATTTTGACCCAAATAGGGTTATCCAAGTTCGAACTACGCGGATTCTGATTCCTAGGGCAAACCCTAGGATACGTAGGCCATTTGGGAGAATCCCAAATTTGGATCCACACATTTAGTCCACTCGGACTATCCATAGATCCACTAGGATATTTATCCACATCTTAGTCCACTTGGACTATCCATAGATCCACTAGGATAGTTACCCATATTTTAACCCAAATAGAGTTATCCATTCCCGAACTACGTGGATTCTGATTCCTAGGTCAAACCCTAGGATACGTAGGCCATTTGGGAGAAGCCCAAATTCGGATCCACAGCTTAGTCCACTCGGACTATCCATAGATCCACTAGGATATTTACCCATACTTTAGTCCACTCGGACTATCCATAGATCCACTAGGATATCCCCCATATTTTAACCCAAATAGGGTTATCCACACATTTAGTCCACTTGGACTATCCATAGATCCACTAGGATATTTATCCACATCTTAGTCCACTTGGACTATCCATAGATCCACTAGGATATTATCCACATTCCAACCCAAATAGGGTTATTCTTAGATCCACTAGGACTATCTATCAGTCCACATGGACTATCCAGATCCTAACCCATAGGATTTCTCAGCCTTTCAAGCATAAATTTCAACTTGAACAAAGAACTTAATCATGCACAAGCATAAATCACAGCCATAAACTTTAATCACACCTGAACTACGATGGTGAACCTGATTTTTGGAATAAATCCGTAATAGGTAGGCAATCTGATGGATACAGATTCGGTTCAATGATATCAAACCCCTTGGTTTGGTTTGGCTTAGCAAATAGAGTCTAGCATAGGAAAGGTATAGGAGACCGATTTCGATCGGACGGTTTGGGTGCCTAACCCCTTCCCATAACCTTAACCTGACACTTACCCAATCTCTGATGGACCAGAATTCCAATCTAAGGGTCATGAGTCAATCGAAGTCTTACCTTGGGGTGAGATTTCACATTTCTAAGGTCCTAGACCTAAATCTAGGTGGCGACTTCTAAAGATTTCCATATTTGTCCTCACAGATTACAATATAACTGGCGCACCAAATCCAGACATGTGCACGCGTCGTAGGTTATGACAGGGAGCCACCCCATGTCACCAATGCTCTCTCTACATTGAACAAGGCTAGCTCAGCCAAGTTCACCATACGACCACCCTCCACTTTCTTACGGGCATAGTCGGCATACTGTGCCTCGGCTTCATTAGAGCGAAAGCGAAGTGGATCACGAACTCTGGGTATCTTGGTACGAGCCATGGTATCTGCAGATAAGAGAGAGAAAGGGAGACAATGAGTTAATAGGGTAAAAATCTGAAATTAACGATGTAAGTTGCCCAAAAGACTCACTTTGCACCATACACGTGGGCGGGAGGACTTACTTAGGTTCCAACACACCCTACGACACTCACATAGTAGGAAATGGAAACCCATGAAGACCAATTTGAAGAAATTTCAAGAAATCAAAAATTTTGACAAATTAGGGCAAAAATGACCAAATTTCTAGTTTTTCGATAACCAACTAATGAAATTCAAAAAATTTTGAGGGCTTTCGTTCCTCAAGATACAATAACAAAAGCCCCCAATAAAAATCAAATTTTTACTGTTGGAAAAAGTTTAATTTGAAAAATACAAGTTAAATGGACAAAAACCTAGAAAAGAAAACCTAAAAATAGGTAAAAATGAGAGAACATACCTGTATGGATGACGTGGACGTCGAAACCCGGAGTCAAACCGACCAAAAACAGTAGAGTAGCACTGTAGCAACTCAGAGAGGAGAGACGAGTCGAAACGGGAGGGAAATAATAAGAAATGTCCCAAAATCGGATCTTAAAAATCTGATTTTTAGACTGAGGGTCGGACAATTCGACTAGAACCATCGACCCTCGAATTGACCCTCCCATCGACCCTCGGCTCTCGGGAATCTGACAGAAAACTAAGGGTCGGAACTGAGGGTCGGACACCCATCGACCCTCACATCGACCCTCAGCTCTCGGGAAGAACAGGTTATTCCCAGGGTCGGATACTAAGGGTCGGACATACCATCGACCCTCACCATCGACCCTACATAGAAAAGACAGTATTTTTCACAGAATGATTTAAAAATTTTGAAATTTTATATCGGTTAGCATGCCTACATGAAGTATAAATGATTGCCTCACCTATTTTGATGATTTTCAGGCACCACCCATCTCAGAAGGAAAATATGTCTGAAAGAAGAGTAACCAGACAGAGCCGAAATGCAGTTCCACCACCACCACCTGTGGAGGAAACTAGCCAGGAGAATGTATATGTTCCCGGCAACCCAGATCAAGCAAATCCTACAAATTTGCCACTCCACCACCGAAACTAGCAACCGTAGTTATGAACCTAGCTCAGCAGCTACAACAGATGCAACACGCACAGGCTTAGATGCAGGTTGCAATGGGAATTATGTTCCAGGCTGCTCATACTACACCCATGCAGACGGGGCAAGCCAGTGCAGCACCGGTGGGTAACCACCCAGCACCTCAGACACCTCAACAACCTGCTGCATAGATTCCAGTACCAGGGCCGGAAGCAGCTCAGGTTAATTATCAGTATCCACCCCCTCTGTTTGGGGCATACCAAAATCAGATGGATGACTCGACTGGTTGAGAGGTTTTTGAAGATGAAGCCTAGGGAATTTAATGGCAAGCCGTCTGATCCATTATGGCCAGCACACTGGATAGACGAGCTGGAGAGAAATTTCCTCATGATGACTATTACAGAGGAAGAAAAAGTATTATGTGCCACCTTCATGCTCAAAGGCGATGCACATCACTGGTGGAAATCTACCGGGGACTATCTATTGACCAAGCACGCCCAACTGACTTGGGCTGTTTATAAAGAAGCTTTCTTCGAGAAATATTTTCCAAGAAGCTTCAGAGATTCTATGGAGAAGGAGTTTTTGAGTCTATATCAGGGACAGATGTCAGTGGATGCATACCAACAGCGTTATGAAGAGCTGTTTTTCTTTGCACCACTGAGTATGCTGGAAGAAGAAACCAAAACCCGTAGGTTCGTCACGGGACTGAGAGGAAGCATCCGAAAACACGTTCTGGGATTGGAAAAGAAGATTTATAATGAAGCTGTCCAAATAGCTCGAGTCATTGAATCGAGCCAGAAGGAGAGTTATTTCACACAGAACCAGGGTACCAAAAGGCCAGTTGGAAATTCTTATAACGGAGGCAATAACAAGACATATAAACCTTTCCGCCCTCAGAATTTTAATGGTGCAACCAAGACTACTCCAGGGACTCAACCTCAGCCAAAGCCAAATTTTGAAAGTCCGAAGTGTTATAACTGCAACCAACCAGGACATATGGCAAGAGAGTGCCCCAAGCCCAAGAAGCAATTCCATCAGGGATGGGTATATGCTGTTGCATCCGAGGATGCGGCCGCATCACCCGATGTGGTCACAGGTATGACCGAAAATTTTTGAAGTTGTAATTACATTGTGTGAGCATGTAGACTAAGTTAAAATAAATCACAGGTATCGTACCTATAAATGGCGCACCCGCAAGAGTACTCTTTGATTCAGGAGCTACTCATTCATTTATATCTGTGTCATTCGGAAAGAAGATAAACTTACCCATCAAAACATTATACTACAAATTACTTGTACGGTCACCGATGGGGTTAGAAGTGGAATTAGAGAAAGGATATGGACCATGTCCAGTCCGCATTGGTGAGAAAACCTTAGATGCAACCTTGATACAACTTGAGATGGCAGACTTTGACGTCATCTTGGGAATGGACTGGCTAGCTCGGCATTCGGCGAACCTACTATGTGCCGCAAAGAAGTTAACATTTAAAGACCAAGCAGGAGCAGAATTCAGTTTTACGGTAACCAAACTTCCTCGTAGACACAAGCTCATACTCTCAGCACTAAAGGCTAAGAGATGCCTCGAGAAAGGGGCAATCGGATATCTAGTATCAGTAGTCGACCTAACCAAGGAAGCACCACAAATGGAAGATATTGAAGTCGTGCGGGATTCTCCCGACATATTCCTAGAGGAACTATCAGGATTACTACCCGATCGAGCCACAGAGTTTGTGATAGATCCTGTACCTGGAGCCGCACCCGTATCAAAACCACCTTATAGAATGGCTCCTACTGAACTGAAGGAACTGAAAGTGCAACTACAGGAACTACTGGACAAGGGTTATATTCAACCCAGTATATCACCATGGGGAGCGCCGGTGTTATTTGTGAAGAAAAATGATGGTAGCGTTCGATTATGCATCGACTAGCGGGAGTTGAATAAACTAACATTCAAGAATCGATATCCATTGCCACGGATCGATGACTTATTCGATCAGTTGCAAGGAGCAAAGGTATTTTCTAAGATCGATCTTCGATCGGGCTATCATCAATTGAAGATCAAAGAGGGTGATATTCCTAAGACAACTTTCAGGACCAGATACGGACATTATGAGTTCTTGGTCATGTCTTTTGGATTAACAAAGGCACCCGCAACTTTTATGGAACTAATGAACCGGGTTTTCCACGACATGTATGATACGTCGATTATAGTATTTTTTTGATGCTATATTGGTATACTCCAAGGACAAAGAGACTCATATCAAGAACCTAAATGATGCCCTACAGCGTTTAAGGAAAGAGAAGCTATATGCCAAATTTTGAAAGTGTGAGTTTTGGCTAAGTGAAGTCGCCTTCTTAGGCCATGTAGTATCTGATGAAGGAATCAAAGTGGACCCCAGCAAGATCGAGGCTATTGTAAAGTGGGAAGCACCAAAGAGCGTTTCGAAAATCAAAAGTTTTCTGGGTCTAACTGGTTATTATCGGAGATTCCTAGAAGACTATTCCCGGATTGCCGTACCTCTCACCAGTTTGACGAAGAAAGGTGAAAAGTTTGTGTGGACCGATAAATGTGAGAAGAGTTTGGATCCGCTCTGATTTTGACTATTCCCGTTCCAAGACAGACATTTACTTTATACACTGATGCGTCGGGACTGGGATTGGGATGTGTGCTTATGCAAGGAGAGCAAGTGATTTCTTATGCTTCAAGACAGTTAAAGGTACATGAGAAAAATTATCCCACTCACGATCTGGAGCTAGCGGCAGTAGTACATGCGGTCAAGATATGGAGACATTACCTATACGGAGAGAAATTTCAGATTAAGTCAGACCATAAAAGTCTTACTTATTTATTTAATCAGAAGGAGTTGAACATGAGACAAAGAAGATGGCTGGAACTATTGAAAGACTGTGATTGTGATATCCAGTATAATTCGGGAAAAGCGAATGTAGTAGCAGATGCGTTAAGCAGAAAAGCAATGATAAAATCGCAAGGAGAGATTAGCACAACTACAGCAATGTGTACTACCGGAATGGTATTCAATCACGTAAACGAGCAGTATGTGATAGACGCAACGGATGAATCAGCCAACCAAGGGTTCATTCATCGATTTTCAAATATGTTCGCTGCATTGAAGATTATACCAGATATAATGGATGAAGTGAAGGCAGCTATCAAATCAGATCCTTATTTGAGAACAGTACAAGAAGATATCGAGAAAGGTAGGACTAATCCTGAGTTCACCTTGGACGAACAGAGTGTACGGAAATAGAAAGGAAGAATATGTGTACCTGAAACAGAAAGTATGGACATTAGACACCGACTGATGAAGGAAGCCCATACCACCATCTATTCGATACATCCTGGAAGTACAAAAATGTACCATGATCTGAAGATACTATATTGGTGGAGGGGAATGAAAGCAGATGTAGCCAAGTTCGTGTCTCAATGCCTAAATTGTCAGAAAGTAAAGGCTGAATGACAAAGACCCGCAGGACTGTTACAGCCATTACCGGAACCAGCATGGAAATGGGACTGCATCACTATGGACTTCGTCATGGGACTACCACTGACTCCTCGAGTAGTTGACGCAGTTTGGGTGATTGTGGACCGTCTGACTAAAATAGCTTGCTTCATACCGATACGACCTCAGTATACACTGGAAAGGTTAGCAAAGCTGTATGTGGATAATATTGTCCGATTACATGGTGTTCCAGAAAGTATTGTGTCTGATAGAGATCCACGATTTACTTCCAAGTTTTGGAAGGGATTGCAAAAGGCTATGGGTACAACGTTGAAGTTCAGTACTGCATTCCACCCACAGACAGACAGACAGTCAGAGCGTACAATCCAGATTCTAAAAGATATGCTACGAGCATGTGTAATTGATTTCAAAGGATCATGGGATGAAAAGTTACCATTGATCAAGTTCGCTTATAACAATAGCCATCAGGCTACTATACAGATGTCACCTTATGAAGCACTGTATGGTAGGAAATGTCGAACTCCTTTGTTTTGGAATGAAGTTGGAGAACGTAGTATTGTTGGGCCGGAGTTTGTTGAAGAAACCTGCCGAGTGGTCGACATTATCAAGGAAAGAGTAAGAACAGCCCAGAATCGTCAGAAGCAATATGCAGATACTCGACGCAGAGATATTGAGTTCGCCGTAGTTGATAAAGTATTCTTGAAAGTATCACCTATGCGAGGATTGAAAAGGTTCGAGCAGAAAGGGAAACTAAGCCCAAGATATGTCGGGCCGTACGAAATTCTATCTAAGCATGGAAAAGTGGCTTATCAGTTAGCACTACCACCATCTATGTCAAGTGTGCATGACGTATTTCACATTTCCCTATTGAAAAAATATGTCAAGGATCCAACGCACGTTTTGACCGAAAACTTACCTGATTTTACTGAAGATTTGACCTTTGAAGTAATGCCAACTGAAATCACCAGTCGAAAGGTTCAACGACTACTCAACCGAGATATCTATTATGTCAAGGTCACATGGAAAAGTAGAGACATGGAAGAAATTACTTGGGAAGAAGAAAATGCTATGCGAAAGCAATACCCTCACTTATTTGATTCAGAAGGTAAGTACAATTTCGAGGATGAAATTTTTATAAGTAGGGGGAGTTGTAAGACCCGTGTCAATCTAACCCGGTCTTACCACCTTGAACCAGGTTTACCTATCATGGTCGAGTCAAATGGACCAAGGGCGTGAAGGAGATCTAGATCCCAGGTATCAAATCGACCCAAAAACACTTAGTTTCAGGGAGGGTCGCATACCTGGCCAAGGAGGGTCGGACCCCCCAAGAACAGAAAGTCATACCCTCAAATTTGAAGGGAGGGTCGGAATCTTGAATCCTAGTGTCGACGGGATCATCGACCCTCCCATCGACCCTCAGTTTCTGCCGAAAATGAAATTAGGAAATTTCCTAATTTTCGATTGGGATTCTTTCCTAATCTCAAAGGGACTTATTTTAGGATGTTCCTACTCTATTTAAAGGACGTCCCTAAGCCTCTTTCACTCCTTTCACAACCCTAATTGAATTGAGAGAAAGAGAAGAGAAGGAAAAGAGGAAGAAGAGAAAGAGAAGAGAATTTAGCCAAAAGGGAAGAGTTGCAGAGAAGGAGTATTCTTCTCAGGTATGGATACTAATTTCATGAGTTTCTACAGACCTTAGGTTAGATATTGATGAGAATGTGATCTCGGAGAAACCCAAACCATCAATCATGGTTAGGCTTTCATGGAAACCATAGAAGAATGTATGAAAACTATTTTAGATGGATGATTCATGGTTTCAGACCATGGAATGAATATAGAATGGAATGTAGGAGCAAGCCATAAAATCCCAATCACGAAGAATGGACTAAAAGAGGGAAATTGACCAAAGTACACCGAGGGTCGCACCGAGGGTCGATGACCATCCGACCCTAGGTGATCCTGAGCATCGACCCTCAGTGTTCGGGAAGTTCAGAGTTTGGGGAGGGTCGCACCCAGGGTTGATCATGACTCCGACCCTACCTCCGACCCTCAGTTGACAGAATGGTTTTAAATTCAGAATTAATTCTATTTAAATTCTATCGACTTTGTTAGGTCTTCTAGCAATTTAATAACAATACAAAGGTGATTTTAAAGCTTGGAAAAGTTTCTATTAGCAAGCTAAGGTGAGGAAACAGAACTCTAAACTAATTGGTTAATAACAAACTATTTTTTATTTTCTTGAGTCCAATGCCATGATTGATTCTATACGAATATGTTTGTAATGTGCATACAACATGTCATCCAATATTTTTGTTATTTGTTCATGCATATTTACTTTATTGTTTATAACATGATGATGATGATGATAGGAATAGGCATGTGATTGTATGTGTGTGGTTGGTGTACTTGATGCGAGCGAGTATCAGGGGAGGTGTGATGAGAACGTCAATAAATGTTAACCTTTGGTGGGTCTCTGCACTTTATCTCTATCTCTAACTCAAGTCTTGTGCATTGGCATCGTCGTATCGCCATTACTTTAGCAGAACTATTATGTCGTAGAGTATCAGGGGAGGTGGTCTCGGTCCTTGTAGTCTCTGACTCTACTGGGGGGCCTTAGCTCTATCTCTATGGACATTCTGAGGGATGCTGGGGTGAGGCCTTGGATACACTGTTTGGCATTAGGATTGGTTAGTTGCAAGCCCTCGCTAATAGGGGCTTACGTGTTGGTATGGTATTATATAGCAATAAACGTTAACCTTTGTTGTATAATGTCATGATTAGGGTGGATGGGGACGACGATAAACGTTAACCTTCGGGCGGACTTCCACACCTTGTGTATAGAGGCGGGGTCAATAAACGTTAACCTTTGACCACCCAACCTTTCTATTGCGCATTGCAAACTATAAACCAGACCAAAGATATGAATTGATTGCATGCATATGTATTGTTGCATTGTTTTGTCTACTCACTGAGCCATGATGTGTGCTCACCCCCTCGATGTTGAATATTTTTAGTTGATGATGCAGGTTATATAGTTGAAGATTACATGAATGCTCCAGCGTAAAGGAATGTGGCGGCGATGGAAGCAGAAGCTGAAGGGGATATACATGACTCCTCTTGCGAGTGCAACTCATGTGTATTCGATTAGATATTTTCTTAGTTTTCTTTATTTGAATTTAATAAAGACATGTATTTGATAATTATCTATGTCTCAGTTGATACAGAATAATTTGCTATTTAATATTTAATATTTATATCACTGTAGATTCTCAGTTCATTTTATTATGAGATTTTCACTATTGTGTATTTACTCTGATTATGATTATGGATGTGTGGAAGTTTAGATAAAACAGATATAGCCTATTTGAGATCCTGGTTGAACCATTGGTTTGCTAGCGGTTCATCACACCGTTCTGAACAGTACAGAATCGGGGTGTGACATCCGCTATTGTGTATTTACTCTGATTGTGATTATGGATGTATGGAGTTTAGATAACATGGATATAGCCTACTCGAGATCCTGGTTAAACCGTTGGTTTATTAGCGGTTCATCACACCATTCTGAATAGTGCGGAATTGGGGTGTGACAACAGATGCTTATGGTGTGTTATTATTACATCTTTTTAAATTTTTATCCTATCTCAGTTCACGAACTTTTGTGGAAGTATACTGGTTCCACAGACATGGCCTGAGATGCTTTGATACTGTAAGACCCGTATCAAACTAACCCAGTCTTACCACCTTGAACCAGGTTTACCCGTCATGGTCGAGTCAAATGTACCAAGGGCGTGAAGGAGATTGTGATCCAGGTATCAAATCGACCCAAAAACACTTAAATTAGGGGAAGGGTCGCATACCCAGCAAGGGAGGGTCGGACCCCCCAGACAGAAAGTCAGACCCCCCTATTTTACAGAGGGGGTCGAACACTTTAGGAACCAGGGGGTCGACGGGATCATCGACCCCCAGTTGCCGCCAGAAACTGAAATTAGGAAAGTTTCCAAATTTCGATTGGATTCCTTCCAAATCTCAAAGGGACTTATTTTAGAAGTTTTTACTCTATAAATAGGATATCCCTAAGCCTCTTTCACTCCTTTTACAATCCTAATTGAATTGAGAGAAAGAGAAGAGAAGAAGAAGAGAAGCAAGAAAGAGAAGAAAGCAAAAAGGAGAAGAGTTGCAGAGAAGGAGTATTCTTCTCAGGTATGGATACTATTTCCATGAGTTTCTACAGACCTTATGTTAGAGAATGAAGAGAGTGTGATCTCGTAGAAACCCAAACCATCAACCCATGGTTAGGTTTTCATAGAAAACCATGGGGGAATACTGAAAGCTATATAGGTGGGTGATTCGTGGTTTTAAACCACGGAATGTATGTTGAATGGACTATAGGAGCAAGCCATAGGACCCCAAGCACGAAGAATGGACTGAAAGGAAGAAAATTGACCAAAACCCATAGGGGGTCGCATGGGGGGTCGATGGCCAATCGACCCTACCAGACCCTGAGCATCGACCCCTATGGTTCTGGAAGTCCAGAATAGGGGGGTCGCACCAAGGGTCGATCATGACTCCGACCCTACCTCCGACCCCCAGTTAACAGCATGGTTTTTGAATTCAGAATTATTTCTAATTAAATTCTATCGACTTTGTTAGGTCTTATAGTATTATAATAACATTATAAAGGTGATTCTAAAGCTAGGAAGAGTAGCTATTAACAAGCTAAGGTGAGGAAACAAAACTCTAAACTAATTGGTTAATAACAAACTGTTTTCTCTTTTCTTGAGTCCAATGCAATGCTTGATCCTATGCGAATATGTTTGTAATGTGCATACAACATGTCATCCAATATTTCTATTATTTGCTCAGGCATATTTACTTTATTGTTTATAACATGATGATGATGATGATGATAGGAATAGGCATGTGAATTTATGTGTGGTTGGTGTACTTGATGTGAGCGAGTATCAGGGGAGGTATGATGGGGACGTCAATAAACGTTAACCTTTGGCGGTTCTCAGCACTTTAGCTCTATCTCTAACTCAAGTCTTGTGCATTAGCATCGTCGTATCGCCATTACTTTAGCAGAACTATTATGTCGTAGAGCATCAGGGGAGGTGGTCTCAGTCCTTGTAGTCTCTGACTCTATCGGGGGGCCTTAGCTCTATCTATGGACATTCTGAGGGATGCTGGGGTGAGGCCTTGGATACACTTTTTGGCATTAGGATTCGTTAGTTGCGAGCCCAGTTTGCAGCCCTCGCCAATAGGGGCTTACGTGTTGGTGTGGCACTGTACAGCAATAAACGTTAACCTTTGTTGTACAATGTTCATGAATTGGGTGCTTGTGAGTCGAAGATAAACGTTACCTTCGGGTGGCATCACACACTTATGTATAGAGACGGGGTCAATAAACGTTAACCTTTGACTACCTAAACCTTTCTATTGCATATTGTAAACTATAAATCAGACCAAAGATATGAATTGATTGCATGCATATGTATTGTTGCATTGTTTTGTTTGCTCACTGAGCCGTGATGTATGCTCACCCCCTCGACGTCGAATATTTTTAGTTGATGATGCAGGTACTACTGTCGAAGATTATGTAAATGCTCCAGTTTATGGTCATGTGACGGCGACGGAAGTTGAAGATGAAGTGGATGCACATGACTCCTCTTGCGAGTGCAACTCATGTGTATTCGATTAGATTTCTAGTTTTCTTTATTTGGATTTAATAAAGACATGTATTTGATATTTATTATGTTTCAGTTGTTACAGAATAATTTGTTATTTAAATATTAATATCATAGTAGATTCTCAGTTCATTTTACTATAAAACTTCCGCTATTGTATATTTACTCTGATTTTGAATGTGGATGTGTGGGGTTTAGATAAAACGGAGATAGCCTGCTCGAGATCCTGGTTGAACTATTGGTTTGTTAGCGGTTCATCACACCATTCTGAATAGTGCGGAATTGGGGTGTGATAACTTGGTATCAGAGCCTCTCAGGCCTTGTCCACTGAACTAGCACACATTCTTGATAAATTGTGAGCTGAGATAGGATAAAAGTAAAAACAGTAATACTAACACATTATAAGCACAAGTGATGTTTGAGACCCAAGTTAAAAGAGAATAACGCATCTATTAAAGGAAGAACAAATTTAAATACAATGTGAAAGAAACAAACGTATATACATAGCTAAAGCAGAATACAGTCCACAACCCGGACAGTTACTCTGTCGTATAAGAAAAAGAAAAAGGTACAATCATGAAGCTGGAGGTGAAGGGGGAGGCGGTGCCTCACGATCTCTGTCATAATCCTCAACGTAGACTCTAGTCAACTAGGCTATCTGAGTCTGGGTCGTCTGCAGACTAGCTGTAAGATCGGCTACCCGCTGATTAGTCCGGTGCTGAGCCTTCATGAGCTCTCCCATCTTCATGGCTGATGTCCGCTGGGAGTCTAGTAGCTCATCCACTCTCACCCGCTGAGCGTCTAGTAACTCTCCCATCCTCATGTCTGATGTAAGCTGGGCGTCTATGAGCTTATCCACTCTCACACGCTGAGCGTCTAGTAACTCCCCCATCCTCAGATCAGATCTGCGCTGAGCCTCTCTGATCTCATGCAACATCTCCATCATATCAGAAGGGGGGTGTGAAGGACCAGCCGCATGAGAAGGACCAGCCTCATGAGACGGACCAGCCGCATATGAAGTACCAGCTCCTGCCGCATGCGTAGGTGAAGGCGGTGGTATCGAGTCTACATCCATGTACATGCGGTCATCATCATCAGTAGACTCCGCATGAACTCCAGCAGCGGCGGCATCTGCCTCAACGTCAGCTATCTCTACGCGAGTGCGAGGACGCACCATCGCGTTCCTCTCCTCATCACTGACCTGAGCATCCTGCATGCCCATCTTGCAAATAGCCTCCCAATCTAGAGGCGATGAGAAGGACTTCTCCTGAATCTTCTCATCCAATAAATCAACCCCCAGGTGGGTAAGCAGAACAGTGATCAGATGCCTGTACGGAAGGTTGCTAGTGTGACTGGGCAATGTAGCAGTGATCATAGTGCGCATGATGATATACGGCAGGTAGACGGGCTGTCTAGTGCAAATACTGTACAGTAGGTACTGGGTCAGCTGGGAAATCCTCTCATAATGGCCACTCTGTGGAATCGATTATCTTTGGATAATCTTGCAAAATACCCGTGGAGCTGGACGCATATAGCATGCCCTCATCTGCCAGCGATCAGGTCGTAGGAGCTGATTATCAATCTCAGCCCTCATCTCTGTGGAGACGAACTGGTGCTCTCCAGGAGCACAGTAAACCATGGGGCCATCATAGGAAATGCCCAATAGGTCGGCCAGCTGTCGATAATCGAATGAAATGTTCATCCCTTTGACATAGCTTGTGATGCGCAGCTCTTGACCCCTCTCAACATCATTGTAATCCCCCACCACCTGGAGGTTACAATAGAACTGGCGTACCAAGTCTGGACAGGTCCACGCGTCGTAAGTGATGACAGGGAGCCTCCCCATATCACCAAAGGCCCTCTCTACGTTGAACAAGACTAACTCAGCCAAGTTCACCTTACGACCCCCCTCTACTTTCTTGCGAGTGAAGTGGGCATACTGTGCCTCGGCTTCGTTGGAACGGAAGCGAAGAGGATCACGAACTCTAGGTACTTTGGTACGAGCCATGATGTCTGCAAATAAGAAAGAAATGAGATAATGTGTTAATAGGATAAAAATCCAAAATTTTGACATTATAACGACGTAAGTTGGCCAAAAGCCTCACTTGTCACCCATACACGTGGGCAGGAGGACTTACGTAGGTTCCAACATATCCTACAACACTCACACAGTAGAAAATTCTAACTAATGAAGTCCAATTTGAAGAAATTGCGAGAAATCAAAAATTTCAACAAATTAGGGCAAAAAGAGCAAAAATCCAAGTTTCTCGATAACCAACCGATGAAACTCAAAAATTTTTGAGGGCTTTCGTTCCTCGAGACACCAATAACAAAAGCCCCCAATAAAAATCAAATTTTTATGGTTGGAAAAAAATTTAATTTGAAAAATACAAGTTAAATGGACAAAAACCTAGAAATGGAAACCTAAAAACAGGTAAAAATTGAGAAAGCATACCTGTAGGGATGATGTGGACGTTGAAACACGGATCCAAACTGACCAATATAGCGGAGTGGCACTGTAGCGACTCAGAGGTGGGAGACGAGTCGAAACGAGAAAGAAATGATGGGAAATGAACCCAGAATCGGATCTTAAAGGTCTGATTTTTGGTCTGGGGGTCGGACAATTCGACCAGGATCATCGACCCCATATCGACCCCGGGATCGACCCCCAGCTCTCGGGAATCTGACAGAAAACTAGGGGTTGGACCAGGGGGTCGGACATCCATCGACCCCCACATTGACCCCCAGCTCTCGGGAACTTGACAATGAACTAGGGGTCGCACAGGGGGTCGGATACCCATCGACCACCACATCGACCCCCAGCTCTCGGGAAGAACAGGTTACTCCCAGGGTCGGACATACCATCGACCCCCACCATCGACCCTGCATAGAAAAGATAGTAATTTTCATAAATGAGCTGAAAATTTTGAAATTTTACATCGATTAGCGTGTCACATGAAGTATAAATGATTGTCTCACCTATTTTGATGATTTTCAGGCACCACCAATCTCAGAAGAAAATATGTCTGGGCGTAGAGTAACCAGGCAGAGCCGAAATGCAGTTCCACCACCACCACCTGTGGAGGAGGCTAGTCAAGAAAATATATATGCACCAGGAAACCCCGGTCAGGCAAATCCTACAAACCTGCCACCTCTACCACCAGAGTTAGCAACCGTGGTAATGAACCTAGCCCAGCAGCTGCAACAGATGCAACACGCACAGGCTCAAATGCAAGTGGCAATGGGGATTATGTTCCAGGCCGTACATGCTACACCCATGCAGACGGGACAAGCCAGTGCAGCACCAGTGGGTAACCACCCAGCACCTCAAACACCTCAACCTCCAGCTGCATAGATTCCAGTCCCAGGTCCGAAAGCAGCTCAGGTTAATTATTAGTATCCACAACCTATGTTTGGAGCATACCCCCAAAATCAGATGGATCACTCTCGACTGGTTGAGAGATTCTTGAAGATGAAGCCCAAGGAGTTTAATGGTAAACCGTCTGATCCCTTATGGCCAGCACACTGGATAGACGAGATGGAGAGAAATTTCCTTATGATGACTGTTACAGAAGAAGAAAAGGTACTATGTGCCACCTTCATGCTAAAAGGTGATGCACATCATTGGTGGAAATCTACCAGGGCATATTTATTGACCAAGCACACCCTATTGACTTGGGCTATTTATAAGGAAGCCTTCTTTGAGAAGTATTTTCCCTGAAGTTTCAGAGATTCTATGGAGAAGGAGTTCCTGAGTTTATATCAGGGACAGATGTCCGTGGATGCATATCAACAGCGTTACGAAGAGCTGTTTTTCGTTGCACCACTCAGTATGCAAGAAGAAGATACTAAGACCCGTAGGTTTGTCACGGGGCTTAGAGGAAGCATCAGAGAGCATGTTCTAGGCTTGGAGAAGAAGGTATATAACGAAGCTGTTCAAATTGCTCAAGTTATAGAATCGAGCTAGAAGGAGAGTTATTTTACACAGAACAGAGGTATGTAAAGGCCAGCCGGAAATGCTTATAATGGAGGGAACAACAAAACATTTAAACCCTTCCGTGCTCAAGGCTTTACTGCTGCACCCAAGACTACTCCAGTAGCTCAACATCAGCCAAAGCCAAATTCTGAAGGCCCAAAATGTTTTAACTGCAACCAAACGGGGCATATAGCAAGGGAGTGTCCTAAGCCCAAGAAGCACTTACACCAAGGACGAGTTTATGTTGTTACATCCAAGGATGCTGCTGCATCACCCGATGTGGTCACAGGTATGACTGAAACCTTTTAAGTTGTAATTACATTGTATGAGCATGTAGTCTAAGTAAAATAAATCACAGGTATCGTACCTATAAATGACATACCCGCCAGAGTACTCTTCGACTCAGGAGCTACTCATTCTTTTATATCTGTGTCATTTGGAAAGAAATTGAATTTACCCGTAAAAACATTGGACTACAAACTACTTGTACGGTCACCGATGGGGTTAGAAGTGGAACTAGAGAAACGTTATGGACCATGTCCAGTTCTCATTGGAGAGAAGACTTTAGATGCAACTTTGATCCAACTTGGGATGGTAGACTTTGACGTCATCTTGGGAATGGACTAGTGAGCTCGGCATTTGGCAAACCTATTATGCGCCGAAAAGAAGCTAACATTTAAAGACAAAGAAGGAGCAGAATTTAGTTTTACGGGAACAAAACTTCCCCTAAACGCAAGCTCATACTCTCAGCACTAAAGGCTAAGAAGTGCCTTGAGAAGGGAGCAGTCGGATATCTAGTATCAGTGGTCGACCCCACCAAAGAAGCACCACGGATGGAAGATATTGACGTCGTGCGGGACTACCCCGACGTATTTCCTGAGGAACTACCAGGATTACCACCCGACCGAGCCACAGAGTTTGTGATAGATCTTATACCTGGAGCCGCACCCGTATCAAAAGCACCTTATAGAATGGCTCCTACTAAACTGAAGGAATTGAAAGTGCAACTACAGGAACTGCTGGATAAGGATTATATTCGACCCAGTATATCACCATGGGGAGCACCAGTATTGTTTGTAAAGAATAAGTACGGTAGCGTTCGATTATGTATTACTATCGGGAGTTGAATAAACTGACAATCAAGAATCGATATCCACTACCTCGAATCGATGACTTGTTCGATCAGTTGCAAGGAGCAAAGTATTTTCTAAGATCGATCTTTGGTCAGGTTATCATCAGTTGAAGATTAAAGAAGGTGATATTCCTAAGACAGCTTTCAGGACCAGATATGGACATTATGAGTTCTTGGTCATGTCATTTGGATTAACAAATGCACCAGCAACTTTCATGGAACTCATGAATCGGGTTTTCCACGATATGCTGGATACGTTGGTTATTGTATTTATTGATGATATATTGGTATATTCCAAAGACAAAGAAATCCATATCAAGAACCTAAACGCCGCCCTACAGCATTTAAGGAAAGAAAAGCTATATGCCAAATTTACCAAGTGTGAGTTTTGGCTAAGTGAAGTCGCCTTCCTAAGCCATGTAGTATCCGTTGAAGGAATCAAAGTAGACCCCAGCAAGATCGAGGCTATTGTAAAGTGGGAAGCACCAAAGAGCGTTGCAGAAATAAAAAGTTTTCTAGGTCTCGCTGGTTATGATCGAAGATTTATGGAAGACTATTCCCGGATTTCCGTACCTCTCACCAGGCTGACTAAGAAAGGTGAAAAATTTGTATGGACGGATAAATGTGAGAAGGGCTTCCAAACATTGAAGACCAGATTGATATCTGCTCCGATTTTGATTATTCCTGTTCCAGGACAGTCATTTACCCTATACAATGATGCGTCAGGACTGGGGCTAGGATGTGTGCTTATGCAAGGAGAACAAGTAATTGCTTATGCCTCAAGATAGTTGAAGACACATGAGAAAAACTACCCCACTCATGATTTGGAGTTAGCAGCAGTTGTACATGTTGTCAAGATATGGAGACATTACCTATACGGAGAGAAGTTCCAGATTAAGTCGGACCATAAAAGTCTTACTTATTTATTTAATCAGAAGGAGTTAAATATGAGACAAAGAAGATAGCTGGAACTATTGAAAGACTATGATTGTGATATCCAGTATCATCCGGGGAAAGCTAATGTAGTAGCGGATGCGTTGAGCAGAAAGGCAATGATAAAATCTCAAGGAGAGGTTAGCACAACTGCAGTAATGTGTACTACCGGAATGGTATTCAATCACGGTAATGAGCAGTATGTGATAGATACAACGGGTGGATCAGCCGACCAAGGGTTTATTCATCAGTTTTCAAATATGTTCGCTGCATTGAAGATTATACCGGATATAATTGATGAAGTGAAGACAGCTATCAAATTAGACCCTTACCTGAGAACGGTGCAAGAAGACATCGAAAAAGGTAGAACTAACCCTGAGTTCACCTTGGATGGAGAGAAGGTACTGAAGTACAAGGGAAGGATATGTGTACCCGAAACAGAAAGTGTGGACATTAGACACCAACTGATGAAAGAAGCCCATACCACCATCTATTCGATACATCCTGGAAGTACAAAAATGTATCATGATCTAAAGAAACTATATTGGTGGACAGGGATGAAGCAGATGTAGCTAAGTTGGTGTCTCAATGCCTAAATTGTCAGAAGGTAAAGGCTGAACGACAAAGACCCGCAGGACTGTTACAGCCATTACCAGAACCAGCATGGAAATGGGACTGCATCACTATGGACTTCGTCACAGGATTACCACTGACTCCTCGAGTAGTTGACGCAGTTTGGGTGATTGTAGACCGTCTGACTAAAACAGCTCGTTTCATCCCGATACGACCTCAGTATACACTGGAAAGGTTAGCAAAGTTGTATGTGTATAATATTGTTCGATTACACGGGGTACCAAAGAGCATTGTGTCCGATAGGGATCCCCGATTTACTTCCAAGTTTCGGGAAGGATTGCAAAAGGCTATGGGTACAACATTGAAGTTCAGTACTGCATTCCACCCACAGACAGATGGACAGTCAGAGCGTACAATCCAGATTCTAGAAGATATGCTACGAGCATGTGTAATTGACTTCAAAGGATCATGGGATGAAAAATTACCCCTGATCGAGTTCGCTTATAACAATAGCTATCAGGCTACTATATAGATGTCACCCTATGAAGCACCGTATGGCAGAAAGTGTAGAACTCCTTTATTTTGGAATGAAGTTGGAGAACGTAGTATTGTTGGGCCAGAATTTATTGAAAAGACTTGTCGAGTGGTAGACATTATCAAGGAAAGGGTAAGAACAGCTCAGAACCGTCAGAAGCAATATGCAAATACTCGACGCAGAGATCTTGAATTCGTCGTGGGTGATAAAGTATTCTTGAAGGTATCGCCTATGCGAGGATTGAAACGGTTCGGGCAGAAAGGGAAACTAAGTCCAAGATATGTCGGGCCGTATGAGATTCTAGCTAAGCGTGGAAAAGTGGCTTATCAGTTAGCACTACCACCATCTATGTCGAGTGTGCATTACGTATTTCATATTTCCCTATTGAAGAAGTATGTCAAGGATCCAACGCACGTCCTGACAGTAGATCTACCGGAATTGACTGATGAGTTGACATTTGAAGTAACACCAACGGAAATCACCAGCCGAAAGGTTCAACGACTACGCAACTGAGATATCTATTACGTTAAGGTCACTTGGAGAAGTAGAGACATGGAAGAAGTTACATGGGAGGAAGAGAATGCTATGCGAAAGCAATACCCTTACTTAATTGATTCAGAAGGTACGTACAATTTCGAGGAAGAAATTTTTATAAGTAGGGGGGAGTTGTAAGACCCGTATCAAACTAACCCGGTCTTACCACCTTGAACCAGGTTTACCCATCAATGTCGAGCCAAACGGACCAAGGGCATGAAGGAGATCATGATCCCAGGTATCAAATCGACCCAGAAACACTTAAATTAGGGGGAGGGTTGCATACCCAGCAAGGGAGGGTCGGACCCCCCAAGACAGAATGTCAGACCCCCTGTTTTACAGAGGGCGTCGGACACTTTAGGAACCAGGGGGTCGACGGGATCATCGACCCCCTCATCGACCCCCAGTTGCCGCCAGAAACTGAAATTACGAAAGTTTCCAAATTTCGATTGGATTCCTTCCAAATCTCAATGGGACTTATTTTAGGAGTTTCTACTCTATAAATAGGACGTCCCTAAGCCTCTTTCACTCCTTTTACAACCCTAATTGAATTGAGAGAAAGAAAAGAGAAGAAGAAGAGAAGCAAGGAAGAGAAGAAAGCAAAAAGGAGAAGAGTTGCAGAGAAGGAGTATTCTTCTCAGGTATGGATACTAATTCCATAAGTTTCTACAGACCTTAGGTTAGAGAATGAAGAGAGTGTGATCTCGGAGAAACCCAAACCATCAACCCATGGTTATGTTTTCATAGAAAACCATGGGAGAATACATGAAAGCTATATAGGTGGGTGATTCGTGGTTTTAAACCATGGAATGTATGTTGAATGGACTGTAGGAGCAAGCCATAGGACCCCAAGCACGAAGAATGGACTGAAAGGAAGAAAATTGACCAAAACCCACAGGGGGTCGCATGGGGGGTCGATGGCCAATCGACCCTACTAGACCCTGAGCATCGACCCCTATGGTTCTGGAAGTCCAGAATAGGGGGGTCGCACCAGGGGTCGATCATGACCCCGACCCTACCTCCGACCCCCAGTTAACAGCATGGTTTTTGAATTTGGAATTAATTCTAATTAAATTCTATCAACTTTGTTAGGTCTTCTAGTAATATAATAACATTGTAAAGGTGATTCTAAAGCTTGGAAGAGTAGCTATTAACAAGCTAAGATGAGGAAACAGAACTCTAAACTAATTGGTCAATAACAAACTGTTTTCTCTTTTCTTGAGTCCAATGCTATACTTGATCCTATACGAATATGTTTGTAATGTGCATACAACATGTCATCCAATATTTTTATTATTTGTTCATGCATATTTTCTTTATTGTTTATAACATGATGATGATGATGATGATAGGAATAGGCATGTAAATGTATGTGTGTGGTTGGTGTACTTGATGTGAGTGAGTATCAGGGGTGGTGTGATGGGGACGTCAGTAAACATTAACCTTTCGCGGGTCTCAGCACTTTAGCTCTATCTCTAACTCAAGTCTTGTGCATTAGCATCGTCGTATCGCCATTACTTTAGCAGAACTATTATGTCGTAGAGCATCAGGGGAGGTGGTCTCGGTCCTTGTAGTCTCTGACTCTACCGGGGGGCCTTCGCTCTATCTCTATGGACATTCTGAGGGATGCTGGGGTGAGGCCTTGGATACACTTTTTGGCATTAGGATTGGTTAGTTGCGAGCCCAGTTTGCAGCCCTCGCCAACAGGGGCTTACGTGTTGGTGTGGCACTGTACAGCAATAAACGTTAACCTTTGTTGTACAATGTTCATGAATTGGGTGCTTGTGAGTCGACGATAAACGTTACCTTCGGGCGGCATCACACACTTATGTATAGAGATGGGGTCAATAAACGTTAACCTTTGACTTCCTAAACCTTTCTATTGCATATTGCAAACTATAAACCAGACCAAAGATATGAATTGATTGCATGCATATGTATTGTTGCATTGTTTTGTTTGCTCACTGAGCCGTGATGTGTGCTCACCCCCTTGACGTTGAATATTTTTAGTTGATGATGCAGGTACTACCATCGAAGATTATGTAAATGCTCCAGTGTATGGTCATGTGGCGGCGATGGAAGTTGAAGATGAAGTGGATGCACATGACTCCTCTTGCGAGTGCAACTCATGTGTATTCGATTAGATTTCTAGTTTTTGTTATTTGGATTTAATAAAGACATGTATTTGATATTTATTTATGTTTCTGTTGTTACTGAATAATTTGCTATTTAAATATTAATATCACAGTAGATTCTCAGTTCATTTTACTGTAAGACTTCTGCTATTGTATATTTACTCTGATTATGAATGTGGATGTGTGGGGTTTAGATAAAACGGATATAGCCTACTCAAAATCCTGGTTGAACCGTTGGATTGTTAGCGGTTCATCACACCATTCTGAATAGTATGGAATTGGGGTGTGACAGATACCAAATTGTCACACCCCAATTCCGCACTATTCAGAATGGTGTGATGAATCGCTAATAAACCAACAGTTCAACCAGGATCTCTAATAGGCTGTGTCCGTTGAAAATAAAACCATACACATCCACAACCATAATCAGAATAAATACACAATAGAGGAAGTCTTAATAATAAATGAACTGAGAAATCAAACTGTGATAATCATAAATAAAATATCAAGTTATTGTTGTATCAACTGAGACATAAATAAATAAAATATCAATTACTTTCCTTTAATAATTCAAACAAAATCTAATCGAATACACTTGAGTTGTACTCGCATGAAGAGCCATGCGTATCCACTAAGTCTTCAGCTTCCATTGCCGCCACATGCCTGTACACGAGAGCATTCATATAATCTTCGACAGTGGTACCTGCATCATCAACTAAAAATATTCGATGTCGAAAGGGTGAGCACACATCATGGCTCAGTGAGCAAACAAAACAATGCAACAAACATATCAATTCATATCTGTGGTCTGGTAAATAAGTTTGCAATGCGCTATAGAAAGGTTCGGTGGCCGCTTCGCCTCTATGCACAGGGTGTGAAGGCCTGCCCAAAGGTTAACGTTTATTGTCGTCCCCATCCACCCTACCATGGAATAGAGATAGAGCTAAAGTGCTGAGGCCCGGCCTATGACACTTCCCTTGATATTCTACCCATACCAACACGTAAGCCCCTACTGGCGAGGGCTCGCAAACTAGGCTCGCAACTAACCAATCCTAATGCCAAACAGTGTATCCAAGGCTTCACCCCAGCATCCCTCAATACGTCGATAGAGATAGGGCTAAGGCCCCCCAGTAGAGTCAGAGACTACACGGTCCGAGACCACCTCCCCTCATACACTATGACGTAATAGTTCTACTAAGGTAATAGCGATACGACGATGTCAGTGGACAAGACTTGAGTCAGAGATAGAGCTAGAGTGCTGAGGCCCAGCCTATGACACCCCCCTGATACTCGCTCGCATCAAGCACACTAACCACACATATACATTCACATGCCTATTCCTATCATCATCATCATCATCATCATCATGTTATAAACAATAAATTGAAATATGCATGAACAGTAATAATAGAATATTGGATGACATGTTAAATGCACACGACAAGCATACACGCATAGAATCAATCATGGCATTGGACTCAAGAAATAAATAGTTTATTATTAACCAATTAGTTTAGGTCTTGTTCCCTCACCTTTTTTTGATTGTAGATCATCTTTCAAGCTTTAAGAATCAACTTAATATCACTATTATATCACTAGAAGACCTAATCAAGTCGATAGAATTTAATTAGAATTAATTCAAATTTTTAAAAGCTTGCTGTTAACTAGGGGTCAATTCCAGGGTCGGATGTTCCATCGACCCTGGGTGCTACCACCCCTATTCTGGACTTTCCTAACACTGGGGTCGATGCTAGGGTCTGGTAGGAACGATTCTCCATCGACCCCACATGTGACCCCCCGTGGGTTTAGTCGAAATTTTCATCCTACAGTCCATTCTTTTGTGTTTGGGTCCTATGACTTGCTTCTATAATCCATTTCATACATGTTCTATGGTTTAGAACTATAGTTTATTCACCTACATGGTTTTAATGATCTCCTCCATAGTTTCCATTGAAACCTAACCATGGATGGATGATTTGGGTTTCTCCTAGATCATACCCTCTTCACTATCTACTCTAAGGTCTTAAGAAATTCATAGAGATGGTATCCATACCAGAGAATTAGACTTGTTTCTCTGAAGCCTTCTCTTTGGTCTTTCTCTCCACTTTCCTTCTCTTCTCCTTCTCTTTTCCTTCTCGTCTCCTTCTCTCAATCCAATTAGGGTTCTAAAAGGAGTGAAAGAGGCTTAGGGACGTCCTATTTATAGAGTAAAAACTTCCAAAATATGTCCCACTGAGATTAGGAAAGAATCCCATTGCAATTTGAAAAGTTTCCAAATCATGGTTTTTGTTGACAGACTGGGGGTCGATGAGGGGGTCAGAGATCCCGTCGACCCCTGGTTCTAAATTGTCAGACCCCCGGTTAGAAACTCAGGGTCTGACTTTTATATTGGGAGGGTCCGACCCTGCCTAGCTGGGTGTGCGACCCTCCCCCCCATTTTAGTGTTTTTGGGTCAGTTTAATACCTGGGATCGTTATCTCCTTCACGCACTTGGTCATTTGGCTCAACCATGATGGGTAGACCTGGTTCAAGGTGGTAAGACCGGGTTAGTTCGATACGGGTCTTACATGTATGGTTTAAGCAAACGGACACAGCCTATTCGAGATCCTGGTTGATCCATTGGTTAATTAGCGGTTCATCATACCATTCTGAATAGTGCGGAATTGGGGTGTGACACGTAGTATGGCCTTGAGCCTTTACGATGGCTTGTACACCTCCCCTTAAGCCACCGCAAACCTCTTTGCCTTTAGTGCATCTCTGTGCATACTTGGGTTTGCAAAATAGTACGACCTCTCGAAGTCCCTTTGGTACTCAGTGACTGATCTTTGTACTTGGCTGAAGGTCAAGTACTCAACTTCTTTTAGTCTCTATAACTTTGTGGGAAGTAGTTGCCAAAGAAGGCTTCTTTAAAGTTCTCCCATGAGATGGCACCATACTAGCCTCTAGTATAGGCCTAGTGGACTCCCACCGGTTGCCGGACTCATCTTCAAACATAAAAGTGGCACATAGAATCTTCTATTCATCGATGCACAGCATCATTCTGAGTGTCTTCTCGATTGTGTGCATCCTGATGGCGAGGCATAGGGGATCATTTCCCACAGCGATGAACTTTAGAGGTTTCATCTTTTGGAATGCTTCTACTATTCTTGCCATGGATGTCAAAGTAGGTGGTAGTACAGCCGGAGGAATGACTAGAGCAATAATAGCAGGTACTGGTAGTGCTGGTGGGGACACATGTACTGTAGTTACCGGTACAGAAGCAGGTATGTTTTCTGCAGGTAGTGGCACTGGCACCTGAGTGGGTGTTGGTGCAGGAATAGGCTGGGCTACTGGAATGGGAGTAACTGGAGGGGCTGCTTCCCTACGAAGCATAGCTATTAGTTTGGCCATTAACATTTGTTGCTATAGGTTGAGGTTTCCCATTATTGCAGTGACATCAGTTGTGGCTAGCACCAGTGGTGGTAGCGGTGCTACAAGTATTGGCTCATCGTTTACCTTGGGGAAGGTACTATTTCTATTGGAGGTTCTTGTGTTACCCCCTCTGACGGGGCATTGCTCTCCGTAGCATGAGGTACACACCACCTTCTCCTAGTACTAGGAGCCATAAGTGGAAACTTTTGCTTTGGCCTAAAATGTTTAAATAATCAGTCGACTCATGGCTATGAATGTTTTAAAATTACATCATGCAATGCGAATGACATGTTTACAGCCCAAACTAAAGTTTCAATTGCATTGCTGATGAATTAAATGATTAAACATTCAACACTGAGAGAAAAACTGACAAAAAGGACATGAGGCACATAACCGACTGCATCTTGCTATCTCGATTTAAATAGAGGTGCGACTTTGTTTTTTTCATTTTTCATTGTGTTGTTTTAAGGTGCGGCTGAGAGAGGTGCACACCATTCGAATCTCCCTCTTTAAGGATTTCTTGGTGATTTCTAGGCTCAAACCTTATCGTTATTATCTCCACACCTCGATACAGTAAGTTCTCATATCGATTCTCGTTTTTCCATTAACCTATATTAGGTTTTTATCAATCTCTAGTTGTTTTCACCATGTAATGGCTCAAAATGATGGGTTTTTGCCATTCTAACATGCTAGGGAGTGTTTTCCATGCCTTTCCCCGTGATTAGACTTCATTTCATCGATTTGTATATTTTCCCAAATCTAAAATCAGGATTTTTCCTCTTTTCTCCCAAAACCTAATTTGGTTATACATGGTACTTGCTTGCTTCAATTACATTGGGGTTTAAACTCATTTGCAACTTACCAATGGTTGTTTTAAGTGATTTGGAATCCCTTAGTGAAACCATATCTTGTCATATGTACATTTTCTCGATTTCACCTTATTGGATTTTATAACCAAACTGTGTTCAGATGCCATGTATGATTTCTTTTATACCTTTGGAACATTCATATGCTCATTCTTAACCAATGTTCATAATTAATAATAGATTTATTCTTCTTTGGACAGGTTTTTCATTATCTGGCCAGTTACCCATTGACTATGGCTTCCCGATATATACCTACTTCTACTGGGGCAGAGCCTTTGGCTACTGGGGCTGCTAGGCAGTGAGGACAGCATACGGCCCATTCCATTTTAGATCAGTAGAGGCGGCTGAGGCTTGGCCTGCTTTTGAGTACAAATCAGTAGAGCCGGGCCGCTTCATTATTCTTAATGAGTTGGATAGATTTGATGTCCGGCAGGCCTTCACAGATATTGGTTGTCTGTGCTAGGGTTTAGTTTACCCACACAGGTCAACATGGTTTTCCACTTTTATTGAAACCTGCAGGTGGACAGAGGCATGGAGGAAGCTGCAGATGGTTCCACTTTGTAGATCCTAGTCGAGTTAGAGGACAAAATATCATTCTTACTATTCTTCATCTGGCTCAGCTTTTAGGGATCTCTACTAAGGGTGAGAGGGTATATGTGGAGCCTAAAACTCCAGTGGTAGATGAGTAGGAGCTAGCATTGATTTATGAGCAGATGATGTTGGGTCTAGAGTTACATGAGAGCAGCTGTCATCCAGTTCCCAGGGTATACAGTCACATCACTCAGCATAACCTTGTAGACACAAGGACGCAATTATGCACTTTTGTGAGTTCGTGGCTTACTGCATCACAGTAAGGCATTAGATTTGCCTTCTTTATTTGATCATGAGGACAATGATTACTTCAGTTCTTTATACATGTATTGGTAGTCACCCTTATGGTCAGTTGCTCACATAGTTGTTCTTTAACTTGGGGTTCAACCTATCCTTGGAGCTTGATGAGGAGATAGGTGTTCATTCTTACTTTGGATGGGATTCATTGCACAAGCTCGGCCTTCAGGATATGGTTCTTAGAGATGATGAGCTAGAAAAGCATCCACCACCACGACTAGTACAGAGATGAGGGCCAGTCAAGAGAGTATGACATAGTGGTTGCTTCTTTATCTGTCGAGAGTGAGCCAGCAGCACCTAGTGGCAGTAAGGATCCATCTCTGATCCTTATAGATTCCAACCTCCACCTAGGCCAGATGCAGAGGATATGGCCATTTTTGCTGATGAACGAGAGAGTTCATCACATTCTAGAGGTGGTGATGATGAGGTACCAGCAGCAGCTCCTCCTCAGGTAAAGCTTCTGAGTTTGCAGAGCTATGGGGTTTGTTGGGAGATGTTCATCCTCGGTGGCTACATTGGAGGATCACTGGCAGGCTACTAAAATCAGCCTAGCTGCACATAAGAGAGGTATATTACAGAACATCTGTCACACCCCAATTTTGCACTGTTCAGAACGGTGTGATGAACCGCTAGCAAACCAATGGTTCAACCAGGATCTCGAATAGGCTATCCCTATTTTATCTAAACTTCCACACATCCATAATCACAATCAGAGTAAATACACAATAGCAGAAATTTCATACTAAAATGAACTGAGAATCTACAGTGATATAAATATAATATAGCAAATTATTCTGTATCAACTGAGACATAAATAAATATCAAATACAAGTCTTTATTAAATTCAAATAAAGAAACCTAAGAAAAATATCTAATCGAATACACACGAGTTGCACTCGCAAGAGGAGTCGTGTGTATCCTCTTTAGCTCCAGCTTCCATTGCTGCCACGTTCCCGTACGCAGACGCATTCACATAATCTTCAACGGTATAACCTGCATCATCAACTAAAAATATTCGACGTTGAGGGGTGAGCACACATCACGGCTCAGTGAGTAGCCAAAACGAAGCAACAATACATATGTATGCAATCAATTTATATCTTTGGTCCGGTTTAAAGTTTGCAGTATGCAATAGAAAGGTTTAGGTAGTCAAAGGTCGCGTTTATTGACCCCGCCTCTATACACGAGTGTGTGACGTCACCCGAAGATCACGTTTATAGTTAACTCACATGCACCCAACCATGAACATTATATAACAAAGGTTAACGTTTATTGCTATATATTGCCATACCAACACGTAAGCCCCTGTTGGCAAGGGCTGCAAACTGGGCTCGCAACTAACCAATCCTAATGCCAAACAGTGTATCCAAGGCCTCACCCCAGCATCCCTCAGAATGTCCATAGAGATAGAGCTAAGGCCCCCCGGTAGAGTCAAAGACTACAAGGACCGAGACCACCTCCCCTGATACTCTACGACATAATAGTTCTGCTAAAGTAATGGCGATACGACGATGCTAATGCACAAGACTTGAGTTAGAGATAGAGCTAAAGAGCTGAGACCCGCCAAAGGTTAACGTTTATTGACGTCCTCATCACACCTCCCCTGATACTCGCTCGCATCAAGTACATCAACCACACACATACAAGCACATGCCTATTCCTATCATCATCATCATCATCATGTTATAAATAATAAAGTAAATATGCATGAACAAGTAATAAAAATATTGGATGACATGTTGTATGCACATTACAAACATATTCGCATAGAATCAAGCATGGCATAGGACTCAAGAAAATAGAAAACAGTTTTGTTATTAACCAATTAGTTTGGAGTTCTGGTTCCTCACCTTAGTTTGCTATAAAATACTTTTTCAAGCTTTAAAATCACCTTTACAATGTTATTATATTGCTAGAAGACCTAACAAAGTCGATAGAATTTAATTAAAATTATTTCCAGATTTAAAAACCATTCTGTTAACTGAGGGTCGGAGGTAGGGTCGGAATCCTGATCGACCCTCGGTGCGACCCTCCCTTAACTCTGAACTTCCCGAACACTGAGGGTCGATGGTTAGAATCACCTAGGGTCGGATGGTCATCGACCCTCGGTGCGACCCTCGGTGCACTTTGGTCCAGTTCCCTCTTTTAATCCATTCTTCGTGCTTGGGATCCTATGGCTTGCTCCTACATTCCATTCTACATTCATTCCATGGTCTGAAACCATGTATAACCCACCTAGATAGCTTTCATGCATTCTCCTATGGTTTTCTATGAAAACCTAACCATAGATTGATGGTTTGGGTTTCTCCGAGATCACATTCTCAACAATAACTGACCTAAGGTATGTAGAAACTCATGGAATTAGTATCCATACCTGAAAAGAATAATCTTTCTCTGCAACTCTTCTCTTTTGGATTAATTTTCTTCCTTGTATCTCTTCTTCTTCTTTTCCTTCTCTTCTCTTTCTCTCAATTCAATTAGGGTTGTGAAAGGAGGGAAAGAGGCTTAGGGACGTCCTTTAAATAGACTAAGAAAAACATAAAATAAGTCCCTTTAAGATTAGGAAAGAATCCAATCAAAAATTAGGAAATTTTCCTAATTTCTATATCGACAGAATCCGAGGGTCGATGGGAGGGTCGATGATCCCGTCGACCCTAGGGCTCAAGATGTCCGACCCTCCCTTCAAATTTGAGGGTCTGACTTTCTATTCTTGGGGGGTCCGACCCTCCTTGGCTGGGTATGCGACCCTCCCCTAAAATTAAGTGTTTTTGGGTCGATTTGATACCTAGGATCTCGATCTCCTTCATGCCCTTAGTCCATTTGACTCGACCATGATAGGTAAACCTGGTTCAAGGTGGTAAGACCGGGTTAGATTGACACGGGTCTTACAACTCCCCCCAACTTATAAAAATTTTGTCCTCGAAATTGTACGTACCTTCTGAATCAAATAAGTGAGGGTACTGCTTTCGCATAACATTTTCTTCTTCCCATGTGATTTCTTCCATGTCTCTACTTTTCCAGGTGACCTTAACATAGTAGATATCTCGATTACGTAATCGTTGATCCTTTCGACTAGTGATTTCAGTTGACGTGACTTCAAATGTCAAATCATCAGTCAATTCGGCAAATCTACTGTCAAAACATGCGTCGGATCCTTGACATACTTCTTCAATAAGGAAATGTGAAATACATCATGCACACTTGACATAGATGGTGGTAGTGCTAACTGATAAGCTACTTTTCCACGCTTAGCTAGAATTTCATATGGTCCGACATATCTTGGACTTAGTTTCCCTTTCTGTCCGAACCACTTCAATCCTCGCATAGGCGATACCTTCAAAAATACTTTATCACCTACAGCGAACTCTAGATCTCTTCGTCGAGTATCAGCATATTGCTTCTGACGGTTCTGAGTTGTTCTCACTCTTTCGACCACTCGGCAAGTTTCTTCCATAAATTCCTGTCCAACTATACTACATTCTCCCACTTCATTCCAAAACAAGGGAGTTCGACACTTCCTGCCATACAGTGCTTCATAAGGTGACATCTGTATAGTAGCCTGATAGCTATTGTTATAAGCGAACTCGATCAATGGCAACTTTTCGTCCCATAATCCTTTGAAATCAATCACACATGCTCGTAATATATCTTCTAGAAACTGGATTGTACGCTCTGACTGTCCATTTGTCTGTGGGTGAAATGCAGTACTGAACTTCAACGTTGTACCCATAGCCTTTTGCAATCCTTCCCAAAACTTGGAAGTAAATCGTGGATCTCTATCGGACACAATGCCTTCTGGAACATCATGTAATCGAAAAATATTATCCACATACAGCTTTGCTAACCTTTTCAGTGTATACTGAGGTCATATCGGTATGAAGCGAGCTATTTTAGTCAGACGGTCCACAATCACCCAAACTACGTCAACTACTCGAGGAGTCAATGGTAGCCCTGTAACGAAGTCCATAGTGATGCAGTCCCATTTCCATGCTGATTCCGATAATGGCTGCAACAGTCCTGTGGGTCTTTGTCGTTCAACCTTTACTTTCTGACAATTTAGGCATTGAGACACGAACTTGGCTACATCTGCTTTCATTCCCCTCCACCAATATAGTTTCTTCAGATCATGATACATTTTTGTACTTCCATGATGTATCGAATAGATGGTGGTATGGGCTTCTTTCATCACTCGGTGTCTAATGTCCATACTTTCTGTTTCAGGTACACATATTCTTCCTTTGTATTTTAGTACTTTCTCGTCATCCAAGGTGAACTCAGGGTTGGTCCTACCTTTCTCAATATCTTCTTGTACTGTTCTCAGATAAGGATCTGCTTTGATAGCTGTCTTCACTTCATCCACTATATCCGGTATAATCTTCAATGCCGCGAACATATTCGAAAACCGATGAATAAATCCTTGGTTGGCTGATTCATCCGTTGTATCTATCACATACTGCTCGTTGCCGTGATTGAATACCATTCTGGTAGTACACGTTGCTGCAGTTGTGCTAACCTTTCCTTGCGATTTTATCATTGCTTTTCTTCTTAACGCATCCGCTACTACGTTCGCTTTTCCCGGATGATACTGGATATCACAATCATAGTCTTTCAATAGTTCCATCCATCTTCTTTGTCTCATATTCAACTCCTTCTGACTAAATAGATAAGTAAGACTTTTGTGGTCCAACTTAATTTGGAATTTCTCTCCGTATAAGTAATGTCTCCATATCTTGACAGCATGTACTACCGCCGCTAACTCCAAATCATGAGTGGGATAATTTTCTCATGTACCTTTAACTGTCTTGAAGCATAAGCAATTACTTGCTCTCCTTGCATAAGCACACATCCTAGTCCCAGTCCTGACGCATCAGTGTATAAAGTAAATGTCTGTCCTGGAACGAGAATAGTCAAAATCGGGGCGGATATCAATCTGGTCTTCAGTGTTTGGAAACTCTTCTCACATTTGTCGGTCCACACAAACTTTTTACCTTTCTTAGTCAAACTGGTGAGAGGTACGGCAATCCAAGAATAGTCATCTACGAATCTCCGATAATAACCAGCTAGACCCAGAAAACTTCTAATTTTTGAAACACACTTTGGTGCTTCCCACTTCACAATAGTCTCGATCTTGCTAGGGTCCACTTTGATTCCTTCAGCGGATACTACATGGCCTAGGAATGCGACTTCACTTAGCCAAAACTCACACTTGATAAATTTGGCATATAGCTTTCCTTTCCTCAAACGCTGTAGGGCTGTGTTTAGGTTCTTGATATGGGTTTCCTCGTCCTTGGAGTATACCAATATGTCATCAATAAATACTATAACCGACGTATCCAACATATCGTGGAAAACTCGGTTCATAAGTTCCATGAACGTTGCCGGTGCATTAGTTAATCCGAAAGACATAACCAAAAATTCATAATGTCCATATCTGGTCCTGAATGCTGTCTTCGGAATATCACATTCTTTAATCTTCAGCTGATGATAGCCTGATCGAAGGTCGATCTTAGAAAATACTCTTGCTCCTTGTAACTGATCGAACAAGTCATCGATCCGAGGTAATGGATATCGATTCTTGATTGTCAGTTTATTCAACTCCCAATAGTCGATGCATAATCGAACGCTACCATCCTTCTTCTTTACAAACAACACCGGTGCCCCCCATGGAGATATACTGGGTCGAATATAACCCTTGTCCAGTAGTTCTTGTAGTTGCACCTTCAGTTCCTTCAGTTCCGTAGGAGCCATTCTATAAGGTGCTTTTGATACTGGTGCGGCTCCAGGTATAAGGTCTATCACAAACTTTGTGGCTCGATCGGGTGGTAATCCGGTTAGTTCCTTCGGAAATACGTCAGGGTAGTCTCGCACGACGTTAATGTCTTCCATTCATGGTGCTTCCTTGGTTAGGTCGACCACTGACACTAAATACCCGACTGCCCCCTTCTCAAGGCACTTCTTAGCCTTTAGTGCTAAAAGTATGAGCTTGCATCTCCGGGAAAGTTTGGTTCTCGAGAAACTGAATTATGCTCCTTCTTTGTCTTTGAACGTTAGCTTCTTTTTGGCGCATAACAGATTTGCAGAATGCCGAGCTAACCAGTCCATTCCCAAGATGACATCAAAGTCTGCCATCTCCAATTGTATCAAGGTTGCATCTAAGGTCTTCTCTCCAATGAGAACTGGACAGGGTCCATAACCTTTCTCTAATTCCACTTCTAACCCCATCGGTGACCGTACAAGTAATTTGTAGTCTAATGTTTTGATGGGTAAGTTTATCTTCTTTTCGAATGACACAGATTTAAATGAATGAGTAGCTCCTGAATCAAAGAGTACTCTGGCGGGTACGACATTTATAGGTACGATACCTGTGATTTATTGTAAGACCCGTGTCAATCTAACCCGGTCTTACCACCTTGAACCAGGTCTACCCATCATGGTCGAGTCAAGTGGACCAAGGGCATGAAGGAGATCGAGATCCCAGGTATGAAATCGACCCAAAAACACTTAATTCTAGGGGAGGGTCGCACACCCGGCTAAGCGGGTCGGACCTCCCAAACCGGAAAGATCGACCCTCGCTTTTTGAGGGAGGGCCGGACAGCTTAAGACCCTAGGGTCGACGGGATCATCGACCCTCCCATCGACCCTCATTTCTGACGAAAAACTGAAATTAGGAAATTTCCTAATTTTCGGTTGGGATTCTTTCCAAATCTCAATGGGATTATTATAGGACATTCCTAGTCTATTTAAAGGACGTCCCTAAGCCACATTCACTCCTTTCACAACCCTAATTGAATTGAGAGAAAGAGAGAAGAAGGAAAAGAGGAAGAAAGGAGGCTAGGAAGAAGGCTTAGCAAAAGGGAGAAGAAATTGCAGAGGAAAGTAATCTTCTCGTGTATGGATACTAATTCCATGAGTTTCTACAGACCTTAGGTTAGATATGATTGAGTGTAGGATTTCGAGAAACCCAAACCATCCATCCATGGTTAGGCTTTCATGGAAAACCATGGGAGGATGCACGAAAGCTATCTAGATGAATCATACATGGTTCTAGACCATGGAATGAATGTTGAGTGAATGTAGGAAGCAAGCCATAGGACCCCAAACACGAAGAATGGATTAAAAAATGGAAATTGGACCAGAGTGCACCAAGGGTCGCACCGAGGGTCGATAGACCATCCGACCCTAGGTGTTTCGGACCATCGACCCTCGAATTCGGGAAGTTCGGACCGCTGGGAGGGTCGATAGACCCATCGACCCAGATCGACCCTAGCATCGACCCTCGCCTGACGTAATGGTTTTTAAATTCCGAATTAATTCTAATTAAATTTTATCGACTTTGTTAGGTTTGCTAGCAATATAGTAACGTTATAACAATGAATCGAAAGCTTGGAAAATATCTATTAGCAAGCTAAGGTGAGGAACCTTAACCCCAAACTAAATTGGTTAATAATAAACTGTTTTCTATTTCTTGAGTCCTATGCCATGTTTGATTATATGCGAATATGTTTGTAATGTGCATACAAAGATGCCATCCAATATTTCTATTACTTGTTCATGCATATTTAATTTATGGTTTATAACATGATGATGATGTTGATGATAGGAATAGGCATGTGATTGTATGTGTGTGGTTGGTGTGCTTGATGCGAGAGAGTATCGAGGGAGGTGTGATGAGGACGTCAATAAACGTTAACCTTTGGCGGGTCTCAAAGACTTTAGCTCTATCTCTAACTCAAGTCTTGTGCATTGACATCGCCGGATCGCCATTACCTTAGCGTAACTATTATGTCGTAGAGTATCGTGGAGGTGGTCTCGGTCCTTGTAGTCTCCGACTCTACCGGGGGCCTTAGCTCTATCTCTATGGATGTTCCGAGGGATGCCGGGGTGAGGCCTTGGATACACCGTTTGGCATTAGGATTGGTTAGTAGCGAGCCCAGCTTTGCAAGCCCTCGCTAACGGGGGCTTACGTGTTGGTATAGCATTATATAGCAATAAACGTTAACCTTTGTTGTATAATGTTATGGTAGGGTGGATGGGGACGACGATAAACGCTAACCTTCGGGCGGGCTTCCACACCCCCGTGTATAGAGGCGGTATCAATAAACGTTAACCTTTGATCACCCAACCTTTCTATTGCACATTGCAAACTATAAAACCAAGACCAAAGATATGAATTGACTTTTTGCATGCATATGTAATGTTGCATTGTTTTGGCTACTCACCGAGCCGTGTTGTGTGCTCACCCCCGACGCCGAATATTTTTAGTTGATGATGCAGATATACTGTTGAAGATTATATGAACGCGCGCCGTATGGAACCGTAGCAGCTATGGATGTTGGGGCCGAAAGACGATACACACGACTCCTTTGCGAGTGCAACTCGTGTGTATTCGATTAGATATTTTTACAGTTTTCTTTATTGGATTTATAAGACATGTATTTGGTATTTAAATATTTATGTCTTAGTTAAACACGAAATAATTTGATATTATTTATGGGTATCATTCTAGTACTCGCTTCATATTATTTATAAATTTTCCGCTATTGTGTATTACTCGATTATGATTGTGGATGCGTGTAAAGTTTGGATAACGCTGGGATAGCCTATTAGAGATCCCGGTTGAACCGTTGGCTTTTTAGCGGTTCATCACACCATTCTGAAAGTGTGCGGAATTGGGGTGTGACAACTTGGTATCGAGCACCCTCGGCCTTGCCCGCCGAACCGACACACACATTCAAGGCCATTGTGAACCGAGATAGGATAAATTAAAAGCTTTAATACAAACACACGGTAAGCACAAGTGATGATTGAAACCGAATTAAAAAAGAGGATAATGCATCTATAAAAGGGAAAATCAGTTACATACAATGAGTAAGAGAATCAAAACGTATATACATCGCTAAAGCAGAGTACGGCCCACAACCCGGACAGCTACTCAGAGTACAAGAAAAGTAAAGTACAAATCGGGAAGCCGGAGGCGAAGGAGGAGGCGGTGCCTCACGATCTCCGTCGTAGTCCCCAGCATAGACCCTAGTCAACCAGGCCACCGGGGTCCGGGTCGCCTCAAGACTAGCCGTAAGACCGGCTATCCTCCGATCGGCCGCACGCCGCACCCCTAGGAGCTCTCCAATCCGCGCGATCTGATGCGTGCCGAGCAGCCAACAGCTCATCCATCCTCGGGATCAGATCTGCGCCGAGCATCCCCGATCTCCCGCAGCATCTCCATCATATCGGCAGGTGGGCGCGAAGGACCAGCATCATGAGAAGGACCGGCCTCGGTACCGGCCGCCGCAGCCGGAAGTACCAACTCCATCCGCCCGTGGGTGATGGCGGGGGTATCGCGCCGACATCCATATACATACGATCATCATCGCCGACCGGATCTCCCCGAGCCCTAGCAGCAGCACCGCAAGCATCGCCACCTCGACCCGAGTGTGAGGGCGCACCATCGCGCTCCTCTCCTCATCGCTAACCTCCGCATCTCGCAGCCCCATCTTGCGCATAGCCTCCCAATCTAGAGGCGACGAGAAGGTCTTCTCCCGGATCTTCTCATCAACCAGGATCCACCCCAAACGGGTCGGGCAGCACCGGAATCATGCGCCCATAGGGTAGATTACCCCCGTGACCGGACAATGTGGCACCGATCATCGCCCGCATGATGATGTAAGGAAGGCGGACCGGCCGCCGAAGTGCATATGCCGTAGATCAAGAACTCGGGTCAACCGAGACACCCTCTCATAGTGCCCACTCGCGGAATCAGATTATGCCGGATAATCTTGCGTAAGACTCGCGGGAGATGGACGCAAGTAGCAAGCTCTCATCCGCCACCTATCGGGACGGAGCAACCGATTGTCGATCTCTCGCTCTCATCTCCATCTCAACGAACCGTGGCTCTCCCGGCGCACGACAGACACCATAGGGCCATCGAAGGGAATGCCCAACAGATCGGCCAGCCGCCGATAGTCAAAAAGAAATGTGCACCCCCTTGACGTAGCTAGTGATGCGCAACTCCCCGACCCCGCTCAACATCATTGTAATCCCCCACCACCCGGAGATTACAATAGAACCGGCGCACCAAGTCCGGACATGTGCACGCCGCCGTATGTGATGACAGGGAGCCACCCCATGTCGCCAAAAGCTCTCTCGACGCTGAACAAGGCTAGATCAGCCGGTTCACCATACGACCCCCTTCCACTTTCTTGCCCGTATAGTAGGCATACCGTGCCTCGGCCTCATTTGAACGAAAACGGAGAGGATCACGCAATCTTTAGTACGGGCCATAGTACCTGCAAAAAATAAGAAAGTTAACAATAAAGTCCCAAATTGGATTTAATAACTACGTAAGTTAACAATAAAGTCCCATTTTTCACCATAAAAGTGGGCGTAAGAACTTACGTAAGTTAAAACATATCCTACAATCTACAAAGCAGTAGAAAATTTTAACGGATAAGGTCTAATTTGGAGAAATTCAAGAAAAACCAAAAATATCGACAAATTAGGGCAAAAAGAGAAAAAAATTTAAGTTTCTCGATAACCAACCGATGAAACTGAAAAAATTTTGAGGGCTTTCGCTCCTCAAGACCCCAATAACAAAAGCCCCCAATAAAAATCGAATTTTTACGGTTGGAAAAAGTTTAATTTGAAAAATACAAGTTAAAGGAGCAAAACCTAGAAATAAAAACCTAAAAACAGTAAAGTTGGGAAAGTATACCCGTAGGGGTGATGTGGATGTCGAAATTCGGACTAAGGAACGAGCCACAATAGCGAAGTAGCACCGTAGCAACTCTGAGAGTAGAGACGAGCCGAAACGGAGGGGGAATAGTGAGAAATGACCCGGAATCGGATCTTAAAAATCTGATTTTTAGTCCGAGGGCCGGACAATTCGACCGACACCATCGACCCTGGATCGACCCTCCAATCGACCCTCGACTCTCTGAATCGACGTAAATTCAAGGGCCGGACCGAGGGCCGGACACCCATCGACCCGCGATCGACCCTCGCTCTCGGGAAGAACAGGTCATTCCCTGTGGTCGGATACCAAGGGCCGGACATACCATCGACCCTCACTATCGACCCTACATAGAAAAGACAGGATTTTTTTCCGAAATGAATTGAGGATTCAAATTTTATATCGGTTAGCGTGCCTACATGAAGTATAAATGATTTCTCACCGATTTTGATGATTTTCGGGCACCACCCATCTCGTAAAGAAAATATGTCCGGACGTAGAGTTACCCGACAGACCGAAATACGGTCCCCACCACCACCACCCGTGGAGGAGACTAGTCAAGAGAACAATTATGCACGTGGTAATCCCGAGCCGGCAAACCCTACGAATTTGCCACCACCACCACCCGAGCTAACAACGCGGGTGATGAATCCGGCTCAACAGCCTACAACAAATGCAACATGCACAAGCTCAAATGCAGGTTGCGATGGGGAGTTATGTTCCAAGCCACTCGGTGCCGCAGCCATGCACACCGGGCAAGCTAGTGCAGCACCGACGGTAACCACCCAGCCCCTCGGACACCGCAGACAACCGGCTGCACCGGCCCCCGTGCAAGCCCCGTAAGCAGCCCAAGGGAACTATCGCATCCACCCCCTATGTTTGGGGGCATATCAAAATCAACCGGATCACTCCCGCTAGTAGAGAGATTTTTGAAAATGAAACCGAGAGAATTCAACGGTAAACCGCCTGATCCACCGTGGCCAGCACAAACGGGATAGATGAGATGGAAAGGAACTTCCTCATGATGACTATCACCGAGGAAGAGAAAGTACTATGCGCCACCTTCATGCTCAAAGGCGACGCACACCACCGGTGGAAATCTACAAAGACATACTTATTGACCAAGCACGCCCTACCGACATGGGCTATATATAAAGAAGCATTCTTCGAGAAGTATTTCCCAAGAAGCTTCGGAGATTCAATGGAAAAGGAATTTCCGAGTCCGTACTAAGGGCGTATGTCCGTAGACTCATATCAACAACGCTACGAAGAACTATTTTTCTTCGCACCGGCTAGCATGCAAGAAGAAGATACAAAAACCCGTAGATTCGCCGCGGGACCGAGAGGAAGTATCGTGAGAACATGTTCTCGGGATTAGAGAAGAACATATACAACGAAGCTGTTCGGATTGCTCGGGAGGATTGAATCGAGCCGAAGGAGAGCTATTTCTCCCGCAACGTAGGAATTAAGAGACCAGCCGGAAACTCCTATAACGGAGGCAACACCAGGACGTATAAGCCTTTTCGCCCTCGAAATTTTAATGCTGCAACCAAGACTATCCCCGCAGCTCAACCTCACCGAAGCCAAATTCTGAAGCCCCGGAGTGCTATAACCGCAACCAACCAGGGCATATGGCAAGAGAGTGCCCAAAACCCAAAAAAGCTGTTACATCAAGGACGGGTATATGCTGTTACATCGAGAGGATGCAGCCGCATCGCCCGATGTGGTCACGGTATGACCGAAACTTTAAGATTATAATTACACCGATTGAGTATGTAGACTAAGTAAAAACGGATCACAAGTGATCGTACCTATCAATGGCGTACCCGCCAGAGTACTCTTTGATTCAGGAGCTACTCATTCATTTATATCCGTGTCGCTTGGGGGAAGAAGACCAATCTGCCCATCAAAACCTTAGACTACAAATTACTCGCACGGTCACCGATGGGATTAGAAGTGGAATTAGAGAAAGGTTATGGACCATGTCCAGCCCTCATTGGAGAGAAAACCTTGGATGCAACTTTAATACAACTTGAGATGGCAGGACTTCGATGTCATCTTAGGAATGGACCGGTTAGCCCGGCATTCCGCAAATCTGTTATGCGCCGAGAAGAAGCTAACGCTCAAAGATAAAGAAGGAGTAGAATTCAGTTTCCGGGAACCAAACTTCCCAGAGACGCAAGCTCATACTTTCCGCATTAAAGGCTAAGAAGTGCCTTGAGAAAGGAGCGGTCGGATATCTAGTATCGCTGGTCGACCTAACCAAGGACGTGCCACAAATGGAAGATATTGATGTAGTGCGGGATTTTCCCCGATGTATTTCCGAGGAACTACCCGGATTACCACCCGACCGAGCCACGGAGTTTGTAATAGATCTTACACCCGAGCCGCACCGGGTCATCAAAAGCACCGTATAGAATGGCTCCTACCGAACCCGAAGGAATTAAAAAGTGCAACTACAAGAACCGCTGGATAAGGGTTATATTAGACCCAAAGATATCTCCATGGGGGAGCACCGGTGTTGTTCGTGAAGAAGAAAGATGGTAGCGCTCGGTTATGTATCGACTATAGAGAGTTGAATAAGCCGACAATCAAGAATCGATATCCACTACCCAGATCGATGACTTGTTCGACCGGCCACAAGGAGCGAAGGTATTTTCAAAGATCGACCTTCGATCGGGCTATCATCAATTGAAAATTAAGGAAGGTGACATTCAAGACAGCTTTCGGACAAGATACGGACATTATGAATTCTTAGTGATGTCTTTCGGACTAACTAATGCACCGGCAACGCTCATGGAACTTATGAACCGAGCTTTCCACGATATGTTGGACACGCCGGTGATAGTATTTATTGATGACATATTGGTATACTCCAAGGACAAGGAAACCCATGTCAAGAACCTAAACGCAGCCCTACACCGTTTGAGGAAAGAGAAGTTATACGCCATATTTTCTAAGTGTGAGTTTTGGCTAAGCGAAGTCGAATTTTTAGGCCATGTAGTATCCGCGGAAGGAATCAAAGTGGACCCCAAGAAGATCGGAGCTATTGTGAAGTGGGAAGCACCAAAGAGCGCCTCGTAAATTAGAAGTTTTCCCGGGTCTAGCCGGATATTATCGGAGATTCGTAGAAGACTATTCTCGGATTGCCGTACTCTCACCGCTTGACCAAGAAAGGAGAAAAGTTTGTATGGACGGATAAGTGTGAAAAGAGCTTTCAAACACCGAAGACCAGATTGATATCCGCTCCAATTTTAACCATTCCCGCTTCCGGACGGACATTTACCTTATACACCGATGCATCGGGATTGGGATTAGGATGTGTGCTTATGCAAGGAGAACAAGTAGTTGCGTATGCATCGAGACAGCTTGAAGGTACATGAGAAAAATTACCCAACTCACGATTTGGAATTAGCGGCAGAGTACATGCTGTCAAAATATGGAGACACTACCTATACGGAGAGAAGTTTCGGATTAAGTCGGACCATAAAAGTCTTACTTATCTATTTAATCGAAGGAGTTAAATATGAGACAAAGAAGATGGCCGGAATTATTGAAAGACTATGATTGTGATATCCAAGCATCATCCGGGAAAAGCGAACGTGGTAGCGGATGCATTGAGCAGAAAAGCAATGATAAAATCTCAAGGAGAAACCAGCACGACCGCAAAGCAATGTATACCAATGGAATGGTGTTTAATCACGGCAACGAGCAGAGATGTGATAGATACACCGGATGGATCAACCAACCAAGGGTTCATTCATCGGTTTTCAAATATGTTCGCAGCATTGAAGATTATACCGATATAGTGGACGAAGCGAAAACAGCTATCAAAGCAGATCCTTATCCGAGAACAAGACAAGAAGATATTGAGAAAGGTAGGACCAACTCCGAGTTCACCTTAGATAACGAGAAGGTACCGAGATATAAAGGGAGAATATGTGTACCCGAAACAGAAAAGTATGGACATTAGACACCGACCGATGAAGGAAGCCCATACCACCATCTACTCGATACATCCCGGAAGTACAAAAATGTATCATGATCTAAAGAAACTTTATTGGTGGAGGGGAATGAAGGCGGATGTAGCCAAGTTCGTGGTCTCAATGCCTAAATTGTCGAAGGTAAAGGCGGAACGACAAAGACCCGCAGGATCGTTACAACCATTACCGGAACCAGCTTGGAAATGGGACCGCATCACTATGGACTTCGCCACCGGACTACCATTGACTCCCGAGTAGTTGACGCAGCTTTGGGTGATTGTAGACCGCCCGACTAAGACAGCTCGCTTCATACCGATACGACCCCAGAGATACACCGGAAAGGTTAGCAAAGCTGTATGTGGATAATATTGTTCGGCTACACGGTGTTCCGTAAAGCATTGTGTCCGATAGAGACCCACGATTTACTTCCGGATTTTGGGAAGGACCGCAAAAGGCTATGGGTACAACATTGAAGTTCAAGACGCATTCCACCCACGCGACCGACGGACAGCCGGAGCGTACCATTCAGATTTTAGAAGATATGCTACGAGCATGTGTGATTGATTTCAAGGGATCATGGGACGAGAAGTTACCATTGATCGAAGTTCGCTTACAATAACAAATTATCGCTACTATACGTATGTCACCTTATGAAGCACCGTATGGTAGGAAGTGTCGAACTCCCTTGTTTTGGAATGAAGTTGGAGAACGTAGTATCGTTGGACCAGAATTTGTTGAAGAGACTTATCGAGTGGTCGACATCATCAAGGAAAGAGTAAGAGTAGCTCAGAACCGTCGAAACAATACGCAGATACTCCACGAAGAGATCTAGAGTGCGCCGTAGGCGAAAAAAGTATTCTTGAAAGTATCGCCTATGTGAGGATTGAAGAGGTTCGGACAGAAAGGAAAATTAAGTCCAAGATATGTCGGACCATATGAGATTCTCGCTAAGCGTGGAAAAGTAGCTTATCGCTTAGCACTACCACCATCTATGTCAAGTGTGCATGACGTATTTCACATATCCTTATTGAAGAAGTATGTCAAAGACCCAACACATGTGTTGACGTAGATTTGCCGGAACTAACTGATGATTTGACATTTGAAGTAATACCAACGGAAATCACTAGTCGAAAAGTTCAACGCCTACGCAACGAGAATATCTACTATGTTAAGGTCACATGGAAAAATAGAGACATGGAAGAGATTACATGGGAAGAAGAAAATGCTATGAGCAAGCAATACCCTGACTTGTTTGACTCAGAAGGTACGTACAATTTCGAGGACGAAAATTTTATAATTTGGGGGGAGTTGTAAGACCCGTGTCAATCTAACCCGGCCTTACCACCTTGAACCAGGTCTACCCATCATGGTCGAGTTAAGTGGACCAAGGGCATGAAGGAGATCGAGATCCCGGTGCATGAAATCGACCCAAAAACACTTAATTCTAGGGGAGGGTCGCACACCCAGCTAAGCGGGTCGGACCTCCCAAACCGGAAAGATCGACCCTCGCTTTTGAGGGAGGGTCGGACAGCTTAAGACCCTAGGGTCGACGGGATCATCGACCCTCCCATCGACCCTCGCTTTCGACGAAAAACTGAAATTAGGAAATTTCCTAATTTTCGGTTGGGATTCTTTCCAAATCTCAATGGGATTATTATAGGACATTCCTAGTCTATTTAAAGGACGCCCCTAAGCCACATTCACTCCTTTCACAACCCTAATTGAATTGAGAGAAAGAGAGAAGAAGGAAAAGAGGAAGAAAGGAGGCTAGGAAGGAGGCTTAGCAAAAAAGGAGAAGAAATTGCAGAGGAAAGTAATCTTCTCGTGTATGGATACTAATTCCATGAGTTTCTACGGACCTTAGGTTAGATATGATTGAGTGTAGGATTTCGGAGAAACCCAAACCATCCATCCATGGTTAGGCTTTCATGGAAAACCATGGGAGGATGCACGAAAAGCTATCTAGATGAATCATACATGGTTCTAGACCATGGAATGAATGTTGAGTGAACGTAGGAAGCAAGCCATAGGACCCCAAACACGAAGAATGGATTAAAAAAGTGGAAATTGGACCAGAGTGCACCAAGGGTCGCACCGAGGGTCGATAGACCATCCGACCCTAGGTGTTTCGACCATCGACCCCAAGATTCGGGAAGTTCGGAATGCCGGGAGGGTCGATAGACCCATCGACCCTAGCACGACCCTAGCATCGACCCTCGCCTGACGTAATGGTTTTTAAATTCTGAATTAATTCTAATTAAATTCTATCGACTTTGTTTGGTTTGCTAGCAATATAGTAACGTTATAACAGTGAATCGAAAGCTTGGAAAATATCTATTAGCAAGCTAAGGTGAGGAACCTTAACCCCAAACTAAATTGGTTAATAATAAACTGTTTTCTATTTCTTGAGTCCTATGCCATGTTTGATTATATGCGAATATGTTTGTAATGTGCATACAAAGATGCCATCCAATATTTCTATTACTTGTTCATGCATATTTACTTTATGGTTTATAACATGATGATGATGTTGATGATAGGAATAGGCATGTGATTGTATGTGTGTGGTTGGTGTGCTTGATGCGAGAGAGTATCGGGGAGGTGTGATGAGAACGCCAATAAACGTTAACCTTTGGCGGGTCTCAAAGACTTTTAGCTCTATCTCTAACTCAAGTCTTGTGCATTGACATCGCCGGATCGCCATTACCTTAGCGGAACTATTATGTCGTAGAGTATCGGGGAGGTGGTCTCGGTCCTTGTAGTCTCCGACTCTACCGGGGGCCTTAGCTCTATCTCTATGGATGTTCCGAGGGATGCCGGGTGAGGCCTTGGATACACCGCTTGGCATTAGGATTGGTTAGTAGCGAGCCCGGCTTTGCAAGCCCTCGCTAACGGGGGCTTACGTGTTGGTATAGCATTATATAGCAATAAACGTTAACCTTTGTTGTATAATGTTATGGTAGGGTGGATGGGGACGACGATAAACGTTAACCTTCGGGCGGGCTTCCACACCCCGTGTATAGAGGCGGTATCAATAAACGTTAACCTTTGATCACCCAACCTTTCTATTGCACATTGCAAACTATAAAACCAAGACCAAAGATATGAATTGACTTTTTGCATGCATATGTAATGTTGCATTGTTTTGGCTACTCACTCAGCCGTGTTGTGTGCTCACCCATCGACGTCGAATATTTTTAGTTGATGATGCAGGATATGCTGTTGAAGATTATATGAACGCGCCAGCGTATGGAACTGTAGCAGCTATGGATGTTGGAGCCGAAGACGATACACACGACTCCTCTTGCGAGTGCAACTCGTGTGTATTCGATTAGATATTTTTACGCTTTTTTTATTTGGATTTATAAGACATGTATTTGGTATTTAAATATTTATGTCTTAGTTAAACACGTAATAATTTGATATTATTTATGGGTATCATTCTAGTACTCGGCCATATTATTTATAAATTTTCCGCTACTGTGTATTACTCTGATTATGATTGTGGATGCGTGTAAAGTTTGGATAACGCCGGGATAGCCTATTAGAGATCCTGGTTGAACCGTTGGTTATTTAGCGGTTCATCACACCATTCCGAAGTGTGCGGAATTGGGGTGTGACAACTTGGTATCAGAGCATCTCGGCCTTGCCCGCGGAAACGACACACACATTCAAGGCCATTGTGAACCCGAGATAGGATAAAATAAAAGCTTTAATACAAACACACCGTAAGCACAAGTGATGATTGAAACCGAATTAAAAAGAGAATAATGCATCTATAAAAAGGGAAAAAACCAGTTACATACAATGAGTAAGAGAAACAAAACGTATATACATCGCTAAAAGCAGAGTACAGCCCACAACCCGGACAGTTACTCCGAGTACAAGAAAAGTAAAGTACAATCGGGAAGCTGGAGGCGAAGGAGGAGGCGGTGCCTCACGATCTCTGTCGTAGTCCCCCAGGATAGACCCTAGTCAACCAGGCCACCCGGGTCCGGGTCGCCCAAGACTAGCCGTAAGACCGGCTATCCTCCGATCGGTCCGCACGCCGCACCTCTAGGAGCTCTCCAATCCGCGCATCTGATGCGTGCCGAGCAGCCAACAGCTCATCCATCCTCGGGATCAGATCTGCGCCGAGCATCCCCGATCTCCCCGCAGCATCTCCATCATATCGGCGTGGTGGGCGTGAAGGACCAGCATCATGAGAAGGACCGGCCTCGGTACCGGGCCGCCGCAGCGAAGTACCAACTCCATCCGCCCGTGTGGGTGATGGCGGGGGTATCGCGGTCGACATCCATATACATACGATCATCATCGTCGACCGGATCTCCCCCGAGCCCTAGCAGCAGCCGCAGATCGGCCACCTCGACCCGAGTGTGAGGGCGCACCATCGCGTTCCTCTCCTCATCGCTAACCTCCGCATCTCGCAGCCCCATCTTGCGATAGCCTCCCAATCTAGAGGCGACGAGAAGGTCTTCTCCCGGATCTTCTCATCAACCGGATCCACCCCCAAACGGGTCGTAGCACCGTGTAATCATGCGTCCATAGGGTAGATTACCCCCGTGACCGGACAATGTGGCACCGATCATCGTCCGCATGATGATGTAAGGAAGGCGGACCGGCTGCCGAGTGCATATGCCGTAGATCAAGAACCGGGTCAACCGAGACACCCTCTCATAGTGCCCACTCGCGGGAATCAGATTATGCCGGATAATCTTGCGTAAGACTCGTGGAGATGGACGCAAGTAGCAAGCTCTCATCTGCCACCTATCGGGACGGAGCAACCGATTGTCGATCTAGCTCTCATCTCCATCTCAACGAACCGTGGCTCTCCCGACAGACAAGACACCATAGGGCCAATGAAGGGAATGCCCAACAGGTCGGCCAGCTGCCGATAGTCAAAAGAAATGTGCACCCCCTTGACGTAGCTAGTGATGCGCAACTCCTGACCCCGCTCAACATCATTGTAATCCCCCACCACCTGGAGATTACAATAGAACTGGCGCACCAAGTCTGGACATGTGCATGCGTTGTATGTGATGACAGGGAGCTACCCCATGTCGCCAAAAGCTCTCTCGACGTTGAACAAGGCTAGATCAGCCAGGTTCACCATACGACCCCCTTCCACTTTCTTGCCTGTATAGTAGGCATACTGTGCCTCGGCCTCATTTGAACGGAAACGGAGAGGATCACGCAATCTTGGCACTTTAGTACGGGCCATAGTACCTGCAAAAATAAGAAAGAGAAAATAAACCAGGAGTTAGTAGGATAAAATCCGAAATTGGATTTAATAACTACGTAAGTTAACAATAAATTCCCATTTTTCACCATACAAGTGGGCGTAAGAACTTACGTAAGTTAAAACATATCCTACAATCTACAGAGGTAGAAAATTTTAACAGATAAGGTCTAATTTGGAGAAATTCAAGAAAAACCAAAAATGTCGACAAATTAGGGCAAAAAGAGAAAAAATTTAAGTTTCTCGATAACCAACCGATGAAACTGAAAAAAATTTTGAGGGCTTTCGTTCCTCAAGACCCCAATAACAAAAGCCCCCAATAAAAATCGAATTTTTACGGTTGAAAAAAGTTTAATTTGAAAGATACAGGTTAAAGGAGCAAAAACCTAGAAATAAAAACCTAAAAACAGGTAAAGTTGGGAAAGTATACCTGTAGGGGTGATGTGGATGTCGAAATTCGGACTAGGAACGAGCCACAATAGCGAAGTAGCACTGTAGCAACTCGGAGAGTAGAGACGAGTCGAAACGGAGGGGGAATAGTGAGAAATGACCCAGAATCGGATCTTACAAATCTGATTTTTAGTCCGAGGGTCGGACAATTCGACTGACACCATCGACCCTCGGATCGACCCTCCAATCGACCCTCGACTCTCGGGAATCTGACAGAAATTCAAGGGTCGGACACCCATCGACCCTCAGCTCTCGGGAAGAACAGGTCATTCCCAGGGTCGGATACCAAGGGTCGGACATACCATCGACCCTCACTATCGACCCTACATAGAAAAGACAGTATTTTTTTTCAGAATGAATTGAAGATTCAAATTTTATATCGGTTAAGCGTGCCTACATGAAGTATAAATGATTTCTCACTGATTTTGATGATTTTCGGGGCACCACCCATCTCGGAAAGAAAATATGTCCGGACGTAGAGTTACCCGACGGACCCGAAATACAGTCCCACCACCACCACCCCTTGGATGAGACTAGTCAAGAGAACAATTATGCACGGGGTAATTCGAGTCGGCAAACCCTACGAATTTGCCACCACCACCACCACCGAGCTAACAACGGTGGTGATGAATCCGCTCAACAGCTACAACAAATGCAACATGCACAAGCTCAAATGCAAGTTGCGATGGGGAGTTATGTTCCAAGCCACTCGTGCGACCATGCACACTTGGGCAAGCTAGTGCGGCACCGTGGGTAACCACCCAGCCCCTCGGACACCGCAACAACCGGCTGCACCAGTTCCGTGCAAGCCCCGGAAGCAGCCCAAGGGAACTATCGGTATCCACCCCCTATGTTTGGGGCATATCAAAATCAACCTGGATCACTCTCGGCTAGTAGAGAGATTTTTGAAAATGAAACCGAGAGAATTCAACGGTAAACCGTCCGATCCACTGTGGCCAGCACACTCGGATAGATGAGATGGAAAGGAACTTCCTCATGTTGACTATCACCGAGGAAGAGAAAGTACTATGCGCCACCTTCATGCTCAAAGGCGACGCACACCACCGGTGGAAATCTACAAAGACATACTTATTGACCAAGCACGCCCTACCGACATGGGCTATATATAAAGAAGCATTCTTCGAGAAGTATTTCCCAAGAAGCTTCGAGATTCAATGGAAAAGGAATTTCGAGTCCGTACCAAGGGCGGATGTCCGTAGACTCATATCAACAACGTTACGAAGAACTATTTTTCTTCGCACCGGCTAGCATGCAAGAAGAAGATACAAAAACCCGTAGATTCATCGCGAGACCGAGAGGAAGTATCGGAGAACATGTTCGGGATTGGAGAAGAACATATACAACGAAGCTGTTCGGATTGCTCGAGTGATTGAATCGAGCCGAAAGGAGAGCTATTTCTCCCGCAACAGAGGAATTAAGAGACCAGCCGGAAACTCCTATAACGGAGGCAACACCGGGACGTATAAGCCTTTTCGTCCTCACAATTTTAATGCTGCAACCAAGACTATCCCTACAGCTCAACCTCAGCCAAGCCAAATTTAAGCCCCAAAGTGCTATAACGCAACCAACCGGGGCATATGGCTAGAGAGTGCCCAAAACCCAAAAAGCTGTTACATCAAGGACGGGTATATCTTTGTTACATCGAGGGATGCAGCCGCATCGCCCGATGTGGTCCACAAGTATGACCGAAACTTTAAAATTATAATTACACCGATTGAGTATGTAGACTAAGTAATAACGGATCACGGGTATCGTACCTATCAATGGCGTACCCGCCGAGTACTCTTTGATTCGGGAGCTACTCATTCATTTATATCGTGTCGTTTGGGAAGAAGACCAATCTGCCCATCAAAACCTTAGACTACAAATTACTCGTACGGTCACCGATGGGATTAGAAGTGGAATTAGAGAAAGGTTATGGACCATGTCCAGTTCTCATTGGAGAGAAAACCTTGGATGCAACTTTAATACAACTTGAGATGGCACTTAGATGTCATCTTAGGAATGGACTGGTTAGCTCGGCATTCCGCAAATATGTTATGCGCCAGAAGAAGCTAACGTTCAAAGATAAAGAAGGAGTAGAATTCAGTTTCTCGGGAACCAAACTTCCCTGGAGACGCAAGCTCATACTTTTCGCATTAAAGGCTAAGAAGTGCCTTGAGAAAGGAGCGATCGGATATCTAGTATCAGTGGTCGACCTAACCAAGGACGTGCCACAAATGGAAGATATTGATGTAGTGCGGGATTCTGCTGGATAAGGGTTATATTAGACCCAGTATATCTCCATGGGGAGCACCGGTGTTGTTCGTGAAGAAGAAAGATGGTAGCGTTCGGTTATGTATCGACTATAGAGAGTTGAATAAGCTGACAATCAAGAATCGATATCCACTACCCAGGATCGATGACTTGTTCGATCAGTTACAAGGAGCGAAGGTATTTTCAAAGATCGATCTTCGATCAGGCTATCATCAATAGAAAATTAAGGAAGGTGACATTCCGAAGACAGCTTTCAGGACAAGATACGGACATTATGAATTCTAAGTGATGTCTTTCGGACTAACTAATGCACCGACAACGTTCATGGAACTTATGAACCGAGTTTTCCACGATATGTTGGACACGTCGGTGATAGTATTTATTGATGACATATTGGTATACTCCAAGGACAAGGAAACCCATGTCAAGAACCTAAACGCAGCCCTACAGCGTTTGAGGAAAGAGAAGTTATACGCCAAATTTTCTAAGTGTGAGTTTTGGCTAAGCGAAGTCGCATTTTTAGGCCATGTAGTATCCGCGGAAGGAATCAAAATGGACCCCAGTAAGATCAAAGCTATTCTGAAGTGGGAAGCACCAAAGAGCGTCTCAGAAATTAGAACTCTTTTTCCCTAGAATCTCTGAAGCTCCGTGGAAAATATTTCTCAAAGAAGGCTTCTTTATATATAGCCCAAGTTAGTAGGGCGTGCTTGGTCAGTAGATATGCCTTCGTGGATTTCCACCAATGATGTGCGTCGCCCTTGAGCATGAAGGTGGCACATAGTACTTTCTCTTCCTCTGTGATAGTCATCATGAGGAAATTTCTCTCCATCTCGTCTATCCAATGTGCTGGCCACAACGGATCAGATGGTTTGCCGTTGAATTCTTTGGGTTTCATCTTCAAGAATCTCTCTACTAGTCGAGAGTGGTCCAACTGGTTTTGGGGGTTTGCCCCAAACATATGGTGTGGATACTAGTAATCACCCTGAGCTGCTTCTGGAACCTGCACTAGAATCTGTGCAGCAGGTTGTGGTGGTGTCTAATGAGCTGGGTGGTTACCCACCGGTGCTGCACTGGCTTGTCCTGTGTGCATGGGTGCAGCCTGAGTAGCTTGAAACATAATGCCCATGGCAACTTGCATCTGGGCCTGTGCGTGTTGCATCTGCTGTAGCTGTTGTGCCAGATTCATCACCACGGTTGCTAGCTCTGGTGGTGGAGGTGGCAAATTTGTAGGGTTTGTCGGTTCTGGATTACCCGATGCATAATCGTTTCCCTGACTGGTCTCCTCCACGGGTGGTGGTGGTGGAACTGCATTCCGGGTCTGTCGGGTTACTCTACGTCCAGACATTATTCCTTTCGGTGATTAGTGGTGCCTGAAAATTGTCAAAATAGGTGAGAAGTCATTCATATTTCATGTAGGCACGCTAACCGATAATCAATTCCAATTCTAGCTCATTTTATAAAAAAATACTGTCTTTTCTATGCAGGGTCGATGGTGAGGGTCGATGGTATGTCCGACCCTTGGTATCCGACCCTGGGAATGACCTGTTCTTCCCGAGAGCTGAGGGTCGATGCGAGGGTCAATGGGTATCCGACCCTCGGTTCCGACCCTTGGTTTTCTGTCAGATTCCCGAGAGCCGAGGGTCGATGGGAGGGTCGATTCGAGGGTCGATTGTTCTAGTCGAATTGTCCGACCCTTAGACTAAAAATCAGATTTTTAAGATCCAATTTTGGGTCATTTCTTATTATTTTCTCCCGTTTCGACTCGTCTCTCCTCTCTGAGTTGCTACAGTGCTACTCTGCTGTTTTTGGTCGGTTTGACTCCGGGTTTCGACGTCTACGTCATCCATACAGGTATATCCCCTCATCTTTACCTGTTTTTAGGTTTTCTTTTCTAGGTTTTTGTCCATTTAACTCGTATTTTCCAAATTAAACTTTTTTCCAACCGTAAAAATTCGATTTTTATTGGGGGCTTTTGTTATTGGTGTCTCTAGGAACGAAAGCCCTCAAAAATTTCTGAGTTTCATCGGTTGGTTATCGAGAAACTTGAATTTTTCCCTTTCTGCCCTAATTTGTCGAAATTTTTTATTTTTCTTGATTTCCTTCAAATTGGACATCGTCAGTTAAAATTTCCTACTGCATGTGGGTTGTAGGGTATGTTTAAACCTACGTAAGTTCTCATGCCCACTTGTATGGTGAGAAATGGGGCTTTATGGTCAACTTACGTCGTTATTAAATCAAATTTCAGATTTTTTTTTATCCTATTAACCCCTTGTCTCCCTTTCTCTTTCTTATCTGGCTCGTACCAAGATACCGAGAGTGCGTGATCCACTTTGCTTCTGTTCTAATGAAGCCGAGGCACAGTATGCCGACTATGCCCGTAAGAAAGTGGAAGGTGGTCGTATGGTGAACTTGGCTGAGCTAGCCTTGTTCAATGTAGAGAGGGCATTTGGTGATATGGGGTGGCTCCCTGTCATCACCTACGACACGTGCACATGCCCGGATTTGGTCCGCCAGTTCTATTGTATCTCCAGGTGGTGGGGAATTACAATGATGTCGAGCATGGTCAGGAGTTGCGCATCACCGCCACGTCAAGGGGGTGCACATTTCTTTTTGATTATCGGCAACCGGCCGATCTGTTTGGGCATACCTTATGATGGCCCCATGGTGTACCGTGCGCCCGGAGAGCCACGCTTGTTTCTATGGAGATGAGGGCAGAGATCGACAACCAGCTGTTACGCCCGATCGCTGGCAGATGAGAGCATGTTACTTGCGTCCAGCTCCACGGGTCTTCCGCAAGATTATCCAAAGCATAATCTGACCCCGCAGAGTGGGCACTATGAGAGGGTTTCTCGCCTGACCCAGCTTTTGACATACAGATTCGCACCCGGACGGCCGGTCTCGCCTTCCTTACATCATCATGCGGACCATGATTAGTGCTACATTGTCCGGTCATAGGGGTAATCTACCCTATGGACGCATGATTACAATGTTACCGACCCGTCTGGGGGTTGATCCGGTAGATGAGAGGATCCAGGAGAAGACCTTCTCGTCGCCTCTAGATTGGGAGGCTATCTGCAAGATGGGTATGCGGAATGCCCAAGTCAGTGATGAGGAGAGGAACTGATGGTGCGCCCTCATACTCGTATTGAGATGGCTGATGCTGAGGCTACTACTGCCGCTGCTAGAGCTCATGTGGATCCTGTCGATGATGACGACCGTATGTATATGGATGTCGACTCGATACCACCGCCTTCCCCTACACATGCGGCTGGAGTTGGTACTTCTTCCGCGGCGGCTCCCGCACCCGAGGCTGGTCCTTCGACGGCTGGTCCTTCACTCCCACCTTCCGACATGATGGATATGCTTGCGGGGAGATCGGGGAGGCTCGGTGCAGATCTGATCCGAGGATGGAGGAGTTGCTAGACGCTCGGCGTATGATGGTGGATGAGTTGTTATCGGTCCAAGGGCGACCGATAGGAGGGTAGTCGATCATGCAGTTAGTCTCCAGATGACCCAGACCCAGGTGGCCTGGTTGACTAGGGTCTATGCTGAGGACTATGACCGAGATCGTGAGGCCCCGCCTCCTCCTTCGCCTCCAGCTTCTTGATTGTACTTTATTTTCTTGTACTACGTAGTAACTGTCCGGGTTGTGGACTGTACTCTGCTTTAGTTATGTATATACATTTTGTTTCTCTCACTCATTGTATAGAAACTTGTTTCCCCATTAATAGATGCATTATTCTCTTTTTAAATTTTGTCTCAAGCATCACTGGTGCTTATAATGTGTTAATATTACTGTTTTTATTTTTATCCTATCTCAGTTCACAATTGTCTTGAATGTATATTAGTTCAGCGGGCAAGGCCTGAGACGCTCTGATACCAAGTTGTCACACCCCAATTTTGCACTGTTCAGAACGGTGTGATGAACCTCTAGCAAACCAACGGTTCAACCAGGATCTCGAATAGGCTATCCCCATTTTATCTAAACTTCCACACATCCATAATCACAATCAGAGTAAATACACAATAGTAGAAATTTCATAATAAAATGAACTGAGAATCTACAGTGATATAAATATAAAATAGCAAATTATTCTGTATCAACTGAGACATAAATAAATATCAAATACAAGTCTTTATTAAATTCAAATAAAGAAACCTAAGAAAAATATCTAATCGAATACTCACGAGTTGCACTCGCAAGAGGAGTCATGTGTATCCTCATCAGCTCCAGCTTCTATTGCTGCCACGTTTCCGTACGCAGACGCATTCACATAATCTTCAACGGTATAACCTGCATCATCAACTAAAAATATTCGACGTCAAGGGGTGAACACATATCACGGCTCAGTGAGTAGCCAAAACGATGCAACAATACATATGCATGCAATCAATTTATATCTTTGGTCCGGTTCAAAGTTTGCAGTATGCAATAGAAAGGTTTAGGTAGTCAAAGGTCGCGTTTATTGACCCCGCCTCTATACACGAGTGTGTGACGTCACCCAAAGATCACGTTTATCGTCGACTCACATGCACCTAACCATGAACATTATATAACAAAGGTTAACGTTTATTGCTATAAATTTCCATACCAACACGTAAGCCCCTGTTGGCGAGGGCTGAAAACTGGGCTCGCAACTAACCAATCCTAATGCCAAACAGTGTATCCAAGGCCTCACCCCAGCATCCCTCAGAATGTCCATAGAGATAGAGCTAAGGCTCCCCGGTAGAGTCAGAGATTACAAGGACCAAGACCACCTCCCCTGATACTCTACGACATAATAGTTCTGCTAAAGTAATGGCGATACGACGATGCTAATGCACAAGACTTGAGTTAGAGATAGAGCTAAAGTGCTGAGACCCGCCAAAGATTAACGTTTATTGACGTCCTCATCACACCTCCCCTGATACTCGCTCGCATCAAGTACATCAACCACACACATACAAGCACATGCCTATTCCTATCATCATCATCATCATCATGTTATAAACAATAAAGTAAATATGCATGAACAAGTAATAGAAATATTGGAAGACATGTTGTATGCACATTACAAACATATTCGCATAGAATCAAGCATGGCATAGGACTCAAGAAAATAGAAAACAGTTTTGTTATTAACCAATTAGTTTGGAGTTCTGGTTCCTCACCTTAGCTTGCTATAAAATACTTTTCCAAGCTTAAAAATCACCTTTACAATGTTATTATATTGCTAAAAGACCTAACAAAGTCGATAGAATTTAATTAGAATTAATTCCAGATTTAAAAACCATTTGTTAACTGAGGGTCGGAGGTAGGGTCGGAGTCCTGATCGACCCTCGGTGCGACCCTCCCTTAACTCTGAACTTCCCAAACACTGAGGGTCGATGGTCAAAATCACCTAGGGTCGGATGGTCATTGACCCTCGGTGCACTTTGGTCCAGTTCCCTCTTTTAATCCATTCTTCGTGCTTGGGATCCTATGGCTTGCTCCTACATTCCATTCTACATTCATTCCATGGACTGAAACCATGTATAACCCACCTAGATAGCTTTCATGCATTCTCCTACGGTTTTCCATGAAAACCTAACCATAGATTGATGGTTTGGGTTTCTCCGAGATCACACTCTCAACAATAACTAACCTAAGGTCTGTAGAAACTCATGGAATTAGTATCCATAGCTGAGAAGAATAATCTTTCTCTGCAACTCTTCTCTTTTGGCTTAATTTTCTTCCTTGTTTCTCTTCTTCTTCTTTTCCTTCTCTTCTCTTTCTCTCAATTCAATTAGGGTTGTGAAAGGAGGGAAAGAGGCTTAGGGACGTCCTTTAAATAGACTAGGAACATCCTAAAATAAGTCCCTTTAAGATTAGGAAAGAATCCAATCGAAAATTAGGAAATTTTCCTAATTCCTATTTCAGCAGAATCCGAGGGTCGATGGGAGGGTCGATGATCCCGTCGACCCTAGGGCTCAAGATGTCCGACCCTCCCTTCAAATTTGAGGGTCTAACTTTCTGTTCTTGGGGGGTCCGACCCTCCTTGGCTGGGTATGCCACCCTCCCCTAAAATTAAGTGTTTTTGGATCGATTTGATACCTGGAATCTCGATCTCCTTCACGCCCTTGGTCCATTTGTCTCGACCATGATAGTTAAACCTGGTTCAAGGTGATAAGACCGGGTTAGATTGACACGGGTCTTACAACATCACTGGTGTAGAGAGATGGGTTGTTGCACTTAAGCAGGGTTGCATTCAGTTTCACGATGCTCAGGAGGCTACTAGGCAAAAGGTCACTTTCCTACGGACTGTGCTGGTTACTAAGGGCTTGATTGTGCCCTTTTCTAATGAGGTAGTGGCTGAGGCAGCAGCCAAGCGTGAGAGTGTTCATTAGCAACTTCTCAGGTCAGTGGTGAGAGTTCAAGCCACTTATTCAGCATACAGTCTGAGCCATCAAGAGGATCGGGGTTCTCAACAGGCCGACTCATAGAGTCATCGTTTATTTCTCTGTTATTTCTTACCGAACATGTTTTATATATTTATTTTTGTTTGATATTGATGGGTAAGAATTTGGCTTATAAATACATATCCATCCTTAGTATTTTATTCTCACTGTTGGTACACTTGATGTTTATTTCAATTTATTTGTTTGAGTACATTATGTCATAGGTTTACTTTAATTTTCCAATTCTTGTGAATTATTCATGGTTTCTTATCCCCCGTTTTGTTTGTGTTTTATTCTTCCTAGTTCAGCTTACTGTATTGGTGGTGTGTGTAAACTTTAAGGTTTAAATGTGGCACATTCGTGCTCTGATACCAACTTCTATCACACCCTGTTCCCGATGTTTCGTACTATGGAATGTAACAGGATCTCCACATCCTATTAGGGCATTAAGAATCCCCTTCCAGGATCATGGAACGTGGTACATCAACCATTAAACCATAACCTCATAGTAATTAACAATAAATTACACCACCATAAAGAAATTAAAAATTCACAGATGAAGAGTATAGTGGAAGTCTTAAATAATCATATCTCAAAGCTGAAATTCTAATGATAACTTGTAAGAAAATCTCAAACCCATTATATTGTAAATAAATAAGACAAAACATGGGCAATACTCCCCCAGTCAATAAATTAAAGTTAAAAGAAATGTTCATTATCGATCCACTATGTTTGGTCGTAAATACAATCATCACACTCACACATCAGATCATGGACGACCTCATCACCAACGTCCGAATCGAAGAATTCAGCATCATTTATTCCTACATCATCTAAAATAGTTTGTGTACACAAGGTTAAGCTCAACCACTGAGCTTAGCACGAAAATTAAACATGCAACATCCATAATACATGAAATTAACAACTATAGTCTAGTAAGATAACTGTAAGTGCTAGCTCAAGATAACTAAAACGAAGCCTCCGACTGCACAGGTCACCCCCATGAGAATGAATGCCACCTCACTCGGCGTACAACAACATCCCCCATGTATGGGTCCATCGTTTTGGTTCACACTGACCACAACTTATCCCAAGTCCAAAAACGATGGCCCCTAAGAAGGTGATAATCTTACTAGTCAACTCGCCGCCCATTCACTCTACGTCGGATATGGAGAGCATCACAGCTATGTTCATACCATCCTTTATTGAACCCATGTCATTACCTAAACCCCTAATGGCTAAGGGTACAATTATACAGGTATTTAATGTTCAACTAACTTTGTCTACCTAATTAGCCATATTACTAGACCGTAACTTTGCCAAGCATCTGACCTTATCAAGCACCCACATAGGACATCATGACTTGACTAAGTTCCATATGGTCAATGCAAAGTAACGCTGATAAGAAGTGAGAAGTGGTGCAAGCATCCCATCCCACCCACCTTCCTCCTTACCAACTTAACCAAACATCATTAATCGACCACAGACCAGTCGCTGCGAGCATCCCATTCCACTCGCATTCAATCCCTACCGACACTACTGATCTCAAACACAAGGTTGCATATGCATGAGCATGTGAAACAATATATGGGATGATATGTTATCACACAAGCTTATTATCAATCTCACACAGCATCATAATATCAAGTTTATATGCAAACAAAGGTCTAATCCCCTTACCTGAGTAGTAAACAGAAAATACCATAGAGTACGGCTTCGAATAGCTTCCCTATGTTCCTCGTACCTTTAATAGCATCATAAATAATAGATATTAATCCCTTTGTTCATTATTTGTCTCTATTGTTTGCTCAACATAGCGTCTTATCTATTAATAGACATTTCCAAAGATCTGGTAGTCAAGTTCTAACATCCTACACTTGCTGTCCAAGGGTTTCAAGCATTTCTAAGAGTAAACAGCAAGCTAAACATCAGTTTCATCAGTTAAGAATCAAAATCATGGAGAAAACATATGTATAAACTTGATAACAGGAATCCAAACCCATAAATAGACTCAATAAAATCCTAGCAAGCTACTAACCAAAAATAGATGAGATCTAATGTCGAAATCACGTGCGGATGATGGTGTCAACTGCATGTTATGGCTACCAAGCATGCGGCTGGTGCCTGCGGCCGCACATCATAACATGGCCGAGGGTCTGTGACTTTGACACTGGGGTGTTGCTTGGATTTTTCCAAGTCAGTTTATGGCTTTTGGGCGAAGGAATCCCTGTCTATATCATGTTATGGATACCATTTTGGTTCAACCCATAGCCAAAATGCTAGATCTGGTATGTAAACCTTTGTATCCAATTCCAGTAATTCCTTTAAAGGATTTTCCTTGGCTTTGGTCTATGTAGGGTCCATTCTAATCAGTCGTGGATCACTTGGTATGCTTAGATTCGATTTTTTACCCATTTTATAACATTATTATGGTCTCGATTCTTTGCCAAATCTGATCCAACACCCAAATAAGTCCTTGAGTGCTTACCAGTGATGGTGAAAGAACATTATATCCAGGAAAATCATGAGACCATGATCCCCTAAGGTTCTAACTATTATCCCATTCAACTCGAAGTAATCGACAGAGTTCAAAATCATTACCAGCAATTGTTTACGTCGTATTTCTGTCGAGAACTGAATTCCAACGGTGATCGAGGCCCTTCTTCCTTCTCCTCTCTTTGTCTTCTTCTTCTTCTTCCTCTAGATGCGTCAGAACTTCTTCTCTTCCTCCCTTCCTCTTCTTCTCACGTTGGAATTGGATAGGATGTTCCTACATGGTATGTTGGAGGATTTTCTCCCTCCATTCCTTATTTAGAAACATATCTAGCCACATTACTATGATCGGTTCTCAACCCAATCTAATCTGCTGGTCCCATATCTGGTTGGTCACCAATCTAGGTTTGGTTATACAATTGTGGTTGGAGGTGGTGCGCCTGGTGACCGACTGCACCTCTTGGTTCACAACTGGACCTTACATATACTTCCTATTTTTATTCTTTATGCGCAGAGGTTTGTTTTGGTTACCTCTATTGAGCTCCGTTGGTCTGGTTCATGTTGGTTTGAACCGTTTATCGTGGTAAGACCTGTTACAAAGCCAAAATTTCAAATTAGGACCAAAATTCTAGGTGCGGGTCTTATAACTCTGAAACCCTAATCCGAGTCGAATCTGGATTAACCTGGGGGATAGGGTAGGTTTTGGCTGAGTCGGCTCAGACTGACCGAAACCGATCCCGTAGATTAGACCAAACCTGGTCCTGATCAAATTACCCAACCCGAATGTTGGATCCCAATACCCGACCAAAAAAATCACTTCCCTAACCCGACAACTGGACCCGTCGGCTCAAAGTTATGACCTGGAAACCCTGATGATTGGCCCGGGTGGGCTGGTGGTTGGACCGACAATCTAGACTAGTGGTTAAATACCTAATCCAAACCGTTCGGTTCAGTCTGAGCCAAAGCAACCTAACAAAGTAAAGAAAATTTTGGTTGGTTCGGTCTAAACCAAACCTGATCAGAACAAACCGTACCAGGCCAAACCGTCCAGAACTGGTTCCAGGAGAGTGATTTCACTCTCCGACTTTGAATGGCGATTGTACTCACGTGGAGCATCGAATTTCAACCAAGTTTTTTGTGTTTCGTCCATATTTTCATTCTCTACAATTTGGTATATTATTTCAGACATTTTGGTGATTTGTAAAATATATTTTTAACTAAAAGGTGCCCCCAAATTAACCCAATATATAGTTTTTCTATTGATTTATCAGTTATTTTTGTACCAGATGCATGGAAAGCTTATGTGTACATGATATTTTTGTTTATTGACCCACATGGTGCTACAAAGTAAAGTTTAGGGATATCATTGTAGAATTAAGTAGAATCCACTAGAGTGGTATACTTAGTTTCATCATGATGTCTTTTAATTCAAAGTTGCACGTATTTTTAAATATTTATGAAAAGGCAATGTACACCCAAAGGTGGCATTGTCAATTTTTATTCAAATTAAAATTTGTAAGTGCCATAAGAGGATTGGGTGGAATCCATCAAAGTGGTACACCTAGTTCCAACATGGTATTCTTAAACCCAAATTTATGCATTCACAAATTCAATAAAATGATATATTATTTGATACATTATTCTCTCAAATGTGAAAAACAGCTAAGAAAGACAATGTTAATCCAAAGGTGGTATTGTCAAATTTTGAAGGTGTGTTTATGCACATCAGTAGAAATTATTTTGGCTTTAGGGGTTTAATTAACACAAAGGTGGTGGGATTTTCGAGAGTCACTATTCTTTCACAGTTGCTGCACAGACACTAAGAAAATCACTACATATTTATCCCAAAGGAGAATGTGTAGTTGGTTAACTCATGGAAAAATGAATATTTACTTACAAGTATTTGTAATACTAAACCCAACCCTGGACCACTCCTACAATGGACCAGGTTGGTTCTTCTCACAATCATACTTGAACTGGTCTACCTAGTAAACAGACTCCCACTAAACAACTAACCCTATAATTAATTAAGCCCACACATTATACATACATTCTCTCACTTTGGCTACATTAATTATAAAGTTACCATTGATCAATGTGACCATGGAATCTAATTACACAAAATCCCACCACTTACTTTGATTCAGTCATCAAGCCTATCAATGTCAAACAGCAACGGAAAATACTCCTCTCCTCAATACACGGTGTAAAACCTTCTGTCAACCACAGACAAAGGTCTACTTAATAACATGAATCACTTTGAGATGAATAAATGAGTCCAACGATCGAATTACCACAATCCCCTTACTTTAAAACCCTTATAGATTAACATACTTTGATATTATCCAACTTATAGGCAAACCGTCTCCAGCTTGGACTAACATCACACTTTGGCTTAACATCTTCTTTGGCTAAATACCGTCTTGCAACTTTGACATGTCTTATAAAAATACATACAAGCAATGAAAAGAATGCTCAAATAACCACAACCATGCTTACCAATAATCCTGCCCATTTAAACCATAGGCAACACAATCAAGCATAGATAAATAACCAATTACTAGATCTCCCACTAAGCAAGCAGATCTGAATACTCTCACTGATTAAGAGAATCTAAAGATTTTCACTGACAAAATATTTTTCAACTATCCCAAGAGATCTACCTTAACCTATCTCTACTTTGCCCTAAAGAACATACTATGACTGATACAACTAGTTGAACCTAAAATTACACAGTCAAACCTTGGAAAAATCTATTCACCACATTATTGAATGAACACAGTCAATATTACATATATTCATTTACTTTAAAACATTATAACCGCCATAATAGGTGTAACATGTTTCTACTTAGTTGAAAAGGGAAAACGTTATATTCCAATATTTCAAGTAACATCAATCACATTCTCAATACAAGAAAACAAAATGTTAAGTTAAAAAACAACCATAAAAACAAAGTAAATAGTTAAAACTAAAAGAGCAGAAAAACCATCTGAATGTAAAAAGAAACTAAACAATTCCAACTCGAATTGAAGCCAACAATCTTCAATACCCTTTTACTCAAAATACCTAAGGAGTTCTAGAATCTTTATCCTCTTCTAACTATGTCTATCTAACTTAACACTAATTGGTCAGACAATCTATCTTTAGTCAATGCACCTTTGAGTTACACTAGCAACAAACCTCATCACTACCTCTATCTCTCCCCTTTGGTAATATAGGCCACCTAGATCTGAATATGTTTTTCTAGTAAAGATTAGGGTGTTTAATATATCATTTACTCTGGTCTCTAAGTTCATGAGTTTTTCATTAATAACTGATACACAGAAAGAAGCAAAGGGATCCCCGATAGACTGTGGAAGACTCAAACCAAAGCTTGGAACAATGAAAATCAATCTTCAACGAGTAGATATGTGTTTACATTGTTTATACCGCATATATATACTATTGGTAATTATACTCATTTTGAGTGCCATTTGACTATGCAATCTGTTTAACTTCGAAATTCATCTAGAGCTAAATTTGAGTCTAGATCTAGTTTCTATCCCCAAATGAATATATTGAGAGAAATGCTAACATTATGACAGTTGTAAAGTATGACTTGCAAGGTTCTAATCTAGGTATCAGACACAGTATTGATCATGTCCAAAATGATTGGATCAATGTACATATCCAATGGAAAATTAACATGTGATCGATATGTTATTTAATAATATTATATGATCGAATCAGGGATCAATCAGGTCCGAAATTGATACAAATTGACCGATCCAATATCCATTACTTGAACCATAATGACACATGGTCTAACCAATCAATATTATGGACTCCTTAGTATAAAGCGGCTAGAAAGATTATATTGAGCAGTTGGATCGATGCCTTTATCTTATGATGTTGCACAACTATCAATTCTCCCAAGTTAACACTTTACTTCAATTGATAAGGTTAGTACTTCATTAAGGGTGTCAACTGGCACGAATCTGAGTAATTGTGATGGTTCTTTATTGGTTTCGGTTTCAACCATTCCCAGAACTGTCGCATTTACTAAACGATCCCAAAAATAGAAACTCGTCCCATTTAATAATGGGATATTGATTCAATTCCGATTCCTTAACGGTTCTCAAACAAAAGACAATTCAACATTCAATCAAATGAACCAAATTAAAGTCAAAACAAGAAAAAGTTAAGTAGATCTGAAGAATATAACAAAAACATATAGAGAAGAAAGGAGATGGGATAGAAAGGCTAACCCTAACGGTAGATTTTTCGTCCGATCTATTTATGAATACTTGGATTTCAAGAATTAAAGATGATGAAAGGTCAATGCTAGCTATTCCGAGAGAGAGAGAGAGAGAGAGAGAGAGAGAGGGGGGAAGGTAATACTAACTTTTCACATCAGAGAAAGGCAAGTAATTTTTTTCTTTTTTGGGTAACTATATAGAAAGGAAAGTAATTGAGAAGAAAAGCTGAAGAGGAAAGCGAGAAAGAGTACAAACGTTAACAAGAAAAAAAAAGAAAATCAGAATTTATGAATGGGATGGAGCTTTAAACGGTTCTGGACAGATACTGGCTCCTAATTTGGTCTATTGGTTTTGAAACCGTTGGGAATCCGTCCAAAATCAACTTATCTCATTTAATATTCATTCTCAAAATTCAATCCCATAACTAAGGGTGTTAAATTGGGGCCCGACCCGATAGTACAGACTAAGCCGGTCTAATATAATCTGAATCTAATTCGGACCAAACCCTTAATAGACAGGTTTTGAGACAGATTTTAATGGATCGATTCTGAAACGGTTTCGATTCGAGACCCAAATTGATTCCTTGATATTGTATGATGAATAAAAAAATTAACCGTCCATAAAAATCAAAATTTTAGATGATGAACATTTATCATAAGGGTTTTACCAAAAATAAAAAAGTTTATCATAATTGGACTTAAATGTAAATGTAAAGTAGATGAACGTTGTTTTGGTCCAAATGATGATACTTTGTCGTTTTCACTGCAAAACTTTAAGGACCGGTGGGTTCTGATGTCATAGATTTTGTGAAAAATATAAAATACCTTTTTAAAGATTGGTTATTAAAAAGAGAAATTGATTTTTTTTCTTTTTCCCGTGGGGCTTGACCTTTTCACCCTCAAAAGTCTCACATGAATAGTGTGGGGTACTTTTCACCATTGGCTCACATCTTTCGGACTAATAAATAAATAATATGTCTTTTGAAAATTTGTTTTTTTTATTCAAGATTAATAAATATTTTTTCTCGTGATTAAAAAAATATACATATTGTGGATCATTACACATATAAACAAAGATATACCTCATTATAAAACAATATTAAGTTAGTGGGCTCACTAAGTAATTATAAAATAAATAAATAAATAACCCCCACAATCGTTCTCCTCTTGATTTGGGATCAGTTGTATGATTTATCTTGATTTTTTTTATAACAAATGGATGGTTACGAGTTCTTCATTTTCCATATGTATTCAATATGATCTCAATCTCTTCTGCCAAAAGAAATAAATAAATAAAAATTCAACTTGATCTCTATCTCATTGACTAATTATTTTTTTCAATGTTTCTTTATCAAGTCAAATTATATATATATATATATATATATATATATATATATATATATATATATATATATATATATATATATATATATATATATATACGTCTCAATTGTTCACAAGACAGTGAAATGAGGAAAGGTTGGGTGATTATTCCATTGCCTCAAGTGAAAGGATGCAAGTACACGCTGTCGGGCAGATTTCCTCATTTCTTAAAAATATTTTCTGCTGTGAGTGTTAATGTGCTGGGTCCAAAATCTTCAATTTCCTCTTAAGAAAATTGTATAAAAAAATCTCAAGAATTAAAGCAAAACAGCTCAGGTTAGTAAATTTTTGAATCCAATGTGGGTGGAGGTTTTAATTCGGGAGCCCTAATTAGGTGGCTTACAAAATCTTGTTATGTTTGATCCAAAACTAATTTGTACAATTCAAGAGAATAATATTGAGAAACAAAGTTGGAAAATGTGTCCATCAAAATTAAAATTTAATTTACTTCAGCATAACCTGATCCCTGGAATGCAAGGATTTAATTTGTTTAATTAATCATATTTACAATGAGAAGATGTACTATACCCTTAATCATGGCATGCAACTAAATAAATGCTTGATTCAGTTGGTTTGCTTAATTTTGTCAATTAATTCATGAAACATTGATCACTTTGAAGAAATTAATTTCTCTACATCATTAGTAAGTATGATGTATTTTGGAATTATGACTTAATCCTTGAGTCTTTTTTTCTTTTTAGGTTCCATTTATTTTGACGTAAAATTTTGCCGTAAAATATTACATGTTTTATAATTAAAAATAATAATTCAATGTTTATTTTCAATAAGTAAAAAAATATAAAGTTCATTTTTCCTCTCCCTTAGAGATCATTGTATTTTACCTCTTGGAAACAAACATTGAAAAATAAAATTATATATAAAATGTTTTGATGTAAAATTTTACCCTAAAATTTTACATCAAAACAAATAGAGCCTTAATTGAAAATTTCATGCACTTCCCCTGAATTTTGCCTTAAAGGCAGCCACCCCCAACTTCGACGTTAATTACAACCGCATCCTACTCTATTAAGGTGGTTAACGAAAATTGTAAAATGATCTATTTACCCTCCTATTATAAACAGCTCATTCCCTTTCATATTTAAATTCCTCTGGAATTGAGTTTGGCATATGCAAACTTCATTCAATTCTACTTCCTAGCATGGAGTGTGAACATAAAGAAAATGGGTTTTCCAAGATTCCATTATTAGCAGAGGAGTTGAACATAGATAAATCTCTTGCAACATGATTTAAATATTGAACTCCAACAACCTCTCTCTCGTTCTATTCTAATATTTTGTCTTTCGTCAATCTAAGTGTTACTCCGTTTCTTCTTCTGGGTTGAGTTATAAATTGGCAGGGAAAGGCAGAGGATCAAAGTGATGAGTTTTGCAAATTTGAGTTTATGGGTTCATGTAAGACCACAAACAAAAAATCCCGTATTGACTTGGAATCTGTTGTAGTAGGTCTATCCACCTTGTCTGCTATGGAAACTAAGCCGGAGTAGGAGCTCAAGCCTCAAATAAGGTAAGGATTTATTCTAACATTCTTAGCATGAAATTGTGTGTGGAGTAAAAGAACCCTAGCATTAAGCCCTAAGAAGATCCAAGTTGGAAGCTGTTTCAAACAATGCTTGAAATTGCACTTTTTCCCCTGAGCGGCCTAAGTAAGCGGTTGCTTGACTAGCTGGTCACCAGCTACCGGTCATGTGCGGGTTTCCAATTAAAGACCCACTTCCTCTCTCTTTTTTTTATTTATTTATTTATTATAAATAGGGGTGAGTGTGTTCACTCACTTCTAAACTTGGACAAATTTACAAGCTTTGAAAGAAGGGAAGAGAGCTCTAACCCAAAGGAGGAAGCCCTCCAAACACCTAGACAATCTTCATCAAAGTACTCGCCAAGTTTTCAATTCAAGCCAAGCTCAGTCAAGTAGGTGCCCTAACACCCTACTTGCCCTCTCTTTCTTCATAAGATAATCTACATAAAATTAACCTAACTAAAGCTTCAATCCAAATATGCATGGTTGTGAGGGAACTCCACACAACCATTGATGACCTTGCATGTCATGGATGAGCTGGGGAAATGGATTTAAAAGGGATTACCTGCACATAATCAAAAACCCCATGTTGAGATGGATCTTGGACAAAACTTCAAGAAGTTTCATGAACTCCCCACAATTGAGACAATAATTCTCAATGAGACCTTCCCATGACCCCAAATTATTGGGAAGAAGAACCTAAGACAAGCAATGGGTATGGAAACCTTATTCAAATAACCAAAATCAATTGAAAACCCTAAGTTTCAGTCCGAGCAGCTGCTCTGACCGGTCACATGACCAAGCTGGTCATTGTTTGAAAGTTCAGATATCAGTCTAATATCAAGTGGTCGCTCTGACAAGCTGCATAACTTGCCAGTCAATAATGGTTGGTTAGCAACAAAATTCAGAAGACTTTTCTGACCTTAAGTGGCTGACCCGACCGATCGACTGATCGGTAGGTCATCAGCTGCCGATTGAGTTTGTTTAGCCTGGAATAGGTACATTTTGTTTAGCCTGGAATAGGTACATTTTCTATTCAGATCTAACCATTGGGACCCATGACTGCCCTAGGACCCAAGAATGGGATTAATGGACTTCAGGGAATTTACAAATGATAAGAATTGAATCCTATTTACGATGATAATTATAGTGAAACTAGTGCGGGATTTATGGGAAGGATACTTACCTTCAAACTTTTAGACTACACTCACACTCAGGTTAGGGGGGTCGGGACCTGTTTAATTTTACTTGTTTATAATAGTGCATGTCCGTATTGCATCATGTAAGGATTGGATAACATGGCATTCCTTAACTGTATTAACTGCTTATGCATTTGCATTATTAATATTTGCTTACTGAGTAGTGATGTATGTTTAGTTTCTGTGGGTCCGGTACCAGCGGACTGGTACCATGTTAGCCACGTGAGCTCTACTTTGCATAGCTAGCATTCTGGTTGGAAGACAATATCCGACGGACTGGAATTGGGATTTCTGTTGAGGTGTGTCCCCTTTAATTATGTTCGGCAAGTGAAACAGTATGTGGTTAGGATATTCATACCATGAACTGAACCCTAATTAATAGGGGTTTAGATATTGACATAGGTTTAAAATAAAAGGTAGGATCTGGGCTGCTATCCCTTCCCTACATTCTTGGGTCCGATTATCAGCGGAGATGACGTGTTTTACCTATGTGCATGGGTTCAATTATTGGCATGAACGACTTCGGTCTTACCTACATGCCTAGGTCAGATTATGAGTAGGAACGACACATCTTACTTACGTTCTTGAATTAGATTATGGGCAGTGGTCGATGTTAAGGACCACGATGTCAGGACGGGGCCTATGATGGGGGATGATGGCACACTTGGTCAGGGACTAAGCACTAGTATCTCATCCTTTGGGGTGTAGGCTTCACAATCAGGGACTGTGGGTTTTTTTTCCCCTTCACGTGCAAGAGAATTGGATCTACGTCGTATTGTGTTGAATCTCGAGATGGCATTGTCAGCTTCATTATACCAGACTTAATTAATTTATTCATTTCTTCATTCATTATTGCATGATTGAATGCTTGACCTTCTTACTGATCTTGGATGAAGCTAGCCCTCGATATTGATATCCTTTTTCAGATACTAAAGCAGATTCATTCACGGTAGCGGAGTTTGTTGACTCTCCTGTGGTCACTATTGATTATGGTGTGGACATCGAGGTTCCGACAGACGATTCCCATGGCAAGGCTTGCCAGTGTAGTGCTTGCGTCTACGACGCATGAGCATAGATTCCAGATATTTTTGTAGACTTGCTTAGTCTGTTGTTTAACGTTTGTCTAAATTACTTCTTCTGCATACATGGTTGTATATATCTGACACAGTTAGTATTTATGTTTTGAGTCTTGTTTGTACAAAGAATAACATGGTAAATATGTTAATATCAATATAGCATCAATTTTATTTTATATTGATTGTTAATAGACTTCCGCTAATGTATTTTATCATTACTTTGATTGTTGTGGTTTTCATATGTTTATGGATGTGATGATGGTTTGGTATGCACTGTAAATGCAATATCTTGGGTAGATTGGATCATTGGTAAATGATCCAATCACACCCAAACTGTCGGATTTGGGGTGTGACAGCCCAGGTCCAAACCTGGTGATATTTAGCCATTCAAGGAGATCCAGATCCCCAAATTGCTTGATGATTAACTCCTTGTCGAGGGTGCCCATCTCTTTCTAATCTCCCAAAGCACCGTCCTGTACTTCTTCTTCTGTCACCATCTTTGTTGATCATGTCGCCAAGGAAGAGGAGGAGAGGCTAAAATGAAGGTATAACCTCCGAAATGGAGACATGCTTCAATTTCAAAGCTTACATGCTTTAAAAGGGAGCTTCAGTAAATCAAGCCCTCGAAGGTGCTATCTTCCTCAAGGACCCCTTGAAGATCCATAAAGCCATGCACTACTCCCTCCTTGCTGGTGGCAAGTGTAAGACCTGTATTGAACTAACTGGTCTTACCACCTTGTACCAGGTCTACCCATCATGGTCGAGCCAAATGGACCAAGTGCATGAAGGAAATGACGAAACCAGGTACTAAACTGACCCAAAAGGGCAGGGTCGCATACCTAGGTAGGCCGGGTTGACCCCCCCACATAGAAGTCAGACCCCTGATTTTTCACTGGGGGTCGGACAACTTAGGAACTGAGGGTCGACTGGATCTCCGACCCCCTCATCGACCCCCTGTTTGCCGACAAAAATCGCAAATAGGAAACTTTCTAAATTTCAATGGGATTCCTTCCTAATCTCAATGGGACTTATTTTGGGAGATTCTACTCTATAAATAAGACGTCCCTAAGCCTCTTTCACTCCTTTTGAAACCCTAATTGAAAGTGAGAGAAAGAGAAGAGAAGGAGAAGAGAAGGAAAGTTGGAAAAGAAGACCTAAGTGAAGAATTCAGAGAAATCTCTGAATCTCAACAAACCTAAGGTATGGGCAAGCTTTCTATTTGATAATCTAAGACCTTAGAATAGTTCATGAAAAGAGTATGGTCTAGGAGAAACCCAAATCATACACCCATGGAAAGATTTCGATGAAATCCATGGAGAAATCATGGTAGACAAGGTAAGGAAGAAACCTAGTGTTCTAAGCCATAGAACAAGCCTAGAATGGATTGTGGAAGTAAGTCATAGGACCCAAACATGAAAGAATGGACTGTAGAATGAAAATCTCGACTCAAACCATGGGGGATCGCATGTGGGGTCGATTGGTATTCGACCCTACCAGACCACAGGGTCGACCCCCAGTATTCGGGAAGTCCAGAATAGGAGTGGTCGCACCCAGGGTCGATGGAACATCCGACCCTGGCATCGACCCTACCCTGGGGGTCGATGTAGACTGCTACCCTACCTGCGACCCACCCTACGATCCGTGCTTAAAAACAAGCCTAATGATGCCAGAATGACTTTTAACCAAAATCTATCGACTTGTTAGGTTTTCCTATTAATATAAAAGTGGTTTTAAAGCTTGAAAGTGGATCAACACTCAAGCAAAGATGAGGGAACAAGACCTAAACTAATTGGCTAATAATAAACTATTTTTATTTCTTGAGTCCAATGTCATGACTGATTCTATGCGTGTATGCTTATATGTGCATTCAATAAGTCATCCAGTATTCCTGCTATTACTGTTCATGCATATTTAATTTTGTTTATTTATAACATGATGATGATGATGATGCTAGGAATATGCATGTGAATGTATGTGTGTGGTTAGTGTATATGGTGCGGGTAGGGGATGGTATCAACCGGTACAGTTATGCCATTTTCATGGGGTGTATATTGTGCCATGGTTCAACTCAAGTCATGTCCACTGACATCATCGTATCGCCATTACCTTAGCAGAACTATTACGTCGTAGGGTATCAGGGGAGGTGGTCTCGGACCTTGTAGTCTTCGACTCTGCTGGGGGGCCTTAGCTCTATCTCTATGGATGTATTGAGGGATGCTGGGGTGAGGCCTTGGATACACTGTTTGACATTAGGATTGGTTAGTTGCGAGCCCAGTTTGCAAGCCCTCGCCAGCAGGGGCTTACGTGTTGGTATGGGCAACCGGTACAGTCATGCTGTTTTCATGGGGTGTATATTGTCCATGGTGGGTGCATGTGGGACGACAGTGTCGATACTCATTGGGCGGATTCACACACTCGTGTATAGAGGTGAGGCGGCCACCGAACCTTTCTATAGCACATTGTAAACTTATAAACCAGACCACAGATATGAATTGAATGCATGCATATGTTTATTGCATTGTTTTGTTTGCTCACTGAGCCGTGATGTGTGCTCACCCTTTCGACGTCAAATATTTTTAGTTGATGATGCAGGTACCACGGTAGAAGACTATATGAATACTTCTGTGTACGGACACGTCGCTGCGATGGAAGCTGAAGACTTAGTGGAAAGGCATGACTCCTTATGCGAGTGCAACACATGCGTTTTCGATTAGATTTTCATTTGAATTATTAAGGAAATGTAATTGATATTTTATTTACTTATGTCTCAGTTAATACAACATAATTTGATACTTTATTTATGATTATCACAGTTAGATTCCTCAGTTCATTTATTATTAAAACTTCTGTTATTGTGTATTTACTCTGATTATGGTTATGGATGTGTATGATTTTATTTTCAACGGACACAGCCTATTAGAGATCCTGGTTGAACCATTGATTTATTAGCGGTTCATCACACCGTTCTGAATGGTGCAGAATTGGGGTGTGACAGCAAGAGTGTGCATCTGATCCTCTGTATTGTCGCCTACGAGCTCATCGAAGGCGATGAAAGCACAGCCATGCGGGGAGCATGTTCGATGGAGTTGATCCAGACCACGTCCTTGATTCATGACGACCTTCCTTGCATGGACAACGATGATATCTGGTGAAGGAATCCAAAATCAAATCCTACCTCTGATAACATAATCGGAATGGAACTCATCGGCTCCACTATTCAGATTTAGCCATTTCCTGATGATTATTTTTTACCAAGAAGATTGTAATAAGCGAATGCAGTTTCTATTCTCTAATCCTCAATCAATGAATAAACTAGGAAAGGAAAGGAAAAGAAAAATATGGGCTTGGATATGAATGGATCGTTCATCTTCTTGTTCTTGCCATGCTTTGTTACCATTGCTACTCAATTCTTTCCTCTTTCCTCTTTCCTTTATTTCGATCAAGGAAAACCTACCACAACCCATTGCCAGACACAAACGTGATACCCGGGTCCCCCCATTTGGTGACTCGAATCCACCCAGATCCACTAAATTGATGTGATTCACTAACCATTCCCACAGTTTGCATATACAACATCCATCAAATCAAACAAAACAAATTAGAGTAATAATAGCGGAAGTATAATCATAAGTAACAAGATGTCATTCTAATTGTATCAATAACATAATTAATTATTTGATATGAATACATCAAAGTGTTTCCAAAAATATCATATTGTATCCCATATACATGTATACCAAAAAAGATAGAGTAAATCTCTATAAAAAAACATACATAAATAGATTAAACAGTATCTATTTATAGATCTACAGGTAAGAGAGAGAGAGAGAGAGAGAGAGAGAAAGAGGGTGTTGCATTAGCGGTAGACACAATCGCTGCAGATGCATCCCTCGCCATGATCATCTAGAGAGTCCTCATAAGTATGGGCATCACCCACCAGAAGGGACTCCATAAAATCCACCACAAAGAAGGTACCTACGTCAGAATCTAAAAAGAGTATTGATACGAGGGGTGAGCTCCCACCCCAGCTCAGTGAGAAAGTCAAGTATCACATGCCCATGCAGTAATGAATGATGATGCAGTTCTGCTATTAGGTCATTGGTATTATGGATTTGAAGGTCCCTTATCGAGATTCAGCCATAACTTTCAGCCCCATCTACAAATCAATGACATCCAACTCTCATGTACCAGATGAAAATAGAAGTAAAATACCTAGGCGTCTTTTGCTAAATTACTTCCACAAGTGAATCCCCATAGAGCCATATGTAGACTCTGTCCAAGCATTAAAAGACCCAACCTCTGATTCTCCCATTGCACAGTACCTTCGGCGTATCTAGGGATGTGAGTCTATGTCAACACATAATCCCATTTTGACAAGGGTTTAGAACCATGGGAAATACAATCACCTATAACTAACATATGCACAAACGTAAAGAGGGTCGCACCCCACCAGAGACCCCCGGTCCCCAGTCCCTTTGGGCAATAGTGTCCCCACTAAGATACTAGCAAAATGCAAAGAAGTGTCCATGCGGCCATTGTAAGAACCATGTTCTAAAACCGGGTCTAAACCATGATTTTATGTGATGACAGGTGTTCCAATTATAACCGGACCGGAGGGCGAAGCCGGGTGACGAACCACTCAAAGTTCAGGTAAGAAAAACTATAAAAAATGCCTAAAATCTCATACCGGTCTCACTATACCGGTTGCAGTATAGTGCAACCGGTATGTGCCACCGGTATGGGCATATAATGCCCATAATGCGATACCGGCCTCACCATACCGGTTGCACTATGGTGCAACCGGTATGTGCCACCGGTATGGTATACCGGTTGGACTATACTGGTTTGAGTGAGTCTGGGGTCTCCAACCGGTATGTGCGACCGGTATACCCATTTCCGGCTGCAGATAAACTCCAGTGAGCCTTTTTCTCAGAATGGAAACTTAAAAAGTTTCCATTCTGAGGGAAAACCTTCCATAGATGGTCTCCCTCTATTAATAGAGAAGGAGACACTCCATTGCTCCTTCTCAATACCCTGGCCGTCTGGAGAAGAACTGAGAAGGAGCAAGAAGGTGGAGGCCGCCCAGGAAGGAAGAGCACGCCGCCAACCGACAACGCCGGTAAGTGCTTTGTACTGTTAATAATGTTAGGAGATCGGATCGGAGCCACGAAGTGGCGCAATGATCCAAAAGGATTATAGTTTCCATTGTTCTTCCTCATTCGAATCTAACCTAGGTTTGATACGGTATAGCCGAGATCCGAAGACCACTAGTGGGTTTGGACCTTAGTAAAGGGTAGGGGAAACCCTAGAGACCTAAATGTTAGCCGACAAGGAGGGGAGATCCGAGATCTCGCTCTCGGATCCAAATCGCGGGGTATACCGGATGGACTATAGGTCCAGCGGTATGGCCTTGCGCTATATACCGCAGGCACATACAGGTCTCACTCAGTGAGATCTGAGTGAGACCGGTAAAGTGCAACCGGTATATACCGGTGGCACATACCGGTTGCAATATGTGCAACCGGTACCTACAATCGATATGGGTTTTCGAGCCTGGTTTGCTTGGCTAAACCTGGTTCCGACCCTGAAACTTTAATAAATGAATTCTAACATAAATATGTGATTATGTAGGACCTGTAGACACTGTGAGTAAGCTCTCTGACGCAGAACGGGATCAGTATCACGCGTCAGGTAAGGAACAAGACCCCAAACCTAAATAACTAAATAACAGTAAACCTTTGTGAAATAGTTTGTATCTGGAAACATATATTGCTTGATGTCTGTGCATTTCACATGCCATGTAGTCGTTTCATTTATCTTATTATAATCATGCATTTCATATGCTAGGATTGTTGTATATTTAGGCATGTGTATGTTTAGGTTAGTGTGTGGAATGTGAAGGGGATGTGCCCTGGATATATCCACAGCTAACACTTTTCTCGTATCGCCTTTACCTTAGCAAACTCAGTGCGAATAGGGTATCAGGGGGAGGACGTGGGATTGTGGTTCTTCCTGCCCACCAGACTCGAGCCCTATCTCTATGTCGTAGGGGGTTGTGCTGGGGTAGGGTTATATAGTCTTTACCTTAGCAGACTTGGTGCGAATAGGGTATCAGGGGGAGGACGTGGGATTATGGTTCTTCCTGCCCGCCAAACTCGAGCCCTATCTCTATGTCGCAGGGAGCCGTGCTGGGGTAGGGACATTGATACTGTATTGACATCTAGGACTGGTTAGAAATGGAACCCACTTGCAAGCCCTTGCCAATAGGGGTTTAGGTATTGGTACGGTATGGGGTATCAGGGGGAGGACGTGGGATTATGGTTCTTCCTTCCCGCCAGACTCGAGTTCTATCTCCATACCGGAGTGAGTGTTGTGGGGCAACAACAGTAGTGTGGTAGGTGCCTGACTGTTGGGTGTGCTCACACTCTCGTGCCTGGAGGTGCGGTGGCCGTCAAACCTTACCATAACATATTTGCAAGTTATACCTGACCCAAATTGTAATGTTATCTCATGCATATTGTACTGTTGCATTGGTTTTGTACTTACTGAGCTAAGTTGTGAGCTCACCCAAATATATATATATTTCTTTTCAGATCTTGATGCAGGGTATACGGTGGAGGACTTCATGACTGCTCCAACTTTCAGCACAGTGGCTGCCCTGGACTCCCAGGCAGTGGAGGACGAGCATGATGCGTCATGCGAGTGCTCGTTCTGTGTCTTTTCTCAGTGATAGGTTTATTTTCAGTTAAAGCCTTGTAATAATTACTATTTAAACTTTGATGGATGATGGAATAAGTTGGATATTTATTTAAATTACAATTTAGATCTCGGCTCATTTATTTATTTCCGCTGCTATGTATTATATCTCTGATTTTGTTAGACTGCTTGGGATGACACGGTCTATTGAGATCCTGGTGTGAACCGTGGTTTAGAGCCGGTTCACTCACACTTCTGGTTCAGCCAGAATTGGGGTGTGACAACTTGGTATCAGAGCTAGAAGGCTCTGTCCAGCTAATCATTCTGCATCTAACTATGTCCAATGAGCTGAGTTAGGAAAGTTAAAAACTTTAATAAGAACATACCATAAGCTTGTTTGATGCCTGAGACTTAAGAAAGATGCATAATATACATATAATGGAAGAACAATTATAAACATTTAAAAATTTAAAGGAAACAAATTCGTCATTTCATAAAAATTTCTTCAAGTACAAGTGAACAACAGAGTACAGTCCACAAGTCGGACAATTACTCTAGTAACAAAATAAAATACATGAAAATCAAATTAAAACTACATCTGCCTAAGGTGGTGTAGCAGGCCTGGATGGTACTGGGTCTGCAATATCATAGTCTCGCTCATACACCTCTCTGAGCCAATGAACCTGGTCCTGTGTGACCCGTAGGCTACAAGCTAAACGCCCTAACTCCTGACCCATCTCACGCTGAGAATCCATGAGTCCTCTCTGGGTATCAAGAATGTCCCTCTGGGTATCAAGAATGTTCCTCTGGGTATCAAGGATGACTCTCTAGGTATCTCTGATCTCTGAAAACATGCTCGTCACAGGGTCCGAAGGGGGACGGGATGGTCTAGCAACTGAAGAAGGCCTGGATGACCTAGTAACTGGAGAAGGCCTAGATGGTCCAGCCACTGGAGAAGGCCTAAAAGGTCCTGCAACTGGAGAATACTGGGGTGTAGGTGCTGGGATGTCCTCCATGTGTGCATCCCCATCATCTCCCATCTCGGCTGCCTCTGCTGCTGCTGCAGCTGCTGCTACTGCAAGGGCTGCATGGTTCCTGGGTAGGAGGGGAGGAGCCTGTAACTCCTCGTCACTGAGCTCTAGATCATCCATCTGCATCTTATAGATGGCCTCGGCATCTATATCAGAACTCATGGTGATCTCCCCAGCCAACTCACCCCGCATGTCCACACCTAGACGCTGTAGCAAAGCTGTGATCAACCTACCATATGGGAGATTGCCCGACACATTAGGCATGGCTGCGAAGATCATAATCCGCATAATCAAATAAGGCAAACAAACTCGTTGCCGAGTATCCACACAATAGGTGAGGTACTGAGTCAACTGGGATAACTCGCCATAATGTCCACTCTGGGGAACAATGTTATGCTGAATAATCCGACAGAAAAGGCGAGGTTGAGGACGTAGGTTGGAAGCCAGCATAACTCTACCAGGCAACAAGATCTGTGCGGCAATGGCTGCCCGCAAGTCCTCAGTGAGATACCCTTTGGCTCTGAGCGGACAATAAATGAGTTCCCCGTCATCAGGAATCTCTAGAAGGGCAGCTAACTCGGCGACGTTAAATAAAATCATCACCCCTTTCACATAGCTGGTGATGCGAAGATCTCTAGCGTGCTCCCAATCATCTAAATCACCCTCCACCTCCAGGTTGGTGTAGAATAATTTTACCAGGTTGGGACGTGTAGTCTCCCTAAATTGAATAAGGGGTAGCCAACCCACAATCCCAAAAGTAGACTCCACATCGAAGCGGTAAAGATGCTCCAAGTTGACAAAACGGCCTGCTTCAATGCGCTTGGCCCGAAACCATTCAAGGCGTAAAGCGACCGCCTCTGACCAGAAATACCTCTCGTCATATAAGACTGGAGGGGGATGTGGCCTGTGCATACCAGGCATATATGAGCGTTTCCCCGCTCCACGACGGCCAGACATAGTGTATCTGTTAAACAAGAAACCATAGTCAGTTAGAGACAAATATAGAAAATGGTAAAAAACCCTAACAACATATCGAATATGAATGAAACAATCTATGGAGGTGGTATAAGGCGAATATAGGTTAAACAAGTTCGTAAAAATAAAGAAATGAAGGTATAATCACCAAAAATTGTCAAAAATCTCGAAAAACCTAGAAACCTAGGTTAAAAAGTCAAAATTTTTAGGTTTCCAGTAAACCAATCGATAAAACTCCATATTGGTTGAGGGGTTTTACCCAATTAGACCCCTAAAACATTTTTCAAGCAAAGAAAGAAGTTTTCTATGGCTAAAAACTTCCAAATCAAGAAAAACCTAGATTTTGGTATAAAAGACAATGAAAAATTTCTAAAAAGAGAGAAGAGAAGGAGGAGCTTACCTGAGAGACGAGATTGGCACACTAGAATCAAGTAGAAACAATCTTTTAGACACCGGATGCATTGTAGAGACTCGGAGACTCGGAGAGAAATCGCCACCGGAGTAAACACAAAAGAGAAAAGTGAGAAATGAACCAAAAATCGTGATTTTAAAGCATTTTTGGCTATACCGGTCGCACATCTAGGCTGGGAAGTGCGACCGGTACCTCCCTGCGGTATGGTGCGACCGGTACCTACCACAGGGTATACCGGTTGCACATACTGATGGGCAGTGCGACCGGTACTGCCTGCGGTATGGTCCAACCGGTATGTCTGAACAGCCATACCGGTCTCACTCCAGGAGAGACCGGTACTGCCATTGGAACCCTACAGAGAGAGGTGATGCAAAACCATCCCGATAAATTGTCGGAACTCGATTCCAAACCTCACGCTTGCATAATAAGACATTGTTCATATGGGAAATTTCGATAGAATAACTGGAAATTTTGTTTATAAAAATTTTCTTTCTTTTCTTTCCTGTTAATGAATCCCTAAGCTGCATATGTTGAAGCTAAATTAATGGAATAATTTTCTAAGATTTTCTATGTGTTTCAATGTATTCAGATATCGTACAGGAAAAGTAAATTTCTTCAATGGTAGGAGGAAATGGACGTAGAGTTCATCGCCGGCGCCGTCACTCAAGGGCGCCTACCATGGATAGAAGTTTAGGGACGGAAAACTCAGAAGAAAATGCCGAGAGGGTGAGAGGGGAAGAACTCAACCCCCTAAATGACACTGAAGATATGGTAAAGGAAAATGAAGAAGGTCCATCACAGGGACAACCTTCTTCTAGCTCTGAGACAATGATGGCAAATTTGATCACTAATATGGAGGCCCAGCAGAAGAAGTTTTTCGAGGAAATGCTAAAAATGTTTAGGCCACCTGGGCCTGTGTCGACACCTACATACATGCTATCCACAAATGTTGAGAATGTTCAAGCAGCACCAGTTGGGGTTAACACAGCTAATGAAGTACCACCACAACAAGATCAACCCAACACAGTACCCTAACCAATTACAGGGACGCCAGTTCACAACCAATATCAGGGGGGGTATCAGTATCAGAATCAGGGTGCATACTATGGTGGGTATCAGGGAGGAAATCAGGGAGGCTACCCATATCAGCCACAATGGAATGGACATGCACCATATGGGCAGGTTCCTTATGCTCAGAGTAGCCTATCCAGGGCCGTGGATGGATTCTTGAAGCTCAAACCACCTACCTTTACAGGAAAGTCAGGGAAAATACTGTGGCCAGCACAGTGGATAGCTGAAATGGAGAAAAACTTTCGGCTACTAGATTGTCAGGATGGAGACAAAGTGTTATATGCCACCCATATGCTGAAAGAAGAGGCCAATGGGTGGTGGAGCTCTACCAAGTCGTATCTGGAAACCAAGCATCAAATTATCACTTGGCCCATATTCAAGGAAGCATTCTTTGACAAATACTTCCCCAGGAGTTTTCATGATCAGATGGAAAGAGAATACCTTAACCTACAACAGTCACAGATGACAGTGGAAGCCTATCAGCAGAGGTATGAGGAGTTATCCTTCTTTGCCCCAACCAGTATGTAGGAGGAAGCAACAAAGGCTCATCGATTTATCATGGGTCTTCGGGGTGCTATCCGAGAACATGTATTGGGCCGGGGAATGAACATTTATAATGAAGCGGTACAGGTGGCGCGGGTCATTGAGTCAAGTCAGAGAGAAAGTTTCCTTTCACAAAATAGGGGTCTGAAGAGACCTAATTCTGAGATCCAAGGTGGAAGAAACAATAGGCCATACCAACCATTCAGGCCACCAACTAGCACCGTGCCTCCCAGACCGGCTCTTGCAATGCAACCACAGGTCACAGGGCCCAACCCTAATGTAAAATGCTTCAATTGCCAATAGGTGGGGCATTATGCCAGAACATGCCCACAACCAAAGAGAGAACAACAGCAAGGCAAGGTGTATGTTGTTACCACAGAAGAGGCAGCCGCATCACCAGATGTGGTTACAGGTATGATTTTGTACTTGTTCCTTAATTGTTGCATTAAATTGTTTATGCATTTGAAACTAAGGGAGAATTTGAATTAAAATCTCAGGTACAGTAATTATAGCAGGGGTACCCGCAAGAGTCCTGTTTGACTCCGGGGCCACCCATTCTTTTGTATCCGTATCATTCGGGAAAGGACTAGGTCAACCCATCAAGACTCTATGACCAAGTCTACTAGTTCGGTCTCCCATGGGAATGGAGGTGGTGTTAGAAGAATATTATGGTCCTTTTCCAGTGCATATCGAAGGACGAGAATTGGAAGCCAATCTAGTCCAGCTAGAGATGTCAGATCTTGATGTGATTCTGGGAATGGACTGGTTATCTAAACACTCGGCGAACCTGCTATGTACCGAGAAGAGGTTGATATTCAAAGACAATGAAGGGACTGAGTTTAACTTTAAAGGGGCTAAGTTGCCTAGGAAGAGAAAGCTCATACTCTCAGCCTTAAAAGCAAAGAAGTGCCTTGAGAAAGGGGGAGTAGGATACCTGGTATCAGTGGTGGATGTGACCGCTGACTTGCCAAAAATGGAGGACATCAAGGTAGTACAGGAATTTTCTGATGTATTTCCAGAAGACCTACCCTGGTTGCCACCAGACAGGGCTACTGAGTTTGTGATAGACCTACTACCAGGGGTGGCACATGTGTCTAAAGCACGGTATAGGATGGCTCCTACCGAGTTGAAAGAATTAAAAACTCAGCTGCAAGAACTACTAGACAAGGGATTTATAAGGCCTAGTATCTCACCTTGGGGAGCACCTGTGCTCTTTGTTAAGAAAAAAGATGGTAGCGTACGTCTCTGTATGGACTATCGTGAATTGAACAAGCTCACTATCAAGAACAGGTACCCACTACCAAGGCTAGATGATTTGTTCGATCAATTACAAGGTTCAAGTGTATTCTCGAAGATTGATCTGAGATCAGGGTATCATCAGCTCAAGATTAAGGAAACAGACATCCCCAAAACAGCTTTCAGGACGCGTTATGGACACTATGAGTTCCTAGTAATGTCCTTTGGGTTGACTAATGCACCTACATCCTTTATGGAGTTAATGAACCGGGTATTCCATGACATGCTTGATACGTCGGTTATCGTATTCATCGATGATATCTTAGTATACTCTAAGGACCAGGAGACGCATGCAGTGCATCTAAGAGCAGCGTTACAAAGACTGAGAAGAGAAAAACTATATGCAAAATTAAAGAAATGTGAATTTTGGTTAAAGGAAGTGGCCTTCCTTGGTCACTTGGTTTCTGCTGAAGGAATCAAGGTAGACCCCAGTAAAATTTCAGCCATTGTAGGATGGGAGGCACCGAAGACAGTTGCTGAAATTCATAGTTTCCTGGGCTTAGCTGGATACTACAGAAGGTTTGTGGAAAATTATTCCAAGATTGCTGTTCCACTCATTAGATTGACCAAAAAGGGAGAGAAGTTCATATGGACCGATGAATGTGAGAAATGCTTCTAGACATTGAAGTCAAAACTGGTATCAGCACCTATATTGACTATTCCAGCCCCAGACCATCCATTTACATTATATACAGATGCTTCAGGTCTAGGACTGGGTTGTGTGCTGATGCAAGGAGAACAGGTGATAGCCTATGCCTCAAGACAACTGAAAGAGCATGAGAAGAACTACCCTACACATGACCTAGAATTGGCAGCGGTCATTCATGCTATCAAGACTTGGAGGCACTACCTGTATGGTGAGAAATTTCAGATTAAGTCTGACCACAAAAGCCTGACATATCTGTTCACCCAGAAAGACCTGAACATGAGGCAGAGGAGGTGGCTTGAATTACTCAAGGACTACGACTGTGACATTCAGTAACACCCTGGTAAAGCTAACATTGTAGCTGATGCACTGAGCAGGAAATGGGCATCGAACCCTGAAGCAGAACCAAGTACAAATGTTGCGTTGTGGGCTGCTGTTCCTGGCTCATCAAAGGATGAAGAACAACACCTAATAAAGTCAGCAGACAATCCTATTGAGCAAGGGTTGATACACCAGTTTACCTTAATGTTTGCAGCGTTGAAGATTTTGCCCGATCTGAAGGACGAAATAAAGGCAGCAGTCCTACAGGACCCATACCTCAGGACAGTTCAAGAGGATTTGGAAAAGGGTTGAGCCAATCCTGATTTTACTATTGATGCAGACAAGGTACTCAGATACCGTGGACGTATGTGCATACCTGAGGATGAAGAGCTGGAAATCCAAAATCGGGTTATGTTGGAGGCTTACTCCACCCCATATTCGGTACACCCTGGAAGTACTAAAATGTACCATGACTTCAAAAGGTTGTACTGGTGGAGGGGTATGAAAGCTGATGTGGCCCGACATGTGTTTCAATGTTTAAATTGTCAACAAGTCAAAGCGGAAAGACAAAGGCCTGCAGGATTACTACAACCATTACCCGAGCCAGCATGGAAATGGGATTGCATAACCATGGATTTCGTCACTGGATTACCTATGACTCCGAGGTTGGTAAATGCAGTATGGGTAATTGTAGATCGTCTCACCAAGATAGCCAGATTTATCCCTGTCAGACCACAATATAATATGGACAGGTTGGCAAGACTGTACGTGGACAATATAGTCAGACTCCACGGGGTTCTAGAGAGTATTGTGTTTGATCGAGATCCATGCTTTACATCTAAGTTCTAGGAAGGACTTCAGAAGGCAATGGGGACGAAACTGAAATTTAGCACAGCTTTCCACCCTCAAACTGATGGTCAGTCGGAGAGGACCATTCAGATCTTAGAGGACATGCTTTGGGCATGTGCTATCGATTTCAAGGGGGCTTGGGATGAGAAGCTTTCACTCATTGAGTTTTCCTACAACAACAGTTACCAGTCTACGATCCAGATGGCCCCATACGAGGCCTTATATGGCAAGAAATGTCGAACACCTTTATTATGGGACGAGGTTGGAGAAAGACGGATCGTAGGACCAGAATTTATGGAAGAAACCTATAAGGCAGTAGATCTAATCAAGAACCGAGTAAAGACAGCTCAGGTGCGTCAGAAGCACTATGCTGACAACAGACGACGGGATCTTGAATTTATGGTTGGTGACAAGGTGTTCTTGAAGGTGTCACCAGTAAGAGGCTTGAAGCGGTTTGGCAGAAAAGGAAAATTGTGTCCTAGATATGTGGGACCATATAAAATCCTGTCCCGATGCGGCAAAGTAGCTTATCAACTTGCATTGACACCAGTGATGTCTAGTGTCCACGACGTCTTCCACATGTCCTTACTGAAGAAATACGTGAGAGACCCCTCACACTTTCTTGTTGTAGACCCCCCAGATTTGACAGAAGACTTAACCTTCGAAGTGGTGCCAATCCAGCTCATTAGTAAAAAGGTACAACAACTTTGAAGGCGAGCTATACATTATGTCAAAGTGGTTTGAAAAAGTCAAGACGTAGAAGAAGTTACTTGGGAAGAGGAGGATTCCATGCGACAAGAATATCCCCATCTTTTCGACTCTGAAGGTACGTACAATTTTAGGGGTAAAATTTCTTTTAAGGGTGGGGGAATTGTGAGACCCACATGCAAATTTCGGGGATGAAATTTCTTTTAAGGGTGGTAGAGTTGTAAGAACCATGTTCTAAAATCGGGTCTAAACCATGGTTTTATGTGATGACAGGTGTTCCAATTATAACCGGACCGGAGGGCGAAGCCGGGTGACGAACCACTCAAAGTTCAGGTAAGAGAAACTGTAAAAAATGCCTAAAATCTCATACCGGTCTCACTATACCGGTTGCAGTATAATGCAACCGGTATGTGCCACCGGTATGGGCATATAATGCCCATAATGCCATACCGGCCTCACCATACCGGTTGCACTATGGTGCAACCGGTATGTGTCACCGGTATGGTATACCGGTTGGACTATACCGGTTTGAGTGAGTCTGGGATCTCCAACCGGTATGTGCGACCGGTATACCCATTTCCGGCTGTAGATAGACTCCAGTGAGCCTTTTTCTCAGAATGAAAATCCATTCTGAGGGAAAACCTTCCATGGATGGTCTCCCTCTATTAATAGAGAAGGAGACACTCCATTGCTCCTTCTCAATACCCTGGCCGTCTGGAGAAGAACTGAGAAGGAGCAAGAAGGTGGAGGCCGCCCAGGAAGGAAGAGCACGCCGCCAACCGACAACGCCGGTAAGTGCTTTGTACTGTTAATAATGTTAGGAGATCGGATCGGAGCCACGAAGTGGCGCAATGATCCAAAAGGATTATAGTTTCCATTGTTCTTCCTCATTCGAATATAACCTAGGTTTGATACGGTATAGCCGAGATCCGAAGACCACTAGTGGGTTTGGACCTTAGTAAAGGGTAGGGGAAACCCTAGAGACCTAACTGTTAGCCGACAAGGAGGGGAGATCCGAGATCTCGCTCTCGGATCCAAACCGCGGGGTATACCGGATGGACTATAGGTCCAGCGGTATGGCCTTGCGGTATATACCGTAGGCACATACAGGTCTCACTCAGTGAGATCTGAGTGAGACCGGTAAAGTCCAACCGGTATATACCGGTCGCACATACCGGTTGCAGTATGTGCAACCGGTATAGTGCCACCGGTATACATACCGGTGGCACATATCGGTCTCACTATGCTGAGACCGGTACCTGCAATCGGTATGGGTTTCCGAGCCTGGTTTGCTTGGCCAAACCTGGTTCCGACCCCTGAAACTTTAATAAATGAATTCTAACATAAATATGTGATTATGTAGGACCTGTAGACACTGTGAGTAAGCTCTCTGACGCAGAACGGGATCAGTATCACGCGTCAGGTAAGGAACAAGACCCCAAACCTAAATAACTAAATAACAGTAAACCTTTGGGAAATAGTTTGTATTTGGAAACATATATTGCTTGATGTCTGTGCATTTCACATGCCATGTAGTCGTTTCATTTATCTTATTATAATCATGCATTTCATATGCTAGGATTGTTGTATGTTTAGGCATGTGTATGTTTTGGTTAGTGTGTGGAATGTGAAGGGGATGTGCCTTGGATATATCCACAGCTAACACTTTTCTCGTATCGCCTTTACCTTAGAAAACTCAGTGCGAATAGGGTATCAGGGGGAGGACGTGGGATTGTGGTTCTTCCTTCCCACCAGACTCGAGCCCTATCTCTATGTCGTAGGGGGTTGTGCTGGGGTAGGGTTATATAGTCTTTACCTTAGCAAACTTGGTGCGAATAGGATATCAGGGGGAGGACTTGGGATTGTGGTTCTTCCTGCCCGCCAGACTCGAGCCCTATCTCTATGTCGCAGGGAGCGTGCTGGGGTAGGAACATTGATACTGTATTGACATCTAGGACTGGTTAGAAATGGAACCCACTTGCAAGCCCTTGCCAATAGGGGTTTAGGTATTGGTACAATATGGGGTATCAGGGGGTGGACGTGGGATTGTGGTTCTTCCTGCCCGCCAGACTCGAGTCCTATCTCCATATCGGAGTGAGTGTTGTGGGGCAACAACAGTAGTGTGGTAGGTGCCTGACTGTTGGGTGTGCTCACACTCTCGTGCATGGAGGTGCGGTGGCCGCCAAACCTTACCATAGCATATTTGCAAGTTATACCTGGCCCAAATTGTAATGTTATCTCATGCATATTGTACTGTTGCATTGGTCTTGTACTTACTGAGCTAAGTTGTGAGCTCACCCAAATATATATATATATATATATATATATATATATATATATATAAATAAAAAAAAAAAAAAAATATATATATATATATATATATATATATTTTCTTTTCGGATCTTGATGCGGTGGTAAAACTGTGGAGGACTTCATGGTCGCTCCGGCTTTCGGCCGCGTGGCTGCCCTGGACTCCCAGGCAGTGGAAGACGAGCATGATACGTCATGCGAGTGCTTGTTCTGTGTCTTTTCTCAGTGATAGGTTTATTTTTAGTTAAAGCCTTGTAATAATTACTATTTAAACTTTGATGGATGATGGAATAAGTTGGATATTTATTTAAATTACAATTTAGATCTTGGCTCATTTATTTATTTCCGCTGCTATGTATTATATCTCTGATTTTGTTAGACTGCTTGGGAATGATTGGTTGACACGGTCTATTGAGATCCTGGTGTGAACCGTGGTTTAGAGCCGCTTCACTCACACTTCTGGTTCAGCCAGAATTGGGGTGTGACAGCCATGCTTCACCAGTACCTTTGGTACCCGCATGCCACACAAACTAAACAATCCACATCAACCACATCAAACATACATAGCTATATTACATGTAAATGCACGTACAGATATCACAAGTAAGAATGACATGTTATATATCACATCATTCATAGACATACAATTATGTCCTAATTACTATGGACCGGACCCCTCACTTGTGGGCATAGTATTGCAGCTGATCGCGAAGTCAGCAAAAGACTTAAACTTAAGATTCTATGTCAGTTTACCTATTCATGTGCACAAATTTTAATATGTTTGTTAGATAATTTTTAAATCAGCTTAGACATATTCCAAATATCCCAATGTGGCTCCCAAGGTGAGCCGAGAATCCTACGATTGGTTCTCAACGGATTTGACCACTTAATTGGGTTACAACAGCGAAGGCAGCGGTAAGTGCCCCCGATGGTAGGTGCCATCAGTTGGCATCCGCTAGCTAAGCCAAAAGGTCTTAAGGACCCACTGTGAGTGAGGTGAATGACCAAGTCGGCGGATCAGTCTGTCGGCTCAAGTATGCCACCGACTCTTTAGTTAAAAGCCCAAGCTGGCCCACAAGGCAAGCCAACCCCATATAATGGCCGACAACATGAGCTAGCCAGTGGACAATACCCGACGAATGGTGTCGCCAGTTGAGCTCATGCACAACCCCAAAATATTCTAAGTGCAAGGTCTGGCAGTGGATGACAACCCGACGAACCATCCGTCGGCTTCATCTACCAACCAGACCATTCTAGGTCATAATACTGGAGCTGAGGGCAAGGGCTTTGCCCCATCTGTAGGCTCGGGTCTATTGGTTAAGTCCAAGAAATTAGACTTAAAGGGAAGATGAAGTGCACACTTGGGGATTTGTTTCTCCAACATCTTTCATTCCAAAATACATGGTGGGAGGTAGGAAACATGTTTCATAATGACATTAATACCTCCATTGGAGTTGTGGGTGACCTAAGCCATATTTCTAGGGTATCCTTGGCTTCCATTAATGGTGGCCAAACCACCATCAATGGTGGTTATTCCTATACATTAAAGGGAGGGAGGTTGGAGAAACTTACTTGGTATGAAGGAGTGCCCAAGGCTTGAGCTCTAAGCTTTCTCTGAGATCAACGAGTCCCCAACAACATAATCCCTCTCACTCTTACGATTTGGTAAAGGGAAGAAATGAGACCATGGGTCTCTATTTATAGCCCCGAGAAGAGAGAGAGAAAGAGAGAGAGAGAGAGAGAGAGAGAGAGAGAGAGAGAGAGAGAGAGAGAGAGAGAGAGAGAGAGTGAGTAAGTGACTTTCGTGGCTGAGCCGGCAACAAGTGGCCGGTTGGACCATCTGCCGATTGTGCCACTGGCAGGGCCAAAATACAACCCTAGTTTCAGTTATATAGGCTTCGTGCACTGGGGTGCCTGTTGGGCCCACCTAATGTCTAACTAATATACTTAAGGTCCGGATAGGAGTCCTTTACCTATGATCAAGATGTATCCATCAGGTCCAAGTCGAGCACGTCAACTGTCGATACGAGAAGACTTGGCATAGTAGAAATCCGGGTTGATAGAGGATTTTGGATGTGGGTCTTACAAAACCTATCTCCTCTGATGTCTTTTGTTAAATTTTAAAAGGGTAAATGGTAGGTTTACATGTCTAAGGGTATTTTTGGTATTAATAAATTATATTGGAGAATACGTCAACATCTAACAGATCTATCATAACAGATAGGGTCTGTATGACACATATCATTAACATCAAAGTTGGGGGTGACTACCTTTAAGGCAAAGTTTAGGAGAAATCCATGAAAATTTTCAATTTTATATATATATATATATATATATATATATATATATATATATATAGGAAAAAGATCATGCTTAGCTGCATGTCTCCTGTGCCAAATGACAAGTATCCCTCTTAAATGGACAACTCTTGCCCCTTTGGAATCCTCTACATGTGATTCGATTGGTTTCGGTGCTGATGCAGAGGCGTGCAACAAGGTAAGGATGGCTGTCCTATACATAAACAAGACACAAGAAATTGTGATAGAGAATGCACCTTAGATGATTGAGTTTGTTTAAAGGACATACTCAAGACTTGGGGATTTTATAAGCATAAGTGTTCATTCCATTGTGAAATTTGAAAGTCAACTATAAGGTAACCTGCCTAAAATCAAGAGGGCTAAAAAAAATGTTAAGACCATGTAGGTCAACAGGCCTAGAATCCAAACTAAATGATCATGATTGTGCAAAAAAAAAAAAAAATGTTAAACAATAGAAACTCAATAATATCGATAAGAAAAAAAACAGGAGTGTTAGGAGAGTCCTAATCCTCTCCTCCCCGACTCTTTGGCTCTCCCCTCATTCAACCATTAGAGTGTAAATTGATTCAAACTTTAATGCACTTCAATAGTTGAATAGGGTGAGAACCAAAGAGTCCAGGAGGAGAGGATTTCCACTCGTGTTAGGAAGGAACAAAATGTAATTAATTAGAATTACAAACGTAGACATATAATATAATGATAAGGAAAAGACAAAATGATTTAAATAAAATAAACGTAAGTACATAATGCTGGTGTGTAAACGGTCCTCATTGTGCTTTCATTTCCCGGCTGGTGTCTATACACCGACTGTGTAGTGCTCTTTAAAACAAAAATTAGGCGAAATTATTTTTGGTATCTGTTGATAGCTTCTTATTCTCTTGAAAATTGAAACCTGGAGAACTGGAGAAGAAGGAGAACTGGAGAAGAAGAGAAGAAAGGGTGGTCTTCCTCTCTCTCTTTCTCTCTCTCTCTCTCTCTCTGAAAATCTGTCTGAAATGGTAGATTCTTGATAGGAACTTTTGTAAACGTTCTGAAATTTAGTGCTGCTCTCCAATCTCATCTGTCTTTGTGTATAGATTGTTTAATTCTTGCACAATCCAGCGAAATTTAGGAATCATCTCTTTACCTTTATTGAACTCCTCCTCCTCCTCCTCCTCATGGTTTTGTGAAACTGGTTTAAATTTGCTAAGCAAAAGCAATTATATACTGAGAGAGACCCACCGAAGAAACTTTTCCGAAGAGGTGACCAAAGATGTCGGATTACTCAGGAAAGAAGAGACCCTTTATCAACCTGGCCCTTTTCGCGAATCTGTCTGAATCATTTTCATCCGATCATGGTTCAAAATCTCCCTACACTTCTTATCCTATGGAGTTCAATTTCAAGGTCCAGGTGAAATCTCCGAGGAATTATTTTGAAGGAAATGTTGTTGGGCTTGGAATCGTCGCTGCTATGAACGATACTCATGAAGCTTTTTCCTCTGCTAAGGGTAGTAGAGCTGCTAACATAGCGGTTTCGCCAAGATCACTGCCGATTCCGATCGTTTCCGCTAAACCCGTCCCTAATTTTAGCGAACCTATTTCGGAGACGGTTGAGAAGGAGTTGTCTGAGAGCTACACTTGTGTGATTTCTCATTTTGGGAACAATTCCATCAAGAAACGCGAGTACTTCGATGATAAAACCCATGTTACTGTGACTGCCGGTGGTGGTGGTGGTGACTACTGGGGCTATTCACGAGGCTTCCCTGCGTCCCTACCGCCCATGGATGCTGGAATGGTAGGGGCTGGAACCGTAATATTTCAGGCTGCTGATTTTTTGAACTCCTGCTACCTTTGCAAGAAGAAACTTCATGGGCTGGACATTTTCATGTACAGGTATCAATTAAAAAATAAAAAAAGAAAGAATTATTACTTCTCTTTTTGCAATTTCCACGGTAAATCTCCCTTAGCTAATAAGTTTTGCTAATAAGCATAATCTGTTTTCTCAATGCACTTTGATTTATTCGGATATTTCTGTATCTGTATGGTTTCTGTGCATCTATGTTTACTTCTGATACATATAGCAGCTAGTTACCTACTGATTGTTCTGTTGCTGTTTGACTGTTTTATGAATTGAAACGTTTATGGGTTGAGAGTTGAGATGCTTGGACTCACTTTAGGAAGTTCTTAGATGGTCTGATTTAGATAGACTCTGTTGTTCTGGAGCTTGCTTTCTGTGTTCTGGATTTGGTGTTTATTAGTAGGCATGGTTTGGGTGGTCTGTGAATTATAATAGAGAATATATTTATCTTGAATCTAAACCTTGTCCGCAAATTAGTCATCACTATGAGTTTTGATGCATATCTTATAGATCAAATAGCATTGTTCAGATTAATAGATTTGGGTTCTGATATATATTCTCAATCAGTAGTATTACATTTTTTTTAATAAGGATTTTGAATCATAGTTTGTCGTACATGATGTTTCAATTTGTGGTTGGGGTTCTTTTCATTTTCAGTGTTATCAAGTGTTCCTTTAAAATGAAACTGACGTACCGTTTTTTATTTCTGTTATAACAATTTAATTAAGGAGTTCTTAAGAAGTTTGCAACGTCAAATGCGAAACAGCATTGCTCATATTACCTAATAGGTGCACAACCCTATTTGATTTGGCATGTGATTACTTTCATTCCTATCATGGAGCAGATTTATATCTCAATCGCTTCTCTGGAAAATGCAGTTAAAAGTCAATCATAAGCAGATTGAAATGTCATTTGTTTCTTCATGAAGCATTTATTACTTAAAATGCGTTATCTACGTTCGAGTTGATTTTCTGACAAGCTTACCATATTTCTTTCCCTATGTAATTCTTTCCATAATTTGTTAATGATAATTATCTGTCAGTCCAATGAAGTGGGTGTAGTGAGGCGGAACAGTCATGAGGCGGGTGCATAGTGACGGGTAGTCTTTTAAGTCTCTAACCTAAAATATTTTCTTTTTTCAATCGTTTCTATCTACTGAATTTTTCTTTATCTTCCATGAACCTGTCAATGGTAATCTTAGAAGTATATATTTTTTCAATCGTTTCCATCATCTATTGATTTTTTTTTATCTTCCATGAATCTGTCGTGGTAATCTCGCTTCCTATAAGTGTCAGCAGGTAATCAATATCAACTATCATGAGTCTGCAAGTAATGATATTGACCACTGTTCCATTGGGCATGGATGGAATTCATGCATTAGTGGTCCATTTTAAGTAGATCTCATCCCATAGATCTATCTGTTGGATTTGGCTTTTCTTAGATTATACTTCATCTTGATTAACTGAAGATGAATAGCCACTAAATCTGGCAATTGGTACAAATAAATAACTAGTTGTATATTTTTTGAGAAGGGACTTTTATAATAGTTAGAAAAGATACTTATATATGCATTTTTTTCATATGCTCTTTTAATTCTAACATTATTTTTCTCGTCTCATTCTGTTCTAGTCAATGTCAGAATTCTAAAGTGAGAGAGGAACACACCAAATTGTAAAAGTCCAATGGCTACACGTTTAGCATGTGGGTGGTTCAATCTTAAACACATTAGGAAGTAACAATTCCAGCAACTATTATTATTCAAAGTAGTGACTCAGGACAATCAAGGGGATATGCTGTTGATTTGACCACTGTTTCGTTCGAAATCAAATGGAAAGCATGCTACTTTTTGAATTTTAATCTATCAGTTGAAAGCTCAACAGTATTGACATTGTTTCCTAATCATTAGAGTAGTTCTCGCAAGGAGCACACATCTTTCTGCCAGTTGATGGATTTAGGGACTCCTGAGACAGCTGTTTTGGAAAGAACTTTAGATACAGTTTAAAGTTTTAGTGGATTCTCTCTTTTCTTTTTCCTTTTTCCAATTAATTGACAATTGGGTTCCTCTGTAGTTCGAGGGAGATGTCTTTATTTTGTGGAATTTTTTATTCGAGATTGTTTCATAAATAGTTGTCACTTTGTTTATTCCATTTGAGTTTTCCAGTTTCTAAACTTGGTTACTTACATTGTGTCCATTTTTCTTTATGCCGTTACTATCTTTTTTTCCCCCTTTTTTCCCCACACTTGTCCCATGGTGAATTTTTGAGTATTATTTGCTCCGATTCTGAAGTTAGGTGTGATGATTGTGCTAATTTAATGATAGAAAATTTCAGTTATGGGGATCTTGTCTAAGTGGTTTTGTGTCACAAGGGAAGAAAAAAGAAAGGGTTTCTTTCCTGGGCGCTTTTTCGCCTTTGAGATTTTTCTGTTGGATATTAAACTGGAGTGTTTTACAAAGAGGAATGACTTTTGCCATCCTAAACTATTAGTTTCACTCTGCCTCTACACTTCCCATTATGTTAGTTATTTTGGGAATTTGTGAATAAAATCTACTTGGTGGGTTGTTTTTTAGCTGCTGTTTTTTTATTTTTATTTTATTTTAATGAAAGTTTGTTCACTGAGTTATAATAATTGCTTTTGGGTGTGTTAATAGTTGGGAAGAATCATTTTAGCCTCACACTGCTCATTCTAATTGTATATTAATTGCAGCCAAGAAAGATACCCATGTGATCCTATTTCCTTTTGTATGTGGTAGCTTGTGTTGAAAACAAACAATCTCTTTTATGGATCTTGTAATTTATAATATGAGTGTCCTATTGTGGGGAAACTTATACTTTTCTCTCCTTCACGTGTAGATATTTCACTGATAAGATTTTTCTGGGTCTTCTTGTGTTGCAGAGGAGATAAGGCTTTCTGTAGTGCAGAATGTAGATGCAAACAGATATTAAGCGATGAGCACAATGAGAAATGTGTTTCTGGAGCACTGAAATCTTTCAATTACTCTGTTTCTCCTTGTTCGGTTCCAGGGTTCTACCCAGCAGGGGTTGCAGCGGCTTAATAGATCCAATTCGCTATACTAAATAAAGAGAAAGGAACAAGAATAAAATGGGGGCTTCCCATCTGAGTAGCAGATATCACCATCAACGGCCTAAGAAATATATAGAGAGAAAGAGAACTTGGGAGGGATTCAAAAGATCATCGATAGCTTGGGTTCGAGCAAGAAATTTGCCTGGAGAAAATTGAGTGGATATGGAATTGTTTGGACCCAATTATGGATGAAAGAAATTAAAGACCTGTTTTTTCCTAGATATTATGCTTATAGGATTATCATTATTATGAACTCTATTATTATTTACTAGAATTTTACTGCCTGCCTGCATAGCAATTTTGATATCCATATTCACTGCCATAACAATAAGGTTTTGGGTTAACATGTATATCTATTTTTACCCAAAAAAAAAAAAAAAACATGTATGTCTATGTGATGAAGACAAATTCAATAAGTAATTCTTCCATTGACACCTTTTTATCATTCTGAATCATTCTACCTAATTTATCTCTCTCTCTGCACGCAATCTAGTAGAAGGAGAAAAATCGTCTGTAGCACTCTATTATAGTAGAGTTGATCCTGACTATTGAGAGTGCATCATCGTTAAGTTCAAAGGTTTAGCAACCAGCCAAACGATTGGGCACTGGTTAGACGTAGGTTATACTATTGATTCTCCTCATACAATATCTTGGGTGCCCACTTTGTGAGTAAGTGGTCCATATGCCACTATCTATTTTAGGTATCCCCTATTAGGAGAGTTATGAGCGTTGAAAATCTGAGGGACATGTGACACCCAGATCACCGTCCATTCTTGATGGAAGGAGACGGTTGGTCTATAAATACTAATGAGTAGGGTTCTGTGCACACTGATAGAAATTTGAGAACTCCATCATGTTCTTTGTCTGAGAATACAGTCAGTGTATAGAAATCCTTCCATTCTCTTTTCTTTGGTTTGTGGAGCAGGGCATATCAGAGTACCGGCTAGAACAGATCCCAACACTACGGGTATGTCGAATCTTATTCCGCATACACATACATATGGATAGGTGGTTTTTTTACATTATGGTATCAGAACGGGGTTGATGCTGTGGGGCATTGATTTTAATAAAAATAATTTTTATTATATGACTCTGTCGGTCAATATCCCGTAAGGTAGCCGGAGGTGCACACTCTCGCATGGCTAATAGCCCACAGGCCGGCAGGCCAGTAGACATGCACCGGCAGGCATAAGGAGGCTAGCTGTAGCAGCTCTGCCGGCTACGCTAGGCGTAGCAGGCCAGTCCTCAAGGGCCAGCCTACTGCGGCCATGCGCGGCCAGCAGGCTGTCGCAAGCCAGCAGGCCAGCAAGTGTGCAGCCGCAGGCATAAAGGGGCAGCCAAGCAGACTGCCGGCCGCGCTAGGCGCAACAGGCCAGCCCGCAAGGGCCAGCCAGCCGTGGCCATGCGCAGCCAGCAGGCTGTCGAAGCCAACCCGCAAGGCCGCTGTGAGAAATTTTTTTCGATCTCTTTTCTTCAGTGTTCTCCGGCCATTCAGGCTGCTCTGGCGGTGACCGGTGTCTTCACCGGATTAGTTTGGGGAGTGCCGGATATTTTGGCATGTCCCTGGCGCTGCCGTTGCAAGGTTCGGTGGTCTGATAAGAGAGAAGAAGATGAAAATCATAACGATGGCAGATTTTGTAAATTTGAGAGGAATCTTTGCCTATTTTTATCAAGAAAACCATTAGTTTTATTTTTAACACATATAAGTGTGTTTTTCAAGATGTCATAGATGACAAATATGCCCTTATAATAAAGTTTTATGTTAAAATCAAGGAAATAATTAGTTTTATTTTTTAACACATATAAGTGCTTATTTAAGGATGTCATAAAAGAATGAAATACCCTTCTAGTGGTAGGCATCAGAAAATTGCATCTTTTGCATTGGGACTGGATATTATCCCCATAGGAAAATATTCTTTTCTTATGTGAGAAGATGGAATAAGGTAGAATATGAAACTACAAGACAGTGGGAGCCTTATTCTGCCTACAAGTGTGGAACAACCTTCTGAATTGTAGTGTAGCATTCTAGTCTTATTAATACAGACCTAGACAGATGTAGACTATAAATCTTAGCCCACAGGTAATTTTGTAGGATATATCAGTCTGTCACTTAAGTTTGATATCAATAAACTTAGTGTAAAGTTTCACATACTAAAATTGATTATAAGTTTAGCCCACAGGTAGATTATAATTAATTTTAGTGTGTTACTGATTATTGACGTGGGTTGATATCAGTATAAAGTTGTACGCCAATAAATCTAAACTTTCTTATTGTTGCTTGCAGTTTATAACCAGATTAGTCTCCCAATGCTTACTAAGGAAAATTATTCAGATAAGAAATAGAAGGGAAAGCAATATCAACAAGTGTAGCACATCTTGTTAAAGGCGATAGATTTAGTCTGGAGCAATGTCCGAAGACCAATCTGAAACAACAGGTAATGCAAAATATCCCTTATGCATCAGCAGTAAGCAATTTGATGTTTGTTCAGGTCTGTTCCAGACCTGACATCTCATATTCAGTGGGAGTATTAGGTAGGTTTTGAAAGAACCCTGGTTTGCCACATTGGACAATAGCAAAGAAAGTACTGAGGTACCTGCAGGGCATCAAGGATCACATGCTCATATATAGACATGTTGATGTTTTGAAGCTAATCAGTTACTCAGATTCAGATTTTGCTAAATGTGGAGATACAAGGAAGTATACTTCTGGCTTTATTTTTGTTTGTTAGAGGTGTAGTGTCTTGGCGCAGCGTAAAGTAACCTAAGACAACTTCTTCTATTATTGAAGCGGAAGTGGTGGCATGCTATAAAGCAATTTCTCAGGCATTATGGTTGAGGCAGTTTATCACAGTTTTGAGGTCATAAGTTCTATTGAAAGACCTATAAGGATCTACTGTGACAATACTACAGCAGTACGTCTCTCTAGCAACACATGCTCAGTGAGTCGCTGCCGACATTGAGATAAAGTATTTTGTTGTTAAAGAATACATTTGAGTTCGTTGCGTTCAGATAGAACATATTGACACTGATGATATGATAGTTGATCCTTTCACCAAAGGGCTTCCGCCCAAGGTGTATGTAGTTCACGTGGATCATAAGGGACTATGTAAATCATTAAGTTTTTTGAATGTTTTATTTATGATATTGCAATATAAAGTTTTGACAACTCGAAATAAAGTTATTTCTTTTCCTGTCATTTATTTGGTTGTATACATAAAGTTTTGGAATGACAGATGCCTATAAAGTTTTCTAGGCAATAAAGTTTGACCCTTGAATCAATTATTGAATTGATTCTATAAAGTAGGGTAATCACAATTATGGTTTATCGTAAAATAAACAATCTATTGTAATACATGGAAGGAAGTGTTTCCATTGTACTTTAATACTAGGACATGCACTGCCATGATTCATGGGTTGGGAGTTTTATTATGAACATAAAGAACAAGTCCATAAGGAAAGATCCGAAAGTTAATGTATGGTCATACATCAGGTTATAACTCTAAAATGGCTTGCCAAGTGGCAATATGGGCCAAGTGGGAGAATATGAGTAAGTGGCCCATATGCCATTATCCATTTTAGGTATCCCCTATTAGGAGAGTTATGAGCGTCGAAAATCTGAGGGACATGTGGCACCCAGATCACCGTTCATCCTTGATGGAAGGAGATGGTTTGTCTATAAATACTAATGGGTAGGGTCCTGTGTACACTAATAAAAGGATTTCTATGCACTGACTGTATTCCTAGATAGAGAACGTGATGTCAGTGCATAGAAATCCTTCCCCTTTCTCTTTTCTTTGGTTTGTGGAGCAGGGCATATCAGAGTATATCAGAAGACAACATTGGTTGGACGGACACCGACTGGAACATATCCCTACACTACGGGTATGTCGAATCTTATTCTGCATAGACATACATATGGATAGGTGGTTTTCTTACACACTTCTCTCTTAAGCCACCACTGTGGTGGGCCCACCTTGGCATAAATAAATAAAAAAATTCTCCCACTCCCTCCCTCGCCAAAACCAAAGTAAAGAAATGGTGAGAAGATTAGCTATTACTAAACACCTTTAAAATTTGGTAAGAGGAAGTTCATGAAAGTTACATTTAACTTTCATTGAAGGAATTATGAAGCAATGTGGTGGTAGTGGCCTGATGGCTATCATGCATCACAGGGCAAGTTTTGTGTCTATCATCAGAATTTGATGGGAGGGAGAAAAGGAATCCTTTATAATTTCCAGTTTGGAATTTGGTTTTGTAGGTTCAGCTGTGGAATCAGGCTACGGACTCCACCAAGGAATTATCAGAGCAAGACTCCACCAAGGAATTATCAGAGCAAGAGCGATGGATGGGCAATGAGATGCACAAGGATAGATATCTGGACAGACGATAGACAATGGCATGCACAGGAGCGAAAGACATAGCCATTGTTTTATCCAAAAAAAAAAGAAAAAAAAGAAAAGGAAAAGGCATTCGTTCCCCAGTCTTTGACATTTATTATTTTCTTTTATGTTTCAAGTCTGTAATAATTAGTAAAAGGGAAAATGTCATACATACTAATGAGATATAATGGAAATTTTTTTTTTTGGTAATAAAGAAACTTATTTATTAAAGACGTGTATCACACTTGGAAATTCAGACAACAATTATCCTGAATCCAAGGATCGGAAAGTAGTCAAATTGTCGTACACGTTAACGGAATGGTCCTCCTAGAAAGGGAGTCAGCAATGCTATTTTTCTCCTTATTAATAAAACTAAAGGTACAACTACCAAAATAAGCTGTAGATGGAGAATGTCTTCAAGTATACCATTACATTGAAATATTATAGATACACATTTCCCAGGAAGATGATGATTAGTTGCTGGTTATAAGATTCTAGAATCACCTGCTCTACCCCTTCACTGATTGCAATTAGTAGCGCTGAACGAATAGATAAGGCTTCTCTAATAATTGGAAGAGCAAAGAAGGTCGGTTCAGAAATGGTGAAAAGAGGCACACCATTATGATCACGATAGATGTAACCTAAATAGTGAAAAGAGGCACACCATTATGATCACGATAGTGGTCGCAGCTGCGGCTACACCTGTGGTCTCAGTTTCTGTGACCACAGGGCGTGTGGTCGCAAGGTGTGGTTGCATATCATGGGACCATACATGCGACCACACCCTCCCTGAAACTTCCCCGAGGGCGTGTGGTCTCTATGTGTGGTCGCATATTATGCGACCATACATGCGATCACACCCTCCTTGAAACTTTCCCGAGGGTGTGTGGTCGCTATGTGAGGTCGCATACCATGGGACCATACATGCGACTACACCCTCCCTGGAACTTTCCCGAGGGTGTGTGGTCGGTTATGTGTGTCTTGTGTGGTTGCATATCATGCGACCACACATGCGACCACACATGTGATGGTTAAATTTTTCACTCCCAACTCAATTCCTTCATGTTTTGATTCCTTGGCTCATCATCATGATCCTTCCTACGATTGTTCTATGGCTTAAAATTCATATTTTACACAATCCATCATCCTAATAGATTCCCTCCATGGATCTCTTAAAAATTGTCCATGGTTTGATGATTGGGGTTTCACTTTGAATCACTATCTCCTCCATGATCTATTCTAGGTATTCAACTGATGTGGGGGATGGTTTCATACCTTATACTTGTTGAAGATTCAGAGTTCTCTCTGAATTTCCTTCTCTTAGTCTTCCTCTTTAATTCTCTTTCTTTTCCTCCTCTTCTCTTTCTCCCTCTTTAAGTTTGAGTTCTAAAAGGATGAAAGAGGCTAAAGGACGTCCTATATATAGAGAAAAACCCTCAATATAGAGTCCTACTTAGATTAGGAATGAACCCCCTTCGAATTAGGAAGGTTTCCTAATCACGGAGTCTGTCTGACTTCGTGTGGTCACAAAACTCGTCGACCACACAGACAAAAACTGCGACCACACATCCCAAACTTCTGTGGTAGCTTTATTCTGAGGTGTGGTCGGCCACACCTGTTTAGGTATGCGACCACACGCTCCTAATTAGCTAATTTTGGGTTCAATTTCATACCTAGCCTTGTGGTTTCTTCACGCACTTGGTCCGCTTGGCCCGACTATGATAGGGAGACCTGATACAAGGTGGTAAGACCAGTTTGTAAGACCCGTATCGAACTAACCGGTCTTACCACATTGTATCAGGTCTTCCTATCATGGTCGGGCCAAGCGGACCAAGTGCGTGAAGAAACCACAAGACTAGGTATGAAATTGAACCCAAAACAGTCAATTAGGAGTATGTGGTCGCATACCTAAATAGGTGTGGTCGACCACACCTCAGACCAAAGCGACCACAGAAATCTGGGTCATGTGGTCGCATGTTTCTGATAGTGTAGTTGACGGGTTCTGTGACCACACCTGCGACCACACAAACCCAGTCAGAAACCATGATTAGGAAACCTTCCTAATCTAAAAGGGGGTTCTTTCCTAATCTAAGTAGGGTTTATATGGAGGGCTTTCCTTTATATATAGGACATCCCTTAGCCTATTTTATCCTTTTAGAACTCAAACCGAAAGTGAGAGAAAGAGAAGAGGAAGAAGAGGGAGAATTGAAGAGGAAGACTAAAAGGAGGAAAATTCAGAGAAAAATCTGAATCTTCAACAAGCTTAAGGTATGAAAACATTCCCCATGTCAATTGAATACCTAGAATAGATCATGAAGGAGATAGGGATTTAAGTGAGACCCCAATCATCAATCCATGGACAAATTCCAAGAGATCCATGGAAGGAATCTATATGGATGATGGAGTGTGTATCAAAATATTAGTTTTGAGCCATAGAACAATCATAGAAAGGATCATAATGATAAGCCAAAGGATCCAAACATGAAGGAATGGAGTTGGGAGTGAGAAGTCGACCATCACATGTGTGGTCGCATGATGTGCGAGACCACATGAGACACACATAATCGACCACACACCCTCGAGAAGTCCAGGACGGGTATGGTCGCATATGTGGTCGCATGATAAGTGACCACACCTTGAGACCACATGCCCTGGGGAAGTTCCAGGGAGGGTGTGGTCGCATGTGTGGTCGCAGGATATGCGACCACACCTTGCGACCACACACCCTGTGGTCGCAGAAACTGAGACCACAGGTGCTGCCACACCTGCGACCACTCAGTTTCTATTAGTCTGAATTGTTGGAAATAAATTCTAATTTAAAATCTATAAATTTGTTAGGTTTTCAAGTGGTCTAAAAGTGATTTACAAAGCTTGAACGAGGATCTACTATCGACCAAAGGTGAGGGAACAAGACCTAAATTAATTGGCTAATAATAAACTATTTTACTTATTAAGTCCAATGCCATGAATGATTCCATGCTTGTGTGCTTGTAATGTGCATTTCACATGTCATCCAATATTTCTGTTATTACTGCTCATGCATATTTAATTTAGTTTATTTATAACATGATGATGATGATGATGCTAGGAATAGACATGTGAATGTATGTGTGTGGTTAGTGTACTTGATGCAAGTGGAGCATCAAGGGGAGGACGTGATACTATGGTTCATCTTGGTTACTAGACTCTAGCTCTATCTCTACTAATGTCTTGTCCACTAACATCGTTGTATCGCCATTACCTTAGTAGAACTATTACGTCGTAGGGCATCAGGGGAGGTGGTCTCGGACCGTGTAGTCTCTGACTCTACCAGGGGGCCTTAGGTCTATCTCTATGGACGTATTGAGGGATGCTGGGGTGAGGCCTTGGATACACTGTTTGACATTAGGATTGGTTAGTTGCGAGTCCAGTTTGCAAGCACTCGCCAATAGGGGCTTACGTGTTGGTATGGGTAGGGCATCAGGGAAAGTGTTATGCGGTGTTTGATCTGGGCACTTTAGCTCTATCTCTATTCCATAATGGGTGCATGTGGGACGAAAATGGTATTTGATCCATTGGGCGGCTTCACACACTCGTGTATAGAGGTCCAGCGGCCACCTATCCTTTCTATTGCACATTGCAAACTTATGAACCATACCAAAGATATGAATTGAATGCATGCATATATCTGTTGCATTGTTTTGTTTGCTCACTGAGCCATGATGTGTGCTCACCCTTATGACGTCAAATATTTTTAGTTGATGAAGCAGGTCCTACTGTGGAAGATTATATGAATGCACCAATGTACGAACATGTTGCTGCGATGGATATGGAAGCTATGGTGGAGTCGCATGATTCGTCGTGCAAGTGCAACTCATTTGTTTTCGATTAGATTTAGTTGTTGGATTATTCAGAATATGTAATTGATTAATTTATTTTATTTTATGTCTTTAGTCATTTGGAGATGATTGAACAATTTATTTATGTTATCACTATTAGATACTCAGTTCATTAATATTAAAAACTTCTGCTATTGTTTATTTACTCTGATTATGATTGTGGATGTATCTAGTTTAATCAAATGGACACGGCCTATTCGAGATCCTGGTTGAACCGTTGGATCATAGACGGTTCATCACACTATTCTAGTTGGTTCAGAATTGGGGTGTGATAACTTGGTATCAGAGCCCTCAGGCCTTGCCCATCAAACTTGGATACTTCTACTAGAGTCCATGAACTGAGTTAGGATAAATTAAAAGCTTTAATACAAACACACCATAAACACCTGTGTTGGTTGAGACAGAACTTAAATAAGACAATAATGTATATATAAAAAGTGGAATCATATATATACATAGACAGAAAAAGAAAATCTAAATGTATCCTGATAAACAAATAATATAGGGTACGATCTATAAGTCGGACAGTGTCTAAGTATACAAAGGATATAGTACAGTAGCAAAAAGGAAGCATCTATAAAGTGGAAAATTAGAGTACCAAGTTGGAACTCACAAGATGTAAAATCCGATGTATGACAAAGGAAGAAGAAAAATGGCTAGTAATGCTTAAATCCCTGTAGAGGTAAGGGGAAAGACCTCGGGCCAAATCCAATAGAGATAGGAGAACAATGGACATACACTAAGAATAAGAGTAACTATAAAAGAAGATAAAACTATACTCCTGGGTGATGTGGAGACTCAGAGTGAGATCCATCATAAGCTGATCCATTGCCCACTGAGCATTAAGAAGAGGTTGCAACTTGACCCCACCATTATCTGGGTCGAGAACGGGTAGTGAAAAATCATTTGAGCAGATGCTAAATAATGATAATCGAATTAGAACAAATCAAAGGAGGTAAACAACCATGCCACTCCAGCCAATCTACCTGGACTACCAAGTGCCTTGGCTATGGTTGTAATAAACTTGGTCGGATAAAATACAAGAGCAACAACAGATGAGATCGATTATGCAAGTTTCTATGTGAATCACTATCCAAGTTGCCAATGCTATACCAACACCTTCGGGTCAAACCAAGTACGGTATCGATTGGTAGTAATACTGTACCCCCAACACATGTTAGCCGTAATACAGTGCCTACCATATCGTAGGTCCCAGCAATCCACACCCCAATGTAGAAGTTTGGTGCACAACAAGCAGTGTATGAAGGTGGTTACCCTTATCAGCCACCGATGTATGGGATAACTGCATCTAGCAGAATGATCCGACAAGGATTGAAGAATGTCTTATGAAGATGAAGCCTCGGACGTTTTCAGCAAATGATCAAATCTATTGTGGCCATATAACTAGATAGGTTTATATAGGATGTGGTGCATTATTGACTTACCCTTATGATTATAGAGGATGCACATACCTGATTTTAAATTCTCGTGTCTTGACAGGATACCTTCTCAATTCAACCTGTCAATTGGAGTTATAGATATTGTTTCTTTAGTATTAGTCCTGATCATTGTGAGGACAATGGATTTTCATATGATCCTCCACGAAATCAAAATTAGGCTCTCGCCTTGGTTATTTTGTCCATACACGCCAATGGATGGAGTAAAATATGGAGTCGCCACCTAGATAAGGTCTAGGACCTATAAATGGTCTCTCACTTGGAGAGATATTGTCACACCCCAATTCCGTACACTTCAGAATGGTGTGATGAATCGCTAATAAACCAACGGTTCAACCAGGATCTCGAGTAGGCTATCCCCATGTTATCTGAACCCCCATACATCAGTAATCACAATCAGAGTAAATACACAATAGCGGAAGTTTTATAATAAAATGAACTGAGAATCTACGGTGATATTAATAATTTAATAGAAAATTATTCTGTTTCCACTGAGACATAAATAAATATCAAATACATGTCTTTATTAAATCCAAAATAGGAAACCTATAAAATGTCTAATCAAATACACATGAGTGGCACTCGCAAGAGGAGTCATGTGTATCCACTTCAGCTTTAGCTTCCATCGCTGCTACATTCCCATACGCTGGAGCACTCATATAGTCTTCAACTGTGAAACCTGCATCATCAACTAAAATATTCGACGTCGAGGGGCGAGCACACATCACGGCTCAGTGAGTAGACAAAACAATGCAGCAGTACATATGCATGCAGTCAATTCATATCTTTGGTCTGGTTTAAAGTTTGCAGTATGCAATAAAAAGGTTTAGGTAGTCAAAGGTCGCGTTTATTGACCCCGCCTCTATACACAAGTGTGTGACGCCGCCCGAAGGTAACGTTTATCGTTGACTCACATGCACCCAATCATGAACATTATATAACAAAGGTTAACATTTATTGCTATATAGTGCCATACCAACACGTAAGCCCCTGTTGACGAGGGCTGCAAACTGGGCTCGCAACTAACCAATCCTAATGCCAAAAAGTATATCCAAGGCCTCACCCCAGCATCCCTCAGAACATCCATAGAGATAGAGCTAAGGCCCCCCGGTAGAGTATAGGACTCAAGGACCGAGACCACCTCCCCTGATACTCTACGACATAATAGTTCTGCTAAAGTAATGGCGATACGACGATGCCAATGCACAAGAATTGAGTTAAAGATAGAGATAAAGTGCTGAGACCCGCCAAAGGTAAACGTTTATTGACGTTCTCACCACACCTCCCCTGATACTCGCTCGCATCAAGTACACCAACCACACACATACAATCACATGCCTATTCCTATCATCATCATCATCATGTTATAAACAATAAAGTAAATATGCATGAACAAATAATAGAAATATTGGATGACATGTTGTATGCACATTACAAACATATTATCATAGAATCAAGCATGGCATTGGACTCAAGAAAATAGAAAATAGTTTGTTATTAACCAATTAGTTTAGAGTTCTGTTTCCTAACCTTAGCTTGCTAATAGATACTTTTCCAAGCTTTAAAATCACCTTTATAATGTTATTATATTGCTAGAAGACCTAAAAAAGCCGATAAAATTTATTCAGAATTTAAAAACTATTCTGTTAACTGAGGGTCGAAGGTAGGGTCGGAGTCCTGATCGACCCTGGGTGCGACCCTCCCCAAATCTGAACTTCCCGAACACTGAGGGTTGATGGTCAGGATCACCTAGGGTCGGATGGTCATCGACCCTCGGTGCGACCCTCGGTGCACTTTGATCCAATTCCCTCTTTTTAGTCCATTCTTCGTGTTTGGGGTCCTATGGCTTGTTTCTACATTCCATTCAACATTAATTTCATGGTCTAGAACCATGAATCATCCACCTAAATAGCTTTCATGCATTCCCCTATGATTTTCCATAAAACCTAACCATGGGTTGATAGTTTGGGTTTCTCCGAGATCACACTCTCATCAATATCTATCCTAAGGTCTGTAGAAACTCATGAAATTAGTATCCATACCTGAGAAGAATACTCTTCTGCAACTGTTCTCTTTTGGTTAAATTCTCTTCCTTGCTTCTCTTCTTTTTCTTTTCCTTTTCTTCTCTTTCTCTCAATTCAATTAGGATTGTGAAAGGAGTGAAAGAGGCTTAGGGACGTCCTTTAAATAGAGTAGGAACATCCTAAAATAAGTCCCATTGAGATTAGGAAAGAATCCCAATAGAAAATTAGGAAATTTCCTAATTTCTATTTCTTACGGTAACCGGGGGTCGATGATCCCGTCGACCCTAGGGTTCAAGATGTCCGACCCTCCCTTCAAAATTGAAGGTCTGACTTTCTGCTTTGGGAGGTCCGACCCTTCTTAGCTGGGTATGCGACCCTCCCTTCAAATTAAGTGTTTTTGGGTCGATTTGATACCTGGGATCTCGATCTCCTTCACGCCCTTGGTCCATTTGACTCGACCATGATGGGTAAACCTGGTTCAAGGTGGTAAGACCAGGTTAGATTGACACGGGTCTTACAACTCCCCCCTACTTATAAAAATTTTGTCCTCAAAATTGTACGTACCTTCTGAATCAAATAAGTGAGGGTATTACTTTCGCATAGCATTTTCTTCTTCCCATGTAATTTCTTCCATGTCTTTACTTTTCCATGTGACCTTAACATAATAGATATCTTGGTTACGTAGACGTTGAACCTTTCGGCTGGTGATTTCTGTTGGTGTTACTTCAAATGTCAAATCATCAGTCAATTTCGGTAAATCTACTGTCAAAACGTGCGTTGGATCCTTGACATACTTCTTCAATAGGGAAATGTGAAATACGTCATGCACACTTGACATAGATGGTGGTAGTGCTAACTGATAAGCCACTTTACCACGCTTAGCTAGAATTTCATACGGCCCGACATATCTTGGACTTAGTTTCTCTTTCTGCCCGAAAGTTTTTAATCCTCGCATAGGCGATACATTCAAAAATACTTTATCACCTACAATGAACTCCAGATCTCTGCGTCGAGTGTCTGCATATTGCTTCTGACGGTTCTGAGCCGTTCTCACTCTTTCCTTGATAATGTCGACCACTCGGCAAGTCTCTTCAACAAACTCTGGTCCAACAATACTATGTTCTCCAACTTCATTCCAAAACAAAGGAGTTCGACACTTTCTGCCATACAGTGCTTCATAAGGTGACATCTGTATAGTAGCCTGATAGCTATTGTTATAAGCGAACTCGATCAATGGTAACCTTTCATCCCATGATCCTTTGAAATCAATTACACATGCTCGTAGCATATCTTCTAGAATCTGAATTGTACGCTCTGACTGTCCGTCTGTCTGTGGGTGGAATGCAGTACTGAACTTCAATGTTGTACCCATAGCCTTTTGCAATCCTTCCCAAAACTTGGAAGTAAATCGTGGATCTCTATCAGACACAATGCTTTCTGGAACACCATGTAACCGAACAATATTATCCACATACAGCTTTGCTAACCTTTCCAGTGTATACTGAGGTCGTATAGGTATGAAGCGAGCTGTTTTAGTCAGACGGTCCACAATCACCCAAACTGCGTCAACTACTCGAGGAGTCAGTGGTAGTCCCATGACGAAGTTCATAGTGATGCAGTCCCATTTCCATGCTGGTTCCGGTAATGGCTGTAACAGTCCTGCGGGTCTTTGTCGTTCAGTTTTTACTTTCTAACAATTTAGGCATTGAGACATGAACTTGGCTACATCTGCTTTCATTCCCCTCCACCAATATAGTTTCTTTAGATCATGATATATTTTTGTACTTCCAGGATGTATCGAATAGATGGTGGTATGGGCTTCCTTCATCAGTCGGTGTCTAATGTCCATACTTTCTGTTTCAGGTACACATATTCTTCCTTTGTATTTCAGTACCCTCTCTTCGTCCAAGGTGAACTCAGGATTAGTCCTACCTTTTTCGATATCTTCTTGTACTGTTCTCAGATAAGGATCTGATTTAATAGCTGTCTTCACTTCATCCATTATGTCTGGTATAATTTTCAAAGCGGCGAACATATTTGAAAACCGATGAATAAACCCTTGGTTGACTGATCCATCCGTTGTGTCTATCACATACTGCTCGTTGCTGTGATTGAATACCATTCCGATAGTACACATTGCTGCAGTTGTGCTAATCTCTCCTTGCGATTTTATCATTGCTTTTCTGCTTAATGCATCCGCTACTACGTTCACTTTTCCCGGATGATACTGGATATCATCCACTACTACATCCGCTACTACATCCGCTACTTAACGCATCCGCTACTACATCCGCTACTACGTTCGCTTTGATACCAAGTTGTCACACCCCAATTCCGCACACTTCAGAATGGTGTGATGAACCGCTAATAAACCAACGGTTCAACCAGGATCTCGAGTAGGCTATCCCCGCGTTATCTAAACCCCCATACATCCGTAATCACAATCATAGTCTTTCAATAGTTTCAGCCATCTTCTTTGTCTCATATTCAACTCCTTCTGATTAAATAAATAAGTAAGACTTTTATGGTCCGACTTAATATGAAATTTCTCTCCGTATAGATAATGTCTCCAGATCTTGACAGCATGTACTACTGCCGCTAACTCCAAATCATGGGTGGGGTAATTTTTCTCATGTATTTTCAACTGTCTCAAGGCGTAAGCAATTACTTGCTCTCCTTGCATAAGCACACATCCTAGTCCCAGTCCTGACGCATCAGTGTATAAAGTAAATGTCTGTCCTGGAGCGGGAATAGTCAAAATTGGAGCGGATATCAATCTGGTCTTCAACGTTTGGAAACTCTTCTCACATTTATCGGTCTACACAAACTTTTCACCTTTCTTAGTCAAATTTGTAAGGGGTACGGCAATCCGGGAATAGTCTTCTACGAATCTCCGATAATAACCAGCTAGACCCAGAAAACTTCTAATTTTTGAAATGCTCTTTGGTGCTTCCCACTTTACAATAGCCTCGATCTTGCTGGGGTCCACTTTGATTCCTTCAGCAGATACTACATGGCCTAAGAAGGCGACTTCACTTAGCCAAAACTCACACCTTGAAAATTTAGCATATAGCTTCTCTTTCCTTAAACGCTGTAAGGCGGTGTTTAGGTTCTTGATATGAGTTTCTTCGTCCTTGGAGTATACCAATACATCATCAATAAATACTATAACCGACGTATCCAACATATCATGGAAAACCCGGTTCATAAGTTCCATGAAAGTTGCCAGTGCGTTAGTTAATCCAAAAGACATGACCAAGAACTCATAGTGTCCATATGTGGTCCTGAAAGTTGTCTTCGGAATATCACCCTCTTTAATCATCAACTGATGATAGCCTGATCGAAGATCGATCTTAGAAAATACCTTTGCTCCTTGCAACTGATCGAATAAGTCATCGATCCGAGGTAGTGGGTATCGATTCTTGATTGTCAGTTTATTCAACTCCCGATAGTCGATGCATAATCGAACTCTACCGTCCTTCTTCTTCACGAATAACATCGGCGCTCCCCATGGTGATATACTGGGTCGAATATAACCCTTGTCCAGCAGTTCTTGTAGTTGCACTTTCAGTTCCTTCAGTTTCGTAAGAGCCATTCTATAAGGTGCTTTTGATACTGGTGCGGCTCCAGGTACAAGGTCTATCACAAACTCTATGGCTCGGTCGGGTGGTAATCCTGGTAGTTCCTCCAAAAATACATCGGGATAGTCCCGCATGACTTCAATATCTTCCATTTGTAGTGCTTCCTTGGTTAGGTTGACCACTGATACTAGATACCCGACTGTCCCCTTCCCAAGGAACTTCTTAGCCTTTAGTGCTGAGAGTATGAGCTTGCATCTAAGGGGAAGCTTGGTTCCCGAAAAACTAAATTCTGCTCCTTCTTTGTCTTTGAACGTTAGCTTCTTTTCGGCACATAATAGGTTTGCAGAATGCCGAGCTAACCAGTCCATTCCCAAGATGACGTCAAAGTCTGCCATCTCAAGTTGTATCAAGGTTGCATCTAAGGTTTTTTCGCCAATGAGAACTGGACATGGTCCATAGCCTTTCTCTAATTCCACTTCTAACCCCATCGGCGACCGTATAAGTAATTTGTAGTCTAATGTTTTGATCAGTAAGTTTATCTTCTTTCCGAATGACACAGATATAAATGAATGAGTGGCTCCTGAATCAAAGAGTACTCTAGCGGGTACACCATTTATAGGTACGATACCTGTGATTTATTTTACTTAGTCTACATGCTCATACAATGTAATTACAACTTTAAAAAGTTTCAGTCATACCTATGACCACATCGGGTGATGCGGCAGCATCCTCGGATGTAACAGCATATACCCGTCCCTGATGGAACTGCTTCTTAAGCTTAGGGCACTCCCTTGCCATATGTCTCGGTTGGTTGTAGTTAAAACACTTTGGGCTTTCAGAATTTGGCTTTGGCTGAGGTTGAGCTACTGGAGTAATCTTGGTTGCAGCAGTAAAATTCTGAGGGTGGAAAGGCTTATATGTCCTGTTATTGCCTCCGTTGTAAGAATTTCCAACTGGCCTTTTGATACCCCTGTTCTGTGTGAAATAACTCTCCTTCTGGCTCGATTCAATAACTCGAGCGATTTGGACAGTTTCATTATAAATCTTCTTTTCTAAGCCCAGAACGTGTTCCCTGATGCTTCCTCTCAGTCCCGTGACGAACTTACGGGTTTTGGTGTCTTTTTCTTGCATGCTAAGTGGTGCAAAGAAAAACAGCTCCTCATAACGCTGTTGATATGCATCCATTGACATCTGTCCCTGATATAAATTCAGGAACTCTTTCTCCATAGAATCTCTGAAGCTTCGTGGAAAATATTTCTCAAAGAAAGCTTCTTTATATATAGCCCAAGTCAGTAGGGCGTGCTTGGTCAATAAGTAAGCCCTAGCAGATTTCCCCTTTAATAGATGCATTATTCTCTTTTTAAATTTGGTCTCAACTATCACTTGTGCTTATAGTGTGTTAATATTACTGTTTTTACTTTTATCTTATCTCAGTTCACATTTGTCTTGAATGTATGTTAGTTCAGCGGACAAGGCCTGAGATGCTCTGATACCAAGTTGTCACACCCCAATTCCGCACACTTCAGAATGGTGTGATGAACCGCTAATAAACCAACGGTTCAACCAGGATCTCGAGTAGGCTATCCCCGCGTTATTTGAACCCCTATACATCCGTAATCACAATCAGAGTAAATACACAATAGCGGAAGTCTTATAATAAAATGAACTGAGAATCTACGGTGATATTAATAATTTAATAGCAAATTATTCTGTTTCCACTGGGACATAAATAAATATCAAATACATGTCTTTATTAAATCCAAAATAGGAAATCTATAAAATGTCTAATCAAATACACATGAGTGGCACTCGCAAGAGGAGTCATGTGTATCCACTTCAGCTTCAGCTTCCATCGCTGCTACATTCTCGTACGCTGGAGCACTCATATAGTCTTCAACTGTGAAACCTGCATCATCAACTAAAATATTCGACGTCGAGGGGTGAGCACACATCACGGCTCAGTGAGTAGACAAAACAATGCAACAGTACATATGCATGCAATCAATTCATGTCTTTGGTCTGGTTTAAAGTTTGCAGTATGCAATAGAATGGTTTAGGTAGTCAAAGGTCGCGTTTATTGACCCCGCCTCTATACACAAGTGTGTGACGCCGCCTGAAGGTAACGTTTATCGTCGACTCACAAGCACCCAATCATGAACATTATATAACAAAGGTTAACGTTTATTGCTATATAGTGCCATACCAACACGTAAGCCCCTGTTGACGAGGGCTGTAAACTGGGCTCGCAACTAACCAATCCTAATGCCAAAAAGTGTATCCAAGGCCTTACCCCAGCATCCCTCAGAACATCCATAGAGATAGAGCTAAGGCCCCCCGGTAGAGTATAGGACTCAAGGACCGAGACCACCTCCCCTGATACTCTAGGACATAATAGTTCTGCTAAAGTAATGGCGATACGACGATGCTAATGCACAAGACTTGAGTTAGAGATAGAGCTAAAGTGCTGAGACCCGCCAAAGGTGAACGTTTATTGACGTTCTCACCATACCTCCCCTGATACTCGCTCGCATCAAGTACACCAACCACACACATACAATCACATGCCTATTCCTATCATCATCATCATCATCATGTTATAAACAATAAAGTAAATATGCATGAACAAATAATAGAAATATTGGATGACATGTTGTATGCACATTACAAACATATTCGCATAGAATCAAGCATGGCATTGGACTCAAGAAAATAGAAAACAGTTTGTTATTAATCAATTAGTTTAGAGTTCTGTTTCCTCACCTTAACTTGCTAATAGATACTTTTCCAAGCTTTAAAATCACCTTTATAATGTTATTATATTGCTAGAAGACCTAACAAAGCCGATAAAATTTAATTAGAATTTATTCAGAATTTAAAAACCATTCTGTTAACTGAGGGTCGGAGGTAGGGTCGGAGTCCTGATCGACCCTGGGTGCGACCCTCCCCAAATCTAAACTTCGCGAACACTGAGGGTTGATGGTCAGGATCACCTAGGGTCGGATGGTCATCGACCCTCGGTGCGACCCTCGGTGCACTTTGGTCCAATTCCCTCTTTTTAGTCCATTCTTCGTGTTTGGGGTCCTATGGCTTGTTTCTACATTCCATTCAACATTCATTCCATGGTCTAGAACCATGAATCATCCACCTAAATAGCTATCATGCATTCCCCTATGATTTTCAATAAAACCTAACCATGGATTGATAGTTTGGGTTTCTCCGAGATCACACTCTCATCAATATCTATCCTAAGGTCTGTAGAAACCCATGGAATTAGTATCCATACCCAGAAAGAATACTCTTCGCAAATTCTCTTTCTAAAATCTCTCCTCCTTCCTCTCCCCCCCTTTCCCTTTCCTCTCTTTCTCTCAAGTCCCATTGGGGTTTGAAAGGAGAGAAGAGGGGGGGCCCTTCAAAAGGGGTGGGAACATCCTAAAATAAGTCCCATTGAGATTAGGAAAGAATCCCAATCGAAAATTAGGAAATTTCCTAATTTCTATTTCTTACGGTAACCGAGGGTCGATGATCCCGTCGACCCTAGGGTTCAAGATGTCCGACCCTCCCTTCAAAATTGAGGGTCTGACTTTCTGCTTTGGGAGGTCCGACCCTGCTTAGCTGGGTATGCGACCCTCCCTTCAAATTAAGTGTTTTTGGGTCGATTTGATACCTGGGATCTCGATCTCCTTCACGCCCTTGGTCCATTTGACTCGACCATGATGGGTAAACCTGGTTCAAGGTGGTAAGACCGGGTTAAATTGACACAGGTCTTACAGATACTATGACTCATGCTCAATGGATTGGCTTCTAGTCTTACCAGAGAAGGGTAAGTGTCAAGTTACGAGCTGGGAAGGTGTTAGGCACCCAACTCGCCCGGTCAATGGACCGTTCTCCCTCTGTCCTATCCTTTCCTACATTCTTGAAACTTATGTATGTTCAGGTCATTCAATTTAACCTAACTAGGCAAATGGGGAACCCTAGACCAAGTTTCTAAGTTGTTCTAACTTAGGGTGCCGCCACATAGACTTGAAAAAAATAAAATACAAGTCAACAGACAATAAATGGATCAATGAGCAAATGAATGGATTAGAAATATGAAATAATCATGAATAAACAAATAATGAATTAAAAGAATGAATAACACAAAAAATACAACAGATAATGGATGACCGAGCTCGAGATCAAGCCGCCTAAGTATCCCTGTGCGGTGGGAATCAGGCCAAATGTAGTTCGTGCATGGTTGTGGTTGTGGTTGTGGTTGTGGTTGTGATTGTGGTTGTGAGGTGGTTGTGAGGTCCTCCCTTGACAAAGGAAGCACGTGTGACCGTGCGCGAAGGGTGAACTACTCAGAGTTCTCTCCACTTCCCGATGCCTACGTATCTCCTTAGAGAATCAGGTCAAATGTAGTTCCCAACAGTTAATGGGCTGCTGGACCCCACATGGCATCACTCAAGAGGTGCTCGGACCTTAGAGGTACTCGGACCTCAGCTCCCCGCACTCAGCAAGGCATCACTCAAGAGGTGCTCGGACCTCAGAGGTACTCGGACCTCAGAGGTACTCGGACCTCAGCTCCCTGTACTCGGCAAGGCATCACTCAAGAGGTACTCGGACCTCAACTCCCCGCACTCGGCAAGGCATCACTCAAAATTTTGAAAATGATCGGCCTGCACACCGATTCCCAAACATGGGAAATGATTGGCCTAAGGCCAAAGACAAAACAAAGTAATAACTAGATTGGAGATCAACATGATCCCAACCGTCGCCTAACATGAAGACAACATAATTTTTGTATTTCTTTTTCTTTCTTTTCTTGTATTTTTCTTAATAAAACAAAAACAATTTTAGGGACCAACCCTATTGGTTGAGCAGGCCCTGGCCTAGGCGGGGCCACGCTAGTCAACATGGGATTTGGGAATCCCAACAAAGATAGACTCATTGGAGTTATCCTAAAAAAAACTCACAATGCTAGGGAAGGGGATCCCTAAACTATCACACCCATGAAGTGGGAGGATGCATCACTTGAGGGTAGGGCATATGTATTGAGCCAAGCATTTGAAACAATTCAAGCATATTATATATAAAAAAAAAATTTAGCTTATCTAAGCTAAGCATCAAAGGGACTAACCAAGCACGGAATTGAAATATCCATCGAGTGAGACAAGAAAAAAACAGCATCATGGACAGCCATATGGCAAGCAATAAGTTCACATGCTAAGAATAAATCTAACCACGTATCAACTAATCCAAACTTAAGCACGAAATAGGTTGAACAATTGGAATGGTTCCACCTATAGACAAGAATGTGATCTAGTAAAAGCAATGGGCCAAACCAGATTTAACATAAAAAATATATCACCATAACTTAAACCAGTCCCAACCTAAACCGGATTTGATCTTTAGACATAGATCAATTCAGCCTAAAAGATTTAATCCATGAGACAAGTTCGACAGAATCAGATTCAATATAAGAATAACTCAACACCTTCCAAACCAGCCTCAACTTAATTCTGTTCTAATCGGATTCTTCAAATTGAATCTGAAAAATGCTTCCAGGATCAAATCCCCTCAATCAAAAACCCAACAGTGATAAAATAAACAAACAGGGATATATTTCAGCAAGAAGATCCCATCGACACGGCAAAGCAATGAGATAGAATAAGGAAAAAAAAAACAGCAAGACCCTAGCCAAATGCATTGCTACTACTTTATGAGTATCCACCTGGTTAGAAAACACTAAACAACCATAACATTTGTCTCCTTTGCAAATCATAGAAATGAAACCAAAGTCATGCACTCATCTTGACATTAGACACCTATCCTCTTGAACGAACCTTTAAAACTGAGATTGTAACTAATACCCCATTCAAACACTTTAACCCCTTGTAAAAGATCCAAGTCTCCAAACCAGATCCAACCGAGCTTATTCCTCACTTGGACTGGTATTCTCTCGAGAGAGGCTGCCTTAACCCATGTCACAAGCCAATTTCCAATCTATCCAAATGTAAAACTTAACAATGACCCTGCTTAATCACTTTAACCCCCGTAAAGACTCCAAGCCTCCTTAACCATAATCAGGTTGTTGGAAAGGGGAGAGAAAAAAAAAAGAAGTAACAAAACCAACATTACTCTAAGAAATAGACGGGACAATAAAAGAAGCAAAAATGAGGAAAAAGAAACAAAAAAAAAAAAAAATCGGATTCCTAAACCTCTATCCTAACCAAACCAAACACCTACTGAAATCCTAACGAAATAAACCAAACAGCAATATCCAACTTAATAAAAGAACTATCCCTGCAGAAAGTAAATACAGAGGTAAAAATGAGAAAATAGAATAAAAGAATTTCCAGAATAATACAAATAAGATAAAGACAACAGGAAATCTCAAATCCATCTCAACCGAATTTTTATAAGCTCCCATCGAAGGGGTAAAGTATAATGGGAATCTTTTCCTACATGCCACTCCTAATAAAAAAAAAACAACTCATTAACAGTAACAATGAAGTCAGAGAGAAGCAAGTAATATTAAAATATGAGAATCAATCCAATATAACTGACACTACCTGAGAAAGAAAAAGAAACACAAAAAGAACTGTAAGCATGAGGTAAGAAAAAGAGCGAACCCAAACTAACCGATTTTTTTTTCCAATAAAGAATCAAATAGCAGCTGAATCAAAGAAAGAGAATCGTAGCACCACACAACCAGTCAAAGGAATAGCTCGGCGTATCGGCATCAAGCTCACAGAGAAGAAGAAAATAAACATAGAAAGAAAGCACTAAAATACCTTGATGCAATTCTCCTTTGCGAGCCCCTTTCTCTGTCTTTTCCGCTTATCCCTCTTCTACGGATCTAGCTTCTTCTCTTCCCTTTGCTGCCGCCTCCCCTTTCTTCTCTTCTCCTTACTTTTCTCCGCTTTGCTGCCACCTCCTTTCTTTTTCTTTCTCCCTACTTTTTCTCCCCTTTGCTGCCGCCTCCTTTCTTTTTCTTTCTCCCTACTTTTTCTCCTCTCCTCCTCTCACAGATCAGTCAAACTCATCACTCACCTCTGGCCGATCTCAAATCCCCAAGCAAAAATGAGTCCCCGAACTCTTTCACCGCTCCCTCTTCTTTCACTTTCGAGCCACCTCTCACTCAACCCCTCCCTGATTTCTCTCTTCTCAATTTTCTCTTTGCTACGGCTCCCCTCCAACAGCCGTAGCCATCTGTCCCCCTTTCTCCTTTTTTTCCCTCCTCTACCCGCAATAGTCCCTTTCTTTTAGATTGTCTAGGGTTTTTCTTTAACCCTTAATCCAAGGGCTGAGATCTTCCCTTTGCTTGATTCCCTTTCAATCCATCTCATATGATAAAAATGAGAATAGAAAAAAAACTAAATTACTACACAACTGATATTCTAAGCCCAGACCCAAGCCCATTAGCCTATATCCTAAACACAATCTGAACTAAACCCAGCCCAAACCCATTCTTTAATGAAGCCCATTAATAAAGTAAGCCCATGAAAATATAAAACCCCAACATAATCCTAATAGACTCCAAATTCCTAGTTAGACTATCCTAAACCCAAACTCACTCAATTTTTTTTGTAATTTTATAATTTTTTTCTTCTTTTTAATGATTTATATTTTTTTTTCACATTTTTCCTAATACCCTAAAAATACAAGAAATTCTAATGACCAAAAATGACAAAAATGCCCTTGATGAGAAATAGGCCAAAATGGGGGTCTTATAGAATGTCCCTTGTAAGCACCCCATTTTTGCCATTTTCAACTGAACAATGCCTTACTAGTGCGTGGACAGCAAAGGAAGAAAGATAAGTGAAAATTTAGGTTTTGGGCTACGACCTCGAGGTAGTTTTCGGTGGACCCCACAATGAGGTCACATGCTGTAATCTGCATGGTTGCATAGGTCATGGAATTATCTTCGAAATGATACCAGAATTGCTCAATTCTGATATCAAATGAAGAAGATATGATCATTTTAGTCAGATGATACGTACAAGGGACGTTTATGAAATTATCATAAATAATCCCAGGGGCTTTCATGCAAATTATCGTAAGTTGGATTGTTTGAATTTCAAATCATCATATCTTGATCATTCGACACCTGAATCATATGGTTTAAGTACCATTATTCCTTATTTTTAGTCCTCTTCAAAGTGGACGTAAATGATTTTCGGTAGAAGTCACTAGTGGGCCCCATGCAAGCTTGCATGCAAAGTTATCGTTAGAACTTCAAAGCTTCATATCTTTTTCGTTCTACGTTGGATCCAGATGATTCCAAAGCCGTTATTCTTCATTTGTGATATCCTACAAAGTGGACGTAAAATATTTCCGGTAGAAGCCTCCGAAGGATCTCATGAAGAATGGTCAGTCAAATTATCGATAATTGGCCTGCTTAAACTTTAAAAAATCATAAGTTGGCCATTTTATTTCCAAATGAGGTGATTCAAGTTCCAATATTCCTCATTTTTAATGTTCTACAAAGTGAACATAGAAAATTTGAAATAAAGGTTATCAGAAAATTCCGTGCGGGATGACAGCGAAAATGGCCCATGAAGTAATAGAGAGAGAAAATTCAATTAATTCTAATCAATCAAGTCAACTCAGTTCAAGCCAGTTCTGGTCCAACCTAGCTCAACCCATATCAGTTTAACTAAGTCAACCCAAGCCAGTCTCAACCCATTTTTGAATCAGTTCATCTAGCTGCATAATATTTATATATATTAATATATTGTATACTATATATATATATATGTATGTTATTAAATATATGTGTATATATGTATATAATATATATTATTATATATAAATGATAAAATCCAAAAAAAGAAAAGAAAAAGGAAAGAAAAGGGAGAGAGGACGTGAAAAGGAGTGGGATTTAGGTTTTTGGATAGAATGCAATAAAAAGAAAAAGAAAAAAAGGAAAGGAGAAGAAGATAGGACGTGATTTAGAGAGAAAAGGGAAGAATCCAAAAGATTTTTTTGAAAAAAGGAAAGAAAAGGGAGAGGAGACGTGAAAATGAGGAGGATTTAGGATTTCTAGATGATTTCCAAAAGAAAAAGGAAAGAGAAGGAAGGAGAGAAAGGAAAGAGAGAAGGGGTTTTCTAGAAGAAGGAAAAAAAGGAAAGAAAGGAAGAAGAAAAAACGTGGGAAGGAAGAAAAGAAAGGAAAAAAGAAAAAATGGAAAAAACTTTACTAGAAAAAAGAAGAAAAGGAAGGAAGAGAGAAGAAGGAAAGAGGAGGAGAGGATTTTCTAGAAGAGGGAGAGATAGAGAACGTGTGGAATGGAGAAGGAGAAGAGAAAAAGGAAGGAAAAGAAGAAAGGAATGAAGAAAAAGGAAGAAAAAAAGATTTTCTAGAAAAAAGAAGAAAGGAAAGAAGGATCTTTTAGAAAATGAGAGAAAAATTATAAATAGGCAAGAGAAGAGAGAGTAGGGTCTCTTTTTCCAGACCATAGAGAGAGGAGAACATGAGTGAGGGAGAGAAAAACGTGAGTGAGAGAGAGAAAACATGAGAGAGGGAGAAAGAAAGAGAGAGAAAAGAGAAAAGAAAGAAAAGAGAAGAAGAAAAGAGAGAAAGATAAGAGAGAAAGAAGCAGAAGAGAGGAGAAGGAGGATTCACATTCAAAGGGGGTTGATACAACCACCAATCACCCTTCATCAATGGTTTCACTCAATTTAAGCCCAAGGTTAGTACTTTAAACAAATTTAGAGGTCGTTATAATGCTCGAATGCCAATTTTGCTTGAAAAAGGCTAATTTTCATGAAATCTCAATCATGAATGCTCTATTACATGCTTGTTAATGTTAGGATGCCTATGTCTAAAATTTTTTATGAATTATAATTTGTCTACGCTATTCAATGATGAATTTTTGAATGAAATACAATGATGTTTGATGGTTTTTGCAAATTTTATAAAGTCGTTTTCTGATCTGAAAATTCCAGATTTAGGGTTCAAACTTAGGAAGTACATCATATGTATTTTTTCTAAGATTTTAAAGCCCAAAATTTTATGGGAGTCTCTCGGATATGTTAGAAGACTACCCTTAAATTTTGTTCCATTTGGAATTGGGGAAATGTATCAAATAATTTGTCTTTGACATTGCTATTTTTCTCGGATGTTATGCAATCCTCCATTAGAAAGTCTCTAGACAAAGTCCTTATGGCCATAATCAGAAATTCCACTTAACATGAAATTTTTTGACATGAACGTCTCCTAAACAATGGCACTGGTTTCATATTTTTTCCATTTTTTTTTGAATTGATATCAATTTTTAAGTGCATAGTACTCTGATTTTAAATCTGTCATGATGTACTGATTTGCATGATTGAAAAGAGTCATTTTTCACAAAGAAAATATACTGTTTTAACTTATTTTTCTTAATTAAATTTTAGATCAGACAGTTATCTACATAGAAATATATTTGTATTTAATTTTTCATTAAGAATAGAATTTTATTTGGAATTTATGGTGCAACTGGTCAAAAATCTGGAACAGATTTGACCAGTGCACATGTTCGGGCTTAGGGCATATCTTTGACCTGTTTTGGCTTTCTGTTGGGATCCAAATCCTTCATATGAAATATAATATATTAAGTCATCTTTCTATGAAAAAAATTTGAGCTTGATTTGAGTTTTGAAAGACCTACTTATGGTCATTCTTGTATAATGTGATAAATCTGAATACAGTTCATAGTTTTGTCCATTATCTGGAACCTTGTGTCACAATTTTCACAGTTTTGAGTCATTAATCTTCCCAAATTTATTCATAAGAATTAAAATTTTTTCAAAGAACATTGAACATGTGTTTGTTTTGATAATTTTGCATATTTCAAAAAAAAAAGTTTCATTGATGTCTCATTCATTATAACATCAATGATTGTTTAAATGAATTCTGCCATATTTGGATAAATGGCTATATTTGGAGCATTCATATGCTTTGTTTGGATTGTGCATACCATGTTTGCCACATTCCATGTATTGCTATTTTTGGTAGAATAGATAAATTTTTACCATATTTTAGCAAAATCTTAATTTTTTTAAGTCTTACTATGCTTAGAAAATAGCATATAAGATCTTTCCTTTTTTTGAAAAATTCATGTCATATATGCATTCTATGATTGGTACTTACCATATTGATATATAGATTCAAATTAGATCTTGCATATTAGATCTTGCCATATTAGATCCACTAGGATATTTATCCACATTTCAACCCAGATAGGGTTATCCACATTCCAACCCAGAATGGGTTATCCATATTTCAACCCAAATAGGGTTATTCTTAAATCCACTAGGACTATCTATCAGTCCACATGGACTATCCAGATCCTAACCCATAGGGTTTTCTCAGCCTTTCAAGCATGAATTTCAACTTGAACAATAAACTTAATCATGCACAGGCATAAATCACATCCATAAACTTTAATCACACCTGAACTACGATGGTGAACCTGATTTTTGGAATAAATCCGTAATACGTAGGCAATCTGATGGATACAGATTTGGTTCAATGATATCAAACCACTTGGTTTGGTTTAATTTAATAAATAGAGTCTAGCATAGGGAAGGTATAGGAGACCGATTTCGATCGTGCGGTTTGAGTGCCTAACCCTTCCCATAACCGTAACCTGACACTTACCCAATCTCTGATGGACCAGAATCCAATCTAAGGGTCATGAGTCAATCGAAGTCTTACCTTGGGGTGAGATTTCACATTTCTAAGGTCATAGACCTAAATCTAGGTGGTGACTTCTAAAGATTTCCATCTTTGTCCTTACGATGGCGACTTCACTAGGGATATAAATGTCAAACTCCTAAATGAAAACTTTTCTTGTGTGAATTGGATGCTAGATTTTAGGATACTATATTTATGCTTGTATATTATTGCTTTGGGGGGAATGGGTTCAGTCACACATTCGTGCGAGTAGCCAAACCGGGTCCCATGCATATGGGGCAGCCCGCTAGGCGAAACACACAGCCTTGGCCTGTACTTTGTGAGACCACGATCGGCGAGCAGTCTCTAACGAGCGTTTCTTGGGTCCGCCTGCGAATGCATTATGCTACTCCACGTCGCTTGGATCATTGCAACATAGTATATAAAGGGATTGGGGGCCCATTATTCATCGAGCATTCGGTGATAGGTTACCCCATCCTTGTCAAGGTGGCCTTTTCTGTCCTAACCCAAATTGTAGCCCAATGTTTGTTATTTTTGGTTCATCCCTGAACCGACCCAGTAAAGTCTGCTTAACCATGACATCCATGTTCGAGACGTCGAAGTTCTGCTCGTTTTTGTCCTCGATTGGTCAACATGTTAGAATCTACACGATGAGTATCTTGAACTCTCACCCATTGGGAGTATGAGGTGTGTATGCACCTATTCTACATCATAGTAGATGGTCACTATACACCCTCCATTAAGTAAGCTCGATGTGTCGAATCTCTCATTGTTAACACGTCGATTTCAAAAAACGAACAGAAAATCCCTGTCAAGACATAGATACCATGGTCAAGAAGAAATTTACTAGTTTGTTCATCTATGAACCGCTTTTGCTAATCATCCCTAATAAGGACGGCGGATTAATATATCCATTTCAATTTCATCGAATTCGATAATCCAATTAGCCAGACCTTGGTTCCACTGATTATCCATTTTGGAATCATGAGGTCCCAAGACTGAACACATGGCTTAATCAAATTCAATTAAATTGACTTGGATAATGTTTACCCAATCACCCTTATGAGGGAGCTAACTCTTGTTTGGTTGAGTCATCCTTGATTGTGCATGTGACTTCTTCTACTCCTTTAGATGTTTAGAATCTTGATATTTCCCCATTGGATTTTAATGCCTTTGAAAAAGAAAATCAAACTGCAACCATATCCACCCTTTTAGGGTGAGAGGTCCCTACAACTAAGAAATTGTATTGATCTCCCACCTTGAGATCCATCCATATTATCTTTCTAAATGAATCAATGGAAATCATGAATCTAGATCTTGATTGAACATCAAATTTTTTAAGAAAGAAGGAAAGATTCAGCCCCTAGGCAAATCCAATCATAGTTCTCAATTTATCTCAGAATTAAGGAAAGATTCAGCCCCTAGGCAAATCCAATCATAGTTCTCGATTAATCTCTGAAATAAGGAGAGATTCAGCCCCTAGGTAAATCCAATCACCTTCTCGATTTACCTTTGAATTAAGGAAAGATTCAGCCCCTAGGCAAATCCAATCAATATTCCCTATTCACCTTTGAATTAAGGAAAGATTCAGCCCCTAGGCAAATCCAATCATTGTTCCCTATTCACCTTTGAATTAAGGAAAGGTTCAGCCCCTAGGCAGGTCCAATCATCATTTTGGTTCATCCAGAATTAAGGAAAGATTCAGCCCCTAGCAGATTCAATCACATTAAGTTCATTTCAGTATCAAAAAAATATTCAGCCCCTAGGCAGGTCCAACCACCATTTCTGGTTCATCTCAGAACTGAAGGAAAGATTCAGCCCCTAGGCAGGTCCAATCATTATTTCGGTTCATCCAGAATTAAGGAAAGAGTCAGCCCCTAGGCAGATTCAATCACATCAGTTCATCTCAGAATCAAAAAAATATTCAGCCCCTAGGCAGGCCCAACCACCATTTCTTGTTCATCTCAAAACTGAAGGAAAGATTCAGCCCCTAGGCAAGTCCAATCATCATTTTGGTTCATCCAGAATTAAGGAAAGATTCAGCCTCTAGGCAGATTCAATCACATCTAGTTCATCTCAGAATCAAAGAAATATTCAGCCCTAGATTCAACCACCATTTTTGGTTCATCTCAGAATTAAAGAAGGCTTTAACCCCTAGGCAGGTTCAATTATCACTCCCAGATCATGTTAAAATGGAGGAGGCATTCGGCCCCTAGGCTTTTTTCACCTTTCACCTCCTATTTAGGTTCTGGTTCATGTTGAAACTAGGAAAAGTTTCATTCATCTGAATTCAATTAGCCACTAGGCTTATCCAACCATCAATTTTGGTTAGGGTTCCGGTTCATGTCGGAACTAGAAAAAGTTCCATTCATCTGAATTCAATTAGCCACTAGGCTTATCCAACCATCATCTTTGGTTAGGGTTCTGATTCATGTCAGGAACTAAGAAAAGTTCCATTCATCTTAATTCAATTAGCCACTAGGCTTATCCAACCATCAATTTTGGTTAGGGTTCCAGTTCATGTCGAAACTAGAAAAAGTTCCATTCATCTGAATTCAATTAACCACTAGGCTTATCCAACCATCAACTTTGGTTAGGGTTCTGATTCATGTTGGAACTAAGAAAAGTTCCATTAACCAACCATCAACTTTGGTTAGGGTTCTGATTCATGTCGAACTAGGAAAAATTCCATTCATCTGAATTCAATTAGCCACTAGGCTTATCCAACCATCAACTATGGTTCAAGTTCTGATTCATGTTGGAACTAAGAAAAGTTCCATTCATTTGAATTCAATTAGCCACTAGGCCTGTCCAACCATCAACTCTAGTTCATGTTCTGATTCATGTTGGAACTAAGAAGAGTTCCATTCATTTGAATTTAATTAGCCCCTAGGCTTGCCCAACTGTCAACTCCAGTTCAGGTTCCAATTCATGTTGGAACTAAGGAATCTTCTATTTATATGAACTCAATGTGAGCATGAGTTAGCCTCTAGGCCTGTTCAACCATTACCTCTGGTCCATGTTCCATTTCATGAAGGAATCAAAGAGAATTTCAGTCATTTTAACTCAATCAATCCATCATCTCTATTAATTAGAGTCCAATCCATGATTGTCTTCCTTGGCCTCTTTCAATCGGAGCCCAACTCAAGCAATCCTTGCCTCTAGCAATTAGAGCCCAATCCATGACTGTCAATCTTGATCTCTATCAATCAGAGATCAATTCAAAGTCAATATTGATCTCTATCAATCAGAGACCAATTCAAAGTCAATCTTGATCTCTATCAATCAGAGACCAATTCAAAGTCAATCTTGATCTCTATCAATCGAAGATCAATTTAAAGTCAATTTTGATCTCTATCAATCAGAGATCAATTTAAAATCAATCTTGATCTCTATTAATCAGTGACCAATTCAAAGTCAATCTTGATCTCTATCAATCAGAGACCAATTCAAAGCCAATCTTGATCTCTATCAATCAGAGACCAATTTAAAGTCAACTCTGTCTCTATCAATCAGAGACCAATTCAAAGTCATCTCTGTCTCTATCAATCAGAGACCAATTCAAATTCAATCTTGTCTCTATCAATCGGAGATCGATTCAAAATCAATCTCTGGCTCTATCAATTAGAGCCCGATCCATGTCCATTATAGCCCAGTGCTACAAGTTAGGATCGCTCGTCAGGAATGACGAATGAGAAGCATTCCTCATTGCGTGTCAGTAAAGATCAATTCTAAATTCTGGAATCATCAAGAGACCATGAACCTTCAGCTATAATAGTGCTATCCCATCATGGGCATTTCTGCCCCATTGGCCAAGGAAATGTTAGAATCCGAAGAGTTGCCCTCGCATTTCTCATTATTCAAAGAGAGGGAATGGAATTTCCCGAGCAGTAGGGTAGACCAAAGATGAGATATAATGTGCCCCAGGCTAGGATAAGAACCAAAATCACAGCTAGGGAATGGTCCAATGATGAAGCCCTGAGCCCTAAGTGGGGCATGAACCAGATTGACCTTGGACCCAAATTAAATGCGGTCTAATGAGGAAAGCCATTATGCCCTAAACTGGGGCATGGACCAAATTGACCTTAGACCCAAATTGAGAGTGGTCTAACAAAAAAATCCATTGAACCCCCCAAGCCAAGGCATAAATTAGTCCAATCTTGGATTCAAAATGGTGTAGTGCAATGGCGATACCCCTTGTTCCATAAGCTGGGGCATAAGCTAGAATGATTTTGAACTCAACTAGAAGTGGTCTATTGATGAATCCATCAAACCCCAAACTGGGGCATGAACTAGAGTAACCTTGAGCTTAAAAAGCAATAGTCCGGTTTTGAATGGATCCCAAACTGAAATAAAAAAGAGGGAGAATTATATGGAAAAGGTAGGTATCTTGCACCTATTGATAGAGGGGCATGATGAGTCCTGCTATTAGAGATCTGAAGGAAGACTTATTCCCGCAACGACTGAAGGTGGTCGTCGAAGGCGTTATGCCCAACTAGAGCCGCTTGGACGAACTAGTTGTTTTAACTTTCTATTATCGGTATTTGATAGGTCATCCATGTCTGGGTCCAAGATCAATATGCTTGTTGACAAGTCTAGTCTAATCTGTCTTGCAAGAAAAAGAAAATCATTCCATTTTGGATTTCAATCTCTATGCTTTGTCTCTTCCATTCATTTCCTTTTAGTTTCATACATCCTCCTATTCTACGTGCGTAGTCAATTCTGACTCTGAAGATGGTTGAAACGATGAGCCGTCTCCTGAACTTCTACGCCACCCGGCCTCTTGAGAAAGAAAGGTCCAACTCGTCTGGGAAAGCTGTAAATGATCAATTAGGAGACACAAGAGTAGTCTCAAGAAACATGTAATGGAGAAGCTGCCATTTGTTCTATATGTGAAAAGATTTCAAGGAAAGCATTACATAATAACAAATCATATCAACAGGTCAGCCAATCAGTACAAATGAGTGGAGGACAGAAGTGCCACCAAAAAGATGAAAATACCAAAGTTCTTACAAAGTACATCATCTACAAGCAAGAGATACATGATGAATGATCAATCTCAAAATCAAAGAATGAGGTCATTGGGATACCTAAAAAAAAAAAAAATTCAAGCCAATGTTTTACCTTCATCAACAATGGGAGGCAGTCACATCAGATAGAAGGTGATGAGTAACTTCTAGAGGACAGCATACGGATTCACCATTTAGATAAAATTAGATCTAGATGAGCAGTCACAAATGCTCATAAAGTTTATAGAAGATCAGAGTACAAACTGGGGCAAAGAGGTCCTATCTGATTGGAAATGTTTAGAAGAAGAAGATTCAAATCCAATATTGAAAGTAATGTTTCAACTTTGCGATCAAGTGAAGCACTGCATTATGTGGCCTCCACATCCAAAAAAAAAAAGAAAAAAAAAAAAAAAAGAAAATAGCAAGATGTTGAATGGCATTGGAGCTCGACAGTAGGCCAATTGTCCCTCTCACTTCAAGAAGATGGTAGTTCCAACTAAAGCCTGAAAGCAAGTGCGATCATTCTTCGAGATTCACAGCATGTTGGACCGGACTTTTGATTTTGGCCAATTACATCCCGCCTTTACAGGAGACGATCTCATCACTTCTTCATCATCAAAGAAAGATTTCTCATTGGCATTAGACTCTCTCTCCCATCTATCAATCTGACGGCCTTCCAAGGAGTCTCTATCACAAGCCCTTCTTTTGATTATCAATTTTTATGGCATTGTATCTCATGATCATGTTTCATCTTATGTACAAATTCATGAATCTGGCTGGAACTCTCATCTATCGTTCATTACATCCGACGGCTTCTCAAGATTCCTATAAGCCCTTCATTTCTCAAGCCAATAAAATGGGATCTTCTCAGTAAGATAAACCCATTCTACATAAATAACCAAACACTCTCCCAATGGTAGACCCATATGGACAGTTTCACATCAGTCCTCTTGGACCTTCAACATCAATACTTGTCAACAAACCTAAAGGTTTCAGGCCTAGATATGATAGTGACTGATTCGGAATCTCGATATAGCTTGTTGGGACAAGTGTTCCATCTGAACATCTCCAAGAAAGGAAAACATAATTCGGCACCATTTTTAATTTTGGTGTGGGACTGCATTTCCCTAAGATCTCTTTTAGTGATGATTCAAATAGCTGCCCGCCTATCAATACGTGTAGGTGTCAACTTAAACAGTGGGGCAAGGCTACCCATTTATCATGAAAGTCATGCCATTCAAATTTCCCCGAAGGGTTTCAGACCATTGGATAGGACCATAATTTTGGCAATATCCTCACCATATCAGGACTCTTTATTCAACCCAAGATGGGGTTTGCAAAAAGAAGAAAATGAAAAAAAATAAAGGGAAGAAAAGAAACCTCAGCAGGGAAAGGCAACCCGAGAAACCTCAATGGGCAACCCATAATACCTCAGTGGGGATAGGCGACCTGATGCAACCCTAAAGCATCGCCCTCATTGGCCCTTCATAGAAAAATTCAGTGGTTCATGTAGACAAGTGTCATACCAGTCTACCCTCCATAAGGAAAGGAACCCCTCTTGCTCTCCAGTGAATCATACTCGGAGGAGTTGAACAAACCATCATCTGTTGGGCTCCATAGCATTGCCTTTCAACAGAATTCTATCTTCAAATCCTTTGGTCATGTTAGGGAGAGAGCAAATTCTCATGGCCTGGTTATGGATATTAGCCAAATTCATTCAAATCATCAGTTCCTTCATTTTTCAAGATTCAAGAAGGGTTTATCCAAGAAGTCACTTTCTACAATCTTCCCTTGACCTTGGAAGCATGGTCAAATTCTGGATACAATCCAGAGTCAACCTAGTTCTAACTCTGTTAGATTGCCTGTTTCTTTCTATCTTGCCCTAGCACACTACAGTAGCGGTCTGTCACAACATGCTGACACTGGGGCATAGATATACCCTATGTAGAGGAATCGAATTTGATCATGAGCATTACATCAAGGATCCATTGTCTAGTCTGAAGTCACTACTTTCATAGTCAACAGAAGTAGGTCCACCCAAGTTGGTTTTTGTCAATTTATCAGTTCTCCCAATCCTGTTGATGAAGAAAATCCAATGTGGTCGCTCACCTATTAGGATTTGGTCACCAAATTCTCTGAAGGAACATTTCGAATCCTTTGTGCCTCATGCCTACTTTGGGGCCATGGTTCATTCATCTTTCAAAATTGGCATAACAATGTTACAAGCCCTGAGCTTTTTCATGAGCCTAGATCAAGGGCCAAACCCACGTCACATTTCATCGTCGCTTGGCTATTCTACCAATTTGGTCTACCATAATGCACAGTCAAAGAACTTAGTTGATCAGATGTCCCTCGATAGTCTAACACCAAGGTCAATCAATAAAATCACTTTGGTTAGAGACTGTCAAGCTCCCCTCATTCTTGTCCAAAATCCTCGCTAGAGTTTCTTTCAATCCAAAATCCAACAACACCAATGTTGGCTGAAGAAAATCATCACCTTCAAATTACATGGAACCCTTCAAAGGGAGTAACCAAGTCATCCCTACCATGCTGAAATTGAGTCAAACTTTCAGTACCAGATCATAAATGGCAAATTTCAAATCTAGGTATCATGCCAGCGAAGTTCATGACACCATTTCCATTGATGTCATGTTTTGTGCCTTCACCAATAAAGCAAGAGCAAAAAACTTGGAAAATTGCCAAGGAATTCACCATCATTTCAAATATGTCCAGCACTCTATAGGTTCAAAGTCAATAGACTTCCAAGATGTGTCAGATTCCAACCCTAATGGTTCAAAGTCAACAAAGCCTTCCTGTATGGGTCACTTTCAAGCATCCTAAAGGTTCATAGCCATAGAGCTTCCAAGAAGGATATTCCTATTTTCAATCTCGAAGGTCCAAAGCTGGTAGGAACTGCCAAGATGAGTCATTTAGTATCACCCTATAAGTGACCTTCTGAGTTCTTGCTCATTTCAGAATCAATAGCAAATTCCTCACCCTAAAAGTGACCTTCTGAGTTCTTACTCATTTCAGAATCAAATGTGGAGCCCTAGCTCAACCAAAGTTCAAATCAATCTCAGTCTATAAATGAGTCAAATGTAGAGCCCTAGCTCATCCAAAGATCAAATCAATCTCAGATTATTAGTGAATCAAATGCAGAGCCCTAGCTCATCCAAATTTCAAATCAATCTCAGTCTATAAGTAAATCAAATGTAGAGCCCTAGCTCATCCAAAGATCAAATCAATCTCAGATTATTAGTGAATCAAATGTAGAGCCCTAGCTCATTCAAAGATCAAGTTAATCTCAACCTATAAGTGAATGCAGAGCCCTAGCTCATTCAAAGATCAAGTCAATCTCAGCCTATAAGTGAATGCAGAGCCCTAGCTCATTCAAAGATCAATTCCATCTCAGCCTATAAGTGAATCAAATGCAGAGCCCTAGCTTATTCAGAAAAAACTATCTCAGAATCTCAATCAAAAGAGCCTCAGTTCAATCAAAGAGAAGACATCAAGTCTTCCATCCAAACAAATCAAAGCCGAGCCGAAGCTCATGCAATCAACCTTGTATTCACAGCCTAGCTTCATACAAGAAGAGGTTTATCAGCATACAAATGGATCAAGCCGGGTCAAAGCCCGCACATACCTTGCATTGAGTTCCACCTCAGCAAGAAGAGGTTCCCAACCTACAAATGAGCCTTGTATTCACAGCCTAGCTTCATACAAGAAGAGGTTTATCAGCCTACAAATGGATCAAGCCGGGTTCAAGCCCGCACGTACCTTGCATCATGAGTTCCACCTCAGCAAGAAGAGGTTCCCAGCCTACAAATGAGCCTTGTATTCACAGCCTAGCTTCATACAAGAAGAGCAGTCACCAATCTTCCAAGAAGAGCAAACCTTCTTGCCAGTCGAACTACGTTTTGGGCTTGATTTCTAGGACACCCTTAGAATACGTAGGCAGTTTAGGACAAATATCCCTAAGTGCAGCCCAATAAGCAATCTCACTCATATCCCAAAAATATGGTTCTTTTATCTTCAGCCTTCAATTGGTAACAATCTCGGCTAAAGAGGGGCATCTGTAAGCACCCCATTTTTGCCATTTCCAACTGAACAATGCCTTACTAGTGCATGGACAACAAAGGAAGAAAGATAAGTGAAAATTTAGGTTTTGGGATACGACCTCGAGGTAGTTTTCGGTGGGCCCCATAATGAGATCACAGGCTGTAATCTGCATGGTTGCATAGGTCATGGAATTATCTTCGAAATGATACCAGAATTGCCCAATTCTGATATCAAATGAAGAAGATATGGTCATTTTAGTCAGATGATACGTACAAGGGATGTTTATGAAACTATCATAAATAATCCCAGGGGCTTTCATGTAAATTATCGTAAGTTGGATTGTTTGAATTTCAAATCATCATATCTTGATCATCCGACACCTGAATCATATGGTTTAAGTACCATTATTCCTTATTTTTAGTTCTCTTCAAAGTGGACGTAAAGGATTTCCGGTAGAAGTCACCAGTGGGCCCCATGCAAGCTTGCATGCAAAGTTATCATTAGAACTTCAAAGCTTCATATCTTTTTCGTTCTACGTCGGATTCAGATGATTCCAAAGCCATTATTCTTCATTTGTGATATCCTACAAAATGGACGTAAAATATTTCCGATAGAAGCCTCCGAAGGATCTCATGCAGAATGGTCAGCCAAATTATCGATAATTGACCTGCTTAAACTTTAAAAAGTCATAAGTTGGCCATTTTATTTCCAAATGAGGTGATTCAAGTTCCAATATTCCTCATTTTTAATGTTCTACAAAGTGAACATAGAAAATTTGAAATAAAGGTTATCAGAAAATTCCGTGTGGGATGACAGCGAAAATGGCCATGAAGTAATAGAGAGAGAAAATTCAATTAATTCTAATCAATCCAGTCAACTCAGTTCAAGCCGTTTTTACGGTCCAACCTAGCTCAACCCATATCGCTTTAACTAAGTCAACCCAAGCCGCCTCAACCCATTTTTGAATCGGTTCATCCCGCATAATATTTATATATATTAATATATTGTATACATATATATTTATATATATATATATATATATATATATATGTATATATATATATATATATATATATATATATATATATATATATATATTTATTATATATATATAATATATATGTTGTTATTAAATATATGTGTATATAGTATATAATAAATATTATATATAAATGATAAAATCCTAAAAAAGAAAAGAAAAAGGAAAGAAAAGGGAGAGAGGACGTGAAAAGGAGAGGGATTTAGGTTTTTGGATAGAATGCAATAAAAAGAAAAAGAAAAAAAGGAAAGGAGAAGAAGATAGGACATGATTTAGAGAGAAAAGGGAAGAATCCAAAAGATTTTTTTGAAAAAAGGAAAGAAAAGGGAGAGGAGACGTGAAAAGGAGGAGGATTTAGGGTTTCTAGATGATTTCCAAAAGAAAAAGGAAAGAGAAGGAAGGAGAGAAAGGAAAGAGAGAAGGGGTTTTCTAGAAGAAGGAAAAAAAGGAAAGAAAGGAAGAAGAAAAAACGTGGGAAGGAAGAAAAGAAAGGAAAGAAGAAAAAATGGAAAAAAATTTTCTAGAAAAATGAAGAAAAGGAAGGAAGAGAGAAGAAGGAAAGAGGAGGAGAGGATTTTCTAGAGGAGGGAGAGATAGAGAACGTGTGGAATGGAGAAGGAGAAGAGAAAAAGGAAGGAAAAGAAGAAAGGAATGAAGAAAAAGGAAGAAAAAAAGATTTTCTAGAAAAAAGAAGAAAGGAAAGAAGGATCTTCTAGAAAAGGAGAGAAATATTATAAATAGGCAAGAGAAGAGAGAGTAGGGTCTCTTTTTCCAGACTATAGAGAGAGGTGAACGTGGGTGAGGAAGAGAAAAAAGTGAGTGAGAGAGAGAAAATGTGAGAGGGAGAAAGAAAGAGAGAGAAAAGAGAAAAGAAAGAAAAGAGAAGAAGAAAAGAGAGAAAGAGAAGAGAGAAAGAAGCAGAAGAGAGGAGAAGGAGGATTCACATTCAAAGGGGGTTGATACAACCTCCAATCACCCTTCATCAATGGTTTCGCTCAATTTAAGCCCAAGGTTAGTACTCTAAACAAATTTAGAGGTCGTTATAATGCTCGAATGCCAATTTTGCTTGAAAAAAGCTAATTTTCATGAAATCTTAATCATGAATGCTCTATTACATGCTTGTTAATGTTAGGATGCCTATGTCTAACATTTTTCACGAATTATAATTTGTCTAAGCTATTCAATGATGAATTTTTAATGATATACAATGATGTTTGATGGTTTTTGCAAATTTCATAAAGTGGTTTTCTGATCTGAAAATTCCAGATTTAGGGTTCAAACTTAGGAAGTACATCATATATATTGTTTCTAAGATTTTGAAGCCCAAACTTTTATGGGAGTCTCTCTGATATGTTAGAAGACTACCCTAAAAATTTCGTTCCATTTGGAATTGGAGAAATATATCAAATAATTTTTCTTTGACATTGCTATTTTTCTCGGATGTAATGCAATCCTCCATTAGAAAGTCTCTAGACAAAGTCCTTATGGCCATAATCAGAAATTCCACTTAACATGAACTTTTTAGACATGAGAGTCTCCTAAAAAATGGTACTGGTTTCATATTTTTCCATTTTTTGTTGAATTGATATCAATTTTTAAGAGCATAGTACTCTGATTTTAAATCTGTCATGATGTACTGATTTGCATGATTGAAAAGAGTCATTTTTCACAAAGAAAATATACTGTTTTAACTTTTTTTTCTTAATGAAATTTTAGATCAGACAATTATCTACATAGACATATGTCTGTATTTAATTTTTCATTAAGAATAGAATTTTATTTGGAATTTATGGTGCAACTGGATCAAAAATCTGGAACAGATTTGACCAGTGCACATGTTCGGGCTTAGGGCATATCTTTGACCTATTTTTGCTTTCTGTTGGGATCCAAATCCTTCATATGAAATATAATATATTAAGTCATCTTTCTATGAAAAAAATTTGAGCTTGATTTGAGTTTTGAAAGACCTACTTATGATCATTCTTGTATAATGTGACAAATCTGAATACAGTTCATAGTTTTGTCCATTATCTGGAACCTTGTGTCACAATTTTCACAGTTTTGAGTCATTAATCTTCCAAAATTTCTTCATAAGAATTAAAATTTTTTCAAATAACATTGAACATTTGTTTGTTTTGATAATTTTGCACATTTCAAAAAAAAAAGTTTCATTGATGTCTCATTCATTATAACATCAATGATTGTTTAAATGAATTCTGTCATATTTGGATAAATGGCTATATTTGGAGCATTCATATGCTTTGTTTGGATTGTGTATACCATGTTTGCCACATTCCATGTATTGCTATTTTTGGTAGAATAGATAAATTTTTACCATATTTTAGCAAAATCTTAATTTTTTTAAGTCTTACTATGCTTAGAAAATAGCATATAAGATCTTTCATTTTTTCGAAAAATTCATGTTATATATGCATTCTATGATTGGTACTTACCATATTGATATATAGATGCAAATTAGATCTTGCATATTAGATCTTGCCATATTAGATCTTGTCATGCTTAGATCTTGCCATATTAGGCTCTTGCCTTATTTGCAATACATGTCATATTTGAGAGATTTTAAACAATCTTACTACATGTGAATTTCTTGCCATAAATATTTTATATGCCATATTTAGATAGAATATTCTATTTTGGGCAATAATTTAATTTATGCAACACCCTAGTCGAACTGTCATATTTGCACACTTCTAGAAGACAATCTAGGTGTGGGGACGTGCATTTAGGCACCCACATTCTTGGGAAGGACATAATGGGAATAATAAAAAACCTTAATATAGAAAGAAAAAATGTTTTGCCAAACCTTCCAAAATTAGAATTCAGGATGAAAAGGGTAATTTAGGACGATTTTGCCCCTTGGCAAACCCTAAACCTAGAATAGGTAATAAACCCTAAACCTAGAATAGGTTTTCAATCCCAAACCTAGAACAGGTTCTCACTTTCTGACCCAGAATGGGTTATTCTCCCGAACTACGTGGATTCTGATTCCTAGGTCAAACCCAAGGATACGTAGGCTATTTGGGAGAAACCCAAATTCGGATCCACACCTTAGTCCACTTGGACTACCCATAGATCCACTTGGATATCCAACCATTCACTCAATTTCGAACTACGCGGATTCTGATTCCTAGGTTAAACCCTAGGATACGTAGGCTATTTGGGAGAATCTCAAATTCGGATCCACACCTTAGTCCTCTCGGACTATCCATAGATCCACTAGGATATCCATTCCCATTTCAACCCAGAGCCTCGAACTACATGGATTCTGATTCCAAGGTCAAACCCTAGGATACGTAGGCTATTTGGGAGAAACCCAAATTTGGATCCACAATTTAGTCCACTCGGACTATCCATAGATCCACTAGGATATTTACCCATATTTTGACCCAAATAGGGTTATCCAATCCCGAACTACGTGGATTCTGATTCCTAGGGCAAACCCTAGGATACATAGGCTATTTGGGAGAAACCCAAATTCGGATCCATAATTTAGTCCACTCGGACTATCCATAGATCCACTAGGATATCCCCCATATTTTAACCCAAATAGGGTTATCCACACCTTAGTCCACTCGGACTATCCATAGATCCACTAGGATATTTATCCACACCTTAGTCTACTTGGACTATCTATAGATCCACTAGGATACTTACCCACATTTTGACCCAAATAGGGTTATCCATCCCGAACTACGTGGATTTTGATTCCTAGGGCAAATCCTAGGATACGTAGGCTATTTGGGAGAAACTCAAATTTGGATCCACACCTTAGTCCACTCGGACTATCCATAGATCCACTAGGATATCTACCCATCAGCTCGAACTACGCGGATTCTGATTCCTAGGTCAAACTCTAGGATACGGAGGCCATTTGGGAGAAACCCAAATTCGGATCCATAATTTAGTCCACTCGGACTATCCATAGATCCACTAGGATATCCCCCATATTTTAACCCAAATAAGGTTATCTAGCTCGAACTACGCGGATTCTGATTCCTAAGGCAAACCCTAGGATACGTAGGCCATTTGGGAGAATCCCAAATTTGGATCCACAGCTTAGTCCACTCGGACTATCCATAGATCCACTAGGATATTTATCCACACCTTAGTCCACTCGGACTACCCATAGATCCACTAGGATATTTATCCACATTTTAACCCATATAGGGTTATCCACATTCCAACCCAGAATGGGTTATCCATATTTCAACCCAAATAGGGTTATTCTTAGATCCACTAGGACTATCTCTCAGTCCACATGGACTATCCAGATCCTAACCCATAGGGTTTTCTCAGCCTTTCAAGCATGAATTTCAACTTGAACAATAAACTTAATCATGCACAAGCATAAATCACATCCATAAACTTTAATCACACCTGAACTACGATGGTGAACCTGATTTTCGGAATAAATCCGTAATACGTAGGCAATCTGATGGATACAGATTTGGTTCAATGATATCAAACCACTTGGTTTGGTTTAATTTAATAAATAGAGTCTAGCATAGGAAAGGTATAGGAGACCTATTTCGATCGGACGGTTTGGGTGCCTAACCCCTTCCCATAATCGTAACCTGACACTTACCCAATCTCTGATGGACCAGAATCCAATCTAAGGGTCATGAGTCAATCGAAGTCTTACCTTAGGGTGAGATTTCACATTTCTAAGGTCCTAGACCTAATCTAGGTGGTGACTTCTAAAGATTTCCATCTTTGTCCTCACACCCCTCTTCGGCCGAAATTCAAAGTGAATGAGGGCGAAGAATAGAAAAGACCGCATTTTGGTCCATAGACAATTACACAAAATGAAAAGATGGGGAAACAGAACATTCTAACTAAATGTTCTGTCAGAAGAAATCAGCATACCTGACTAGGCGCTGACGAGGAAAAATAAATCTAATCGGAGCACTTGACTAAGCATTCCAATGAGAAACAGAACATTCTGACTAGATGTTCCGTCAAGGAATCAGCATACCTGACTAGGCGCTGACGAGGAAAAATGAATCTAATCGAAGCACTTGACTAAGTGTTCCGACGAAGAAAGAAGCAAAAATGGAGTGCTTGACTAAGCATTCCGATGAGAATAGAACATTCTGATTAGACGTTCCGTCAAGGAATCAGCATACCTGACTAGGCGCTGACGAGGAAAAATGAATCTAATCGAAGTACTTGACTAAGTGTTCCGACGAAAAAAAACAAAAAATGGAATGCTTGACTAAGCATTCCGATGAGAAACAGAACATTCTGACTAGATGTTCGGTCAAGGAATCAGCATACCTGACTAGGCGCTGACGATGAAAAATGAATCTAATCGAAGCACTTGACTAAGTGTTCCGACGAAAGAAAAAAAAAACAAAGATGGAGTGCTTGACTAAGCATTCCGATGAGAAACAGAACATTCTGACTAGATGTTCCGTCAAGGAATCAGCATACCTGACTAGGCGCTGACGAGGAAAAATGAATCTAATCGAAGCACTTGACTAAGTGTTCAGACAAAAAAAAAACAAAAAATGGAATGCTTGACTAAGCATTCCGATGAGAAACAGAACATTCTGACTAGATGTTCCGTCAAGGAATCAGCATACCTGACTAGGTGCTGACGATGAAAAATAGATCTAATTGAAACACTTGACTAAGTGTTTCGACAAAAAAAAAAAAAACAAAGATGGAGTGCTTGACTAAGCATTCCGATGAGAAACATAACATTCTAACTAGATGTTCTGTCAAGGAATCAACATACCTGACTAGGCGCTGACGAGGAAAAATGAATCTAATCGAAGCACTTGATTAAGTGTTCCGACAAAAAAATGCAAAAAAAATAGAGTGCTTGACTAAGCATTCCGATGAGAAACAGAACATTCTGACTAGATGTTCCATCAAGGAATCAACATACCTGACTAGGTGCTGACGAGGAAAAAATGAATCTAATCGAAGCACTTGACTAAGTGTTCCGACGAAAAAAAAAGTAAAAAGGGAGTGCTTGACTAAGCATTCCGATGAGAAACAGAACATTCTGACTAGATGTTCCGTCAAGGTATCAGCATACCTGACTAGGCGCTGACGAGGAAAAATGAATCTAATCGAAGCACTTGACTAAGTGTTCCGACGAAAAAAAAGCAAAGATGGAGTGCTTGACTAAGCATTCCGATGAGAAACAGAACATTCTGACTAGATGTTCCGTCAAGGAATCAACATACCTGACTAGGCGCTGACGAGAGAAAGATCAGATTAGAGCGCTTGACTAAGCGTTCTAAAAGGAATCAAAACATCTGACTAGGTGTTCGAGAAGAACGACCAGATCACCCGCCAAGGTGTCTGACGACGACAACTAATCAAAACACCCGCCAAGGCGTCTGACGAACACAATCGGATCACTTGACTAAGTATTCCGACGGTAAAAAGAAATCAGAATCACCCCTCAAGGTATCTGACAAACACAATCAGAGTACTTGACTAAGTACTCAGACGGTAAAAAGAAATCAGAATCACCCATCGAGGTATCTGACAACACAAAGACAAACACAATCGAAACACTTGACTAAGTGTTCCGACGGCAAATAAAAATCAGAATCACCCCTCAAGGTATCTGACAAACACATCGACAAACACAATCAGAACACTCGACTAAGTGCACCGACGGTAAACAGAAATGGAATCACCTACCAAGGTGCCCCAAGGAATGGATGTTCATAGACCACAAAATTCAGATTAACAACTCAAGTTAGGGCAGGCGCTCATGACAGCACAAACACAAAGATTCAAGGCACCTCAAAACTTAAAAATATGATATTGATGAACTTTAAAATCACTGTTAATAAGTCAAGAACTCAGTCAAAATTATCCTCTAGAAAATAAACCCTCCGCAGAAGGTATTGATAAAACAGTCACATTTCTTTCAACATTTAGGTTCCCAAAACCCCTGATAGAATAGCCAAATATGGATGGGTCCATGATAGATCTGACTAAGGGCCCGAGCTGCTGGCAATCTCTTCAGTAGACGCTGCTGCAGTCATTAGGGTCGGGGTTGGGTGATCCCGATAATGCCACACATCTGCAATGCTCCAAACAAAATCCTTGTTCAATTCCTTAGGAGGGGAGACATCTGTAATATCACCGACCACACTTGGCAACCTGTTCAACTGATGATACAACAAGGATGGTACATAGAAGGATGAGTGAGTCAGACCCATAATTTGTACACATGAGTTTCCTCGAGTTCTCAACACTGGACATGGGGTTGACATCCACTTGCTCCTCCATGTGATATCGTCGACCTTCAAGGCTCTCAATCGCTCAGGCCAGTTGTGTTCCTTGTAAAAATCTGAATTCTTGGCTCTTTTCATATAATGGACAGGCCAAAATACCGAAACCTCTAAAGGCAAAAACAGACTTAGCTTCTCAGTCAACCAGATGTGTAACAGATAAGGGGAGCCATTGAGAGTATCCGTATGAAGACGACCTCCCTTCTTGGCCCAACTGTCTAAACCCTTTAATGTCTCGGCCAGGATTGTTGGTATGATATCAAAACCCTGCTGGAGATGCTTAATGACATCAATGATGATTGGAGAGTACAGGCGCTCATGCGTATTCAATAAGTACCTTGCGATCATACAGAAACAAAAAGCCTTCCTTCGATACTCACGACCCAAACGCGAGCAAGTCTGTTGGTGGGCATACTTGGTGACCATGGCTGAGACATCGATTTTTCCAAGCTTGATGATTGGTAGAGCCTCCTTCTTGGTCCAACCAAAATATTCCCGGATCTCATGGTCGGAAGTCTCTTGCAATGGAGGGCAAAAGATCCCTTCTCGCACAGGAAAGATAAGACATCCACGAAACTCTTCGCATGTAGGGCATATCTCTATGTTCCCAAATCTGAACACATGCATTGTAGGATCCCAAAACCTGGAAGCTATCCCCAAAAGACCATGACAGATTTTAACATGTCGAAGTTGGTAAAGGGCCTCTAAATCAAGATTGGCCAGAGCTCCTTTGTCATTCTGGGACATATCACGAGCCCACTCTTGCAATTGCTTATCCATTTCTGCACAAGTTAACAAATGATTAGCGTTCAACCAAACCAAAAGCAAACTTAAAGAGACACAACCTCCACATTAAGGTTAGGGAATACTAATGGGTCATGTCGACCATACTGAGGGCATCCAAAAAAATCCATGTATACCTCCACAAGCTGCACATGGTATGTCAAAATGGACATGACTCTGTCTGGGCCTAAACCAACTAGATTCGTAAACAAACATGATGCTGGAGGTCCAAGTGGACTGATAAGAAACTGCCCATATGGGTCCACCATTGGGGAGAATAGGGGCTTATCATGTAGAATGGTGGATTCACTAAGGAATCACCATTTATGGCTTAAAACAAGGGCTATTGAAATCTTTGGACGTCACCGAAGTGATGAGTGACAAATAGAGATTTTAGCCAGATCATAAACACAATACTCACATAAAAGAGTGACATGTTCACAAGAAGCAATATCACAAAAGCCAATAAATGATGTGAAATGAAGGGCTTTATGATGGAGACTCTTGGAAAAACGTCAGATTGATAGACGGGAGAAAGAGTCTATGCCAAAAAAAAAGAAGAAGTCCTCTTCCGAAAATGATCGAGTGATGAAACCAACCTTTAGTGAAAGGGGTAAGCCTAAATGGATGTTAAGGCCAACCATGCTGTAAGGCTCCAAGATGATCTCTCATCAAACCAACCAACATTTTTTTTTTTAATGTGGAGGTTATACAAAGTACTTTTTCACCTGGTCAAGGTTGGTCAGATATTGTAACTCATTTCCATCTATATCTGTGAGACGAACAGCCTTCCCTGGCAAGATCTCCTTCACTACAAAAGGTCCACTCCAATTAGGACGAAACTTGCCCTTGGGGTCATGTACTAGAGCTCTCTTCTCTTTAAGCACCAAATCTCCGATTGCCAAATGGCGAAGACGAACTTTCTTATTAAAAGTTGTAGCAATTCTCTGTTGATATTTCTTCATATTATCTACAGCTTTGATTCGCCTTTCATCTATTAGGTTCAACTCTTCATATCTAGTCCGAAGCCATTCAGTTTCTGGGACTTGACATTCCATTAAGACCCTCAAGGATGGTACCTCTATCTCAATTGGAAGCACGGCCTCCATGCCATACACCAATGAATAAGGCGTTGCCCTAGTTGATGTTCTAATTGAGGTCCGATAAGCCCACAAAGCAAAAGGCAACTTATCAGCCCAATCGGCAGTTGTCTCTGCCATTTTCTGAAGGATGGTCTTCATATTTTTGTTTGCTGCCTCAACGGCCCCATTTGTTTGTGGACGATAGGGAGAAAACCTATGCCTCGCAATGTGAAGCCTATCACACAACTCTTGCACTTTACCCCGGAAATGTTGCCCCTGATCAGAAATCAATGCATGAGGCGTCCCATGTCGGCATATGATGTGTTTGCAGAAATTTGGCAACCTTGGCTGCCGTGAGCTTGGCGTAAGATTGAGCTTCAACCCATTTGGTGAAGTAATCTATAGCCACTAAGATAAACTCGTGCCCATTCGATGATTTCGGGGAGATCTTGCCTACTACATCAATGCCCCAAATGGAGAAAGGCCAAGGAGAGCTGAGTGTGTGCAACTCAGATGGAGGGACATGTATCAAATTGGCGTGAATCTGGCACTTATGGCATTTCTTTACGAATTCCACGCAGTCTGCCTCCATTGTGTTCCAATAGTAACCTAGGCGAAGGATTTTTTGGAAAGCATCCAAGCATTCATGTGGGGTCCACAAATCCCTTCATGGATCTGTTCTATGATATTCTGCGCTTGCTCTTTATCCACACAGACCAGCTGTACACCATCATACGACCTCTTGTACAAGATGTTTTCATGCAAAATAAACTGAGTGGCATACTGCCTAAGGAATTTCTTCTCCCTTGAAGAAGCTTCTGGAGGATACTTCCTTTCTCTGATAAAATCCACTATTGGCGCAAACCAAGGTCTCCCATCTATTGTTAAGGCATTCACCTCCTCCAAGTACGCTTGTTGCATTCTTCGCACTATCACCAAGGGTTGCATTCTCTCATCACCTTCAAAATTGATCATTGCAGCCAAAGTTGCCAGTGCATCGGTGTATCTATTATAATCCCATGGAGAAAACTCAAAGCTAATTTCTGAGAATTGTTGTGCCAAGCTCACAGCATACTGCCGGTATGGTTTCAATTTTTCATCCATTGTCTTCCATTCTTTGCTAATCTGATAGATGACCACTGAAGAATCTCCATATACCTTCATCTTCTGAATTCCAATGGCCAAAGCTGCCCTTAATCCTATGATGCAAGCTTCATATTCAGCCATATTATTGGTGCATTCAAAGTCTAGCCGGAATGAAATGGGCACGAACATCCCGTCAGGACTAATGAATAGGACACCAGCTCCACATCCTCTATGGTTTGCAGCGCCATCAAAGAACATCACCCAGGGGTCCACCTTTCCTTCTTGGGCTTGAACAAATGCGACCTCTTCGTCTGGGAATACATCTTCCAGATTTTTCAAATCATCCACCGGGTGGGCAGACAAATGCTCGGCGATGACGCTTCCTTTGATAGCCTTCTGGGTGGCATAGATGATCATAAATTCAGACAAAAGTAGTAACCATCTTGCTAGCCTTCCCGTCAATGCTGGCTTCTCAAATAAATACTTTATGGGATCCATCCGTGAAATTAGGATGATCTGATAAGAGAGCATATAATGCCTCAACCTCTTAGTAACCCAAATTAAAGCAGCACAAGTTTTCTCCAAAGGTGTATAGTTTGCTTCATAGCTTGTGAACTTTTTACTCAAATAATATATCGCCCGCTCTGTCCGACCATCTGAATCGTGCTGTGCAATCATTGATCCCATAGAGTTTTCCAGAACCGATAAATAAAGTAACAGTGGTCTCCCCGGTTCTGGAGGCACAAAAATTGGTGGATTCGCCAAGCATGCCTTGATTCTGTCGAAAGCTAACTGGCATTGTGGATTCCAAGTTTTGGGCTGATCTTTCCTCAACAATTTGAATATTGGTTCGCTGGTGGCCGTCAAATGCGCAATGAATCGACTGATGTATTGGATTCTTCCCAGAAATCCTTTAATCTCCTTCTCAGTTTTGGGTGGAGGCATTTCTGTAATGGCCTTAATTTTAGATGGGTCGATCTCTATCCCCCTTTGACTGACCATGAACCCTAGCATTTTTCCAGCAGTAACCCCAAATGCACACTTTTGTGGGTTTAACCTCAGGTTGTACTGCTTGATTCTTTCAAAAAAAACCCTCAAGGCTTGGAAATGATTCTCTCTACTGATCGATTTCACTATCATATCATCAACATAAACTTCAACCTCTTTATGAATCAGGTCATGGAGGACCGTGGTGGCCATCCTTTGGTATGTGGCACTGGCATTCTTCAAATTGAAAGGCATCACCGTATAACAGTAGGTTCCCCAATCGGTTATGAAAGAAGTTTTCTCCTTATCCTCAAGCGCCATTTTAATTTGGTTATACCCTAATCTGGCAGTATTGTCCACCAATATATCAATCTTGGGCAAGGGAAAATCATCCTTAGGGCTTGCCTTATTCAAACCTCTGTAATCCACACATACACGAAGCCTACCATCCTTTTTCGGTACAATGACCACATTCGCTAACCATTCAGGGTAATTGCAAACCTCAAGAAATCCTACATTCAACTGCTTCTCTATATCTTCTTTAACTTTCAATGTCCACTCAGGCCTGAGGCGTCTCAACTTCTATTTGGTAGGCTTCACACCAGGGGAAAGTGGAATTCTATGTTGTACCACTTCAGGGCAATACCCGGCATGTCATCGTATGACCAAGCGAAAACTTCCTAGAATTCTTTCAATAGAACAAATAACTGGGCAGTCTCGTGATCATTTAGTGTTATGCCAACTTTTATTTCACGAGGCTATTCAGTTGTCCCCAAATTGATCATCTTAAAGTCTTCACAGACAGGTTGGGCCTTTTGTTCCTTTAAAGCTTTAAGAGATTGCAAAAATCCAGGTGAAGGTCCATCACAAAGATCATTATCAGAATCAGAATTAGTAAGGGAAGGGGAAGTGGAAGAAGCAATATACTCAGAAGAAGTCATTTCATTAATCATCTGAAAGAAGTACAGCAGATGAGGTCTTTTCTGGGACAACAGACTCAACATCAATGACAGACTCTGTATGTAAGACCCGTGTCAATCTAAACCAGTCTTACCACCTTGAACCAGGTTTACCTATCATGGTCGAGTCAAATGGACCAAGGGCGTGAGGAAGATCGAGATCCCAGGTATCAAATCGACCCAAAAACACTTAATTTAAGGGGAGGGTCGCATACCCAACAAAGCAGGGTCGGACCTCCCAAAGCAGAAAGTCAGACCCTCAATTTTGAAGGGAGGGTCGGACATCTTGAACCCTAGGGTCGACGGGATCATCGACCCTCCCATCGACCCTCGGTTACCGTAGGAAATAGAATTAGGAAATTTCCTAATTTTCGATTGGGATTCTTTCCTAATCTCAAAGGGACTTATTTTAGGATGTTCCTACTCTATTTAAAGGACGTCCCTAAGCCTCTTTCACTCCTTTTACAACCCTAATTGAATTGAGAGAAAGAGAAGAGACGGGGAAGAGGAAGAAGAGAATTAAGGAAGAGAATTAAGCCAAAAAAGAAGATTTGCAGAGAAGGAGTATTCTTCTCAGGTATGGATACTAATTTTATGAGTTTCTACAGACCTTAGGTTAGCTATTGATGAGAGTGTGATCTCGAAGAAACCCAAATCATCAACCAATGGTTAGGTTTTCATGGAAAACCATAGGAGAATGCATGAAAGCTATCTAGGTGGGTTATACATGGTTTCAGACCATGGAATGAATGTAGAATGGAAAGTAGGAGCAAGACATAGGATCCCAAGCACGAAGAATGGACTAAAAGAGGAAATTAGACCAAAGTGCACCGAGGGTCGCACCGAGGGTCGATGACCATCCGACCCTAGGTGATCCTGACCATCGACCCTCAGTGTTCGGGAAGTTCAGAGTTTGGGGAGGGTCGCACCCAGGGTCGATCATGAATCCGACCCTACCTCCGACCCTCAGTTGACAGAATGGTTTTTAAATTCAGAATTAATTTTAATTAAATTCTATCGACTTTGTTAGGTCTTCTAGCAATATAATAACAATATAAAGGTGATTCTAAAGCTTGGAAAAGTATCTATTAGCAAGCTAAGGTGAGGAAACAGAACTCTAAACTAATTGGTTAATAATAAACTGTTTTCTATTTCTTGAGTCGAATGCCATGCTTGATTCTATGCGAATATGTTTGTAATGCCCATACAACATGTCATCCAATATTTCTATTACTTGTTCATGCATATTTACTTTATTGTTTATAATATGATGATGATGATGATGATAGGAATAGGCATGTGATTGTATGTGTGTGGTTGGTGTACTTGATGCGAGCGAGTATCAGGGGAGGTGTGATGAGAACGTCAATAAACATTAACCATTGGCGGGTCTCAGCACTTTAGCTCTATCTCTAACTCAAGTCTTATGCATTAGCATCATCGTATCGCCATTACTTTAGCAGAACTATTATGTTATAGAGTATCAGGGGAGGTGGTCTCGGTCCTTGTAGTCTCTGACTCTACCGGGGGGCCTTAGCTCTATCTCTATGGACATTCTGAGGGATGCTGGGGTGAGGCCTTGGATACACTGTTTGGCATTATGATTGGTTAGTTGTGAGCCCAATTTGCAAGCCCTCGCTAACAGGGGCTTACGTGTTGGTATGATATTATATAGCAATAAACGTTAACCTTTGTTGTATAATGTGATGATTAGGGTGGATGGGGACGACGATAAACGTTAACCTTCGGGCGGACTTACACACCCTGTGTATAGAGGCGGGGTCAATAAACGTTAACCTTTGACCACCCAACCTTTCTATTGCGCATTGCAAACTATAAACCAAACGAAAGATATGAATTGATTGCATGCATATGTAATGTTGCATTGTTTTGTCTACTCACTGAGCCGTGATGTGTGCTCACCCCCTCGACGTCGAATATTTTTAGTTGATGATGCAGGTTATACAATTGAAGAATACATGAATGCTCCAGCGTACGGAAACGTGGCGGCAATGGAAGCTGAAGCTGAAGTAGATACACATGACTCCTCTTGCGAGTGCAACTCATGTGTATTCGACTAGATTTTCTTAGTTTTCTTTATTTGGATTTAATAAAGACATGTATTTGATAATTAATTATGTCTCAGTTGATACAGAATAATTTTGCTATTTAATATTACTATCACAGTAGATCCTTAGTTCATTTTATTATAAGATTTTCGCTATTGTGTATTTACTCTGATTATGATTACGGATGTGTGTAAGTTTAGATAACGCGGGGATAGCCTACTTGAGATCCTGGTTGAACCGTTGGTTTGCTACCATTCTGAACAGTGCGGAATTGGGGTGTGACACTGTACTTGCTATAGACCTAACAGACTCAGGCCCAGACATGGCCAACCCATCAACTTCCTGGCGCAGCAGGTTAGGACACATAAACTTATCTGGATAACTCCAATTAGGGAGGACTCCAATAGTAGGGGTAATGAATTGCTGTGGGGTCAAAACTCCATTCAGGTTGCCGTTGGTGAGGGTCATCACGCTGTCCTGAAAAAGGCTGCTGAGGTTTGCAATTTCTTCTTCAGACACTGGCTCTTTCATCTGACCTTTCTTCCAAGCACTCTCAATTTCTGCCCAGTCAAGTGTACAGTCAAAGAAAATTTCAAACCCTGGGAGACGCTTCTGAGTAATCTCATCAAACCATGGCCCTGGAAATCCAAAAAAAGGGAAGTCTTCTCCTTCCTTAACAAAATATCCATTGAGGGTCCGAAAGTATGAAACTGGTTCTCGATCAATGCTGCCCCACTGCAAATAATCACAGGCCATAACTGAATCCAACTGTTGATTGTTCTGCCCATATGTTATCACTTTTGGAAACTGCACTCTCTTCACTTCTTGACTGCCCTTTCTGTTGTCTGACATTGCTGCTTTATAGAACTGGTCACTATTCTTGTATTTCTTCCTTTCTACCCAGATGAAAGCGCTCACTGCCTTTCGCTTTTTCTGTTTGATGAGCTTCAGATCGTCTTCATTTGGAATATATCCCACACCAAACCTATGCTCATTGATAGCGGCAGATAATGCATTGAAAACCCTTGTTGGTTCCTGTCCAAACCCATTCCTGGAAAGTAAGACATCTTAAGGAATTGCTTGAAGAAGAACAAAAGCTTTACTGATGATTCTTGATCCATGGTAGCATTGATGGTACTGATTTGAAAGCCACTCAATCGAGCATCAAGGGTTGGACTGCTGCAGTCTCCAATTTCTGACTCAGTGGAAGCCAACATGTTGATAGCCCCTGAGTCAGCTGCCACTGTAACTATTACACCCTTGTGCAAAAATTTGATCTTTTGATGTAGAGGGGAGACAAGTACTTCAGCTGCATGTATCCATGGCCTTCCCAACAGCATATTGAATGAGGCAGGAATATCGACCACTTGGAATTCAATCTCAAAGACAACTGGCCCAATAGTGACGCCGATAGTAAGAACACCTAGGACATCTCGCCTAGTGTTATCATAAGATTTTACACCATGCTTTGGAGGTGTCAAATCCGACTCCGAGAATCCCAAGTGCTTGAAAGTTTGAAGGGGAAAGATGTTCAGAGCAGATCCATTGTCAATCAAGACCAAAGGGATTGTGTTGTCCCGACAAGCAACTGTGATGTATAAGGCTTTGTTGTGACTTTTGCCCTCTGGTGGTAGGTCCAAATCCCCAAATGTTAGCGAGTTCACCGCCTGAGACCCAGTAATCAAAGAGACCAGATGATCCGGGTCAGTAGTGATTGGGACTTGGATGCTAGCCAGTGATTTTAGAATGGCTTCCCTGTGAACTGGCGATGCCATCAGTAGACCCCAAATGGAAATATTGGCCTGGGTCTTTTGCAACTGTTTCAAGACTACATTCTCTGGCTCTGGTTGCTTACCACCCTGTCCTTGTTCTTTCTGCCTTGCTTGTTGTGCCAAATTTTTTGCCCTTAGTGTTGTTGGTGTATATGACTTGCCAGATCTAGTTTCTGCCACTGACTCCTCCCTCCCAGGGATGTAGACTTCAAATTCTTCTTCATTCACACCTACTTGTGCAATATCTTATTCTTCGTCAGACATGTAAATGATTATGGGTTTTGTTTTTTCTACTCTCATTACATTATCCCTTGGAAATTGTGGGGCATAACTTTCATGATCATATATCCCTGCACCTGCTATTGCTTCCTCTGAATATCCTGGGACGAAAATCTCATATTCATCTTCTGCAATGGCCACCTCACTTCCTGAATATTGAGGGATCAAAGCCTCGTATTCATCTTCATATTCTTCTTCCCTTGTCACAGCTATCTCATCTTCTGAAAGACCGGGAACAAAGATCTCATATTCCTCTTCTTCTGCAACTGCCACTCCTTCCTTTGTTTGCTGCAACATGAAAATTTCATATTCATCCTCATACTCTTCATCTGATCCGATCATGTTGACATAACAGTCTCTCTCCTGATCAAAGCTTTGTGGTCGTCCTCTGGGCCGATGATCTTGACCATTCAGTGGGTTAATGAGGCCTGTTGGATTAAAGTGACTTTCATCAATTTCAATGGCCCCGACTGTATGGTGAAGTAATGGGTTGGTTGTTACAGAGGGGCGCTTTGCCCTGACCTCAAATTTCCCGTCATCGAGTAGGTCTTGGATGGCATGCCTCAGGCGAGGGCAGTTTTCAACATCATGTCCAGCCTGATTATGGTATTTACAGAAGAGTGCTGGATTAAACCATCTCAGCTTGTTTTCTGGCAAGGGTTTTGCTTCAAGAGGTGCTAACAATCCCACTTTGCACAAATTCTCAAAAGTCGCCTTCCCCGACATACCGAGGTCAGTGAATTGTCTTGGTTGTTTCTGAGGGTATGGTGGGGCAAAATTTTCTTGTCTTGTGATCACAATCGGGGCTTGGGTAGCTACTGCAACAACACCCTTAGAAACAGGGGTAGGATTGGGATTGAACGGTCTTGGGGAATAGGGCTTTCTGCTGCTACTACCGCCAGCTTCAAATGTACTCTTCTCTTTCTTGTTAGGGAGCTCTTCCCCATGAGCAATAATGTCTTCCACCTGTTGTTCTGCAGCAATGAGAACCTCAAAGGTAAGGATGCCTTAGCCAAAAATATAATTCTTGTACGTCTTATGGAGCCCCTTCATCATCATGGCCACCTGTTCTCTCTCTGGGGGACGGTCCCACATTTGTGCAGCCAATGCTCTGAACCTTGTAAGATAGGTAGTAAAACTCTCACCCGGCATCTGAACCAAAGTTTCCAATTGCCTTCGAGTGGTCTCAATCTCGGTATTGTATGAATACTGCTCGATGAATGCATTATGAATATCTACCCATGATCAGATTTGGCTAGGCCTTAGGTTCATTAGCCAGCGAAGGGCACTTCCCGTTAGGGAATGTTGGAAGGCTTGACCTAATTGCTCATCAGTAAAGTCCTTGCCCCCTTTTAACAATCCAGTAAATAACCTCAGGTGGGTTCGGGGATCCCCAGTCACGTCAAACTTCTCATCTTGCCACTTAAACTTGTTCGGAAGCCGAGATTTTGGGAAGAAAAGGAGGCCCTCTGTGTCTACCATCTGATTCTCAAATCCCTTCATACCTTTCAAAGATTACTCCAGGAGCTCTATTTTGCTCCGAAGTTCCTGAGTCTCTGCATTGGTTTGTACTACTGCTGGAGGTGGACGCTGTGGGAATTCCCTTCCCCCATTATACGCACCGTGAGCTGGTAGAGGAACATGTAGAGGATTGGGGGAAGGAGTCTGCATCCTGCTGCCCTGATCTGGCTGTTCAGTTGGTAAAGTTGGTGGCAGACGAGTCTGTATAAAATTAGTCAGATTGATCATCATATCTTCCATTCTGGCTATTCGAGCTTCCATGGCCTCTAAGGAATTCTGATTGTTGTCTGGATTCATGGTCTTAGAACTTGCCGCTGCTCGGGAAGGTGTAGGATCTGATGGAGGATAGGCAACCCTAAAATGTCTCCTAGAACAAGGGCTTCTAACCCAGGACAGTCCGGCTCTTGAAGATATGGTGACTTAGACAACTTGACTGTAATCAGAAAATCAATAAGTTAGAAGAATGAGAAATTGGGTTGGGATTTGAAAGAGACAAACAGGCCCATTTATAGGAGACTTGACCAAACAAAGTTAGTTCACTTGTAGTATGAGTCAAATCAAATATATTTTGGTTGGATTTTCTGAATCAAACAGCATTGTACCCTTGGATAATAGACAGCATGCATCTTTACCAAGTCATACTTTTGTCCCAGAATCCAAAGACACAAAACTGGTTCGACCTAAAAAATTCGAATAAAATATGCTGATTTGAAAGATAAATACAAGCGATCAGCAAGCATAAGGTCACCAAGAAGGGACAAAACTATGGACAGTTCTTCTATCACATAATCAATTCATGATAAACTACTTGGTTTGCTCTCGAGGTTGATACTCCGAACATAGAAGGTACGACATACGGGAGATGAAAATATACCGAGTGATCAGCATAGTTTCGCATACCCACGTGTTGAGCCATCTATGAAAGTGTATCAACAAGGAGAACAAATCATGTTTCGTTTATCACGAATTGGGTGTGATAGGCGACATAAGTCTATAGCATTATTCTTTCTTGTACCCCAAGATGATGTCAGTGTAGAGACCTAAGTGTAGGTTCTATGTCAAATGATGCATGATAGGTGGTTATAGGACCGACAGGCTACCTTGATGGGATGCAAAATATACCTATTACCCGTATAAACGGAATGAGTCGTAGGTACGGGCATCCTTTATATACCCGAAGGTACTAGATCAAGGTTGTGGCTTCGTCGGGGGGCTGCCAAAATATTCATAATGGGTCCGTTCCAACTAACCACGAGGTTTGGTTGATCTCATCCTCACAAATGCAATGCAAGATGCAAAAATAGAAATTAACAAACAAGTATTTACAACCACCTAACATCCAAGTATTTACAATAAACTAAAACAGTTTTTTACAACAAGTTATATACAAGAGTCTACAACAAGCTAAACCACAGGTATTTATAAGAAACCAAGATACAAGAATTTACATCTAAACAACATACAGGTATTTACAACATGCTATGTGTATTTATAGGAAACACGAAATGTAAACATTTAAGCTACAACACATATATTTACAAGAAATAAAATACAACAATTTACATCAAGTAAACCTACAAAATACATCGAACTAAAGATACAGAAGGGGAAAGGAAAGGAAAGGATAGAATTCGGAGTCTAACATGATTCCCCAGCGGAGTCGCCACTGTGAGGGCAATGGATTTTCATATGATCCTCCATGAAATCAAAATTAGGCTCTCGCCTTGGTTATTTTGTCCATCCACGCCAATGGATGGAGTAAAATATGGAGTCGCCACCTAGATAAGGTCTAGGACCTATAAATGGTCTCTCACTTGGAGAGACACTATGACTCATGCTCAATGGATTGGCTTCTAGTCTTACCAGAGAAGGGTAAGTGTCAAGTTACGAGTTGGGAAGGTGTTAGGCACCCAACTCGCCCGGTTAATGGACCGGTCTCCCTCTGTCCTATCCTTTCCTATATTCTTGAAACTTATGTATGTTCAGGTCATTCAATTTAACCTAACTAGGCAAATGGGGAACCCTAGACCAAGTTTCTAAGTTGTTTTAACTTAGGGTGCCGCCACATAGACTTGAAAAAATAAAAAACAAGTCAACAGAAAATAAATGGATCAATAAACAAATGAATGGATTAAAAATATAAAATAATCATGAATAAACAAATAATGAATTAAAAGAACGAATAACACAAAAAATACAACAGATAATGGATGACCGAGCTCGAGATCAAGCCGCCTACGTATCCCTGTGCGGCGGGAATCAGGCCAAACGTAGTTCGTGCATGGTTGTGGTTGTGGTTGTGGTTGTGATTGTGGTTGTGAGGTGGTTGTGAGGTGCTCCCTTGACAAAGGAAGCACGTGTGACCGTGCGCGAAGGGTGAACTACTCAGATTTCTCTCCACTTCCTGCTGCCTACGTATCTCCTTAGAGAATCAGGTCAAACGTAGTTCCCAACAGTTAACGGGCTGCTGGACCCCACATGGCATCACTCAAGAGGTGCTCGGACCTCAGAGGTACTCGAACCTCAGCTCCCCGCACTCAGCAAGGCATCACTCAAGAGGTGCTCGGACCTCAGAGGTACTCGGACCTCAGCTCCCCGCACTCGGCAAGGCATCACTCAAGAAGTACTCAGACCTCAGAGGTACTCGGACCTCAACTCCCCGCACTCGGCAAGGCATCACTCAAAATTTTGAAAATGATCGGTCCGCACACCGATTCCCAAACATGGGAAATGATTGGCCTAAGGCCAAAGACAAAACTAAGTAATAGCTAGATTGGAGATCAACATGATCCCAACCGTCGCCTAACATGAAGACAACACAATTTTTGTATTTCTTTTTCTTTCTTTTCTTGTATTTTTCTTAATAAAACAAAAACAATTCTAGGGACCAACCCTATTGGTTGAGCAGGCCCATGGCCTAGGCGGGGCCACGCTAGTCAACATGGGATTTGGGAATCCCAACAAAGATAGACTCATTGGAGTTATCCTAAAAAAAACTCACAATGCTAGGGAAGGGGATCCCTAAACTATCACACCCATGATGTGGGAGGATGCATCACTTGAGGGTAGGGCATATGTATTGAGCCAAGCATTTGAAACAATTCAAGCATATTATATATAAAAAAAAAATTTAGCTTATCTAAGCTAAGCATCAATGGGACTAACCAAGCACGGAATTGAAATATCCATCGAGTGAGATATGAAAAAAACAGCATCATGGACAGCCATATGGCAAGCAATAAGTTCACATGCTAAGAATAAATCTAACCACATATCAACTAATCCAAACTTAAGCATGAAATAGGTTGAAAAATTGGAATGGTTCCACCTATAGACAAGAATGTGATCTAGTAAAAGCAATGGGCCAAACCAGATTTAACATAAAAAAATATATCACCATAACTTAAACCAGTCCCAACCTAAACCGGATTTGATCTTTAGACATAGATCAATTCAGCCTAAAAGATTTAATCCATGAGACAAATTCAACTGAATCAGATTCAATATAAGAATAACTCAATACCTTCCGAACCAGCCTCTACTTAATTCTGTTCTAATCGGATTCTTCAAATTGAATCTGAAAAATGCTTCCAGGATCAAATCCCCTCAGTCAAAAACCCAACAGTGATAAAATAAACAAACAAACAGGGATATATTTCAGCAAGAAGATCCCATCAACACGGCAAAGCAATGAGATAGAATAAGGGAAAAAAAAACAGCAAGACCCTAGCCAAATGCATTGCTACTACTTTATGAGCATCCACCTGGTTAGAAAACACTAAACAACCATAACATTTGTCTCCTCTGCAAATCATAGAAATGAAACCAAAGTCATGCACTCATCTTGACATTAGACACCTATCCTCTTGAACGAACCTTTAAAACTAAGATTGTAACTAATACCCCACTCAAACACTTTAATCCCTTGTAAAAGATCCAAGTCTCCAAACAAGATCCAACCGAGCTTATTCCTCACTTGGACTGGTATTCTCTCGAGAGAGGCTACCTTAACCCATGTCACAAGCCAATTTCCAATCTATTCGAATGTAAAACTTAACAATGACCCTGCTTAATCACTTTAACCCCCGTAAAGACTCCAAGCCTCCTTAACCATAATCAGATTGTTGGAAAGGGGAGAGAAAAAAAGAAGAAGTAAAACCAACATTACTCTAAGAAATAGACGGGACAATAAAAGAAGCAAAAATGAGGAAAAAGAAACAAAAAAAAAATCGGATTCCTAAACCTCTATCCTAACCAAACCAAACACCTACTGAAATCCTAACGAAATAAACCAAACAGCAATATCCAACTTAATAAAAGAACTATCCCAGCAGAAAGTAAATACAGAGGTAAAAATGAGAAAACAGAATAAAAAATTTCTAGAATAATACAAATAAGATAAAGACAACAGGAAATCTCAAATCCATCTCAACCGAATTTTTATAAGCTCCCATCGATGGGGTAAAGTATAATGGGAATCTTTTCCTACATGCCAATAAAAAAAAAACAACTCATTAACAGTAACAATGAAGTGAGAGAGAAGCAAATAATATTAAAATATGAGAATCAATCCAATATAACCGACACTACCTGAGAAAGAAAAAGAAACACAAAAAGAACTGTAAGCATGAGGTAAGAAGAAGAGCAAACCCAAACTAATCGATTTTTTTTCCAATAAAGAATCAAATAGCAGCTGAATCAAAGAAAGAGAATCGTAGCACCACACAACCAGTCAAAGGAATAGCTCGGCGTATTGGCATCAAGCTCACAGAGAAGAAGAAAATAAACATAGAAAGAAAGCACTAAAATACCTTGATGCAATTCTCCTTTGCGAGCCCCTTTCTCTGTCTTTTCCGCTTATCCCTCTTCTACGGATCTAGCTTCTTCTCTTCCCTTTGCTACCGCCTCCCCTTTCTTCTCTTCTCCCTACTTTTTCTCCCCTTTGCTGCCGCCTCCTTTCTTTTTCTTTCTCCCTACTTTTTCTCCCCTTTGCTGCCGCCTCCTTTCTTTTTCTTTCTCCCTACTTTTTCTCCTCTCTTCCTCTCACAGATCAGTCGAACTCGTCACTCACCTCTGGCCAATCTCAAATCCCCAAGCAAATTGAGTCCCCAAACTCTTTCACAGCTCCCTCTTCTTTCACTTTCGAGCCGCCTCTCACTCAACCCCTCCCTGATTTCTCTCTTCTCAATTTTCTCTTTGCTACGGCTCCCCTCCAACAGCCGTGGCCATCTGTCCCCCTTTCTCCTTTTTTTCCTCCTCTACCCGCAACAGTCCCTTTCTTTTAGATTGTCTAGGGTTTTTCTCTAACCCTTAATCCAAGGGCTGAGATCTTCCCTTTGCTTGATTCCCTTTCAATCCATCTCATATGATAAAAATGAGAATAGAAAAAAAAACTAAATTACTACACAATTGATATTCTAAGCCCAGACCCAAGCCCATTAGCCTATATCCTAAACACAATCTAAACTAAACCCAGCCCAAACCCATTCTTTAATGAAGCCCATTAATAAAGTAAGCCCATGAAAATATAAAACTCCAACATAATCCTAATAGACTCCAAATTCCTAGTTAGACTATCCTAAATCCAAACTCACTCAATTTTTTTTTATAATTTTATAATTTTTTTCTTCTTTTTAATGATTTCTATTTTTTTTCACATTTTTCCTAATACCCTAAAAATACAAAAAATTCTAATGACCAAAAATGACAAAAATGCCCTTGATGAGAAATAGGCCAAAATGGGGGTCTTACAATTATATCAATCCAAGCCACTCTCATGATCAACAACATGAACAAAGATATGAACTGAATGAACAGTTAAATGTTTAATCATGTTAAGCGTACATCTTTTCAATCTTATACCTGATTTATTGATGTACCAAAACTTTCTCCAGATTTACTCCTGTAGTGCCTCGACCAATGGCATTATATACTCGATAGAATCTATAACCATGAGGTTAAGAGCTGTAGAACCTCTATTTCTATGTATTCAGACCACTGTGCAACTTAACGACCTTTGGATGATGGTTGGATTACCATAGATTTACTCCTGATCCTTTAAACCTAAGTTCATTAGATAAAACAAGTGTCCTTCATCATACTAAATTCGAAAGAAGGAAATGAATTACTTTTGGACAAACATTCTGATTCTTATATTTCTCGACATCCATTGATAAGAAGTTTAGTTAAAAAAGAATTATTGGAAGGAAGATGATTAAATTCAGAATAATCTATATAGCTAAGAAACCTCAGACGAAATAGTAGAGAATCTATTTCAAGATTACTAGATAGATGGATATGAGTCATGTCTATAAAAGAGTGCATGAGCAAGAAAGTAAGTAACAATCACAAGATATTTTTTGAGGTATATGAAAGAGAGATCAGGGTGGAATAGCAATGATAAAGAAGGTGTAAGCTAATGAGCTTTTTGGGATATGAGATTATTGGCATTAGTCTTTGAAAAACCATAACAGATTAAGGAGCTAGATGTGCCCTTAAGACCTTTCTACCAGATTTTACTAGTTCAAGCCCTTTTGGACTAGATGTTGCATTAGATGAGTGTTATGAGCAATGTTTGAATTTTATGGATGGGCAGAAGTTGGAAGTAACCTAATTCGACTTGAGATGACAGACTTTGACATCATATTGGGGATAGATTGGTTATCTCAACACTCTACAAAGTTGTTATGTGAATAGAAGAGGTTATCATTCAAGAATAAAGATGGCATATAATCTAGTTTTATTGGAAGCATGTTGCCTAAGAAGTGAAAGCTGATCCTCTCTATGCTAAAGGCGAAGAGATGCTTTGAAGAGAAAAGAGTTGGATATATGGTATCTGTGGTATACATTACCGAAGAAGCACCACAGATGAAAGATATTGATGTGATGCATAAATTTCCTGATGTGTTTCCAAGAGACTTACCTAGGTTACCATCTGATCGTGTGACCGAGTTCGTCATTGACTTGTAACCAAGGACGATACCTGTGTCAAAGGCACCCATAGAGTAGCTCCTATGGAGTTGAAGGGATTGAGGCTCAACTACGGGAGTTATAGACAAGGGTTATAATCGGTTAAGTATTGCATCACGGGGAGCGCCAATGCAATTCATGAAGAAGAAGGACGGTAGTGTTAGATTATGTATAGACTATCGGGAACTAAACAAGTTCACGATCAGGAATCGATATCTACTACCTCAGATCAATGACTTGTTTAAATAATTGTAAGGAGCAAAGGTATTTTCTAAGATTGATCTTCGATCAAGATATCAACAGCTAAAGAATTTGGACAGTGATATTCTGAAGATGGTTTTTAAAACTAGGAATGAGCATTATGAGTTCCTATGTATATCATTGGGATTAACCAGTGCTCCAACATATTTTATGAAGCTTATGAACCGGGTGTTTCATGATATATTGGACACATCGGTCATAGTTTCATAGACTATATTTTGATTTATTCTAAGAATGAAGCAACTCATACAACGGATCTTAGAGCAGCCTTACAACTGTTGAAAAGGGAGAAGCTTTATTCAAGAAGTGTGAGCTTTGGTTGATCGAGGTAATTTTCTTGGGTTATGTAATATCATCAGAAGGGATTAAAGTGGACCCCAGTAAGATAGAAGCAATCATAAGGTGAAAAACACCTAAGAACATTGTAGAGATCGGAAGTTCTTGGGTTCAACTAGTTATTACAGACGATTCATAAAGGACTACTCTAGGATCGTAATACCTCTTACCAAGCTAACCAGGAAGGCAGAGGAGTTTATTTGAACTGACAACTCCAAACTCTAAAAACAAGGTTGATATTAGCTCCCATCTTGATCATTCTGGTACCAAGGGAACCTTTTACCCTATACATCGAAGCTTTCGGATTGGATCAAGGATGCGGATTGATGAAAGGTAAATAAGCGATTGCATATGCTTTAAGACAACTGAAGACACATGAGAAGAACTATCCCACTCATGACTTGGAATTAGCAGTTGTAGTACATGCTGTCAAGATATGGAGACATTATTTGTATGGAGAAAAATTTCAGATTAAATCAGATTTTATAAAAGTCTTACTTATCTTTTTAATCAGAAGGAGTTGAACATGAGACAAAGAAGATGGTTGGAATTATTGAAGGATTATGATTGCGATATCCAGTATCATCCAGGAAAGGCTAATGTAGTTTCTGATGCGCTAAGTAGAAAAGCAATGATAAAATCCCAGGGAGAACTTAACACGACTGCGGCAATGTATGTTACAGGAGAAGTATTCAATTATGGTAATGAGCAATTCGTGATAGATACACCGGATGGATCAACCAACTAAGGGTTTATTCATCGATTTTTAAATATGTTTACCACATTGAAGATTGTACCTGACTAATAGACGAAGTAAAAAACAGTTATTCAATCAGACCCTTATCTGAGAACAGTGCAAGAAAATCTCAAAAAAAGTAGGACTACTCCTGAGTTCACCTTGGATGTTGAAAAGGTACTAAAATACAAATGAAGAGTATGTGTTCCTGAAAATGAAAACTTGGATATTAGACACAGACTAATGAAGGAAGCTCACACCACCGCTTATTCGGTACATCCTAGAAGTACGAAGATACCATGATTTAAAGAAACTCTATTGGTGGAGAGGAATGAAAGTGGATGTAGCTAAATTTGTGTCTCAATGCCTAAATTGTCAGAGGGTAAAGGCTGAAAGGCAAAGACCTGCAGGATTGTTGCAGCCACTGCTAGAACCAGCATGGAAATGGGACTGCATCACTATGGACTTCGTCACCGGGTTACCATTGACTCCCCGAGTAGTTGACGCGGTCTGGGTGATTGTGGATCGTTTGAAAAAGATAGCTCGTTTCATAGCTATATGACCTCAGTATACCCTAGAGAGGTTAGCCAAGTTATATGTGGATAATATTATCAGATTGCATGGTGTACCTGAAAGCATCGTGTCCGACAGAGACTCACATTTTACCTCAAAGTTTTGGAAAGGATTACAGAAGGCTATGGATACAACATTGAAGTTTAGTACTGCTTTCCATCCTCAAACAGATGGACAGTCGAAGCGTACTATTCAGATTTTAGAAGACATTCTTCGAGCTTGTGTCATCGATTTCAAAGGATCATGGGATGAAAAACTACCATTGATCGAGTTCGCCTAAAATAACAGCTATCAGGCTACTATACAGATGTCACCCGATGAAGCACTGTATGGTAGGAAGTGTCGAACTCCTTTGTTTTGGAATGAAGTTGGAGAAGGGAGTATTGTTGGGCCAGAGTTTGTTGAAGAGACTTATCGAGTAGTCGACATTATCAAGGAAAGAGTTAGAACAACTCAAAACTGTCAGAAACAATATGCAGATAATCGACGTCGAGACCTTGAATTTGTAGTAGGTGATAAGGTATTCCTGAAAATATCTCCTATGCGTGGATTGAAACGGTTTGGACAAAAAGGAAAGCTAAGTCTGAGATATGTCGGGCCATATGAGATTCTAGCTAAACGTGGAAAAGTAGCGTATCAGTTAGCATTACCCCCATCTATGTCAAGTGTGCATGATGTATTTCATATCTCATTATTGAAGAAGTACGTCAGAGATCCAACACACGTGTTAAGAATGGATCCACCGGGTCTAACTGATGATTTGACATTCGAAGTAGTACCAACCGAAATAACCAGTCGGAAGGTTCAACGTCTATGCAACCGTGACATTTATTATGTTAAGGTTACTTGGAAGAGCCAAAATATAGAAGAGATCACATGGGAAGAAGAGAATGCTATGCGAAAGCAATATCCTCACCTTTTCGACTCGGAAGGTATGTGTAAATTTCGAGGACAAAATTAATAATAAGAGGGGGAGTTGTAAGACCCGTATCGAACTAACCAGTCTTACCACCTTGTATCAGGTCTTCTTATCATGGTCGGGCTAAGCGGACCAAGTGCGTAAAGAAACCACAAGACCAGGTATGAAATTGAACCCAAAACAGTCAATTAGGAGTGTGTGGTCGCATACCTAAACAGGTGTGGTCGACCACACCTTAGACCAAAGCGACCACAAAAATCTGGGTCGTGTGGTCGCATATTTCTGACTGTGTGGTCGACGGGTTCTGCGACCACACCTGCGACCATACGAACCCAGTCAGTAACCGTGATTAGGAAACCTTCCTAATCTAAAGGGGGGTTCTTTCCTAATCTAAGAAGGGTTTATATGGAGAGTTTTCCTCTATATATAGTACGTCCCTTAGCCTCTTTTCCCCTTTTAGAACTCAAACCGAAAGTGAGAGAAAGAGAAGAGGAGGAAGAGAAGGAGAATTGAAGAGGAAGACTAAGAGGAGGAAAATTCAGAGAAAACTCTAAATTTTTAACAAGCTTAAGGTATGAAAACATTCCCCATGTCAATTGAATACCTAGAATAGATCATGAAGGAGATAGAGATTTAAGTGAGACCCCAATCATCAATCCATAGACAAATTCCAAGAGATCCATGGAAGGAATCTATGTGGATGATGGACTGTGTATAAAATATTAGTTTTAAGCCATAGAACAATCATAGAAATGATCATAATGATAAGCCAAAGGATCCAGACATGAAGGAATGGAGTTGGGAGTGAGAAGTCGACCATCACATGTGTGGTCGCATGTGTGATCACATGATGTGCGACCACACGAGACACACATATTCGACCACACACCCTCGGGAAGTCCAGGAAGGGTGTGGTCGCATGTGTGGTCGCATGATATGCGACAACACCTTGCGACCACATGCCCTTGTTAAGTTCCAAGGAGGGTGTGGTCGCAGGATATGTGACCACACCTTGCGACCACACACCCTGTGGTCGCAGAAACTAAGACCACAGGTGCTGCCATACCTGCGACCACTCAATTTCTGTTAGTCTGAATTGCTGGGAATAAATTTTAATTTAAAAACTATAAATTTGTTAGGTTTCCAAGTGGTCTAAAAATGATTTACAAAGCTTGAACGAGGATCTTCTATCGACCAAATGTGAGGGAACAAAACCTAAATTAATTGGCTAATAATAAACTGTTTTACTTATTGAGTCCAATGCAATGGATGATTCCATGCTTATGTGCTTGTAATGTGCATTTCACATGTCATCCAATATTTTTATTATTACTGCTCATGCATATTTAATTTAGTTTATTTATAACATGATGATGATGATGATGCTAGGAATAGGCACGTGAATGTATGTGTGTGGTTAGTGTGCTTGATGCGAGTGGAGCATCAGGGGGAGGACGTGACACTGTGGTTCATCTTGGTCACTAGACTCTAGCTCTATCTCTACTCAAGTCTTGTCCACTAACATCGTCGTATCGCCATTACCTCATCATAACTATTACGTCGTAGGGCATCAGGGGACGTGGTCTCAGACCGTGTAGTCTCTGACTCTGCCAGGGGGCCTTAGCTCTATCTCTATGGATGTATTGAGGGATGCTGGTGAGAGGCCTTGGATACATTGTTTGATTGATATTAGGATTGGTTAGTTGCGAGCCCAGTTTGCAAGCCCTCGTCAATAGGGGCTTACGTGTTGGTATGGGTAGGGCATCATGGGAAGTGTTATCCGGTGTTTGATCGCACTTTAGCTCTATCTCTATTCCATGATGGGTGTATATGGGACAGCAATGGTGTTTGATCCATTGGGTGGCTTCACACACTCGTGTATAGAGGTGCGGCGGCCACCTATCATTTCTATTGCACATTGCAAACTTATGAACCAGGCCAAAGATATGAATTGAATGCATGCATATATTTATTGCATTATTTTGTTTGCTCACAGAGCCATGATGTGCCTCACCCTTTTGACGTCGAATATTTTTAGTTAATGATACAAGTCCTACTGTAGAAGATTATATGAATGCACCAATGTATGGACATGTTGCTGCGACGGATATGGAAGCTATGGTGGAGTCGCATGATTCGTCGTACGAGTGCAACTCATGTGTTTTCGATTAGATTTAGTTGTTGGATTATTTGAAACATGTAATTGACTAATTTATTTTATTTTATGTCTTTAGTCATTTGGAGATGATTGGATAATTTATTTATGTTATCACTGTTAGATACTCAGTTCATTAATATTAAAAACTTCCGCTATTGTTTATTTACTCTGATTAAGATTGTGGATATATCTGGTTTAATCAAATGGACACGGCCTATTCGAGATCCTGGTTGAACCATTGGATCATAGACGGTTCATCACACCATTCTGTTTGGTTCAGAATTAGGGTGTGACACAGTTAGTACGATACGGGTCTTACAACTCCCTCCCTCTTATTATAAATTTCATCCTCAAAATTTGCACATACCTTCCGAGTAAAAAAGGTGAGGATATTGCTTTCGCATAACATTCTCTTCTTTCCATGTGATCTCTTCTACATCTTGGCTCCTCCAAGTAACCTTAACATAATAAATGTTATGGTTGCATAGATGTTGAACCTTCTGGCTAGTAATTTCAGTTGGTGCTACATCGAATGTCAAATCATCAGTTAGACCCAGTGGATCCACTGTTATCACGTGTGTTGGATCTCTAACGTACTTCTTTAGTAATGAGATATGAAATACATCATGCACACTTGACATAGATGGGGGTAGTACTAACTGATATGCCACTTTCCCACATTTAGCTAGAATTTCATATGCCCCGACATATCTCGGACTTAGCTTCCCTTTCTGTCTGAATCGTTTTAAGCCTCGCATAGGTGATATTTTCAGGAATACCTTATCACCTACAATGAATTCAAGGTCTCGACGTCGATTATCTACATACTGTTTCTGACGGTTCTGAGCTGTTCTAACTCTTTTCTTGATAATGTCAACTACTCGACAAGTCTCTTCAACAAACTCTGGTCCAACAATACTCCATTTTCCAACTTCATTCCAAAATAAAGGAGTTCGACATTCCTACCATACAATGCTTCATAGGGTGACATCTGTATAGTAGTCTGATAGCTGTTGTTATAGGTGAACTCGATCAGATGTAGTTTCTCATCCCATGATCCTTTGAAATCAATAACACTGGCTCGAAGCATGTCTTCTAAATCTGAATGGTATGCTCCGACTGTCCGTCTATCTGAGGATGGAACGCAGTACTCAACTTCAAAGTTGTACCCATAGCCTTCTGTAATCCTTCCCAAAACTTTTGAGGTAAAGCGTGGGTCTCTGTTGGACACAATGCTTTTAGGTATACCATGAAATCTGACAATATTATCCACATATAACTTGGCCAACCTCTTTAGGGTATACTGAGGTCGTATAGCTATGAAACGAGTTGTCTTAGTCAAACGATCCACAATCACCCAGACCGTGTCAACTACTCGGGGAGTCAATGGTAATCCGGTGACGAAATCCATAGTGATGTAATCCCATTTCCATACTGGTTCTGGCAGTGGTTGCAACAATCCTACAGGTCTTTGCCTTTCAGCCTTTACCCTCTGACAATTTAGATTGAGACACAAATTTAGCTATATCCGCCTTCATTCCTCTCCACCAATATAGCTTCTTCAGATCATGATACATCTTCATACTTTCAGGATGTATTGAATAAGCGGTGGTGTGAGATTCCTTCATTAGTCTATGTCTAATATCCAAGTCTTCATTTTCAGGAATACATACTCTTCCTTTGTATTTTAGTACCTTTCAACGTCCAAGGTGAACTCAGGTTACCTTTTTTGATGTCTTCTTGCACCGTTCTTAGATAAGGGTCTGATTTAATAGCGGCTTTCACTTCATCTAATATATCAGGTATAATCTTCAATGTGGCAAATATATTTGAAAACCGATGAATAAACCCTTGGTTTATTGATCCATCCGGTGTATCTATTTCGAACTTCTCATTACCATAATTGAATACTTTTTCTGTAACACACATTGCCGCATTCGTGTTAACTTCTCCTTGGGATTTGATCATTGCTTTTCTGCTTAGCGCATCAATAACTACATTAGCCTTGGAAATCATAATCCTTCAATAATTTCAGCCATCTTCTTTGTCTCATGTTCAACTCCTTCTGATTAAAAAGATAAGTGAAACTCTTATGATCTGATTTAATCTGAAATTTCTCTCCATACAAATAATGTCTCCATATCTTGACAGCATGTACTACTGCTGCTAATTCCAAGTCATGAGTGAGATAGTTCTTCTCTTGTGTCTTCAATTGTCTTGAGGCATACACAACTACTTGTTCTCTTTGCATAAGTACACATCCTAAACCTAACCCAGACGCATCAATGTACAAGATAAATGGTTGTCCTGGGATTGGAATAGTCAAGATGGGAGTTGATATCAATCTAGCTTTCAATGTTTGAAAACACTCTTCACATTTATCAGTTCAAACAAACTTTTCTCCTTTCTTTGTCAGACTGGTAAGAGGTACGACGATTCTAGAGTAATCTTCCACGATCGTTGATAATAACCAGCTAAACCTAAGAAACTTCTTATTTCTACAACATTCTTAGGTGCTTCCCATTTCACAATGGCTTCAATCTTGCTAGGATCTACTTTAATTCCTTCAGCGGATACAACATGGCCTAAGAAAGTGACTTCATTTAGCCAAAACTCACACTTTGTAAATTTGGCGTAAAGCTTCTCTTTTCTTAGTCGCTGCAGAGCGACTCTTAGATTTGTGACATGAGTTTATTTTTCCTTGGAGTCGACTAATATGTCGTCAATAAACACAATGACTGATGTATCCAACATATCATGGAATACTCGATTCATGAGTTCCATAAAAGTTATGGGTGCGTTGGTTAATCCAAAAGACATGACTAAAAATTTCTATGTCCATATCTTGTTCTGAATGCTGTCTTCGGAATATCACCTTCCTTAATCTTCAACTGATGGTATCTTGACCGAAGATCAATTTTGAAGAACACCCTAGCACCTTGCAATTGATCGAACAAGTCATTGATATGAGGTAATGGGTACCGATTCTTGATTGTAAGCTTATTCAATTCTCGATAGTCTATACACAGTCGAACCCTACTGTCCTTCTTTTTCACAAACAATATCGGCGCTCTCCATGGTGATATGTTGGGTCTGATATAACCCTTGTCCAGTAATTTCTATAATTGTACCTTCAGTTCCTTCAGTTTAGTAGGAGCCATTCGATAGGGTGCTTTAGATACTGGTACGGATCTGGGTATAAGATTTAAAATAAACTCTGTTGATTGGTTGGGTGGTAGTCTTGGTAGTTCCTCAGGAAATACATCTGAAAAATCACGCACAACATCAATATCCTCCATTCGTGGTGCTTCCTTGGTGAGGTCGACTACGGATACTAGATACCCAATTCCTCCTTTCTTGAGGTATTTTCTAGCCTTTAATGCAGAGAGAATGAGTTTTCGTTTATGGGAAAGTTTGGTTCCCACAAAACTAAACTCTGCTCCTTCCTTGTCTTTAAATGTCTGTTTCTTTTCTGCACATAATAGGTTTGCAGAGTGCCGAGCTAACCAATCCATTCCTAAGATAACGTCAAAGTCTGCCATCTCGAGTTGAATTAAGGTTGCATCCAAAATCTTTTCGCCGATAAGAACTAAACATGGTCCATAACCTTTTTCTAGTTCCACTTCTAATCCCATAGGTGAACGTGCGAGCAATTTGTAATCTAAAGGTCTGAGGGATAGATTTAGCTTCTTTCCAAATGACATAGATATAAAAGAATGAGTAACTCCAGAATCAAAGAGTACTCTGGCGGGTATGCCATTAATAGGTACGAAACCTGTGATTTGATTTAATTTAGTCTACATGCTCATACAAGGTAATACAAAATAAAAGGTTCAGGTCATACCTGTGACCACATCAGGCGATGCGACAGCATCCTCAGATGTAACTGCATAAACCTTTCCTTGTTGTAGCTGCTTCCTGGGCTTAGGACACTCCCTTGAATAATGTCCTATTTGATTACAGTTAAAGCATTTTACCCCCTCACTACTTTGCTCTATTAAGGTTGGACTGTTGGAGTAGTCTTGGCCGCAGCATTGAAGCCTTGAGTACGGAGGGGTTTAAAGGTCTTTGTGTTCCCTCCGTTAAATGAATTTCCATTAGGCCTTTTGATACCTCTGTTCTGAGAAAAATAACTTTCCCTTTGGCTCGATTCCAGTACTCTAGCAATTTGTACCGCTTCATTATAAATCTTCTTTTCCAGTCCCAATACATGCTCACGGATACTTCCCCTAAGTCCCATGATGAACCTTTGGGTTTTGGTATTTTCCTCCTACATGTTAGTGGAAGCAAAGAAAAACAACCGTTCATAATGCTGTTGATATGCATCCACAGTCATCTATCCCTGATACAGACTTAGAAACTCTCTTTCCATCGCATCTCTGAAACTTTTGGGAAAATACTTTTCAAAGAATGCTTCTTTATAGATAGCCCATGTCAATTGGGCATGCTTCATTAACAGATACTTCGAGTAGACTTCCACCAATGGTGTGCAACGCCCTTCAGCATAAATGTGGCACATAACACTTTTTCCTTTTCATTTACAGTTATCATCATGAAGTTCCTTTCCATCTCGTCGATCCAGTGAGCTGGCCACAAAGGATCCGCTGGCTTGCCATAAATTCCTTAGGCTTCATCTTCAGGAAACGCTTGATCAGTCGAGAATGGTCCAACTGATACTAAGCATATGCTCCATATATAGGTGGTTGATACTAGTAATTGCCTTGGTTGTATATGCCTTGAGCTACTTTAGGGTTTTGTACTTGAGCTTGTACAAATGGCATTTGAGGTGCTTGAGGTACCGTGTTATTCATAGTCGATGCTTGGGGCACAGTGTTGCTACCCCTGGTACGGTACTAGCTTGTCCCGCCGTTAAAGGTGTAGTGTTTGCAGCTGGGAAAGCCATTCCCATAGCAGCTTGCATGTTGGCTTGCACTTGCTGTATTTACTGCAACTGTTGTGCTAGATTTATCACCGCAATAGCCAAATCTATAGGTGGGGCTGGCAAGTTTGTAGGGTTAGCCTGGTCGTTGACTCCTGGCAGTACCACATTCTGATTCTCCTGTTCCTCAAGGTTTTCATGGCCATTTTCCTCCATAGGTGGTGGTGGTGGAATTGAGTTACGTCCTCTCCTGGTTATTCTTCGCCTAGTCATTTCCTGTTTTCGGAGGTGGTAGTATCTGAACGTCAAAGAACTTATGAGGCAAAACCTGTCAACTCACCGAGAGCCTGTGGTCGATCGTGTGGTCGCATTTTTGGTCAAATTTTGGGACCACACGACCCAAAATCAGGTTTTTAAACCTGATTTTTGGAGGCATTCTCTATTTTTCTCTTTTGTCTTCAACTCAACTCGCCTCTATTGTGTTGCTACAGTATTGACCGCACAAATTTGGTGATTCTTTCATCAATCCACAACCTACGTTCTGTTATTCCATGTATGTTCCCTACTCTTTCTCCTTTTTAAGCTTTCATACCTAGGTTTTTCTCCATTTATAGGGTTTTCTTTAAATTACTATTTTTCTGAATGTAAAAATTTGATTTTTATTGGGGGCTTTTGCTATTGGCCACCCAATGGATGAAAGCCCTCAAGAAAATTTGAGTTTCATTGGTTAGTTTATTAGAAACTTGAAAATTCCCACTTTTGACCTAAAATTTGGGGTTTTTCCCAATTATCAAAATTTCTTCAAATTCGACCCACCTAGTTTAAATTTTCGATTGTATGAGCCTTGCAGGATGGGTCCCATTTGGGACCTATGTAAGTCCTCCTACCCAACTGTTTCGGTGAAAAGTGAGGCTTTTGGCCAAATCATGCCGTCATAATGCCAAAATTTTGAATTTTCACTATATCTGATGTATTGCTTGTTGGTCTATGATAACATGGCTCGCACTAAAGTCCCTAGAGTTCGTGATCCCCATCGCTTTCGGTCTATTGAAACAGAAGCACAGTATGCTCGATACGAGCGTAAGAAGGTGAAAGGGGGTCGTTGTGTCAACCTGGCCAACCTAGCCCTATTTGATGTGGAGGTAGCTTTCGGTGATATGGGCTGGCTCCCTGTGATTCTGTATGAGGGCTGCACCTGTCCTGAGTTGGTGAAACAGTTTTATTGTAACTTATAGGTGGAGGGTGACCCAGAGGACATAGATAGGGGTAGAGAGCTCAGGATCACCAGTTTAGTTAAAGGGGTAGAGATCTCCTTTAACTGCTAGGAGTTGGTTGATCTCTTGGGTATCTCAAATGATGGTCCCTTGGTATACTGTGCACCCAAGGAACCCCAGTTCTTGTCAGTGACAATGCGCGCAGAGATTGACAACTAGATTCTTAGGGATGATCGCTGACAAATGAAAGCAATCAACCTACGGTGGAACCCCGAGTGTATTGCAAGATCATTTAGCACAACCTGATTCCCCAGAGTGGACATTATGAGAAGGTTTTATAGTTGACCCAATACCTTCTGTACTGCATATGTACTAGGCAACCTGTCTGCCTTCCTTATATCATAATCAGGACCATGCACCGTGCCACGACGCCTGGTCTGGTGGGTAACCTACCCTATGGGTGTTTGATCACCACTCTACTCACTCGCCTGCAGGTCGACTTGGTCGATGAGAGGATTCACGAGGAGACTTTTTCGACTGACCTTGATTGGGAGGCCATCTGCAGGATGGGGATGCGAGATGTGCAGGTTAGTGACGAAGAGAGAAACACTATGGTGCATCCCCGTACTCGAGTAGAGATAGCAGATGCGGAGGCAGCAACAACAGCAGTAGAGGTCCATGAGGGCAATGATGAGGAGGATGATGATAGGATGTTCATGGACGTGGATGCCATACCTCCTTCATCACCACAACATTCTACTGGAGCTGGTCCTTCTCGGGTTCCTTCCTACTCAGCTGGTCCTTCGCACCCACCACCAGATGACGTGATGGGATTGTTGCGTGAGATTTGGGAGGCCTAGCGTGCTATTGATCAGCGGGTGGCAGATTTGGCAGCTAGTCTCCAGGTGACCCAGACTCAGGTAGCCTGGCTTACGAAGGTATATGCTGGGGATTATGATCGAGATCATGAGGCATCTCCTCCTCCAGCTCCCCCAGCTCCATGATGTCTTTATTTCTTTTTACTATATACTACAGAGTAACTGTCCGGATTGTGGACCGTACTCTGATTTGGATATATGTTAGTTTTATTCTCATTTGATATATATATATATATATATATATATAGAACTTGTTTCTCCTTTTAATAAGTGCATTATTCTTTGTCTTAGTTATTGTCTCATACAACACAGATGCTTATGATGTGTTTTTATTAAAGCTTTTAAATTTTATCCTAACTCAGTTCACGAACTCTTGTGGAAGTATACAAGTTTAATAGACAGAGTCTAAGAGCTCTGATACCAAGTTGTCACACCCCAATTCTGAATCAACCAGAATGGTGTGATGAACCGTCTATGAACCAACGGTTTAATCAGGATCTCATATAGGCCGTGTCTATTTGATTAAATCAGATACAACCACAACCATAATCAGAGTAAATAAACAATAGCGGAAGTCTTTAATATAAATGAACTGAGTATCTAACAGTGATAACATAATTAATTATCCAATTATCTCCAAATGACTAAAGACATAAAATAAAATAAAGTAATCAATTACATGTTCTGATAATCTAACAACTAGATCTAATCGAAAACAAATGATTTGCACTCGCATGACGAATCATGCGACTCCACCATAGCTTCTAGATCCATCGCAACAATATGTCTGAACATTGGTGCATTCATATAATCTTTTACGGTGGGACCTGCATCATCAACTAAAATATTCGACGTCGAAAGGGTGAGCACACATCATGGCTTAGTGAGCAAACAAAACAATGCAACAAACATATGCATGCATTCAATTCATATCTTTGGTCTGGTTTATAAGTTTGCAATGTGCAATAGAAAGGATTAGTGGCCGCCGCACTTCTATACACGAGTGTGTGAAGCCACCCAATGGATCAAACACCATTGTTCCCACATGCACCCATCATGGAATAGAGATAGAGCTAAAGTGCCCAGATCAAACACCGCATACACTTCCCTTGATGCCCTACCCATACCAACATGTAAGCCCTTATTGGTGAGGGCTTGCAAACTAGGCTCGCAACTAACCAACACTAATGCCAATCAGTGTATCCAAGGCCTTACCCCAGCATCCCAATATGTCCATAGAGATAGAGCTAAGGCCCCCCGACAGAGTTAGAGACTACACGGTCTGAGACCACCTCCCCTGATGCCCTACGACGTAATAGTTCTGTTAAGGTAATGGCGATACGACGATGTTATTGGACAAGACTTGAGCAGAGATAGAGCTAGAGTCTGGTGACCAGGATGAACAACAGTGTCACGTTCTCCCCCTGATGCTCCACTCGCATCAAGCATACTAACCACACACATACATTCACATGCCTATTCCTAACATCATCTTCATCGTCATGTTATAAATAAACAAAATTAAATATGCATGAGCAATAATAGCAGGAATATTGGATGACATGTGAAATACACATTACAAGCATACAAGCATAGAATCATTTATGACATTGGACTCAATAAGTAAAATAGTTATTATTAGCCAATTAATTTAGGTTTTGTTCCCTCACCTTTGGTCGATGGTTGTTCCTCGTTCAAGCTTTGTAAATCACTTTTGGACCACTTGGAAACCTAAAAAATTTATATATTTTAAATTATAATTTATTTCCATTAATTCAGATTTTCAGAAGCTGAGTGGTCGTAGGTGTGACTGCATCTGTGGTCGTGTGGTCTTAATTTCTACGACCACAGAGTGTGTGGTCGCAAGGTGTGGTCGCATATCATGCGACCATACATGCGACCACACCCTCCCTGAAACTTCCCCGAGGGCATGTTGTCGCTATGTGTAGTCGCATATCATGCGACCATACATGCGACCACACCCTCCCTGAAACATTTCTGAGGGTGTGTGGTCACTATGTGTGGTCGCATACCATGCGACCATACATGCGACCACGACCTCCTTGGAACTTTCCCTAGGGTGTGTGGTCGATTATGTGTGTCTCATCTGGTCACATATCATGCGACCACACATGCGACCACACATGTGATGGTCAGCTTTTCCACTCCCAACTCAATTCCTTCATGTTTTGATTCCTTGGCTCATCATCATGATCCTTCCTACGATTGTTCTATGGCTTAAAATTCATATTTTACACAATCCATCGTCCTAATAGATTTCCTCTATTGATCTCTTAGAAATTATCCTTGGTTTGATGATTGGGGTCTCACTTTGAATCACTCTTCTTCATGATCTATTATAGGTATTCAACTGATGTGGGGGATGGTTTCATACCTTATACTTGTTGAAGATTCAGAGTTCTCTCTGAATTTCCTTCTCTTAGTATTCCTCTTCAATTCTCCTTCTCTTCCTCCTCTTCTCTTTCTCTCTCTTTCAGTTTGAGTTCTAAAAGGATGAAAGAGACTAATGGACGTCCTATATATAAAGGAAAACCCTCCATATAGAGTCCTACTTAGATTAGGAAAGAACCCCCTTCGGATTAGGAAGGTTTCGTAATCACGGAGTCTGTCTAACTCCGTGTGGTCGCAGAACCCGTCGACCACACAGCCAAAAACTGCGACCACACGTCCCAGACTTCTGTGGTCGCTTTATTTTGAGGTGTGGTCAACCACACCTGTTTAGGTATGCGACCACACGCTCCTAATTAGCTAATTTTTTGTTCAATTTCATACCTAGCCTTGTGGTTTCTTCACACACTTGGTCCGCTTGGCCCGACCATGATAGGGAGACCTGATACAAGGTGGTAAGACCGGTTAGTAAGATACGGGTCTTACAACCTGGTAATTAATTATGGTAACACAAGTCATAATCAATTCCACCACTAATGTTTCCTGGTAATTGACTGTGGTAACACAAGTCATAATCAGTTGCACCCACTGATGTTGAAAACCCAACCTTAACATAATGGCCTTGAGATAAGCCTACTCTACTCGATCATAAGGTTTTGCCATATCTAACTTGATGGCAGGAAATATTTTCTTACCCTATTTTCTTTTTTGAATATAATGGAAGATCTCATGAGCCATATAGACATTATCAGAAATTGACCGATTTAGAAAAAAAGCTGATTGGGTTTTTGAAATAATGGAGTCCAAAATTGGTTGTAGTCTAGTGGCTATGATCTTCGTGATAACCTTGAAGATCACATTACATAGAGCAATAGGTCTTAGCTGATCAGGGGTTTCTAGACTAGGAATCTTTGGTATTAAACAAATGAAAGTTTTATTTAATTTAAGAGAAACCACAACAGTTTGGAAAAAATCACATACCAAAGCATGTAAGTCCTCCTCAACTACATTCGAATATTTCTAAAAGAAAACTGGTGGGAACCCATCCGGATCTAGAGACTTCAAAAGATGCATAGCAAATAGAGCTGTCTTAGTCTCGTCTAAATCCAGAATACAGGTGAGAGTAGCATTCATGGTGGGTGTAACAATAGGTTGCACAGAGTCTAAAACCTTTGTCAAAGAGTCCACATTTATGTTGTCAGAAGTAAACATATTACCAAAATGCATCGTAACCTCTGTAATAATATCCACATGAGAATGAGTCCAATTACCATCAGGAAATTTCAATTGCAGAATTATGTTGTGATTCTGACGCTGCATTGTCGTGGCATGGAAGAAGTTTGTGTTACGGTCACCTTTAGTACACTAGAAACTTCTAGAGTTTTGTTGCCATAAATCATTTTCCTTAGCCAGTTCAATGTCCAATTCTTGAGTTAAACCCAATAGGTGATCTTTAGTAGCAGTAGTAAGTGGTAGACTTTGAACATAACCAATTTCTTTAAGTAAATGGTTTATATTATTTTGGAGGGTAATTTACTTATACCATTCCTGGAATTCAATTTTACTTAAAAATTGACGATAATTACTCATACTATCCCCTAAACTTTTATGGACCATTATACCTTTAATCCATTTACAAACAAAAAAGACCAAGAGTCATTTTTGTCCCCACAAAGTTACATATAATGAAGAGATTGTAAATGGGCATGGATGATGGAACATTTACTAAACCATCACCACCACCATGAGGAGACGTTGAAACCCCACTCATCCCTGAAATCACCCCCGATTTGCTGCAGCTGCAGTCCTTCTTTGGCACCAGTGGGCTCATCTTCCAATGGTAGCCGCTCATAAATTGCATTGCTAAAGGTCACTGCAATCACCATGACCGGCCCAGACGCAATCAACGCACCCACAACGATCCCACCCACCACCTGCCCTTGTCCCCCGGCCAAATACACCGTTAGACCCGTTGCATCTGGAGGAGATGGTGCCGAGAGAAAAGCCCCAACACATTCCGTTAAATGAATGAATGAACCCAACAAAGTTAAGTGTTGAAAAGTAGAACATATCTAAACCTTTAAAATCAGAGTCTGAAAATATCAATCACAGAAAACCAGCCCAGAAAAGAAAATTACTACAAAAAGATTCATTAACAGCAGACAAAGAAGAAATCATAAGAGAAGAAAATTAAAAAAAAGAAAAAGAAAAAGAGAAGCCAACAGATAGAGCTGAAAACCCAAACGGAGGAAGATAGAATAGTAGAGTACCATATTTTTTCTTCCAATGGTGGTAGAAGGAGAGCACCCTAGGGACTATGTTATGAGAAAGAGGCATAGGGTGTGAGGAGGCGTTCAACATCAACCCCATGAGCTCCTTAACGTTGCTTATGAAGAAATGATAAAGTGGGCCTTTGATTCCTTAATTTGTGAAATGCTTTTCGATCCTTCTGGGTCTCCACCAAAGCAAGGACATCACCTTCAACAGTAGTAAACCCAACAGTAAGAACCATAGTAGAAGCCAATACCAGTCCACTCGTTCCCAATACTTGAAGTTTACTCACTTCTCGCTTTCAACAAAGTTGCCTCTCTACTTTTAGTTAATAGGGTGTTAGGGCTCTCCCTCGTGATGATTATCGATGGCTTCGGTTTGTTCTTGGACCCCACCAGCCGGCCTCAAGGCCTTTTTGCGATGCTAGATTCAGAGTTTTCATGGCTACCTGTTGTTTGATCTTCGTCGTCTTGATCGATGTTATTGTTGTCATCTTCATTAGGTTGGGTATTGCTTCCATTGCTGTGAGCGGCGGTGGTGGAATCAAAACATTGCACTCTACTGTGACTGTCGCACTCCGAACTCGAACTGAAGAGATTTTAGGGCTTTAGAGTTGGGCTTTAGTGAAGGGTTTCAGTTAAAGAGTTTAACCTATTTTGGTCTTTTCACCATACCCATAAGGGTAGTTTAGACATTAAAAGAGTTTAACCTTGATGACATCATCATTTCTGGGTCTTAGCGTAACAAGGTTTGAAAAATAGGGGTAGTATGAGTAAATATCGTCAACTTATAGGTTTATGTGTAGTAAGATTTGATTCCAAAGATGATATGAATAAATTACCCTATTTTGGATGTGACAAAAAACTTCCTTATTCCACTGTTGATGTTCCACCGTTGATGTAAAGACTAACTAATCACAAGTTTTGACTGAATTATTTCGGCTGCTAACCCTCTAGTAGGTGTATTCCATGCTTCCATGGCGATTGCTTTACAGGATGGATGACGGAACCACATACACTCAAAATGAAAAGGACGTTTACCTATTGGTGTATTTCCTTTTGAGTTTAAGAGTATTGGAAGATGGTATAAGCCAACTATAGATTCAACCATAACAAAAGCATTTGGATTATTCCGCCACCAACCTTCATTGGAAATGACCTGGTCTAACCAAATTCGGATGTTAGCAGCACCCATCCGTTTATTGCACCATGTGTATTGCTGTCCATTACTTCTTAAATCAACCAATTGACAAGAATCAACCATATTTCTGAATTGACTAATGTCATAGTATTGTTAGGTGGAAAAAATCCCATCTATTTAAAATCTTACACATGTCAAGCTTCATATTCGGAGCCGACTGTTTGAAGTATCTTGCGCTCGGCTTATGAGGCATTCGGTATCTTACGCCCGGTCTCTCATGCGCCCGGCATGCCGCATTTGTCCTATGCCGTCTAGTTATCAATATCTATGGTAGCGTTTGGAGTCAAAGTCCTACCCGGCTACGTTTCCCAGTTGGTGGTCCGAGTCTTAATGTGATTATGCTACATCCGAGGAGTCCTTCTCCCAGTCTGATACGACGCCGACTATCCCGGTCGGCGATTACTCACACGTTGACATGTGTCAGTCCCAAAGCTGACCGACCTAGCTTCCTTGGCTAAGGTCTCCTACTCCTACTCGGAGTCTACCATACGGGTGTCCCTCAGAGCGACACGTGGCAATCCTATTGGTAGTCTACTCCCCTGAGTCCTGATACCTCCATGCTTCTTCCCAATCTATAAGTAGAGGGCAATCCCTCAAGGTAATGGCTAAGTGACTAGCTCGCAATATCTCTCTCTCTCTCTCATTCATCATTCTCGCACGGTCAAACTCTTTCATCGTCCCACATTCTTTAAACTGGAGATAGCTTTCTGCTATCTCTTGACTGTTTACATTGGGAATCTGACTTAGGCATCAGAGTGTACCCGGGGCTTAGGTACCAAACTCTTTTGTCCCATCTCTGTGGTTGCAGGTAATTCAGAGCGCGGATCGACGAACGATTTCCAACCGTAACAAGTATTATTGAGTGCACCCCCTTATTTTTCATGCCAGGACAGATAAGAATTAAAACCACCCAAAACCACCCAATCCTGATCCTGATTGGTAGTAAGAGTTATTAAAACATCCCACAGATAAGAATTAAAACCACCCAAAACCACCCAATCCTGATCCTGATTGGTACTAAGAGTTATTAAAACATCCCATACTGCTTGGCATCAAAACCGAACAGGTCACCATAAACACATGTAATATAAGAAAGATAACCATTCTGTAATTTAACTTGTAGGTTCAAATGTGAATCCGAATAACAAACAGTAACAAAAGTAGTGTTAGACCAAAATAAAGCTAGCCCGCCAGATATGCCAATAGGGTCACTGTAAATATAGATCATAATGTAGTCGGCGACAAATCTTATCCAATTTACCATGCTGACCTTTCGTTTCCATTAGGAAAATAAATATCCAGCTTGTCCATGGGGAGAGATGTAGTAATGATCGAATTTTCAAGTATCTCCCAATCCCCTGACAATTCCATCTCAATAGCTTCATTTCGACCTGTGGTGTTGGGCTGCTCCGGACACCACGAGGTTGTCAGACAAAAAATAATCCGACGGATGCATCTCAATATTTGATGGCACAGGTTGGGAAATAAGTGAAGTTGAGGAACTTACTGAAGGATAGCACTTCCTCTTTGGATTAGGTCGCAAAGTTTATGGACCTGATCTGCTCTTCGGATTAGGATGTCCTTTTGATTTCAACCTAGTACTTATCATTGAATGAGGTCTTACCAAAACATTACTGGTAGTGGGCTTTGGCATGGGGAAAGAGGATGTGATCGTGTGAGGATTAGGAGAGTCGATCACTATAAATGATGGTATAGTATTACGAATAGGTGCTGTAGTTTTTGGATGAAGGATGGTAGTATCCGGTTGTGATGGAGGGACCAATGACGGCTTAGGTGTCATAAGGTGGGTGATAGAGTTAATAGGGTTGTTTTGTGTAGTGATTTGGTTAGGTAGCTCCATAGTGGGGACTGATGTCATAGGTAATGGATTGTTGGGGGGATACGTTGGGGGATGTGAGGGGGTTGATCCATTTGGTATCAATGTAGTGCTAGGAATGGGAGTGGAGGACGTAAGGGGTGCTATAGGGGGTGTGTGATTGGGGTCAGGGCTGGTGTCAGTTGCTAGGTGGACCATTAAATCCTATAAAGCCTGTATTAAGTGTGGAAGGGTAGCGGTGAAAGAGGCATGGTGGGGGATGGTATGTATGGGTATGGTAGTTGGAAGGAAGAAATAATTTGGTGTAAATTGTTAAGCAAATTTGGGGCAACAGGACAATGTTGATTAGAAGATGGACAATGGTCAGTAGTGGGTGCAGGCATTCTAACATGAACAATTCTAGACATGGCAGTGTCAATACTGTTAGCAGGAGATTGATATTGACGATGTAATTTCTAAAACTCAGCACTCTCAATGAAGTGTAAAGTAAGAGCATGATCAATAAGTCGTTGATCTGGAACTACCCCACACAAATCCGGACCTGGATTATTCATTCGTGGTGGACAAGAAGCCGAAGCATGGAATAAACGATCACATGGAGCAGACTCATGACATGATCAATAAGTCATTTATTGATGGAGGAATGAAAGATAAGTTTTCTCTCCAATTAATTACCTTCCTACAATCAACCTAATTGACAATGGATCACAAGTGCCTCAAGTCAACAAGCGTTGGAGCGAAAGAAACTTCAATTCGAGAGAAAGAATGCTCTGTCGATGAAGTTGGTTTCGACTTCGGTGTCTAAAGTTTAAATGTAGTTATCTTCATCTAAGTGCTTTTACAAGCAGTTATCTTCAACGTGCTTGCTTTTCATTGGAAGATAACTTCCATATCTTATCAATTTGTTTCGTTTCTCCCCCATTGTAAGTGTTTGGAAGCACTTCTGCAACTTTATCTTCTCAACCCAATATTCAACCATCAGCGGCGCTGATCCTTGATTCTATGTCGCAAACTACTCTAGTACTTGTTGTAGAATCCTCAGACCAATAATTATTGGCGTCGCCTTCTCGAATACTTGTTGGCTATGTGATACCAGGAAAAGCCTTTCGGCAATAGGCTATATTTGAGGGACTCCATAAGGCCTGGAGATGCAAATTCCCTAAGGTTACAGCAGCCAGTGATAATCAGTTCCTCTTCAATTTCACTCATGAACTTGACTTGATGAATGTTCTTGCGGAAGGACCATGGATGGTTTCGAGTTCCCTAATTTTACTCGAAAGTTGGAACATTGATGAGCAATATCATGTCAAGTTTCCAATTCAAAAGTTCGAACTAGTAAGTGGAGGGACTCTCCATATATAAGACCATATGATTCCAATCTCATTAGCAATGTGGGACTATTCTCAATACTCCCCTTCACATGTAACCCCACCGTTCGGTGGTATATATGTGGTAGTATATGTGACAATACATGACACTTTTCAGGTGATTGGTCCCTCTTTGGGTGACTGATCTCTCTTTGGGAGACATATAGTTCCTATTTTGGGTGAGATATAATCCCTCTTTTGGGTGATCGTCCCTCTTTGGGTGACATATAGTCCCTCTTTTTGGGTGATCATCCCTCTCTGGGTGATCGGGTGATCGTTCCTCTTTAGGTGACCATAGTCCCTATTTTGTGCAACTGGCATTCTTCTTTCAGTGACTTGGCCTCTCTTTTTTATTTATTTTTTTTATTTTTTTATATTTAGGATTATTATGAGAAGGAACCTGGAACTCTGATACCATATCAAATTTCCAATTCAAAAGTTCGAACTAATAAGTGGAGGGACTCTCCATATATAAGATCACAAGATTCCAATCTCATTAACAATATAAGACTATTCCCAAGCACATAAGGAATTCTGGATTCAGTTCCATGACGTACCCACCCCTCTCTACAACTTAGAGTTCGCTCTTCAAATGGGTTCTTGGTTGGGTACCCCCTTTGTAACTATGATTATCACTAGTTATCTTACCTTCAAACGAGGATAACTTTGGATCTTTCCTGATCTCTACCGATGGATATTGCAATTAATCGTTGTTCAGGTGAGGAGGCTCTCATTCTATTAAGGATTGAAAGGTTGTCAATTTTCTGCTATGAATGTGGTCGAGTTGGTCATGATTACATTAGATGATGACATATTTAAATCAAATGATGGTCGTCCGCTCCCACCGAGTGTCCATGGCCCATTTTTGCATGGAATACCACCTGACAATCATTTGACAGATCAAGCCATTACTCTAACCCAATGGGCGTTCTCCCTCAAATTCACCTACAATAGTGATGTCATCCAATAATGAGGATACTGTTCATAGTCATAATCATTCTGGAGATTTACTCCCACCCCACAACCCACTCCACCTACAGATATTATACAATCTTCATTGAATGTCTCACAACTAGTACGGTCCGATTTTCTACATACTTCAAAATCTTAATTCTTTAATCTTACCATCCTCCACAAACCAATCTGACCCACTACATCAAATACCACTCAGGAATAATGTGCCACTTTTAATCTACTCTTCGCAATCTCTACTTCAACAGTAACCCCATTATATCCTCTTCTATAACTAATGTTAATAGTGGCACTCCATCCATTGTTGACATCACAACCAATGATCCCCATTTATCTAATGATTTAAAAAACCCAATTAGTTCCACTCCCCCACTTCAACCAACATTTGAACGGATAACTAGATCACTACACAAAACCGATCCACATACCATGACCATTCCTGTTTTGGCTTCCGTGAACCCTACATTACCTCACTTTGCTGATTCCTATCATCCTTCACCCCAACATCCTCAAAATCAATCTCCCATCCCTTAAACTCGCCCCAAAATGGGTGATGCTAGAGGTGGAAAACTTCATCACACCTCTTGTTCCAAAGGTAGGCAAAGACCATATTTACTTTGACTGAAGCCAAAGCATAAGCGCTTAAACTCAAGTGGTGGTGTTCCCATGGCTTCTCTAACAGCCAGCACCTCTTTGGTTCCTCATTTGATTAACTCGGCAAACAATGGGTTCGAGACCCCCGTGGTGTCACATGATGACTGGCACCACGGGAACCAATGAAAATCCTCAGTTGGAATTGTCCAGAGATTGGGAGACCCCAAATAATTTGTGCACTATCATCCCTCTTCCATTTTGCTCAACCGGATTTATTATTTCTTATGGAGACGAAGGAACAAGATCAAATTTAGAGAAGCTTCCACAAAGGTTATCATTCTCAGATTTATTTATGGGGGATCCTTTTGGAATTTTTGGTGGCTTGGCATTATTATGGGGTGATTTTCTTACTGTTACTATTTCAGAATGGACATCTAATTTTATTGACATTACTGTTGTATTAAACTCTGGTATTAGTAATCACATAACTTATGTTTATGGGAAATATGTTCCAACTAGATTTCAAATTATTTGGGATCGATTAATTACTTTATATGCTAATCGATCTTTTGATTGGCTGGTGCTTGGGGATTTTAATTCTTACATATCTTGGCATGAGAAGGAAGGTGGTAATCCAGGCAACTCTCATGACATCGGACAATTTCGTTGTATGGTGGATACTTGTGAATTAATTGATTTGAGACGTAAATGACCAAATTATACATAGTGCAATAAAAGAGTTGGATCAGCTAATATCTGGATCCATTTGGATAGACTTTTTTCAAACAGTGCTTGGCATTGTAATAATCCACATGCGATACTGGAAGTGAAACATACTATTTGCTCTGATCACTTGTACGTCCATGGTCGGAGGCCATTTCGATTTGAGAATATATGGTTTCGTCATCATGGATGTCAATGAGTGGCGGAGGAAGCCTGCAATTCACCTACCTCGGGACATCCATCTGATATTATTCAAACTAAATTACAAATTAGTCAGTCTTTATACAAGAGATGGAACCGATATGTCTTTGGTAATGTGCACTCTAACATTCAACATTTATTGCAGAAACTAGAATCTGTTCAGGGACAGCCTTTAACAGAAGCTTTACACAATAAATTATTGAATATATCTGAAAAGCTGGAATCTGAATTTGAGAAGGAGCATGATCTATGGTGGCAGAAGTCTCAATCTGTGTGGTATAATGATGGTGATTGTAATACAATGTTTTTTCATGCCATAACAATGCAACAGTGTCAACAGAACTGGATCCTTCAACTAAAGTTGCAGTCCGGTGAATGGGCTCAATCTTTGAAGGCTATATCTACTGAAATTCAGAGCAATTTTGAAAATATATTTTCCTCCACTACCATTGATTTGGATAGCTTATATCATACTTTGGCAGTGGTTCAGCCTTCAGTGACACAATCTATGAATAAATCCCTTTGTTGTAAACCTTCTTTGGAGGAAGTGCAACAAGTTTTGTTTGCTATGTATCCATCGAAATCACCTGGTCCTGATGATTTCCCCCTGGGATTTTTTTAGAAATATTGGGATTTGATCTTTGCTGATTTATTTGCTTTAGTCAAGGATTTCTTTTAGAAGGAAATTGTCTCACCAGCACTCAATGAAAATTTTGTCTGTTTGATTCCGAAGGTACGTCAACCTGAGACTTCTGATCAATTTCAGCCTATAGCATTATGTAATGTGATTTTTAAATTTATCACAAAAATTATGGCCACTCAATTGCAACCGATTCAGGAGTCTATTATCTCCCCCACTCAGTTTGCTTTCATACCACAAAGATCTATCTCAGATAATATTTATATTGCTAATGAGGCCTATCATTATATTCATAAATAAGCGGAAACATGGTAAATAAAAATATTTGGCAATCAAGTTGGATATGCAAAAGGCTTATGACAGAGTGGAGTTGGCTTATCTGAGAGCCATTATGTTATGAATGGGTTTCAATTCGCATTGGGTGGATTTGGTTTCATCTTGGCTGCAAACGGTGTCGTACCGTATTTTACTCAATGGGGTACCTCAGGAGGAGATCTTGCCTTGTTTGTTACCAACTTTATTTCTTTTGAGCTCCCAAGGTTTCTCTAGTTTGTTAATACAGGTAGAAGAGAGACATCTGACTGCAACACTTTGTATATGAGGTCGGACTCTTCCTATTACTCACTTACTCTTTGCGAATGACTGCTTGTTATTATTTGAGCTTCGCTTCTCTGAAGTATGTGCACTCCAAGATTGTCTAAAGACTTATTGTGCTGCATTGCGGGACAAGCTATTGATTTTAAGATATCATCTTTTACTTTTAGCCCCAACATTCCATTGAAACTTAAAAGAAGGTTCTCCAGGGTGTTGAAGATTTCATATGGCATAGGTAGCAATAAGTATTTGGGACTTCCGAAGGATTTTGGGATATCAAAAAAATCACTATTTGTGGACATTAATGAAAAGGTCTCTAGGAAAGTGTCAGGTTGGAAGTCAAAGATATTATCCCTCTGAGAGCTATGATCTTCATCTCTACCATTTTGACGAAGTGGATATGACCACCAAAGAAAAACTCAACCGCCGTTTCTCCCCTTTCTTCCGCCTCTTTTGCAACTTCCTGAACCGTGCTTCCAGCTTCTGTAACTTTTCTCACCTTCAAAATCCCATCTTTTCTCTCTGTATCCATACCTTTTCTCTGCTCTCAAAGTCCCACGGTTAATTCTCTATATTTTCTCTCTACCCTTTATTCTCTCTTACCCATAATTCTTTCCCTTTGTCTCGGCTTTTCGTAGAGACAAACCAGGAATCTCCACTACTCCCTCTTCCACTCTGGTCGTTAACACCCCTATCTACCCTCTCCTTTATGAAATGAAAACCCCTACTCCTACGAATGACTGTCCAGTATTGTTATGTCCTAGGGTTAGTTTTATGCCCTAGGTTATTTATTAATGTGCCCCTCTATTTGAATTCTTATGACCTAAAGCATGAAATCCCCCCTTAACTAGGGCCCAATTAAAGTATAAGCCCAAAATCCTAGATTTTATTGAGTAAAATACTAAGCCCACGGACAGAACATGACTCGAACCTAAATGGTTAAATTAAACCTAAAACAAATATTTTCTCTCTTTTTCTTTTCTCTTTCATTTTTATCTCGCATCCCCTTCATTTATTTCACTTTTTTAATTACCTAAATGAATAAATTCTTTATTTTAAGTAAAGAATAGAGCCAGAAAATGACAGGTTTACACTATGACAAAAATGAGGTGCTGATAACTAGGTTGACTATGTTTTGACTAGGTTAATTAGGTGTTGACTGGATTAACTATGTGTTGACTAGGTGTTGACTGGGTAGACCAGGTATTGCCTGAGTATTGATTGGGTGTTAGCTAAGTGACAATAACACATGGATGGCGTTATGTAACCACTAGACTGTAGGTGATCTTAAAAAAATAGGAAATGATCTTGAATGATAAATGGGGGGTAGAAGATGACCACTGGATGACACTAGGGGTCTGAATGGTTCAAGATGGATGTAGGTGACACTGGATGACACTAGTTATGACTGGGTGTTGGTTGGGTGACAATTGGGTGACATTTGGACTTGACCATTATTCTTTTTGTCACATCCCAATTTCGGACTAATCAGAAGTGTGAATGAACAACCATACGAACCAACGGTTCATGCTAGAATCTCGTAAGACCTTGCCAACATTTCAAACCAAACACATTCCACATCACAATCAAAGATAATAAAATAAATAGCAGAAGTCTTTATAAATAATGAACTGAGTGTCTACAATAATAAGTAAATAATAAACTAATTATCTCCAAGTAATCAAAACATAAATATAACAAACTATTACGAATACCAAAATACAAAAGTTAACTCTAAGCATAAACATAGTTGAAACACTCACTTGACGAGTGTTATTCATCCTCCATAGCTTGCTCGTCCATAGGCTCCACATGTTAATACGTTGGCGTATTCATGTAGTCTTCAACGGTATTACCTACATCATTAGAAATTAAAAAGAAAATGATACCGTGAGATTAACTCACAACCTAGCTCAGTGAGAAAATAAAACCTTGCGCAAACATATGCATGCATTCAATTCATTATCTTTGGTTTGATTTTAAGTTTACAACTATGCTATAGAATGGTTGGCTGCCACCGCACCTCTATATACAAGTGTATGAATCCGTCAAATGGATCAAACACCATTGTCATTCCACATGCACCCACTATGGAATAGAGATAGAGCTAAAGTGTCCAGATCACACACTACCAACACTTCCCCTGATGCCCTACCCATACCAATACGTAAGCCCCTACTGGCGAGGGCTTGCAAACTGGTCTCGTAACTTACCAATCCCAGATGTCATTATAATGTGTATTCAAGGCCTTACCCCAGTATCCCTTAATATACCCATAGAGATAGAGCTAGTGTCTGGTGGTAAGGATTAACCACGGAACCGCATCCTCCCCCTGATGCTCTACAGCATACTAGTTCTGCCAAGGTAATAATGATACAACAATGTTAGTGGGTAGGACTGAGTAAAGATAGAGCTAGAGTCTGATGATCAGGATGAACCAAAATACGACGTCCTCTCCCTGATGCTTCACTTTTATCCATTACACTAATCGCATACACAAATACATGCCTATCCTTAGCATCATCATCATGTTATAAATAAACAAACATAAATATGCATGAGCAGATATATAATAAGTATTGGATGACATGTGAGATGCACAAACAATCATACAAGGCATGACATCATATTCAATAGCAGAAAACAAAACAAAAGGGGTAGCTTGTTATTAGCCTTTTAGTTTAGGTCTTATTTTCGCATCTGTGATTGATGTTTGTTCCTCTTCCAAGCTTTGAAAATTACTTTGAACTAGTTGGAAACCTAAACAATTAATGTAATTACGTTAAGGGTTAATTTGCTCAAGTTACAATAGTTGAAAACCTTATCTGGTCTCCAAAATATGCTTCTTGTCATTGACTGGTCGACTCGATGGTTAACTCAGTGGTCTCAGTATATGTCGGCTACACATTGTATGGTCGACTATGTGGTCGCATATACTGTCAACCACACAAGCGACAGCACAAACCCTGGTCACTTCCCGAGAGTCTGTGGTCGACTCACTGGTCGCACTATGGTCGAGGTCGACCAGTGCTGCGACCACACAACCTTCAGTTAATGATTCAGGCTTGAGCTTCTATCCAATCCTTTGGCTCGACAATGGGATCCATCCTATGTTCATTCTACGATCATTATCCATTATTTAACTCATTCAGATAACCATAATAAGTATGGCCCTCATTATGAATTTATAACGAACATGTTAGGATTGAAAGCATGGTTTAGATTTGATTTCCCTTGCAACAAAAATCCTAAATCCATAATTCTACTATAACCTAGCCTTTTATGAAGTCAAGGTACTTACTGTTGATCCTCTCTATGGTCGATTGAAGTTCCAACGGTAACTCTTCTGCCTGCAACTCTCTTTCTCCTTCCTTCAAGCTTTCTTTCGCTCCAAGTCTCTTTCTTCTTCTCCTCTCTCTTTCTCTCTTAGCTCTAGGGTTTGGGCATAAGCAAAAGAGTAAAATAAAGTCAAGGGATGTCCTTTATATAGAGGGAAAAACCTCCATATAGAGTCCTCTCTCAATTAGGAGAGAGTCCTCCTCAAATTAGAAAAGTTTCCTAAACATGAAGTTGGTTCTGGGCTTGACCGGTCGACAATGTAGTCACATAATCTGTCGACCATACAAATCCAAAATAGTCGACCACATAAATCAAAATTTGATCGATCGACCACACAACTAAATTTTACTGGTTTGACTGTTTTGACTGGTTGCTTCTACATAAACTAAAACAATGAACCGCACAAACTAAATTTGACTTGTTGCTTAACTAATCTTGTGATTTCCTTATACGGTTGGTTCGTTTGAGCCGATTACGATGGGAAGACTTGTTACGACATGAGAATATAAGGTTAGACAGGGTTCGTGGCATGCGGGTCTTATATTTTTCTTTCTTTTTTTACTTCTTACCTTGACCCTGGGTTGGATTTATGCATTCCAGTGTGTTTCCTTCCTCTGTAGTAGGCAAAATTTGAAACTGTTGATGATGATTTCATGTAAATCGGCTTTTTAGTAGAAAGCTAATTTCATGCAGAATCTGCTTATCCAGCTAGAAATATCAATTCTGTGTAGATTTTTCCTTAAGTTAAATCTGAATGCTTCAATGTGGTTCTTTCCTTGTAATATTTGTTAAGGAGGAGGATTTGAGATCGAAAACGTCGATTTCGTGTGAGTGTCAGCTTGTCAATGGAAAAAGTTGATTCCGCTCATATCTGCTTTTTTAATCAATTTCGTATAAATTTCTTCCTTGAATTTGGTCTGGATATTCAATTATGGCCTCATTCCTGGAAATACTCAATAAGAGAGAAACTCTGGGGTTAAAGATGCTGATTCCGAGCAAATCTACTTTAGTAAGAAAATATCGATTCTACATAGATTTGCTCTTCAGGAGGGAAACTTTGGGAAATTTAGGTCAAGATGAAATGGAAAAAATGGGGTGTTTACAGATACCCCTCTTATCTGAGATTGTATCAATTGAAGATAAAGAAAAGAAGGATCTCATTTTTTCCAATCATTTGAAAATGAGCATAAGACAATCATCAATTCTTTTGGCCCTTCGTTTGAACAAATCCTCTTTCATAGCAACCCCCATCGAGTCTTGTAATTTTCCAAAAGAACCTGACCTTCCTTAAACCAATTCTCTTGAATAGCAACCACATTGGGTTTTGTAACTATCAAGACAAATCAAAATTCTCTTGAGTAATAGTCGATTCGGCCTTGTTACTCTCAAGATAAGTTGAAAGAGATGAGACTATCTTGATTAGCAACCGTTTCAGGCCTTGTAACTCTCAAGAAGAGTAAAAAAGACAAGACTCTCTTAAGTAGCAGCCATTTCAGGCCTTGTAACTCTCAAGTTGAGTCAAAAGAGATGAGACTCTCTTAAGTAGCAGCCATTTTAGGCCATTTAACTCTCAAGGCGAGTCAAAAAAGATGAGACTCTTGAGTAGCAGCCATATTAGGCCTTGTAACTCTCAAGACGAGTTGAAAGAGATGAGACTCACTTGAGTAGGAGTCCTTTAGGTCTTATAACTCTCAAGATGAGTCGAAAAGAGATGAGGCTCTCTTGATTAGCAGCCATTTAGGTCTTATAACTCTCAAGATGAGTTGATAGAGACGAGAGTCTCTTGAGTAGCAGTGGTTTCAGGCCTTGTGACTCTCAAGGCGAGTTGAAAGAGATGAGACTATCTTGAGTAGTAGCCGTTTAGGTCTTATAACTCTCAAGGTGAGTCGAAAAGAGTCGAGGCTCTCTTGAGTAGCAGTCGTTTAGGTCTTATAACTCTCAAGATGAGTCTAAAGGACTTGAACATGGACTGAATTTGAAGATTCCTCCAAATTTCCTACATATATTGGGATGTATCCTTTCCTAGGAATCAGGTCACCCCATAGTTCGGCTGGGGTCCGATTGAGATTGGTAGAAAATGAGTTTGAAACATTGAAAGTTTTTTTTTTTTTTGGACTGAATTTGGAGATTCCTCCAAATTGCCTATGTATCCTGGGATGTATCTTTTTTCTTGAAATCAGGTCACTGTATAGTTTGGCTATGAGAATGTCCAAAAACCGGTTAAAAGCTTTTTGGAACCGAGTTTGGAGATTCCTTCGAACTACCTACTTATCCTAGGATGCATCTTTTACCAAGAACTAGGTTGCCGCGTAGTTCGACTCAAGATTTGATTGAGATTGGTTGAAAATGAGTTTGAAACACTAAGCTTTTTTAAAACCAAATTTGGAGATTCCTCCAAATTACAAACGTATACTGGGATGTATCTTTTCCCAGAATGAGGTTGCCACGTAGTTTTGGTATGAGAGTGTGTCTTAAGCCATTCCATGGCAGATTGCTTACTCAAAAGAAGGTCTGGTGTCCAAAGCAAATCTATGGCGGATTACCCATTTAGAAGAAGGTTTGGTGTCCAAAGTGAATTTATGGTGGATGGCCCACTCAAAAGAAGGTTTGGTGTCCAAAGTAAATTTATGGCAGATGGCCCACTCAAGAGAAGGTTTGGTGTCCAAAGCCAATCTATGGTGATGGCCATTCAGAATAGGATGGCCTGCTTAGATGAAGGTTTTGTGTGAAACCCGTATAAAAAAAATATGGGCTAATTTGAATTTTTCTCACGTAATAGGTTCTCTTGTCAACACAAGCCTAGCATCTGTATCTACGTTGGACTGTATTGAACTCTAGCTAAGAGTCAAAACCCTTTTGCTTTAAGTGTAGAAACTTTATTTGGGATAAAACAGTCAAACCAACCTTGACTTGGCTAACCTGAACTAATTCGCGATTGGCGGTCGACCAAGGTGGTCGATGAAATGAGCTTGATTGGCTGCCAATATTATGATTGAACACCTGATCCCAGAATTGGTCCAATTCAAGTTTAATTTGTTGGGCTTGTTTGCAACTGGTTTCCAAGCACCCATGATCATCCCAAATCATGTGGGACCCAACCTAGACTGTGTTGGAGTGTCAATTGACAACCTTTAAGCCTTCTCTGAAGTAGGACTCTCAAGGGTAGAGTTGCAATGCAACTCAAACACTCGGATAATTCCCTAATAAAAACTCTCTAAAAAAACCCTAAATTTAAAACATTAGAAACTTTGACACATTTTGGGAGAAAGAGAGGTAATTGGAACAAGACTGAAGGAAGAAGAAGAGAAAGAGCCACCATTGAAGGTTTTCCCTCAAGCTTCTTGTTGTAACTCCAATTAGCATAAGATATAAGGTAACCTCTAAACCATTCTTTTCATAAGAATGAACCCTTGATGATCTTATGAAGTAAAACCCAACCTTTGATCATGTTAAAATAAAATTCTAATAGCCATTAGTGGACATTAAGGTAGAATAGCTTACTAATGCTTCTGATGGTTAAACTAATATGAAAGCATGAATGTAGGCCATGATAATAAATTATAATACTAAATTATTATTGGAAAGTGGTCACTAATGTAGTACAGACCTTAGAAATCCTTTGGGATAGCCCTCGACCCTGTGCCATAGAGAACGAATTGAATCTTATTCAGTTCGAGCTCTCTAGTATGAGGTGGTCGATGAGGACGATCGACAAAATCGACCTGATACAGTGAGGTGTAAACTTAGTATTTTCAATCCCAATTGATCGTTTGGATTAATTTGACCATCCCACACCTCAAGAATGATGTAGTAAACTATGAAATGATTGGTTTGATTAAAATATATCCCCAAGAGTGTAAGCACATACGGTTGCATAACTGACATTCACAGTCGAGAACCGTACTTGCATATAAACTGAATAGGATTCTATCCTAACTAGCGGGTGAAACCTATCATAGAACCTCTGTAGAAGTAATCCTAAAGAGGTGAAAGCCTTTGAATTCAAAATTGGCCAAAATATCATACCGGTTGATGAAATGAGTCTGATCGACCACCTCCATCAACCACCTATTAACAACAAGTTTGTTTGGGTTGAATTTTCAGCCAGGGATCTTGAGACTTGACCAACTGACCCTAGGACATGTTCCTATGACTAATGAGGATACTCTAGACCTATTATAAGCGTGACTAAACAATCATAATTAATAATCATACATCGATTGCACTAGGTAAGCTGACATGGGAAAACAAGGGAAAGACTCTTTCTGCTACAGAGTAGGGATTGGTTCATCAGTTATAGGTAAGGGATTAGTTTTGTTTTATTTTCTTATTTTTTGTGTACATGTGCTTGTTACTAGTTTGGATTACTGTATGATAACATGCCATCCAATAACTGTAATAACTGTTCATGCATTCTTGCATATTATTAACTCTGTATTAGTTGGTATATTATGGATTGTTTGATAACATGCGGATGGTTAATAAGATGATTATTTATCATTCTCTTATGTCCTTGTGGATCCGGATGGCTACAATGAGACGATTCATCTTGGTCCATTAAGCTAAGATAAGGGTACTTGCATTAGTAATATTCTTGATTTAGGTTTCAATATTTCTTGATACCAATAGGGGTTTAAGTATTGGCATAGGCTTATGATTGGACCAGCCATGGTTTCAGACTCTTTTGCAGCTAGAGCAGGGTTTAGAATATTGGTTGGGCACCAGCCTCTAGTGTTTCATGTGAGAGCTAGGGATGAGTCCAGTTTAAGTGCTTGTACGATGGATTGGGCGCGCACCTAGAGAAATAAAGTGAGGGTTACTACTGTGATGCCAGGAGGAAGTCTATGATAGGGGGATGTTGGAATGATGCCAGGTCAGTGTACTTGGGTTGTATCTTTATTCTTTGGGTAATGTTTCACATGCTGCATGGCCAAGTGTATTTCATTCACCTCACTCGTTCTTGAGTGTTCATTACCAGGATTTAAGTGTGACACGACTTGAGCATGCTAGCTCACAGACCATATAAATCTTACTAAAATATTCATGCATTGTGTGCTTGTGTGTGCTAATTTTTCACTGAGCGTATGATTTTGCTCACCTCTTGTATATATAAATTTTTATATTGTTTTGCAGGTAATGATATTGTTGATAATGATGTGTTTGAAGAAGAGGTATGTGAAGATGATTCGCATGATCTTCGTGTGAATGCAATGATTGTCTCTACGGCTAAGGGATAAGTTTTATGAAGATATGAAGACGACTTTATCTGAGAGACAAGACTTTATTAAGACTTATTTACATTTCAGTTTAGTTTTTTATTTTGTTTCAAGCATAGTTTGACTTGAGAAGGTTTTATTTTAGTATTAAATACTTGGTAATATTTTATTTATGTCATGGTTTACAAACATATAAACTTTTATGGAATATATCTATCATGGTTAGATGTGGCTTCTAGTTCTATTACTTGATTTTGCTATTATTCTAATTTTGCCTCTGATGTTCCCATTAGTCTATGTTGTGATTAATGAAAGAGTTATGTTATATAAGTACTATGAATGGATTCTGATATGGTAGAACTTGCACTGTGAGGAACCCATGGTTATACTAAAATACCGTGGTTTTGGGGTATGACTAAAAGATGGTTTCAGAGCAGTTTACTTTACATTACATTCACAACTGCTATTAGATGAGTCTAACCAAAGCTAATTAGTACTTAATTAAAAGCTTATAAGACAACAAATGATAAGCACTTATTGGTTGAGACTATGACATAAACTTTAAAAAGAGCATAATATACTTGTCACACCCCATTCCCGACGTATCGATACTATGGAATGTAATGGGATTTCTCATCCTATTAGGGCAATAGAAATCCCCATCAAGGATCAGGAAATATGGTATGCCAAACTACCATCCATAATATCACACACATCATGTATATGTAATCACTATAAATAGATAATTCAACAAATAGAATATTACAGAAAACTTAATTAAAATCAATCCAGCAGTTGATTTGCTAGTAATAAAGTAAATAGTACCAACCATCCCATTGTACTTCAATTAATAAATAAATAAATTAAAATATTCTTCAAAGCTTAAATTGTACTTATGGACAACATATCCCCTGTGAGACCTACACCCGAATCCCTTTACTAACCCAGATTCCTCCTATGCCAGGTCTTAACACATGGATGATGGAGCGCCTGAAGTGGACCCTATGGTGGTATCCGAACCTTAGGTCAGTACTTGGTAGTATAGGGTGTCTTAAAAGACCTTGAGTGAAGGGGACACACATTCCAAAGCGTTCGGGCCAAAGAGATGGCCAATATACTATATTTTGGCTTTACTGGTAGAACGTTCACCCGATTGAGTTCAGTTGGTTGAACTCAAGTTAAACACTTTCTCTTTCCCTAATTTCTATAAAAGTGAGGGAAATACCTCTTTTCTTTTTTTCCTAAAATCGTGAGAGTGAGAGTGAAGAGAAGTAGAGAAGAGAAGAAGATGAGCTTGAGCTCAAGGAACTAAAACCCTAGCCTTTTCTTTGGAGGTAAGTACAATGAACTTCCTCCTTCTTCCTTGGTATTATGGCTAGGAACCATGGTGGTTGAGCACCATTAATGGCCTAGAAAACCTAGGTTAGGTTTACCCACTATTTAAGGAGTTGTTGGAGGTAAGGTTTCTTTCCTTCCTTTTTCTTTTAATGGAATGAATGTTAAAACCTTGGTGGTTGAAGCTCCATTAATGGAGATCTCATTAATGACCTAGATCAAGGTTTTGTTCCACCTAACTCCATTAAGGGAGTACTAGAGCCATAAATGGCTCACATTGTGCCTAATAATGGTGGAAATGTGTTTTCCACTAACTAAAATAGAAATGCTAATGGTGAATAGTCTCCTAAGCTTGGAGACCAAGCTCGGTTTGTGACCTAATTTTTGGGTTTGAATTGGTGAGACGTACTGTAAGACCCGTAGCGTACTAACCGGTCTTACCACCTTGTATCAGGTCTTCCAATCATGGTCGGGCCAAGCGGACCAAGTACGTGATGAAACCACAAGGCTAGGTATGATTGAACCCAAAATCATCTAATTAGGAGTGTGTGGTTGCATACCTAAACAAGTGGGGTCAACCACACCTCAGAATAATGCGACCACTGGAGTCTGGGATGTGTGGTCGCAGTTTTTGGATGTGTGGTTGACGGGTTCTACGACCTCACGTGCCACTACATGAAGTCAAACTGACTCCGTGATTAGGAAACCTTCCTAATCTGAAGGGGGTTCCTTCCTAATATAAGTAGGACTCTACATGGAGGGTTTTCCTCTATATATAGGATGTCCCTTAGCCTCTTTCATCCTTTAGAACTCAAACTGAAAGAGAGAGAAAGAGAAGAGGAGGAAGAGAAGAAGAATTGAAGAGGAAGATTAAGAGAAAGAAATTCAGAGAGAACTCTGATTCTTTAACAAGATTAAGGTATGAAAACATTCCCCATATCAGTTGAATGCCTAGAATAGATCATGAAGGAGATAATGATTCAAAGTGAGACCCCAATCATAAAACCATGGACAAATTCTAAGAGATCCATGGAGGGAATCTATTAGGATGATGGATTATGTAAAAATATGAATTTTAAGCCATAGAACAATCATAGGAAGGATCATGATGATAAGCCAAGGAATCAAAACACGAAGGAATTGAGTTGAGAGTGGAAAAGTAGACCATCACTCGTGTGGTCGTAGTTTGATCGACCACACGAGGCACATATGATCGACCACACGCCCTCGAGAAAGTTGCAAGGAGGGTGTGGTCACATGATATTCGACCACACATATCGACCACACGCGGGAAAGTTCCAGGGACGGTGTGGTCACATGTGTGGTCGCGACCACACATATCAACCACACGCCCTCGGAAAAGTTCCAGGGAGGGTGTGGTCGCATGTATGGTAGCATGATATGCGATCACACATAGCGACCACACACCCGATGGTCGAAGAAACTGAGACCACAGGTGCAGCCGCACCTGCGACCACTCAGCTTCTGGAAGTCTGAATTGATGGAAATAAATTTTAATTTAAAATCTATAAATTTTTTAAGTTTTCAAGTGGTCTAAAAGTGATTTACAAAGCTTGGACGAGCGACAATCATCAACCAAAGGTGAGGGAACAAGACCTAAATTAATTGGGTAATAATAAACTATTTTACATATTGAGTCCAACGCCATGAATGATTCTATTCTTGTATGTTTGTAATGTACATTTCACATGTCATCCAATATTCCTGCTATTACTTCTCATGTATATTTAATTTTATTTATTTATAACATGATAATGATGATGATGTTAGGAATAGGCATGTGAATGTATTTGTGTGGTTAGTCTGCTTAATGCGAGTGGAGAATTAGGGGAAGGACGTGACACTATGGTTCATCCTGGTCACCAGACTCTGGCTCTATCTCCACTCAAGTCTTGCCCACTAACATTGTCGTATCACCATTACCTTAACAGAACTATTACGTTGTACGGCATCAGGGGAGGTGGTCTTGGACTGTGTAGTCTCTGACTCTGCCGGGGGACCTTAGCTCTATCTCTATGGACGTATTGAGAGATGCTGGGGTGAGGCCTTGGATACACTGATTGGCATTAGGATTGGTTAGTTGCGAGCCCAGTTTGTAAGCCCTCACCAATAGGGGCTTACGTGTTGGTATGTGTAGGGCATCAGGGAAAGTGTTATGCGGTATTTGATCCGGGCACTTTAGCTCCATCTCTATTCCATGATGGTTTCATGTGGAATGATAGTGGTGTTTGATCCATTGGGTGGCTTTACACACTCATTTATAGAGGTGCGACGGCCACCAAACCTTTCCATAGCACATTGCAAACTTATAAACCAGACCAAAGATATGAATTAAATGCATGCATATGTTTGTTGCATTGTTTTGTTTGCTCACTGAGCCATGATGTGTGCTCACCCTTTCAACGTCGAATATTTTTAGTTGATGATGTAGGTCCTATCGTAGAAGATTATATAAATACACTAATGTTTCGACATGTTGCTGCGATGGATATGGAAGCTATGGTGGAGTCACATGATTCGTAGTGCTAGTGCAACTCTTGTGTTTTTGATTAGATTTAGTTGTTGGATTATCAGAACATGTAATTGATTACTTATTTTATTTTATGTCTTGAGTCATTTGGAGATAATTGGATAATTAATTATGTTATCACTGTTAGACACTCAGTTCATTAATATTAAAGATTTTCGCTATTGTTTATTTACTCTTATTATGGTTGTGGTTGTATCTCGTTTAATCAAATGGGCAAGGCCTATACGAGATCCTGGGTGAACCGTTGGTTTAATGGCGGTTCATCACACCATTCTGTTTGGTTTAAAATTGAGGTGTGACAACTTGGTATTCAGAGCACTCAGGTTCTGTCTATCAAACATGTATACTTCCACAAGAGTTCGTGAACTAAGTTAGGATAAAATTTAGAAGCTTTAATAAGAACACACCATAAGCACCTGTGTTGTATGAGATAATAAATCAAGAAAGAGAATAATGCACATATGTAAATAAGAAATAAGTTCTATGTATACATCAAATGAGAATAAAACTAACATATATCTGAATCAGAGTACGGTCCACAATCCAGACAGTTACTCTATAGTATAAAGTAAAAAGAAATAAAGGCATCATGGAGCTGGGGGTGCTGGAGGAGGAGGTGTATTGCGATCTCGATCATAATCCTCAGCATATACTCTGGTAAGACAGGATATCTGAGTCTAGGTCACCTGGAGACTAGTTGCCAGATCCGCTACCTACTGATCAGTAGCACGCTGGGCCTCCCAAATCTCACGTAGCAACCCCATCAGGTCATCTGGTGGTGGGTGCAATGGACCAGTTGAGTGAGAAGGAGCCCGAGAAGGGCCAGCTCTAGTAGAATGCTGAGGTGATGGAGGAGGAATCATCCACGTCCATGAACATCCTATCATCATCCTCTTCATCATCGCTCTCGTGGACCTCTGCTGCTGCTGCTACTGCTGCCTCCGCGTCTGCTACCTCTACTCGAGTATGAGGATGCACCATAGCATTTCTCTCCTCATTACTGACTTACACATCTCGCATCCCCATCCTGCAGATGGCCTCCCTGTCAAGGTCATTCGAAAAAGTATCCTCGTGAATCCTCTCATCGACCAAGTCTACCTGCAGGCTAGTGAGCAGAGTGGTGATCAAACACCTATAGGGTAGGTTACCCACCAGACCAGGCGTCGTGACACGGTGCATGGTCTTGATAATGATATAAGGAAGGCAGACAGGTTGCCTAATGCAGATGCAGTATAGAAGGTACTGGGTCAACTGTGAAACCTTCTCATAGTGTCTACTCTGGGGAATCAGGTTGTGCTGAATGATCTTGCAATACACTCGGGGTTCCAGCTGTAAGTTGATTGCCTTTATCTGCCAGCGATCATCCCTAAGAATCTGGCTGTGAATTTCTGAGCACATGCTCACTGACAGGAACTGGGGTTTCTTGGGTGCGCAGTATACCAAGGGACCATCATTTGAGATACCCAGGAGATCAGCCAAGTCCTGGTAGTTAAATGAGATCTCCACCCCTTTAACTAAACTGGTGATCTTGAGCTCTCTACCCATATTTATGTCCTCTGGGTCACCCTCCACTTGTAAATTACAGTAAAACTATTTCACCAACTCAGGACAGGTGCAACCCTCATATAGAATCATAGGGAGCCAGTCCATATCACCGAATGCTCCCTCCAGATCAAATAGGGCTAAGTTGGCCAAGTTGACACAACGACCCCCTTCTACCTTCTTATGCTCGTACCGGGCATACTGTGCCTCTATTTCAATAGACAAGAAGCGACGGGGATCATGAACTCTGGGGACTTTAGTGCGAGCCATGTTGTCTGCAAGAGTATAGACCAACAAGTAATATATCAGATATAGTGAAAATTTAAATTTTGGCATTATGACAGCGTAATTGGCCAAAAGCCTCACTTTTCACCCAAACAGTTGGGTAGGAGGACTTACATAGGTCCTAAACCATCCTGCAAGGCTCATACAATAAAAAATTTAAACTAACTGGGTCGAATTTGAAGAAATTTTGACAATTTGAAAAAACTCCAAAATTTAGGTCAAAAATGGGAATTTTCAAGTTTCTATTAAACTAACCGATGAAACTTGAATTTTCTTGAGGGCTTTCATCCATTGGGTGGCCAATAGCAATAACCCCCAATAAAAATCAAATTATTACGGTTAGAAAAATATTAATTTGAAGAAAACCCTATAAATGGGGTAAAACCTAGGTATGAAAGCTTAAAAAGGAGAAAGAGTAGGGAACATACCTGGAAGAACGGAACGTAAGTCGTAGATCGATGAAAGAATCACCAAATTTATATGGTCGATACTGTAGCAACTCAGTGGTGGTGAGTCAAGTTGAAGACAAAAGAGAAATATAGAGAATGGCATGAAAATTAGGTTTAAAAACCTGATTTGGAATCTTGTGGTCATAAAATTCGACCAAAAATGCAACCCCATGATCGACCCCACGATCGACCACAGGCTCTCGGTGAGCTGACAGGGTTTGTGTAGTCGCAACCGTGTGGTCGCTTATAGTGTGACCCACGATCGACCACAGGCTCTCGATGAGCTGATAGGGTTTGTGTGGTCACAACCCTGTGGTCGCATATACTGCGAGCCCACCATCGACCCCAAGATGAAAAATGTTCTGTTTTGACTGAATGACTCTAAAGATTGAAATTTTGCCTTGTTTATTTGGATTTTGACATGAGAATGATGTATATTGTGATTGCCTCATATGTTCCTTGACTTTGAGACACTACCACCTTCAGAAATAGAAAATGGTTGGGTGAAGAATAACCAGGAGAGGATGTAACCCAATTCCATCTCCACCACCACCTGTGGAGGAAAATAGCCATGAAAACCCTGAGAAACAGGAGAACCAGAATATGGTACCACCAGGAGTCAACGACCAAGCCAACCCCACAAACTTGCCAGCCCCACCTACAAATTTGGCTATTGCGGTGATGAATTTAGCACAACAGTTGCAGCAAATACAGCAAGTGTAAGCCAACATGCAAGCTGCTATGAGAATGGCTTTTCCAGCTGCAAACACTACACCTTTACCGACGGGACAAGCTAGTACCATACCAGGGGGGTAGCAACACCGTGCCCCAAGCATCAACTATGAACAACACGATATCTCAAGCACCTCAAACGCCATTTGTATAAGCTCAAGTACAAAACCCTGAAGTAGCTCAAGGCATATAATACCAAGGTAATTATCAATATCAACTGCCTATATATGAAGCATATGCTTAGTATCAGTTGGACCATTCTCGACTGATCGAGCGTTTCCTGAAGATGAAACCTATGGAATTTAATGGCAAGCCATCGGATCCTTTGTGGCTAGCTTACTGGATCAACTAGATGGAAAGGAACTTCATGATGATGACTGTAAATGAAGAGAAAAAAATGCTATGTGCCACATTTATGCTGAAGGGCGATGCACACCATTGGTGGAAATCTACTCGAAGTTCTCTGTTAACGAAGCACTCCCAATTGAACTGGGCTATCTATAAAGAAGCATTCTTCGAGAAGTATTTTCCAGAAGTTTTAGAGATGCGATGGGAAGAGAGTTTCTGAGTCTATATCAGGGACAGATGACTGTGGATGCGTATCAGCAGCGTTATGAAGAGCTGTTTTTCTTTGCTCCCTCTAGCTTGCAGGAGGAAAATACCAAAACCCGAAGGTTCGTTATGGGACTTAGGGGAAGCATCCGTGAGCATGTAATGGGATTGGAAAAAAGACTTATAATGAAGCGGTACAGATTGCTCGAGTACTAGAATCGAGCCAGAGGGAAAGTTATTTTGCTCAGAACAAAGGTATTAAAAGGCCTAATGGAAATTCATATAACAGAGGGAACACAAAGACATTTAAACCCTTCCGTACTCAAGTCTTCAATGCTGCAGCCGAAACTACTCCGACAACCCAACCTCAATAGAAGCAAGGTAGTGATGGAGTTAAATGCTTTAACTGCAATCAAATAGGACATTATTCAAGGGAGTATTCTAAGCCAAGGAAGCGGCTACAACAAGGAAAGGTTTATGCAGTTACATTTGAGGATGCTACCGCATCGCCTGATGTGGTCACAGGTATCGTACCTATTAATGGCATACCCACCAGAGTACTCTTTGATTCTGAAACTACTCATTCTTTTATATCTATGTCATTTGGAAAGAAGCTAAATCTACCCCTCAGATCTTTAGACTACAAATTTCTTGTACGTTCATCTATGAGATTAGAAGTGGAACTAGAAAAAGGTTATGGACCATGTGCAGTTCTTATCGACGAGAAGATTTTGGATGCAACCTTAATTCAACTTGAGATGGAAGACTTTGACGTTATATTGGGAATGGATTGGTTAGCTCGGCATTCTACGAACCTATTATGTGCAGAAAAAAATTGACATTTAAAGACAATAAAGGAGCAGAGTTTAGTTTTGCAGGAACCAAACTTTTTCGTAAACGAAAACTCATTCTCTCTGCATTAAAGGCTAGAAAATGCCTCGAGAAAGGAGGAATTGGGTACCTAGTATCCGTGGTCGATCTCACCAAGGAAGCAACACGAATGGAGGATATTGATGTTGTGTGTGACTTTTTAGATGTATTTCCTGAGGAACTACCAGGACTACCACCCTACCGAGTTACAGAGTTAGTTATAGATCTTATACCAAGAGCCGCACCAATATCTAAAGCACCTTATCAAATGGCTCCTACTGAACTAAAGGAACTGAAGGTACAATTATAGGAATTACTAGACAAGGATTATATTAGACCCAGCATATCACCATGGGGAGCACCAATATTGTTTGTGAAAAAGAAGGACGGTAGCATTCGACTGTGTAGACTATCGAGAATTGAATAAGCTTACAATCAAGAATCGATACCCGTTGCCTCAGATCAATGACTTATTCGATCAGTTGCAAGGTGCCAAAGTGTTCTCCAAAATTGATCTTCGGTCAGGATATCATTAGTTGAAGATTAAGGAAGGTGATATTCCGAAGACAGCATTTAAAACAAGATATGGACATTATGAATTTTTAGTCATGTCTTTTGGATTGACTAACGCACCCACAACTTTTATAGAACTCATGAATTGGGTATTCCATGATATGTTGGATACGTCAATCATTGTATTTATTGACGACGTACTAGTCTACTCCAAGGACAAAGAACTCATGTCACAAATCTAAGAGCCGCTCTGCAGCGTCTAAGAAAATAGAAGCTTTATGCCAAATTTACAAAGTGTGAGTTCTGGCTAAATGAAGTCGCTTTCCTAGGCCATGTAGTATCCGCTAAAGGAATTAAAGTGGATCTTAGCAAGATTGAAGCCATTTTGAAATGGAAAGCACCTAAGAATGTTGCAGAAATTAGAAGTTTCCTAGGTTTAGTTGGTTACTATCGATGATTCATGGAAGATTACTCTAGAATTGCCGTACCTCTCACTAGTCTGACAAAGAAAGGAGAAAAGTTTGTTTGGACCGATAAATTTGAAGAGTGTTTTCAAACATTGAAGGCTAGATTGATATTAGCTCCTGTCTTGACTATTTTGATCCTAAGACAACCATTTACCTTGTACACTGATGCGTCTGGGTTAGGTTTAAGATGTGTACTTATGCAAGGAGAACAAGTAGTTGCGTATGCCTCAAGACAATTGAAGACACATGAAAAGAACTATCCCACTCATGACTTGGAATTAACAGCAGTAGTACATGTTGTCAAGATATAGAGACATTATTTATATGGTGAGAAATTTCATATAAATCAGATCATAAGAGTTTCACTCATCTTTTTAATCAGAAGGAGTTGAACATGAGACAAAGAAGATGGTTGGAATTATTGAAGGATTATGATTACGATATCCAGTATCATCCAGGGAAGGCTGATGTAGTTGCTGATGCGCTAAGTAGAAAAGCAATGATAAAATCCCATGGAGAAGTTAACACGACTGCGGCAATGTGTGTTACAGGAGAATTATTCAATTATGGTAATGAGCAGTTCATGATAGATACACCGGATGGATCAACCAACCAAGGGTTTATTCATCGGTTGTCAAATATGTTTGCCACATTGAAGATTGTACCAGAGGTATTAGACGAAGTGAAAGCCGCTATTAAACCAGACCCTTATCTGAGAACGGTGCAAGAAGGCCTCGAAAAAGATAGGACTACTCCTGAGTTCACCTTGGACTAAAAAGGTACTAAAATATAAAGAAAGAGTATGTGTTCCTGAGAATGAAGACTTGGATACTAGACACAGACTAGTGAAGGAAGCTCACACCACCACTTATTCAGTACATCCTGAAAGTACGAAGATGTACCATGATTTAAAGAAACTCTATTGGTAGAGAGGGATGAAAGCGAATGTAGATAAATTTGTGTCTCAATGCCTAAATTGTCAGAGGGTAAAGGCTGAAAGGCAAAGACCTGTAGGATTGTTGCAGCCACTGCCAGAACTAGCATGGAAATAGGACTACATCACTATGGACTTCGTCACCGGGTTACCATTGACTCCCCGAGTAGTTGACATAATCTGGGTGATTTTGGATCGGTTGACCAAGATAGCTCGTTTCATAGCTATACGACCTCAGTATACCCTAGAGAGGTTAGCCAAGCTATATGTGGATAATATTGTCAGATTGTATGGTGTACCTGAAAGCATTGTATTCGACAGAGACCCACACTTTACCTCAAAGTTTTGGGAAGGATTACAGAAGGCTATGGGTACAACATTGAAGTTTAGTACTGCATTTCATCTTCAGACAAACGGATAGTCAGAGCGTACCATTTAGATTTTAGAAGACATGCTTTGAGCTTGTGTCATCAATTTCAAAGGATCATGGCATGAGAAACTACCATTGATCGAGTTCGCCTATAACAACAGCTATCAGGCTACTATACAGATGTCACCCTATGAAGCACTATATGATAGGAAGTGTCTAACTCTTTTGTTTTAGAATAAAGTTGGAGAACAGAGTATTGTCGAACCAGAGTTTGTTGAAGAGACTTGTCAAGTAGTCGACATTATCAAGGAAAGAGTTAGAATAGCTCAGAACGGTCAGAAGCAATATGCAGATAATCGACGTAGACGAATTCACCATAGGTGATAAAGTATTTCTGAAAATATCTCCTATGCGTGGTTTGAAAAGGTTCGGACAGAAAGGAAAGCTAAGTTCGAGATATGTCGGGCCATATGAGATTCTAGCTAAACATGGGAAAGTGGGGTATCAGTTAACACTGCCCCCATCTATGTCAAGTGTGCATGATGTATATCATATCTCATTACTGAAGAAGTACGTCAGGGATCCAACATTTGTAATAACAACGGATCCACCAGGTCTAACTGATGATTTGACATTCAAAGTAGCACCAACCGAAATTACCAGCCGAAAGGTTCAACGTCTATGCAACTGTGACATTTATTATGTTAAGGTTACTTGGAGGAGCCAAGATGTAGAAGAGATCACATGGGAAGAAGAGAATGCTATGTGAAAGCAATATCCTCACCTTTTCGACTCGGAAGGTATGTGTAAATTTTGAGGATGAAATTTATAATAAGAGGGGGGAGTTGTAAGACCCGTAGCATACTAACCGGTCTTACCACCTTGTATTAGGTCTTCCTATCATGGTTGGGCTAGGCGGACCAAGTACATGAAGAAACCACAAGGCTAGGTATGAAATTGAATCCAAAATCATCTAATTAGGAGTGTGTGGTTGCATACCTAAACAGGTGGGGTCGACCACACCTCAGAATAATGCGACCACTGGAGTCTGGGACATGTGGTCGCAATTTTTGGATGTGTGGTCGATGGGTTTTGCGACCCCACGTGAGACCACATAAAGTCAAACTGACTCTGTAATTAGGAAACCATTATAATCCGAAGGGGGTTCTTTCCTAATCTAAGTAGGACTCTATATGGAGGGTTTTCCTCCATATATAGGACGTCCCTTAGCCTTTTTCATCCTTTTAGAACTCAAACTGAAAGAGAGAGAAAGAGAAGAGGAGGAAGAGAAGAAGAATTAAAGAGGAAGACTAAGAGAAGGAAATTCAGAGAGAACTCTGATTCTTCAACAAGACTAAGGTATGAAAACATTCCCCATATCAGTTGAATGCCTAGAATATCATGAAGGAGATAGTGATTCAAAGTGAGACCCCAATCATAAAATCATGGACAAATTCTAAGAGATCCATGGGGGGAATATATTAGGTTGATGGATTACGTAAAAATATGAATCTTAAGCCATAAAACAATTATAGGAAGGATCATGATGATAGGCCAAGGAATCAAAACACAAAGGGATTGAGTTGAGAGTGAAAAAGTTGACCATCACTGGTGTGGTCGCAGGTTGATCGACCACACCAGGCACATATGATTGACCATACGCCCTCGGGAATGTTTCAAGGAGTGTGTGATCGCATGTGTGGTCACATGATATGGGACCACACATATCGACCACACGCCCTCGGAAAAGTTCCAAGGTGGGTGTGGTCGCATGTGTGGTCGCATGATATGGGACCATACATATCAACCACACGTCCTTGGGAAAGTTCCAGGGAGGGTGTGGTCGCATGTATGGTCGCATGATATGCAACCACACATAGCGACCACACACCCTGTGGTCACAAAAACTGAGGCCACAGGTGCAGCCGCACTTGTGACCACTCAGCTTCTGGAAGTCTGAATTGATGAAAATAAACTCTAATTTAAAATCTTTAAATTTGTTAGGTTTTCAAGTGGTCTAAAAATGATTTACAAAGCTTGGACGAGGAACAATCATCAACCAAAGGTGAGGGAACAATACCTAAATTAATTGGCTAATAATAAACTGTTTTGCTTATTGGGTCCAATGCCATAAATGTTTCTATGCTTGTATGTTTGTAATGTGCATTTCACATGTCATCCAATATTCCTGCTATTACTGCACATGCATATTTAATTCTGTTTATTTATAACATGATGATTATGATGATGTTAGGATTAGACATGTGAATGTATGTGTGTGGTTAGTGTGCTTGATGCAAGTGGAGCATCAGGGGGAGGACATGACACTGTGGTTCATCCTGGTCACCAGACTCTTGCTCTATCTCTAATCAAGTCTTGCCCATTAACATCGTCGTATCGTCATTACCTTAGCAGAACTATTACATCATAGGGCATCAGGGGAGGTAGTCTCGGACCGTGTAGTCTCTGACTCTACTGGGGGGCATTAGCTCTATCTCAATGGATGTATTGAGGGATGCTGGGGTGAGGCTTTGGATATATTGATTGGCATTAGGATTGGTTAGTTGCAGGCCCAGTTTGCAAGCCCTCGCCAATAGGGGCTTACGTGTTGGTATGGGGCATCAGGGGAAGTGTTATGCGGTGTTTGATCTGAGCACTTTAGCTCTATCTATATTCCATGATGGGTGCATGTGAGACGGCAGTGGTGTTTGATCCATTGTGCTGCTTCACACACTCGTATATAGAAGTGTGACGGCCACCAAACCTTTCTATTGCACATTGCAAACTTATAAACCAGACCAAAGATATGAATTGAATGCATGCATATGTTTGTTGCATTGTTTTGTTTGCTCACTGAGCCATGATGTGTGCTCACACTTTCTACGTCGAATATTTTTAGTTGATGATGCAGGTCCTACCATGAAAGATTTTATGAATGCTGAATACCCCAGTTTTTATGACATATTGCTGTGATGGATATGGAAGCTATGGTGGAGTCACATGATTTATTGTGCAAGTGCAACTCATGAGTTTTCGATTAGATTTAGTTGTTGGGTTATCAGAACATGTAATTGATTACTTATTTTATTTTATGTCTTGAGTCATTTGGAGATAATTGGATAAGTAATTATGTTATCATTGTTAGATACTCAGTTCATTAATATTAAAGACTTCCGCTATTGTTTATTTACTCTGATTATGGTTGTGGTTGTATCTTGTTTAATCAAATGGGCACGGCCTATACGAGATCCTGGGTAAACCGTTGGTTTAATGGTGGTTCATCACACCATTCTGGTTGGTTCAGAATTAGAGTGTGACACGTACTAGATTCACTAACATGTCCATTCATCTACGTGGCTTAAACTGTGACTCCACCAAGGAAAATGCCTTGGCTTATAATCAATGAACATATCGGAGTTTCGTCCCAAAGGCACGATCCTTTGCATTAGCCCTAATTGTTCTACCAGTTCATGGTGGATCCACTTGGTTCAAATCCTCTATTTAGGTTTAATGATTAAGTAGAGTCAGTATCGGATGAATGATCACCTGACAAAGCCTCTAAAAAACCTATTAAAATCCTAGTGTTTATAATAGTATAGGAACCGGATGACCAACCGGATGGTCGAGCATCCGTTCATCCTTTCGGTTCCGTCCATTTAGAAAATATTCTAAGTGTTAACCGGTTGACTGTATCGGAGGAACCCTCTACCGGTTCCATCCTTCGATTTAATCTATTTGAACCAGTTTGTCTAGAAATGACTAGAGAAACCAACTGTTGGGTTCTCGACTTGTCTTGGGACTCGTGTATGGACATGTAAGACCTATCTGGGTTAATTAAAAGCTATGCAACCAATCTCATAAAGACTATGCTTTTAAATAGGCATTTGACTCAATTGATTATAAAGCCTTCTGTTTGGCTTTGGATTACTGTTGCACTCTTTGTGCAATTAGGTGAGGGGTCTAGTTTGTAGACATAGGGCATTCTTAATAACATGTCTACTTTACTAGTAACATGCTTAGGTTGTTATTTAATTATATGTTTTCCATGACTGTTATCTATGAGCATGCATTTTCATTACAACAACTATGAATATTTGTATGATTGTTTGGGTATGGTGGACATGTGGGGTGTGGGAGCACAATACATGGATCACGTTGTTGATGCTAGGCTTTAGCGGGAGCACGACGATCCATGGGAGTGGTGCCGAGGTTTACCGTTAGGGCATAATTTTTTTATTTATAAATATTTGTAACCATGTGTAATTCCTTGTGTGACACATATAAGCCTATAACAGGACGTATAAGCCTTTCCGTCCACAGAATTTTAATGCTGTAACCAAGACTAATTCAGCAGCTCAAACTCAGCAAAAGCCAAATTCTGAAGGCCCGAAGTATTTTAACTGCAACCAACCGGGACATATAGCAAGAAAGTGCCCAAAGCCCAAGAAGCAATTCCATCAGGGACGTGTATATGCTGTTACGTCCGAGGATGCGGCCGCATCACCCGATGTGGTCACAGGTATGACTGAAACCTTTCAAAGTTATGATTACATTGAATGAGCATGTAGACTAAATAAAGAAAAATCACAGGTATTGTACCTATAAATGGCGTACCCGCCAGAGTACTCTTCGATTCCGGAGCTACTCATTCATTTATATCTGTGTCATTTGGAAAGAAGATAAACTTACTCATCAAGACATTAGACTACAAATTACTTGTACGGTCACCGATGGGGTTAGAAGTGGAACTAGAGAAAGGTTATGGACCATGTCCAGTTCTCATTGGGGAACAGATTTTAGATGCAACATTGATACGACTTGAGATGGCAGACTTCGATGTCATCTTAGGAATGGATTGGTTAGCTCGGTATTCTGCAAATCTGTTATGCGCCGAGAAGAAGCTAACGTTCAAAGACAAGGAAGGGGTAGAGTTCAGTTTCTCGGGAACCAAACTTCCCCGGAGACGCAAGCTCATACTTTCAGCATTAAAGGCTAAGAAGTGCCTTGAGAAGGGAGCAGTCGGGTATCTAGTATCAGTGGTCTACCTAACCAAGGAAGCACCATGAATGGAAGACATTGACATCGTGCGGGATTACCCTGACGTATTTCCAGAGGAACTACCTGGATTACCACCCGACCGTGCCACAGAGTTTGTAATAGACCTGATACCTGGAGCCGCACCAGTATCAAAAGCACCTTATAGAATGGCTCCTACTGAACTGAAGGAATTAAAAGTGCAATTACAAGAACTGCTGGACAAGGGTTATATTCGACCCAGTATATCTCCATGGGGGGCACCGGTACTATTCGTGTAAAAGAAGGATGGTAGCGTTCGATTATGTATCGAATATCGGGAGTTGAACAAACTGACAATCAAGAATCGATATCCACTACCCAGGATCGATGACTTGTTCGATCAGTTACAAGGAGCAAAAGTATTTTCTAAGATCGATCTTCGATCGGGTTACCATCAGCTGAAGATTAAAAAAGATGATATTTCGAAGACAGCATTCAGGACCAGATATGGACATTATGAATTTTTGGTTATGTCATTCGGATTAACTAATGCCCCGGAAACGTTCATGGAACTTATGAACCGAGTTTTCCACGATATGTTGGATACGTCGGTTATAGTATTTATTGATGATATATTGGTATACTCCAAGGACAAAGAAACCCATGTCAAGAACCTAAACGCAGCCCTACAGCGTTTAAGGAAAGAGAAACTATATGCCAAATTTTCTAAGTGTGAGTTTTGGCTAAGTGAAGTCGCATTCCTAGGCCATGTAGTATCCGCTGAAGGAATCAAAGTGGACCCCAGCAAAATCGAGGCTATTGTGAAGTGGGAAGCACCAAAGAGCGTTTCAGAAATTAGAAGTTTTCTGGGTCTAGCTGGTTATTACCAGAGATTCGTAGAAGACTATTCTCGGATTGCCGTACCTCTCACCAGTTTGACTAAGAAAGGTGAAAAGTTTGTGTGGACTGAAAAATGTGAGAAGAGTTTCCAGACATTGAAGGCCATATTGATATCCGCCCTGATTTTGACCATTCCCGTTCCAGGACAGACATTTACTTTATACACTGATGCATCGGGATTGGGATTAGGATGTGTGCTTATGCAAGGAGAGCAAGTAATTGCTTATGCTTCAAGACAGTTAAAGGTACATGAGAAAAATTACCCCACTCATGATCTGGAGCTAGTGGCAGTAGTACATGCTGTCAAGATATGGAGACATTACCTATACGGAGAGAAATTTTAGATTAAGTCGGACCATAAAAGTCTTACTTATTTATTTAATCAAAAGGAGTTGAATATGAGACAAAGAAGATGGTTGGAACTATTGAAAGACTATGATTGTGATATCCAGTATCATCCAGGAAAAGTGAACGTAGTAGCGGATGCATTAAGCAGAAAAGCAATGATTAAATCTCAAGGAGAAGTTAGCACGACTGCAGAAATGTGTACCAACGGAATGGTATTCAATCATGGCAACGAGCAGTATGTGATAGATACAACGGATGAATCAGCCAACCAAGGGTTTATTCATTGGTTTTCGAATATGTTCGCGGCATTGAAGATTATACTAGATATAGTGGACGAAGTGAAGACACCTATTAAAGCAGATCCTTATCTGAGAACAGTACAAGAAGATATTGAGAAAGGTAGGACGAGCCCTGAGTTCACCTTGGATGACGAGAAGGTACTGAAATACAAAGGAAGATATGTGTACCCGAAATAGAAAATATGGACATTAGACACCGACTGATGAAAGAAGCCCATACCACCATTTATTCAATACATCCTGGAAGTACGAAAATGTATCATGATCTAAATAAGTTATATTGGTGGAGAGGAATGAAAGCGGATGTAGCCAAGTTCGTGTCTCAATGCCTAAATTGTCAGAAAGTAAAGGCTGAACGACAAAGACCCGCATGACTATTACAACCATTACCAGAACCAGCATGGAAATGGGACTGCATCACTATGGACTTCGTCACAGGGCTACCATTGACTCCTCGAGTAGTTGACGCAGTTTGGGTGATTGTGGACAGTCTGACTAAGACAGCTCGCTTCATACCGATACGACCCCAATATACACTCGAAAGGTTAGCAAAGCTGTATGTGGATAATATTGTTCGATTACATGGTGTTCCAGAAAGCATTGTGTCTGATAGAGATCCATGATTTACTTCCAAATTTTGGGAAGGACTGCAAAAGGCTATGGGTACAACATTGAAGTTCGATCCTGCGTTCCACCCACGCAGCGGATGGACGGTCGAACGCATAATCCAGATTCTAGAAGATATGCTACGAGCATGTGTGATTGATTTCAAAGGATCATGGGATGAAAAGTTACCATTGATCGAGTTCGCCTAAAACAACAGCTATCAGGCTACTATACAGATGTCACCTTATGAAGCACTGTATGGCAGGAAGTGTCGAACTCCTTTGTTTTGGAATGAAGTTGGAGAACGTAGTATTGTTGGACCAGAATTTATGGAAGAGACTTGTCGAGTGGTCGACATCATCAAGGAAAGAGTGAGAACAGCTCAGAACCGTCAGAAGCAATATGCAGACACTCGACGAAGAGATCTAAAGTTCGCCGTAGGTGATAAAGTATTTCTGAAGGTATTGCCTATGCGAGAATTGAAGAGGTTTGGACAGAAAGGGAAACTAAGTCCAAGATATGTCGGGCCGTATGAAATTCTAGCTAAGCGTGGAAAAGTTGCTTATCAGTTAGCACTACCACCATCTATGTCAAGTGTACATGACGTATTTCACATTTCTCTATTGAAGAAGTATGTTAAGGACCCAATGCATGTTTTGACAGTGGATTTGCCAGAATTGACTGATGATTTGACATTTGAAGTAACACCAACAGAAATCACTAGTCGAAAGGTTCAACGTCTACGCAACAGAGATATCTACTATGTTAAGGTCATATAGAAAAGTAGAGACATGGAAGAAATTACATGGGAAGAAGAAAATGCTATGAGAAAGCAATACCCTTACTTATTTGATTCAGAAGGTACGTACAATTTCGAGGACGAAATTTTTATAAGTTTGGGGGCGTTGTAAGACCCGTGTCAATCTAACCCGGTCTTACCACCTTGAACCAGGTTTACCCATCATGGTCGAGTCAAGTGGACCAAGGGCGTGAAGGAGATCGAGATCCCAGGTATCAAATCGACCCAAAAACACTTAAAAAGAGGGAAGGGTCGCATACCCAGCTAAGCAGGGTCGGACCTCCCAAAACAGAAAGTCAGACCCTCAGTTTTGAAGGGAGGGTCAGACAGCTTTTGAACCCTAGGGTCGACGGGATCATAGACCCTCCCATCGACCCTCGGATCCTGCCGAAAATAGAAATTAAGAAATTTCAAGATTTTCGATTGGATTCCTTCCTAATCTCAAAGGGTCTTATTTTAGGATGTTTATAGCCTATTTAAAGGACGTCCCTAAGCCACTTTCACTCCTTTCACAACCCTAATTGAACTGAGAGAAAGAGAAGATAAGGAAAAGAGGAAGAAGAAAGGTAAGCAAGAGAACTTAGCAAAAAGGAGAAGAATATCAGAGGAAAAGTAATCTTCTCAGGTATGGATACTAGTTCCATGAGTTTTTACAGACCTCATGTTAGTTAATGTTGAGAGTGTGATCTCAGAGAAACCCAAACCATCAAGCTATGGTTAGGTTTTCATGGAAAACCATAGGAAAGTGCATGAAAGCTATCTAGGTGGGTTATACATGGTTTTAGACCATGAAATGAATGTTTAATGGAATGTAAAATCAAGCCATAGGACCCCAAACACGAAGAATGGATTAAAAAGTGGAAATTGGACCATATTGCACCGAGGGTCGCACCCAGGGTCGATAGGCCATCCGACCCTAGGTGTTTCTGACCATCGACCCTCAGTATTCGGGAAGTCTAGAATGAGGGGAGGGTCGATAGACCCATCGACCCTAGCATCGACCCTAGCATCGACCCTCAGTTGACAGAATGGTTTTTAAATTCAGAATTTATTCTAATTAAATTTTATCGACTTTGTTAGGTTTGCTAGCAATATAATAACATTATAACGGTGATTTTAAAGCTTGGAAAAGTATCTTATAGCAAGCTAAGGTGAAGAACCTTAACTCCAAACTAAATTGGTTAATAATAAACTGTTTTCTATTTCTTGAGTCCTATGCCATGCTTGATTCTATGCGAATATGTTTGTAATGTGCATACAGCATGCCATCCAATATTTCTATTACTTGTTCATGCATATTTACTTTATCGTTTATAACATGATGATGATGATGATGATAGGAATAGGCATGTGCTTGTATGTGTGTGGTTGATGTTCTTGATGCGAGCGAGTATCAGGGGAGGTGTGATGAGAATGTCAATAAACGTTAACCTTTGGCGGGTCTCAGCACTTTAGCTCTATCTCTAAATCAAGTCTTGTGCATTGGCATCGTCGTATCGCCATTACTTTAGCAGAACTATTATGTCGTAGAGTATCAGGGGAGGTGGTCTCGGTCCTTGTAGTCTCTGACTCTACCGGGGGGCCTTAGCTCTATCTCTATGGACATTATGAGGGATGCTAGGGTGAGGCCTTGGATACACTCTTTGGCATTAGGATTGGTTAGTTGCGAGCCCAGTTTGCAGCCCTCGCCAACAGGGGCTTACGTGTTGGTATGGCACTATATAGCAATAAACGTAACCTTTGTTATATAATGTTCATGATTGGGTGCATGTGAGTTGACGACAAACGTGATCTTCGGGTAACGTCACACACTCGTGTATAAAGGCAGAGTCAATAAACGCGACCTTTGGCTACCTCAACCTTTCTATTGCATACTGCAAACTTTAAACCGGACCAAAGATATAAATTGATGTGCATGCATATGTATTGTTGCATCGTTTTGGCTACTCACTAAGCCGTGATGTGTGCTCACCCCTCGACGTCGAATATTTTTAGTTGATGATGCAGGTTATACCGTTGAAGACTATATGAATGCGTCTGTGTACGGGAATGTGGCAGCCATGGAAGTTGAAGCTGAAGCGGATACACACGACTCCTCTTGCGAGTGCAACTCGTGTGTATTTGATTAGATATTTTATAGGTTTCTTTATTGGATTTATTAAGACATGTATTTGGTATTTAAATATTTATGTCTCAATTGAATACAGAATAATTTGCTATTAAATTATTAATGTCATCTTAGTTTCTCAGTTCATCTTATTATAAGACTTCCGCTATTGTGTATTTACTCTGATTATGATTACGGATGTGTGTAAGTTTGGATAACACGGGGATAGCCTATTTGAGATCCTGGTTGAACCGTTGGTTATTTAGCGGTTCATCACACCATTCTGGTTAGACCAAAATTGGGGTGTGACACCTATAGCCGCTTGACTACTTGGATTTGATGGTGCACTTTGTGGTGATTTCTTTCACACGAGGGCTGTAAAGCTTGCTTTCTCCCTTTCTTTCTCCTTTCTTTCCCTAGAGAACGTGTCAGAACTCTCCCAGATTGATACATACTGAGAAGAGTGTAAAAGGTAAGGTTTTTATTTGTTTTAAGGCTCCTAGTTGTAGTCAAACTCTCTATTTGAATTTGGGGTCCTAGGTAGTTGCCAAGTGGCAAGGGTTCGGATCTAGATAGAATCTCCTTTCATTTTTTAACTCCAAGTAGTTGGAGTGGTGTGGGTCCCTCCTAGGTTCATTCATAGGTTCTAGGAATATCCTAAGGAGTCTCCTAACATGAAACTACTTATTGGTTTGAAGAATTGGTCAACTCTGGCCTTACCGGTCGATGGTGCCGGTCCTTAGATCATCAGGATTATCGATTGGCTGGTATCAACCGCCAACAGTTTAAAGGTCAAGTTGGATTTATTTTCGTTTCCCCTTTCTCCTAGTGGTCCACTAATGGTACAACCTGGTTCCTCTTAGGTTTATGCATCTGTTTGGTCCATGGTAGAAAACCCTACTTGCATTATAGAAATTCAGTTAGGCTGGGGTTTCTGGGTGTGGGTTTTACAACTCCACCCCCCCTTAAAATAATTTTGTCCCCTAAATTCCACTATACTAAGGGTCTATTTAAATCCCACTTCCTTTATTAAGTGGTTTATCAATGGTCTATTCTCCATCTAGTTAGACAGCTATTTCTGTTCCCAATTCTTGATTGTTTTCCATTGCTTTCATTTGATTTTGTGGTTTCTCTTTATAGTTCAGGCTACCAGACTGGGGTTCCTATGTTTTATTTTATATATTTTTTTACATAGGGGTTATATGTTATTGTCATTGCCCTACCGTGATTTATTCAGGGTCTTTCTCTATCCCATCCTAATCGTCGGTATTTGATTGTATTATGTTGCGATACGAACTGAGTCTTAAGTATCACTGTTATTCCTCTCATTATCCTTGGTTTTTCCCTAGCTGGTCATCACTTGTCTCACAAGTCTTCAGAATATATATATTTTATTTTATTATATATATATATATATATTAACATTTACTAGACATATGCTTATATCCCCTAGTTGCTGAGTCTTCAAGATCAGACTTCACTTCTCTATGGTAGTACCTTGGCTGGTTAACCAGTGAAGTACATTGTGTCTTAATGAATCTTTAAAGTCTACTGTATAGATTTACATTAACACACAATCTAACTAGTTTACTAACAAAACTTTGGGTTTTTGTGGTTACCTCCTGGGGTTGCGTTCTAGTGCTTCCTTTCTTAGCCCATCTGAGCATCTCTATTAGCTTGATATGGGATGCTAACTTGACGTTCACCTTTAGAAATTTCCTTCCTCAATCTTGTCTGGAGTGTTGAACGGGCTCTCTTCAAAATCTTTCTGGCTATAGCCCTAGAAATTTCAGCCTTAGACACGACACCTTGAGGACGTTGTGGCGTGTTGACTTCTGGAACATTGTCCTCAATAGGTTCCTCTTGATCTTTAGCCACGAATACTTTTACCTCCTATTGCCTCATTGATAAAATTTTTGGAAATAGCACCTTGGGTACTGTCGACAAATAAGGACATTTCATTTGGTCATGCCCCACATGACGACAATCGAAACACCTAGACATGCCTCTAGGAAAAGTTTTTACCACTTCTACTGATCGTCTAGATTTAAGATTTCCAATCGAACTATAGGTTTGGTTATGAGCATCTCTTTAGTGAGGATTTTGTCCCCTTTGAGCTCCCCTATTCGATCTATTCTAGGCTTTATATGGGGTGTGTGAGGGTACTATGGGTCCTCCAAACATCTCTCGTAAGTTAATTTCTATAGTCGTCTGAAACTTCGGGTCATTTAGTCGCCCTTGAGTTTGATGGTCCTCCTAAAACTTAAATCCTTCATATGGCTCATTAGATTCCCCAAATAAGTAGGGATGTGGTCCAAGTGCCGCATAAGAATTCTTCCAAGAAATCTTAGGGTACTTCGACTTCAATTCATGTTCTATTGCTAACCACCACTGATACGGTGCTCCCTTTAATTGGTAAGCTGCACATTGTACCAGTTGGGCTTTAGAGCATTCTAGAAGTCCTAGTGTCTTTTCCATACTTTAGATCAAATATTTGGGCTGGTTTGGATCTTCAGTCAACCCGTTAAACTCCATGGTTTTCAACTTTAGGAATTGATGCCACGTACGTTGCACATATGCCTCTCCTTAGCCATTTCCCTCTAAGGGAACCGTAGGTGGTTGGTTACTATTGGGACTCGAACCGTTACTCGATCCGCTATGAGTTGGAGTACCTTGGTTCATGTTACGGCGTGGATTCGAATGGTCATATGGTGCCATTTAAAAATTTTAACTCAAATTTCCCTGTGACACATTGTCATGGTTAATAACATGGTTCCAATCACATAGTAAGGCTCTACGGTGGACATTACTACTCAAGATTTAACAACATTATGTATCTTAACATTGCTATGACCCAAATTGTTTCCTATTTAATTGTTAATAATTTTTTTAAACATGTTCATGAGAAATCGATGCACTAAATCACAAAAAACAACATTTTAGGACTATCCGATTGATACACCGGATCACACTATATCGACCGGTTCTTTGTCTGACACATTCTAGAAAGGTGCCTAAGTGGTCGGTTGATAAGGTGGACGATGGTTCATCGGATTCATCAACCAGCTGTGACCAGATTCATCTCTATAAATTAGAAATGTGGTCATTCTTTTTCTACTCATATTTTAACTTACCTAAAGCCTCAAGTCACCTCTGAAAACTCTTCCTTCTCGCCTCCGGTGCTCTCTCCAGTCTCCAAGCCACAACCGTCCACCACCAAATCTTTGGTTTATCCTCTCCAAGGTATGATTCATTTCTTCTATAACCATTTCCCATTTCTAGGGTTAGGGGAATGTTCCTTAAAACCCTAGTTTCTCTTTATTATTGGTTTTTCTTAACGATTATTCCCACATACTCATCTCTTGTTACTTTTAATAGTTGAGGGGGTGCTTAATATGCTTTGCTTGTTGCATTTTGTTTGTTTCGCCTCATAAATCTCATTTATGCTTGGATTTTGGGGCTTTCCCCCTAAAATAGGTGTGTTTCGGCCCTGATCCTTCCCGTAAGCCCACCAAGCTGACTGGACCTGCAAGACAAGCAAAGACAAGGGGAGGAGGCGGGCCTGTGGCCCCGTGTCCACTCCGATGCCAAAGTTAGGGCTCTGTGAACAGTTGATGGGCTCAGTGTAGAGCCCACAATAATATTTAAGTGTAAGTGGGTAGGTGTGAGATTCTTCGTCCCAGGTGTCAGAGCGAGAATCACAAGATGAGTAATGAGTAATAAATGTTTTCGTACCTGAATTCTTGAGATTTTCCCTATTTATAGTAAAAAGTGTATTTTCCTATAATACCACTTTTGCCCTTTGCTCCTTTGTTTGAGTTTGTAAAAGATGCTTTCTTATGTCCAATCAGGAACATCCATGTAGAAGGGGGCTGAGTCCTACGTGTCGTGGTTCTATTGACAGCGTGGTAGAATTCCCTAACACTTGCCTCGTTGCCCTGCTGAATCTGTAGGGTTCGGCTGAGCAAAGAAGAACGATGGAAATTCCCCCTAACAACTTGCCTTGTTGCTCTGTTGAGCCCATAAGGTTCGGTTGAGCACGAATTCCTATCGATATGGATTAGATGCTGTCGCGCTATTCTTGTTGCAGGAGACTGATGCTGGTGTTGAATTTGGGGGTGCGGGTATCAATGCGAGCACTGCGGTGCCGATGTCAAACTGGGGGTGTGGTACCGATGTGGGCACCACGGCCAATACACCTCGGTCACATCTGAGGAAAGCTGCTGATGTGGTCATGGGATTTGTACGTGATCCAAGTTACATCGGAGGTCCGATGTGACTAGAGCGATGTGGGCACTGCGGCCAGTTCACTTCAGTCAAATCTGAAGGAAGTTACCGATGTGGTCACGGGATTCGCACGTGATCCAAGTTGCGGTGGTGTCTGATGTGGGCATCGCGGCCAGTTCACATCGGTCAAATCTAAAGGAAGTTACCGATGTGGTCACAGGATTCGCACGTGACCAAGCTGCGGCGGTGTCCGATGTGACTTGACCGATGTGGGAACCGCGGGCAGTTCACATCGGTCTATAAGAAGAAGATACTCCACGGTGGTCACGGGATTAACACGTGATCCAAGGCGATTGGACCGAATTGGGCACTGCGGCCAATGCACATCGGTCCATTTAAAGAAGATACTCTGCGGTGGTCACGGGATTAGCACGTGACCCGAGGCTGAGGTGAGCACTTATGAAGAAATGCACCGATGTGGTCACGGGATAGGCACGTAACCTATTTCTTTGAAAAAATCTTGAGGATAGATCCGATGTGGCGGGGCCGAGGTGAGCACTACGGTCGACATATGTCGGTCCTTATGAAGAAATGCACCGATGTGGTCACTGTATAGGCACATGACCTGTTTCTTTGAAAAAATCTTGAGGATGGATCCGATGTGACGGGGCCGAGGTGGGCACTACAGTCGAAATATGTCGGTCCTTATGAAGGAATGCAGCGATGTGGTCACGGTATAGGCATGTGACCTGTGCTTCTTTGAAAAAATCTTGAGGATGGATTCGATGTGACGGGGACGAGTTGTAATAGATTCGGATCAGGTTCTGGATCTGGGTCAAGAACATGGATACCGCAAAGCGGGACCTGGTTGACAGACCCGGGAAGCATCGTCGGTAATAAATGCATCGCTTCAGCGTTCCAATAGCGAGGTGCCACGTGGAGTGCCTTCAGTAGATAGCATATATAAAGGGATGGTGGGGTATTGAGGGCCCTCATTCTGAAGAACTATTGCTCCCGTCGGGTTTGTGACATTGGTCCTTTGACATCAGTTTTCGACACCAGTTTGGCGACATCGACGCAGTAACGTCAGCTTGGCTTTGGAAGTTCGTTGGCTCATAATCAGTAAGTTTTCCTTAACTTCATTTTCTTAACCATGGTTGATGAGGGTAGGGACACCGATATGGAAGTAGACATCGAGACGGTGGGGTCGTCCCCTACCAGTAGCAGCAGCTCGACTTCTTCCAGCAGTGGGTCGAGTACTAGTTCATCAGCAAGAGTATCTACAGATCGGGTATCCGAAGGCGGCCCCGAAACGGAGTTGAGGACAGAGGAGCCCATTGAGCGAAGCAAAACTCCGTCTCAGAATGTCAGCAGGTCAGGAACATCTTTAGGCTTATCTCGGCATGAACTATTGGCAGGGGTCTCGACACACGAGCTAGGATCTAAGGTCATTCATGAGGCTCGTGAGGAGTCCGACACCCCTCCAGAGTTTGATGCAAGGGAAGAGGTCTGTCTTTTGACCAAGGCCGAAATTGATAGGCTTCGGGAGCGGTATCAAATACCCGATGATGTAGAGATCCGAATGTCGGCCCCTGGGGACAGAGCCTACTACAGTCGTCGCTCGGAGCTTTACGTAAACATTGAGATGTTCAAGGCTGGGTTCCGCGTGCCGGTACCGCGACTGGTTACCGAGATACTACAATACTACCAGGTGGCCCTGATCCAGCTGATGCCCAACTCTTGGAAAAATATGATTGCCTTCGTCGTCTACTTCAGAAATTTGGGGATAGGCCGACGCTGAACATGTTCCAGGCCATGTTCACCTTCAACGACTACTGCAAGATGGGGTGGTATTACTTCACCAAGAAGCCTGACTTTGGTGACCTTTTGGTCGACAAGCCCACATCGATCAAACTCTAGAAGAACAAGTTTTTCTACATCCAGGGTGAGAATGTGGTGCTGGAGAATGTTTGGAAAAAGTTGGATGCGGAAACGCTGAATACCGACGTGGCCCTGCTGCTAGAAGAGTCCGAGCTGCTTCGGCGAGCTCGTCAGTTTAAGGGCACTCCAATCCGGGTTGCCAACCTTAGGAACCCCCTACTTTTATATGAGAATAGACTGCGTGAGTATTTCCCTTGTCGTAGTGTATGCTAATATCGACCTACTAACCCCGGCTGATTCTGCCTTTGTATGTTGCAGTGATGTTGTCCAAAGAATATCTAATGGAGCTATGGAGGAAGGAGGCCGCCAAGGAACAGGAGGCATCAGCGAAGAAGGCCCATGATGAGCACGGAAAGAAGGCCGTGTCAGGCAGATGCAGTGGCGAGGGGGACGTGGCACGAAAAACCTTGAAAAGATCACGTAAGACATCCCCTGATTCTGCATTGGCTGATGCGGCTCATATCTATGCAATGCCCCTGATCCCTCGGCATCGTGCTCTTGACTTTTCAGGAAAGGGGACCGTTGTGGCAGCTCCTGAGGCCGTTCTCGCACTGGCTGAATCAGAAGGGACCGGTGGGGATAGGCATCCCACTCCTCTATGCCCCCAAAACACTCGGCGTCCCCATCCGTTAGGCCGAGGGAGTATCTGGGGCAGGGGGACATGAGTGAGTTTCGCCGTATTCCTTTCATCGTCCCCCTGCCCCAGAGAAATACGGGAGATGAGCAGGCATTCTACCCTAACTGGGCCTTGACTGAGGACGACACAGCAATGGGCGACATTCGTGCCGCTCGAGACTGATGAAGGGGGCCATTCTGCCCCGGGAGTGGGAGTTGGTGCAGGATCTGCCCACACCATCCTTGATATCGGGTGTCGCTACCCTAGCTGCTTCGGTAAGTTGATGTCCTTGCTCCCTTGACCCCTTTCCATCCAGCTATATGCCTAACCATTGCTTGTTATCTTGGCGCAGCTCCGGGTGTACATGGAGACACTGAAGCAGCACGTTGAAAAGACGGCGAAGGACTTGAGCGAGACAGACTGTAAGCTGCATCAGGTCGAGGAGCAGCGAAAAGATGCCAGGACTCAGCTTCGCTCCAAGGAATGGGAGGTCACCTCTATGACGGCCGACCTCGCTAAACTTTGGACCGAGGTGGAGACTATGCGGGAGGAGAAAGTCCACTATTAGGAGGCGGAGAAGGCGAGGGAAGAGTGGATTTCCAACTTGTGGTCCACCGTTGAAGCTACCAAGGAGCGAGGGACAAAGTTTAAGGAGGCGTTCCTCAAGGCTCGATCCATAGCCGCCGGGGCAGTCTGCCTATATCAGAAGTCGGAGGACTTCAAGGAGCTGGAGGGAAGGTGCTCTCTTCATAGCTTCATCGAGGAACTTTGGCGTTAAAAGAGTATGTAGATGAAAAGGTTCTCGGGGTGGACTATGCCGATGCCGAATGCCTGAGGCCTGTCAACGTGTCAGCCAAAATACCAGAGATGGACGACTCCGAGATTCTTCGGCAACTGGCAGAGGTGTTTGAAGGAGAGGATCCTCCCCCTTCCCCTGATGGTGACGATGAAACTCCAGCTACTCCCTAGGCCAGTACGGCTTCTCCCACAGGTCCTCCCCGCACTCCTGGTGGTTCTCCTTCGCGGACCACTGACGAAGCCGGCAGCAGCGGGGTGATTCCCCAGGGTGAGGCCAGCTAGGGATGTGTCTATGTACCAATATATATAGATTTTTGTTCTCTCTCTCTCTTTTTTTTTTATTGTACCAATGGGGCGCCCCAGTGTCTTTGCTGTAAGGGGGGCCTCTGCTTATGAAACTTAGAATGAATGTTGAACTCTTTTTGAGGTGAATGTACGTTGTCTTTGAATGTCTTCAACCTGTTGTCCTTTATTTCCTTGCGTTGTGTACGAGTTAAACGTGGGCTTGTCTGGTGTATGCCGATGTGCGGCTGTCTTCGACTAAGATGGGGGCTCAATCTACCCTCCTCGGCCAAATGTGTTCACAAGTTGAACTCTTTTGGCCGTATGGGTTTCAATTGGGCGCAGAGCTGTATCTACCCTCCTCGGCCAAGTGTGTTCAAGAACTTGTAAACTCTTTCGGTTGTATGGGTCTTCGACCAAAGGTTGCGGCTCAATCTACCCTCCTTGGCCAAATGTGTCCATAAGTTGGTGAACTCTTTCGGCCGTATGGGTCTTCGATTAGTGGTCGGGGTTCCATCTACCCTCCTCGGCCAAATGTGTCCACAAGTTGGTGATTTCTTTCGGCTGTATGGGTCTTCAACCAGAGGTCGGGGCTCAGTCTACCCTCCTCGGCCTAATGTGTCCACAAGTTGGTAAACTCTTTCGGCCATATGGGTCTTTGACCAAAGGTCGGTTCTCAGTCTACCCTCCTAGGCCAACTGTGTTCACAAGTCGGTGAACTCTGTCAGCCGCATGGGTCTTAATTTGGGTTGGACCATTGTGACATCGGGATGGAGACAATGTTGGAAGCCAAATGATCCTTTCCTTGTGCTGAAATGATGGCCACAATGGTCGAGTTACATCATTGAAAGGAAAAAAAAACTATTGGTAGAATGGGCGGAGGTGCTCCGCATTCCATGCCCGTGGTAAGGCTTTTCCGTCCATGTCGACTAGATGATACACGTTGCTCCGTAGTGCCTCTGTGACTTGATAGGGTCCTTCCCAGTTGGGAGCTAATTTTCCCTGATTGGTGAGGTCGGATGCGATTGTCCTTCGGAGAACAAGGTCTCCGACCTTGTATGATCGTTGACGCACCCTCTTGTTGTAATGCCGGGCCGCTTGCTGTTGGTGAGTAGCTATCCAGATCTGGGCCTGATCTCTTGTTTCCTCTAGGAGGTCCAAGTTTACGCGCAACCCTTCATCATTGGAGGCAGGGACATAGTTTGTGATCCTGTGTGAGGGGATCCTCACCTCCAGGGGGACACATGCTTCAGTGCCGAAGGCCAGCCTGAAGGGTGATTCTCCTGTTGCCATTTTTGTGGTTGTCTGATCGGCCCACAAAATGTGCGGCAGCTCGTCTAACCATCGACCTTTGGCACCCTCCAATCAGGATTTGATGCCTTTAAGTAAAATCTTGTTGGTAGCTTCCATTTGTCCGCTGGTCTGGGGGTGCTTCACTGCGCCCCGCCGATGGTCAATGCGGTGTTCTTCATAGAATTTAGAGAAGGCCAGGTTATCAAATTGCTTACCGTTATTGGTGATCAGCACTCAGGGAATACCGTAGCGGTAAACAATATATTTTTTGAAAAATTCATGTATTGCGCTCTTCGGTATGTTGGACACTGCCTCCGCCTTGGCCCATTTGGTAAAGTAATCCACCACGACTATGAAGAATTTCCTTTGGTAGCGAGTAGAGGGAAACAGACCCATGATGTCCATTCCCTAGGTGGCGAAGGGAATTGGGGCTGCTTCTATGGACCTCAGGAGGGCCACTGGGAGGTGGGGAACTGGGGCATACATCTGGCACTTCCCACATTTCTTTACATAGTCGTTGCACTCCTTTCACATCTTTGGCCAGTAATAGCCTTGACGCAGTATCTTGTGAGCGAGGACTCTCCCCCCTTGATGTGCTCCGCAAATACCTTTGTGAGCTTCCTGGATAGCCAATGTTGCTTCTGAGGGGCGTAAGAACCGCAATAGGGGAACGTAAAGGCTTTCTTGTATAGAGTGTTTGCCTCAACCACGTAGTGGGTAGCCTTGGACTGTATCCTCCTGGCCTCCTTCTTGTCTTCCGATAGGGTACCATCTCGAAGAAATGAATAGATTGGGTCAATCCATGAGGGCTCTGATGCTGTCGGTAGTACCCCTTTAGAGTTGGGATCCACTGTTGAATGTAAAAGAGTTTCGGTATACACCAAATGATCCAGATCTGCCAAATCCAAAGTAGCCAATCTTGACAGGGAATTTGCCAGTGTGTTCTGATCCTGAAGCACATGGCGTAGTGTAAAACTGTCAAAAACCAAGGCTGCCTCCTGCACCTTCCGTAAGTATGCGGCCATATTGACTTTCTTTGCCTCATATTCGCCGTTTACCTGGCGCACCACCAGTTGAGAGTCGCTGGATGTTTCTATCCTTCTGGCCATTACTGCCTTGGCCAGGCGTAATCCGGCTATCAAGGCCTCGTACTCGGCGGCATTATTAGACACCTAGAACATGAATCGAAGGGCATAGCGAATCTGAAATCCTTCGAGGTTGGTGAGTATGAAACCAGCACCGCACTGAGTCTTGTTCGATGCCCCATCGACAAACAGGGTCCAAGGATGTGAGGTGCTTTCTATGCTTGGGTTATCCGCTGCCTCCTTCGATTCTTCGGGAGGAGATGACTCAATCAGAAAATCGGCCAAGGTTTGAGCCTTGATGGCCGTGCGAGGCTTGTAAGTGATATCGATCTCCCCCAGTTTGACAGCCCAATTAATTACTCAGCCCGAGATGTCTGGTTTTGATAGAATTTTCTTGAGGGGCTGATCTGTTAAGACGGTGATGGAATGTGCCTGGAAATACAGCCTGAGCTTATGTGCAGATGTCACCAATGCAAGGGCAAACTTCTCGATGAATTTGTACTGAGTTTCAGCTTCCAGTAGAATTTTGCTGACATAATAAATGGGACGCTGGACGCCATCAACCTCTTTGATAAGCACAGCGCTTACCGCCATCGTAGATACGGCCAAGTACAGCTCCAATGTGTCCCCTACTTCGGGCTTAACCAACAGTAGAGGAGATGCCAAGTAGGTTTTCAATGCCTCGAACGCTTGTTGACATTCAGCGGTCCATTGAAAGGTTTTGTTACCCTTAAGGGTTTGAAAAAATGGGAGACACTTGTCTGTCGAACGGGACATGAATTGGCTCAGGGCGGCCACTCGTCCGGTTAGCTCCTGCACTTCTTTCACTTTGGTCGGTTCCGGCATACTAAGGATGGCCATGATTTTTGAGGGGTTTGCTTCAATACCATGACTGGAGACCATGAATCCGAGAAACTTCCCTGAGGTGACTCCAAAAGCACACTTAGTGGGGTTGAGACGCATCCTGTGCTCTCGCAGCACCCTGAAAGCCTCCTCCAAGTCTTTAACGTGGTCCTTCCTGACCAAGATTTTTACGAGCATATCATCGACGTATACCTCCACGGTCCTTCCAATCTTCTTCACGAAGATTTTGTTTACCAACCTCTGGTATGTGGCCCCAACATTTTTAAGACCAAAGGGCATCACATCATAGCAAAAGAGGCCGCGGTTGGTGACAAAGGCGGTCTTCTCTGAGTCGGCCGCATGCATTTGGATCTAATTGTAGCCAGAATTGGCATCCATGAAGCTTAAGGTCGTGGCATCGATGAGCTGGTCGATGCGAGGAAGGGGGAAACTGTCCTTGGGGCATGCCTTGTTCAGGTCAGTGAAATCAATGCAAATGCGCCATTTGTCCCCTGCCTTCGGAACCATGATGACATTGGCAAGCCACTCTGGGTAGTGTATTTCTCTGATAAATCCTGCTTCCAACAATTTCCCTACTTTATCATCTATGAGACGCTGGCGAGACACATCCGAACGTCCACTTATTCTGACGCATGGGTCGGTGCCTAGGATATACATTCAGGCAATGTTGTGCAACGTCTCGCGGGATTCCTGGCATGTCGACAGTGGAGCAGGCAAAAATATCGGCATTTTCCCTTCAGAAACTTACTAGCTCTGTCTTCTGCTGTTCTGCAAGTGATGATTCGATCTGGATCATTCTCTCTGGGTTCTCCTCCACTAGAGGGACCTAGACTAGGTCCTCGGTGGGTGATCCTCTCTGCTGCTTGGGATCATCTCACAGGTCCTCGACATGCACCTGCAAGGCTTGGGCCAGCTTTTGTAATCCATGAGCTCGACTGAATAACACTTTCATGATACAAGCTGATATGTCTGGCACTCCCCCGCTCCTCTTGGTGTGGGGAACTTGATGACCAAATGTAATGGAGACGGGACCAATCTGAGCGCGATCATACCAGGCCATCCCAACAAAGCATTGTAAGATGAAGGGACATCGACTACTAAGAAGTTCATCGTAACCCTTGACTCCCGAGGGTAAGTGCCCGCCCTAACGGGCAACCATATAGACCCCTTCACATTAACGAGGTCTCCCAAGAAACTGACTAAGGGATAACCTACGGGTAATAGACGCTCATGTAGAATTTCCATGCGCTAGAAGGCTTACCAGTAGATGATATCAGCGGAGTTGCCCGTATCGACCATAATCTTGTGTACATCACTGTCCTCTATCCTCAAAGTGATGACAATGGCGTCTTCATGAGGCAGTTCCAGACCGCACAGATCTTAATCGTTGAACGTCAGGAAGTCTCCTATGCGGGCCCTCTTACCGAGCCACTCAGTTCATTTAACACTCCGAGCATAAGCCTTTCTAGCCTTGGCAGATGTGTTGCCAGCCGCTGGTCCGCCGATGATAGTCATTGCCTTCCATCCTTGCTTAGAGGGATCATAACTTAAATCCTCTGCCGCGGTCGAGGTGGCCTCCTAGGCCAATGAGGGTCAGTCAATTGCTGTGTTCTTTTCTTGCACCGCCTCGGTCAGTTGGGTAGCCGCCTTGGCCTTTATATTCCGTAGATCATTTCTCATCCTCGCAGTCCTGATATTAGCACTTGATCACAGGGTAAGTCTACTGTCGGGGGGAGGGTCAAGAACACACAATGGCGGCGAAGGAGGAGTCTGGTCCCGGTGTCGCCGTGGCAACCTGGGGTCGATTCTTAGTTGAGGCCTCCCCCGAGATTCCAAAGAATTCAATACCCTTCCCGGTTCGTGTACTTGTTGGGGGGTATAGACGAACTGACAACGGATGACTCCGATGTCCCTATGTGCCGGGGTCAGTCCTCTTTCTCTTCTTTCTCTTTCTGACGAGGCTCCTGCTCAGGGGACCTGTCTGGGTACCGGGGCTCGGCTGCCCTATCTCTTCTTCTTTCCTCCCGAGGAGGATCTCTTTGACCTTCTCTTCCTCCTACCCTCCTGGGTTCTCTTCCTTTTTGTCTTCTTGGTTCCCTTTCGGGAGTTCTCTCTCGTGGCAGGAGGGGTGGTCTTCTTCGATCTTCCACTGATGTCGCGGGTACCCTTGGGGCATTGTAATCCACGTACTGCTTGTAGTATCCTCTTTGAATGAGGTCATCGATCTCTGCTTGCAAGTTCCAACACTCACCGGTGGTATGACCAATGTCCCGATGGTATTGGGAATATTTGTTCGGGTTTCTCCACCTCGCTTCTATTAAGATCTTCTAGGGCCTTTGGAGATACCCGTCGTTAGCGATGAGAGTGTATACATCTCCGAGGGACCTGTTGAGCGGCTTGTAATCACTGAATTTCTTCTGGAGTAGGCCTCTAGCTCAAGCTTCCTCTCTTCTCGACCTCTTGTTTTCTCCTGGCCGTGTGAGGTCTTGCTTTTCGTCTGTTCGCTTTCGGGGAGCATCTACTAAGCCCTTGTGGCTTCATAGATCTCATTAGCTGTGGCAAACTTTTCACACCGGGCCAAGAGCTCTTGCAAGTCTACCGGTTCCTTTTTGGCGATGGAAAACCTGAGCTTTGGGTCAGTGACCACTGCTCTCAACGTAGCAAAATGAACCGCCTCGTCGATATCCTTTACTTGTAGAACCTCCAAGTTGAATCTGGCCAAAAAGGCCTGCAAGGTTTCATCGAACCTCTGTCTCATATTCATAAGGTGGGCGTTTATCTTCCGCTGCACCCTGTTTCCTTGGAAGTGCATTCTGAACAGCCGTCCCATAGTCTTGAAAGAGTCAATAGATTACGGAGGTAGATTTTTAAACTACATCCGGGCCACGCCTTTTAAAGTAAGGGGGAAGGCCCTACACATGATTAAGTCAGGGTTCGTGAGGAGGACCATCGCTCCTACGAAGTTGTTCAAGTGGTCGACTGGATTGGTGGACCCATCATAGGAGTCCACTGGCGGCATGCTGAACCGCTTGGGCAAGGGGACCCTCATGATGATATCGGTAAGAGGATTGTCCGTAGAATAATCCCTGTCCTCTTCCTGGGTTACCCCTGCCTTCTCCATCGTCTCAACCTTTCGGTGCAAGACTGCTAACTGGTTCGCTATTTCCGCGGCTACCTCCGGGGCCATGGGGGCATTTTGTTTGTCTGTGCCCATGACGACCTCTGGTAGCGCTGCGTGTCGCGGAATCAAAAGTTCTTCCAAGGCATCATCGCCTCGTCCAGTTACTGCTCTTGGTTGGGGGCCGAGACTTTCTCGGGCAGGGATCCTCCCGTGCTGTGACGTCGATCCCGTTCTGCTTAGTTTTGGAGCTGGGTGCTCATCGATCCCATGTCTGGCAGGTCTAGCTCTGATTTTCCCTTGACAATCTCGAGGTGGATCTCTAGGGAGGTCGGCCTCCTTATGTGGATCAATCGGGGGGACGATGCCTATGGGGGGACGGGATGTGGCCTCAGCGATCGGGGGCTGTAACCCTTGCACAAACCTAGTTTGCACCGCGAGTTGTTGTGCCACAGTCTCAAATTTCTCGTATGTGACAAACGCCTCAATGTGAGGGTACTGGCTCAGCCACTCGCTTTCCTCTATCTCTGTTAGGTCTCTATTCCGACCTATCTCCCTCTTCAGGGTTCATTCGCTGGTCAATCAGAGGGGGGTTGGGATTGACCATATGGCTTTGGGTTCTTCTCGGGCTCATAGCTCAAGATTTCTCTCTGGCTTTTATCTGTTGACGTCAAATCTCAAAAGGCCCCACGGTGGGCGCCAAACTGTTTTGGCCCTGATCCGTCTCGTAGGCCCACCAAGCTGAATGGACCTGAAAGACAAGCAAAGACAAAGGGAGGAGGCGGGCCTGTGGCCCAGTGTCCACTCCGACGCCAATGTTAGGGCTCTGTGAACAGTTGATGGGCTCGGTGTAGAGCCCATAACAATATTTAAGTGTAAGTGAGGTAGGTGTGAGATTCTCCTTCCCAGGTGTCAGAGCAAGAATCCCAAGATAAGTAATGAGTTATAAATGTTTTCGTACCTGAATTCTCGGGATTGGCCCTATTTATAGTGAATAGTGCATTTTCTTGTAATACAACTTTTTCCCTTTGCTCCTTTGTTTGAGTTTGTAAAAGATGCTTTCTTATGTCCAATTAGGAACATCCACGTGGAAGGGGATTGAGTCCTATGTGTCGTGGTTCTATTGACAGCGTGACAGAATTCCCTAACACTTGCCTCATTGCCCTACTAAATCTGTAGGGTTCGGTTGAGCAAAGAAGAACGATGGAAATTCCCCCTAACAACTTGCCTCGTTGCTTTGTTGAGCCCGAAAGGTTCGGCTGTGCACGAATTCCTATGGATGTGGAATATATGCTATCACGCTATTTGTGAGGACAAAGATGGAAATCTTTAGAAGTCGCCACCTAGATTTAAGTCTAGGACCTTGGAAATGTGAAACCTCACCCTAAGGTAAGACTTCGATTGACTCATGACCCTTAGATTGGAATTCTGGTCCATCAGAGATTGGGTAGGTGTCAGGTTACGGTTATGGGAAGGGGTTAGGCACCCAAACCGCCCGATCAAAATCGGTCTCCTATACCTTTCCTATGCTAGACTCTATTTGCTAAGCCAAACCAAACCAAGGGGTTTGATATCATTGAACCGAATCTGTATCCATCAGATTGCCTACGTGTCACGGAATTAATCCGAAAATTAGGTTCACCATCGTAGTTCAGGTGTGATTAAAGTTTATGGATGTGATTTATGCTTGTGCATGATTAAATTCTTTGTTCAAGTTGAAATTTATGCTTGAAAGGTTGAGAAATCCTATGGATTAGGATCTGGATAGTCCATGTGGACTGATAGATAGTCCTAGTGGATCTAAGAATAACCCTATTTGGGTTGAAATGTGGATAATATTCTAGTGGATCTATGGATAGTCCAAGTTGACTAAAAGTGTGGATAACCCTATTTGGGTTAAAATATGGGGCTTGGATTGAAATGATTGAATATCCTAGTGGATCTATGGATAGTCCGAGTGGACTAAAATGTGGATCCGAATTTGGGTTTCTCCCAAATGGCCTACGTATCCTAGGGTTTGACCTAGGAATCAGAATCCGCGTAGTTCGAACTCTGGGTTGAAATGGGAATGAATATCCTAGTGGATCTATGGATAGTCCGAGCGGACTAAATGTGTGGATCCGAATTTGGGTTTCTCCCAAATAACCTACGTATCTAGGGTTTGCCCTAGGAATCAGAATCCGCGTAGTTCGGGATGGATAACCTGTTCTAGGTTAATGATTGAGAACCTATTCTAGGTTTAGGGTTTAGAACCTATTCTAGGTTTAGGGTTTGTCGAGGGGCAAATCGTCCTAAATTACCCTTTTCATTCTAAATTCTAATTTTGGAAGGTTTGGCAAAGAATTCTCTTTCTTTATTAAGGTTTTATTATTCCCATTATGCCCTTCCCAAGAAAGTGGGTGCCTAAATGCACGTCCCCACACCTAGATTGTCTTCTAGAAGTGTGCAGATATGGCAGTTTGACTAGGGTGTTGCATAAAATAAGTTATTTCTAAAAAATAGAATATTTTATCTAAATATGACACATAAAACATTTATGGCAAGAAATTCACATACAGTAAGATTGTTTAAAAATCTTTCAAATATGGCATGTATTGCAAATAAGGCAAGAGCCAATATGGCATGATCTAGTAGGCTATCTTCTAAGCATGGCAAGACACTAATTGCTATTTTTCTTCCATTTTAGGGTTTTCTACCCTAATTATTATTTTCTTTCCATCCTAGGGTTTTCTACCCTAAATGTTACTTTCTTTCCATTTTAGGGTTTTCTACCCTAATTATTATTTTCTTTCCATCTTAGGGTTTTCTACCCTAAATGTTACTTTCTTTCCATTTTAGGGTTTTCTACCCTAATTATTATTTTATTTTCATTTTTTAGGGTTTTCTACCCTAATTGTTACATCATTTCCATTTTAAGGTTTTCTACCCTAATTGTTATTTAATTTTCATTTTTTTTAGGATTTTCTACCCTAATTGTTACATTCTTTCCATTTTAGGGTTTTCTACCCTAATTATTATTTTCTTTCTATCTTAGAGTTTTCCATCCTAAATGTTACTTTCTTTCCATTTTAGGGTTTTCTACCCCAATTATTATTTTCTTTCCATCTTAGGGTTTTCTACCCTAAATGTTACTTTCTTTCCATTTTAGGGTTTTCTACCCTAATTATTATTTTATTTCCATCTTAAGATTTTCTACCCTAAATGTTACTTTCTTTCCATTTTAGGGTTTTCTACCCAAATTATTATTTTATTTCTATTTTTTAGGGTTTTCTACCCTTATTGCTGTTCTTTCCGTTTTTAGGGTTTTCTACCCTAATTATGGCAATAAGCATCCAACTATGGCAATGAACATCCAAATATGGTAGTGTATCTAAAAAAAACACTCATGATAAAAAATTCAATGGTATAAATCACTATTGATGGTAATCTAACCGCTCAGATGCATTGAAATCAACCATGATGATAATCTAATGGTTTAGATCCATTTAAAACATTCATAGTGAAGATCCAACGGTTCAGATTCATTTAAGACACTCATAATGAAGATCCAATGGTTTGGATCAAGCATCAACATATTTAAAATCAATGGTCCAGATTTGATCATTCAAACATCCAAGATCAATGGCCCGATTTTATCATTAAAGCATCCAAGATCGATGGCCAGATTTTATCCCATAAAAATTCATAATCAGAGGACATGATCAATCACTTAAAGAAAATCTAAATCAAAGGCTAGATCAATCACTTTAAAATTTCGAATCATATGGCTCACAATTAATCAAATTAAAATTCATTCAATATCAATGGTTCAAATTAAATTTAACATCACATCATTATCAGATTAACATCAATGGTTCAAATTAAATTTAACATCACATCATTATCAGATTAACATCAATGACTCAATTTTGTGGCACTAAATGATCAAACAAAATTAATCATCCAATAGCTCAATTTCATGGCATCACATGATCAAACAAAATTAATCATCTAACGGTTCAATTTCATGGCATCACATGATCTAACAAAATTAATCATCCAATAGCTCAATTTCATGGGAGAGAGGATTAGGTGATAAAATTTACGGATCAAGGGGGGTTGCAATGGATATGGAGTAGCAGGATTTTGTTGGATATCAGGTAAGAATGCTTACCTTTATTCGGCTTCTTCTTCTTGCTTCTTCCTTCTGTTTCTCCTTTTCTACCGCTCCTCTTCTTCCCTCTTTTTTTTTCGGTTTCAGCTCCTGTTCTTCATTCTCGCGTGCTCTCTTTCTCCCTCTCTCTCTCTCTCTTTCTCCATTCCTCTTCTCGGATTCGTCCCCCTTCTTTTATTATTATTTTTTTTTCTCCACCGCCCCCTTCTTCTCCATCTTTGCTTCTTTCTGTTTTTTTCTTCCTTTTTTATTATTTTTTCTCCACTCATTCTCTCCCTTTCTCTTCTTCTCTTCTCCCCTCTTATTTTAATTTTTTTTCTTTTGTTTTTTTTCTCTCACTCTCTTCTCGATTCTCCCTCTTCTTCCTTTTTTTTTCTTTTGTATTTTTCTCCTCCCTTCTCTCTCCCTCTCTCTCTCTTTCTCCATTCCTCTTCTTGGATTCCTCCCCCCCTCCGATTTTTCTTTTTGGATCCCCCTCTCTCTCTTCGGGCCTTTTTCTTCTTTATTTTTCTGTCCTCTTCCCATCTCTCTCTTCCCCTCTTTCTCGATTCTCCCTCGATTCTCTCCTCCTTTCCTTTTATTATTTTTTTTCTCAATCTTCTCCCCTCTTACTCTCTCTCCCAATCTTCTCCTTTCTCTCCCCAATCTTCTCGATCTTCTCTTCCTTTTTTTTTCTTTTTTTATTCTTCTCTCTCCCCCTTACTCTCTCTCTCTTTCCTCTTTCAGTCTGATTTTCTCCCTTTATTATATTTTTTTTCTTTCCTCCGTTTGGCAATCCCTACTTTCTTTTTTTATTCTTTTTCTTTTATCTCGCCTCCCTCCTCTTTAGATCTCGCCCATATCTCTCTCCTTTTTTCAAATCTCTCATCTTTCTCTCGTAGATTTTCCAATCTTTCTTTCCTTTTCTTCTTGGTTCGGATTTCTCCTCCTAGATCTTCTTCTATTTGAGTCCTCAAATTCTCCAGATTCTCTCTATCACTCTCATTCTTCTCTCAACTCAATCTTTCCTTCTTCCTTCCTTTTTTAGATTTTATTGGGATCCTACTTCCTTTTTATATAAAACATATAAGTATATAATATATTAATATATTAATATATTAATATAATATACATATAAGACATCTGTATATATTATATGATATATTATAATATATTATATTATACAAACATATAAATAATATATAAAAGAACTACATGCATAAGCGTCGACATGAATTGGTCCGGATTGACAAGGATTGACTGGATTGGGCCAAGACTGGCTTGGGTTGAGCTGAGTTGATTAGATTGACGAGATTTAACTGGGTTGGGCCATGACTGGCTTGGGTTGAGCTGAGTTGACTGGATTGACTGGAATTAACTGAGTTTTCTCTCACTATCATTTCATGGGCCATTTTCGCTATCATTCCGCGCGGAATTTTCCGATGGCCTCTATTCAAAATTTTTTACGTTCATTTTGTAGAACATTAAAAATGAGAAATATTGGAACTTGAATCACCTCATTTGGAAGTAAAATGGTCAACTTATGAATTTTTAAAGTTTAAGCGGACCAATTATCGATAATTTGGCTGGCCATTCTGCATGAGATCCTTCGGAGGCTTCTACCGGAAATATTTTACGTTCACTTTGTAGAGCACTAAAAATGGAACATAATGAGACTAGAATCACCTGATTTGGATATGGGATGATCAAAATATGAATTTTTGTATATTAATTGACCATTTCCATATGTAATTTTCCATGGGACCCTCCAGAGACTTCTACCCGAGATTTTCCACGTCGACTTCGTAGGACATCACAAATGAAGAATAATGGCCTTAGAATCATCTGAATCCGACGTAGAACGGAAAAGATATGAAGCTTTGAAGTTCTTACGATAATTTTGCATGAAAGCTCGCATGGGGTCCACTGATGACTTCTGCCCGGAATTTTTCACGTCCACTTTGAAGAGGACTGAAAAAAAGGAATATTGGCCTTGGAATCATCTGATTCTGATATCAGATGACCAAGATATGATGTCTTGAAGTTTGAATGATAATACATGCATCGTACGATAATTACGTAAATGCCCTTGCACTTTCAAACTACGATATCTTCCTTGTTTGAAGTCAGAATTTGATGATTCCGGTCTCATTTCGAAGATAATTTCACAACCTATTCATCCAAGTAGATAATAGCCCATGACCCTGTTGTGGGGTTCAGTGGAGAATCACAAATCTTTGGGTAAAAGGCCAGAAACCTGCCATATTAGTTCACTTATGCAGAGGGTGGCAAAAATGGGGTGCTTGTAGATGCCCCTCTTTAGCCGAGATTGTTACCAATTGAAGGCTGAAGATAAAAGAACCACATTTTTGGGATATGAGTGAGATTGCTTATTGGGCTGCCCTTAGGGATATTTGTCCTAAACTGCCTACGTATTCTAAGGGTGTCCTAGAAATCAAGCCCAAAACATAGTTCGACTGGCAAGAAGGTTTGTTCTTCTTGGAAGATTGATGATTGTTCCTCTTGTATGAAGCTAGGCTGAGAATACAAGGCTCATTTGTAGGCTGGGAACCTCTTCTTGTTGAGGTGGAACTCAATGCAAGGTATATGCGGGCTTGGACCCGGCTTGATCCATTTGTAGGCTGATAAACCTCTTCTTGTATGGAGCTAGGCTGTGAATACAAGGCTCATTTGTAGGCTGGGAACCTCTTCTTGCTGAGGTGGAACTCAATGCAAGGTATGTGCGGGCTTGGACCCGGCTTGATCCATTTGTAGGCTGATAAACCTCTTCTTGTATCGAGCTAGGCTGTGAATATAAGGCTCATTTATAGGCTAGGAACCTCTTCTTGCTGAGGTGGAACTCAATGCAAGGTATGTGCGGGCTTGGACCCGGCTTGATCCATTTGTTGGCTGATAAACCTCTTCTTGTATGAAGCTAGGCCGTGAATACAAGGCTAATTGCATGAGCTTGGGCTCGGATTTGATTTGGATGGAAAACTTGATGTCTTCTCTTTGATTGAACTAAGGCTCTTTTGATTGAGATTCTGAGATTGTTTTTTCTGAATAAGCTAGGGCTCTGCATTTGATTCACTTATATGCTGAGATTGAATTGATCTTTGAATGAGCTAGGGCTCTGGATTCACTTATAGGCTGAGATTGACTTGATCTTTGAATGAGCTATGGCTCTACATTCACTTATAGGCTGAGATTGACTTGATCTTTGAATGAGCTAGGGCTCTACATTTGATTTACTTATAGACTGAGATTGATTTGAAATTTGGATGAGCTAGGGCTCTGCATTTGATTCACCAATAATCTGAGATTGATTTGATCCTTGGATGAGCTAGGGCTCCACATTTGATTTACTAATAATCTAAGATTGATTTGATCTTTGGATGAGCTAGGGCTCCACATTTGATTCTGAAATGAGTAAGAACTCAGAAGGTCACTTATAGGGTGATACTGAATGACTCATCTTGGCAGTTCCTACCAGCTTTGGACCTTCGGGATTGAAAATAGGAATATCCTTTTGGAAGCTTTATGGCTATGAACCTTTAGGATGCTTGAAAGTGACCCATATAGGAAGGCTTTGTTGACTTTGAACCTTTAGGGTTGAAATCTGCCCCATCTTGGAAGTCTCTTGACTTTGAACCTATAGAGTGCTGGACATATTTGAAATGATGGTGAATTTCTGATTTTTTTGCTCCTGCTTTATTGGTGAAGGCACAAAACATGAAATCGATGGAAATGGTGTCATGAACTTCGCTGGCATGATACCTAGATTTGAAATTTTCCATTTATGACCTGGTACTGAAAGTTTGACTCAATTTCAGCATGGTAGGGATGACTTGGTTACTCCCTTTAAAGGGTTCCATGTAATTTGAAGGTGATGATTTTCTTCAGCCAACATTGGTGTTGTTGGATTTTGGATTGAAAGAAACTCTAGTGAGGATTTTAGACAAGAATGAGAGGGGAGCTTGACAGTCTCTAACCAAAGTGATTTTATTGATTGACCTTGGTGTTAAACTGTCAAGGGGCATCTAGTCAACTAAATTCTTTGACTGTGCATTATGGTAGACCAAATTGGTAGAACAGCCAAGTGGCGATGAAATGTGACATGGGTTTGGCCATTGATCTAGGCTCATGAAAAGCTCAGGGCTTTGCAATATTGTTGTGCCAATTTTGAAAGATTAATGAATCATGGCCCCAAAGTAGGCATGAGGAGCAAAGGATTTGAAGTGTTCCTTCAGAGAATTTGGTGACCAAATCCTAACAGGTGATCGACCACATTGGATTTTCTTCATCAACAGGATTGGGAGAACTGAGAAATTGGCAAAAACCAACTTGGATGGACCTACTTCTGTTGGCTATGAAAGTAGTGACTTTAGACTAGACAATGGATCCTTGATGTAATGCTCATGATCAAGTTCGATTCCTCTACATAGGGTATATTTATGCCCCAATGTCTGCATGTTGTGACAGACCACTACTGTAGTGTGCTAGGGCAAGATATAAGGAAACATGCAATCTAACAGAGTTAGAACTAGGTTGAATCTGGATTGCATCCAGAATTGACCATGCTTCCAAGGTCAAGGGAAGATTGACAGATTGATTGCAGGAAGTGACTTCTTAGATAAGCCCTTCTTGAATCTTAAAAAAATGAGGGAGCTGATGATTTGATGAATTTGGCTACATCCCTAACCAGGCCATGAGAATTTGCTCTCTCCCAAACATGACCAAAGGATTTGAAGATAGAATTCTGTTGAAAGGCAATGCTATGAAGCCCAATAGATGATGGTTTGTTCAACTCCTCCAAGTATGATTCACTGGAGAGCAAGAGGGGTTCCTTTCCTTATGGAGGGTAAACTGGTATGACACTTGTCTACATGAACCATTGAATTTTTCTATGAAGGGCCAATGAGGGCAATGCTTTAGGGTTGCATCATGTCGCCTATCCCCACTAAGGTATTATGGGTTGCCCATTGAGGTTTCTCGGGTTGCCTTTCCCTGTTGAGGTTTCTTTTCTTCCCATTATTATTTTTTTTCATTTTCTTCTTTTTGCAAACCCCATCTTGGGTTGAATAAAGAGTCCTGATATGGTGAGGATATTGTCAAAATTATGGTCCTATCCAATGGTCTGAAACCCTTAGGGGAAATCTGAATGGCATGACTTTCATGGCAAATGGGTAGCCTTGCCCCACTGTTTAAGTTGACACCTACACATATTGATAGGCGGGCAGCTATTTGAATCATCACTAAAAGCGATCTTAGGGAAATACAGTCCCACACCAAAATTAAAAATGGTGCCAAATTATGTTTTCCTTTCTTGGAGATGTTCAGATGGAACACGTGTCCCAACAAGCTATATCGAGATTCCGAATCAGTCACGATCATATCTGGGCCTAAAACCTTTAGGTTTGTTGACAAGTATTGATGTTGAAGGTCCAAGATGACTGATGTGAAACTGTCCACATGGATCTACCATTGGGAGAGTGTTTGGTAATTTATGTAGAATGGGTTTATCTTACCGAGAAGATCCCATTTTATTGGCTTGAGAAATGAAGGGCTTATGGGAACCTTTGGGAAGTCGTTGGATGTAATGAACGACAGATGAGAGTTCCAGCCAGATTCATGAATTTGTACATAAAATGATGACATGACCACGAGATACAATGCCATAAAAATGATAATCAGAAGAAGGGCTTGTGATAGAGACTCCTTAGAAGGCCGTCGGATTGATGGACGGGAGAGAGAGTCTAATACCAATGAGAAATCTTTCTCTGATGAAGAAGTGATGAGATCGTCTCCTCTAAAGGCGGGATGTAATTGGCCAAAATCAAAAGTCCGGTCCAACATGCTGTAAATCTCGACGAATGATCGAACTTGCTATCAGGCTTTGGTTGGAACTATCATCCTCTTGAAGTGAGAGGGACAATTGGCTTACAGTCGAGCTCCAATGCCATTCAACATCTTACTATTTTCTTTTCTTCTCTTTTTTTTTTCTTTTTTTTTTTTTTTTTTTTTTGGATGTGAAGGCCACATAATGCAAGGCTTCGCTTGATCGCGAAATTGAATCCCGACTTTCAATATTGGATTTGAATCTTCTTCTTCCAAACATTTCCAATCAGATAGAACGTCTTTGCCCCAACTAGCACTCTGATCTTCTGTAAACTTTATGAGCATTTGTGACTGCTCATATAGTATATGATTTTATCTGCATGGTGAATCCGTATGCTGTCGTCTAGAAGTTACTCATCACCTTCTCTCTGATGTGACTACCTCCCATTATTGATGTAGATAAAACATAGGCTTGAATTTTCTTTTTCTTTCCTTTTTTTTTTTTTTTTTTTTGGGTATTCCAATGACCTCATTCTTGGATTTTGGGATTGACCATTCATCATGTATCTCTTGCTTACAGATGATTTATTTTGTAAGAACTTTGAAGTTTCTATCCTTTTGGTGGCACATCTGTCCTCCACATTTGTACTGATTGGCTGATCTGTTGATCTAATGCTTTCCTTGGAATCTTTTCACAGGTAGAACAAATGGCAGCTTCTCCAATACATGTTTCTTGAGACTACTCTTGTGTCTCTCGATTGATCATTTAAAGCTTTCCCAGACGGGTTGGACCTTTCTTTCTCAAGAGGCCGGGTGGCGTAGAAGTTCGAGAGACGGCTCATCGTTTCAATCATCTTCGAGTCCGAATTGATCGCACGTAGAATAGGAAGATGTACGGAACTGGGTGGAAATGTATGGAAGAGACAAGGCACAAAGTTTGAAATCCCAAACGGGTGATTTTTTTATTTTTTTTACTTACAGGGCAGATTGGACTGGACTTGTCAACAAGCATATCAATCTTGGACCTAGACATGGATGACCTATCGAATATCGATAATTGAAAGTTGAAACAACTAGTTCATCCAAGTGGCTCCAGTTGGGCATAACGCCTTTGACGACCACCTTCAGTCACTGTGGGAATAAATCTTCCTTCAGATTTTTAATAGCAAGACTCATCATGCCCCTCTATCAATAGGTGCAGGATGCCTACCTTTCAGGGTTCCATACAATTCTTACCCTCTTTTTTCAGTTTAGGATCCATTCATAACCGGACTATTGCTTTTTAAGCACAAGGTTACTCTGGTTCATGCTCCAGTTTGGGGTTCAGTGGATTCATCAATGGACCACTTCTAGCTGAATTCAAAATCATTTTGGCTTATGCCCCAGCTTGTGGAGCAAGGGGTATCACCATTGCACTACACCATTTTGAATCCAAGATTGGACTAATTTATGCCTTGGCTTAGGGGGTTCAATGGATTTCTTTGTTAGACCACTCTCAATTTGGGTCTAAGGTCAATTTGGTCCATGCCCCAGTTTAGGGCATAATGGCTTTCCTCATTAGACCGCATTCAATTTAGGTCCAAGGTCAATCTGGTTCATGCCCCAGTTTATGGGTTAAGGGTTTCATCATTGGACCATTCCCTAGCTGTGATTCTTGTTCCTATCCTAGCCTGGGGCATATCGGATCTCATCTTTGGTCAACCCTGCTGCTCGGGAAAATTCCATTCCCTCTCTTTGAACAATGAGGAATATGAGGGCAATTCTTTGGATTCTAGCATTTCCTTGGCCAATGGGGCAAAAATGCCCGAGATGGGACAACACTATCATAGCTGAAGGTTCATGATTTCTTGATGACTCCAGAATCTAGAATTGATCTTTACTGACAAGCAATGAGGAATGCTTCTCATTCACCATTCCTGACGGCTATCCTAACTTGTAGCACTGGGCTATGATAGACATGGATCAGGCTCTAATTGATAGAGCCAGAGATTGATTTTGAATCAGTCTCCAATTGATAGAGACAAGGTTGACTTTGAATTGGTCTCTGATTGATAGAGACAGAGTTGACTTTGAATTGGTCTCTGATTGATAGAGATCAATATTGATTTTGAATTGATCTCTGAATGATAGAGATCAAGATTGATTTTGAATTGGTCTCTGATTGATAGAGATCAAGATTGATTTTGAATTGGTCTGTGATTGATAGAGATCAAGATTGATTTTGAATTGGTCTCTGATTGATAGAGATCAAGATTGATTTTGAATTGATCTCTGATTGATAGAGATCAAGATTGACTTTGAATTGATCTCTGATTGATAGAGATCAAGATTGACAGTCATGGACTGGGCTCTAGTTGCTAGAGGCAAGGATTGCTTGAGTTGGGCTCCGATTGATAGAGGCCAAGGATGACAATCATAGATTGGACTCTAATTGCTAGAGATGATGGAATGACTGAAATTCTCTTTGATTCCTTTATGAAGTGGAACATGGACCAAAGGTAATGATTGAACAGGCCTAGAGGCTAACTCATGCTCACATTGAGTTCATATGAATGGAACCTTTCTTAGTTCCGACATGAATCAGAACCTGAACTGGAGTTGACGGTTGGACAAGCCTAGGGGCTAATTAAATTCAAATTAATGGAACTCTTCTTAGTTCCAACATGAATCAGAATTTGAACCATGGTTGATGGTTGGACAGGCCTAGTGGCTAGTTGAATTCAAATGAATGGAACTCTTCTTAGTTCCAACATGAATCAGAACCTGAACCAAAGTTGATGGTTGGATAAGCCTAGTGGCTAAATGAATTTAGATGAATGAGACTCTTCTTAATTCCAACATGAATCAGAACCTGAACCAAAGTTGATGGTTGGACAAGCCTAGGGGCTAAATAAAATTCAGATGAATGGAACTTTTCCTAGTTTCGACATGAACTAGAACCCTAACCAAAGTTGATTGTTGGATAAGCCTAGTGACTAATTGAATCCAGATGAATGGAATTTTTCCTAGTTCCGACATGAATCAGAACCTAAACAGGAGGTGAAGGGTGAAAAAGCCTAGGGGCCGAATGCCTTCTTCATTTTAGCATGATCTGGGAGTGATGATTGAACCTGCCTAAAGGTTAAACCCTTCTTTATTTCTGAGATGAACCATAAATGGTGGTTGAATTTGGGGCTGAATATTTCTTTGATTCTGAGATGAACTGGATGTGATTGAATCTGCCTAGAGGCTGAATCTTTCCTTAATTCTGGATGAACCGAAATGATGATTGGACCTGCCTAGGTGCTGAATCTTTCCTTCAGTTCTGAGATGAACCAGAAATGGTGGTTGGACCTGCCTAGGGGCCGAATATTTTTTTGATTATGAGATGAACTGGATGTAATTGAATCTGCCTAGGGGCTGAATCTTTCCTTAATTCTGGATGAACCAAAATGATGATTGAACCTGCCTAGGGGCTGAACCTTTCTTCAGTTCTGAGATGAACCAGAAATGGTGATTGAATTTGGGACTGAATATTTCTTTGATACTGTTATGAACTGAATGTGATTGAATCTGCCTAGGGGTTGAATCTTTCCTTAATTCTGGATGAACCGAAATGATGATTGGACCTGCCTAGGGGCTGAATCTTTCCTTCAGTTCTGAGATGAACCATAAATGGTGGTTGGACCTATCTAGGGGCTGAATATTTTTTTTGATTCTCAGATGAACTGGATGTAATTGAATCTGCCTAGGGGCTGAATCTTTCCTTAATTCAAAGGTGAATAGGGAACAATGATTGGATTTGCCTAGGGGCTGAATCTTTCCTTAATTCAAAGGTGAATAGGGAACAATGATTGGATTGGGGCTGGATCTCTCCTTAATTCAGAGATGAATTGAGAACGGTGATTGGATTTGCCTAGGGGCTAGATCTTTCCTTAATTCATAGATGAATCGAGGACTATAATTGGATTGCCTAGGGGCTGATCTTTCCTTAATTCAGAGATGAATCGAGAACGGTGATTGGATTTGCCTAGGGGCTGAATCTTTCCTTAATTCAAAGGTACATTGAGAACTATGATTGGATTTGCCTAGGGGCTGAATCTTTCCTTCTTTCTTACAAAATTTGATGTTCAATCAAGATCTAGATTCATGACTTCCATTGATTCATTTAGAAAGATAATATGGATGGATCTCAAGATGGGAGATCAAGACAATTCCTTAATTGTAGGGGCCTCTCACCCTAAAAGGGTGGATATAGTTGGAGTTTGATTCTCTTTTCCAAATGCATTGAAATCCAACGGAGGAATATTGAGATTCTAGACATCTAGGGGAGTGGAAGAAGTCACATGCACAATCAAGGATGACTCAACCAAACAAGAGTTAGATCCCTCATAAGGGCGATTGGGTAAACATTATCTAAGTCAATTTAATTGAATTTAATTAAGCCATGTGTTCAGTCTTGGGACCTCATGATTCCAAAATGGATAATCAGTGGTACCAAGGTCTGGCCAATTGGATTACCGAATTCGATGAAATTGAAATGGATATATTAATCCGTCGTCCTTATTAGGGATGATTAGCAAAAGCGGTTCATAGATGAACAAACTAGTAAATTTCTTCTTGACCATGGTATCTATGTCTTGACAGGGATTTTCTGTTCGTTTTTTGAAATCGACGTGTTAACAATGAGAGATTCGACACATCGAGCTTACTTAATGGAGGGTGTATAGTGACCGTCTACTATGATGTAGAACAGGTGTATACATACCTCATACTCCTAATGGGTGAGAGTTCAAGATGCTCATCGTGTAGAATCTAACATGTTGACCAGTCGAGGACAAAAACGGGCAGAACTTCGACGTCTCGAACATAGATGTCATGGTTAAGCCGATTTTACTGGGTCGGTTCAGGGATGAACCAAAAATAACAAACATTGGGCTACAATCTGGGTTAGGACAGAAAAGGCCACCTTGACAAGGATGGGGTAACCTATCACCAAATGCTCGATGAATAATGGGCCCCCAATCCCTTTATATACTATGTTGCAAGGATCCAAGCGACGTGGAGTAGCATAACGCATTCTCAGGCGGACCCAAGAAACGCTCGTTAGAGGCTGCTCGCCGATCGTGGTCTCACAAAGTACAGGCCAAGGCTGTGTGTTTCGCATAGCTGGCTGCCCCATATGCATGGGACCCGGTTCGGCTACTCGCACGAATGTGTGACTGAACCCATTCCCCCCAAAGCAATAATATACAAGCATAAATATAGTATCCTAAAATCTAGCATCCAATTCACACAAGGAAAGTTTTCATTTAGGAGTTTGACATTTATATCCCCCAGTGAAGTCGCCACTGTGAGGACAAAGATGGAAATCTTTAGAAGTTGCCACCTAGATTTAAGTCTAGGACCTTGGACATGTGAAATCTCACCCTAAGGTAAGACTTCGATTGACTCATGACCCTTAGATTGGAATTCTGGTCCATCAGAGATTGGGTAGGTGTCAGGTTACGGTTATGGGAAGGGGTTAGGCACCCAAACCGCCCGATCGAAATCGGTCTCCTATACCTTTCCTATGCTAGACTCTATTTGCTAAGCCAAACCAAACCAAGGGGTTTGATATCATTGAACCGAATCTGTATCCATCAGATTGCCTACGTATCACGGAATTATCCAAAAATCAGGTTCACCATCGTAGTTCAGGTGTGATTAAAGTTTATGGATGTGATTTATGCTTGTGCATGATTAAGTTCTTTGTTCAAGTTGAAATTTATGCTTGAAAGGTTGAGAAATCCTATGGATTAGGATCTGGATAGTCCATGTGGACTGATAGATAGTCCTAGTGGATCTATGAATAATCCTATTTGGGTTGGAATGTAGATAATATCCTAGTGGATTTATGGATAGTCCAAGTGGACTAAAAGTGTGGATAACCCTATTTGGGTTAAATTATGGGGCTTGGATTGAAATGATTGAATATCCTAGTGGATCTATGGATAGTCCGAGTGGACTAAAATGTGGATCCAAATTTGGGTTTCTCCCAAATGGCCTACGTATCCTAGGGTTTGACCTAGGAATCAGAATCCGCGTAGTTCGAACTCTGGGTTGAAATGGGAATGAATATCCTAGTGGATCTATGGATAGTCCAAGCGGACTAAATGTGTGGATCCGAATTTGGGTTTCTCCCAAATAGCCTACGTATCATAGGGTTTGCCCTAGGAATCAGAATCCACGTAGTTCGGGATGGATAACCTGTTCTACGTTAATGATTGAGAACCTATTCTAGGTTTAGGGTTTAGAACCTATTCTAGGTTTAGGGTTTGCCGAGGGGCAAATCGTCCTAAATTACCCTTTCCATTCTGAATTCTAATTTTGCAAGGTTTGGCAAAGAATTCTCTTTCTTTATTAAGGTTTTATTATTTCCATTATATCCTTTCCAAGAATGTGGGTGCCTAAATGTATGTCCCCACGCCTAGATTGTCTTCTAGAAGTGTGCAGATATGGCAGTTTGACTAGGGTGTTGCATAAAATAAGTTATTGCCAAAAAATAAAATATTCTATCTAAATATGGCACATAAAACATTTATGGCAAGAAATTCACATACAGTAAGATTGTTTAAAAATCTTTCAAATATGGCATGTATTGCAAATAAGGCAAGAGCCTATATGGCATGATCTAATAGGCTATCTTCTAAGCATGGCAAGATACTAATTGCTATTTTCCTTCCATTTTAGGGTTTTCTACCCTAATTATTATTTTCTTTCCATCTTAGGGTTTTCTACCCTAAATGTTACTTTCTTTCCATTTTAGGGTTTTCTACCCTAATTATTATTTTCTTTCCATTTTAGGGTTTTCTACCCTAAATGTTACTTTCTTTCCATTTTAGGGTTTTCTACCCTAATTATTATTTTATTTCCATTTTTTTAGGGTTTTTTACCCTAATTGTTACATTATTTTCATTTTAGGGTTTTCTATCCTAATTGTTATTTAATTTCCATTTTTTTTAGGATTTTCTACCATAATTGTTACATTCTTTCCATTTTAGGGTTTTCTACCCTAATTATTATTTTCTTTCCATCTTAGGGTTTTCCACCCTAAATGTTACTTTCTTTCCATTTTAGGATTTTCTACCCTAATTATTATTTTCTTTCCATCTTAGGGTTTTCTACCCTAAATGTTACTTTCTTTCCATTTTAAGGTTTTCTACCCTAATTATTATTTTATTTCCATCTTAGGTTTTCTACCCTAAATGTTACTTTCTTTCCATTTTAGGGTTTTCTACCCTAATTATTATTTTATTTCCATTTTTTAGGGTTTTATACCCTTATTGCTGTTCTTTCCGTTTTTAGGGTTTTCTACCCTAATTATGGCAATAAGCATCCAACTATGGCAATGAACATCCAAATATGGTAGTGTATCTAAAAAAACACTCATGATAAAAAATTCAATGGTATAAATCACTATTGATGGTAATCTAACTGCTCAGATGCCTTGAAATCAACCATGATGATAATCTAATTGTTTAGATGCATTTAAAACATTCATAGTGAAGATCCAACGGTTCAGATTCATTTAAGACACTCATAATGAAGATCCAATGGTTTGGATCAAGCATCAACATATTTAAAATCAATGGTCCAGATTTGATCATTCAAACATCCAAGATCAATGGCCCGATTTTATCATTAAAGCATCCAAGATCGATGGCCAGATTTTATCCCATAAAAATTCATAATCAGAGGACATGATCAATCACTTAAAGAAAATCTAAATCAAAGGCTAGATCAATCACCTTAAAATTTTGAATCATATGGCTCACAATTAATCAAATTAAAATTCATTCAATATCAATGGTTCAAATTAAATTTAACATCACATCATTATCAGATTAACATCAATGGTTCAAATTAAATTTAACATCACATCATTATCAGATTAACATCAATGACTCAATTTTGTGGCATTAAATGATCAAACAAAATTAATCATCCAATAGCTCAATTTCATGGCATCACATGATCAAACAAAATTAATCATCTAACGGTTCAATTTCATGGCATCACATGATCTAACAAAATTAATCATCCAATAGCTCAATTTCATGGGAGAGAGGATTAGGTGATAAAATTTACGGATCAAGGGGGGTTGCAATGGATATGGAGTAGCAGGATTTTGTTGGATATCAGGTAAGAATGCTTACCTTTATTCGGCTTCTTCTTCTTGCTTCTTCCTTCTGTTTCTCCTTTTCTACTGCTCCTCTTCTTCCCTCTTTTTTTTTCGGTTTCAGCTCCTGTTCTTCATTCTCGCGTGCTCTCTTTCTCCCTCTCTCTCTCTCTCTCTCTTCTCCATTCCTCTTCTCGGATTCCTCCCCCTTCTTTTATTATTATTTTTTTCTCCACCGCCCCCTTCTTCTCCATCTTTTCTTCTTTCTGTTTTTTTCTTCCTTTTTTATTATTTTTTCTCCACTCATTCTCTCCCTTTCTCTTCTTCTCTTCTCCCCTCTTATTTTAATTTTTTTTTCTTTTGTTTTTTTTCTCTCACTCTCTTCTCGATTCTCCCTCTTCTTCCTTTTTTTTTCTTTTGTTTTTTTTCTCCTCCCTTCTCTCTCCTTCACTCTCTCTTTCTCCATTCCTCTTCTCGGATTCCTCCCCCCCCCAATTTTTCTTTTTGGATCCCCCTCTCTCTCTTCGGGCCTTTTTCTTCTTTATTTTTCTGTCCTCTTCCCGTCTCTCTCTTCCCCTCTTTCTCGATTCTCCCTCGATTCTCTCCTCCTTTCCTTTTATTATTTTTTTTCTCAATCTTCTCCCCTCTTACTCTCTCTCCCGATCTTCTCCTTTCTCTCCCCAATCTTCTCGATCTTCTCCTCCTCTTTTTTTTCTTTTTTTTATTCTTCTCTCTCCCCCTTACTCTCTCTCTCTTTCCTCTTTCAGTCTGATTTTCTCCCTTTATTATATTTTTTTCTTTCCTCCGTTTGGAAATCCCTACTTTCTTTTTTTATTCTTTTTTTTAATCTCGCCTCCCTCCTCTTTAGAACTCGCCCATATCTCTCTCCTTTTTTCAAATCTCTCATCTTTCTCTCGTAGATTTTCCAATCTTTCTTTCCTTTTCTTCTTGGTTCAGATTTCTCCTCCTAGATCTTCTCCTATTTGAGTCCTCAAATTCTCCAGATTCTCTCTATCACTCTCATTCTTCTCTCAACTCAATCTTTCCTTCTTCCTTCCTTTTTAGATTTTATTGGGATCCTACTTTCTTTTTATATAAAACATATAAGTATATAATATATTAATATATTAATATATATAATATAATATACATATAAGACATATGTATATATTATATGATATATTATAATATATTATATATTATACAAACATATAAATAATATATAAAAGAACTACATGCATAAACGTCGACATGAATTGGTCCGGATTGACAAGGATTGACTGGATTGGGCCAAGACTAGCTTGGGTTGAGCTGAGTTGATTGGATTGACTGGAATTAACTGGGTTGGGCCATGACTGGCTTGGGTTGAGCTGAGTTGACTGGATTGACTGGAATTAACTGAGTTTTCTCTCACTATCATTTCATGGGCCATTTTCGCTATCATTCCGCACGAAATTTTCCGATGGCCTCTATTCCAAATTTTTTATTTTCATTTTGTAGAACATTAAAAATGAGAAATATAGGAACTTGAATCACCTCATTTGGAAGTAAAATGGTCAACTTATGAATTTTTGAAATTTAAGCGGACCAATTATCGATAATTTGGCTGACCATTCTACATGAGATCCTTCGGAGGCTTCTACTGGAAATATTTTATGTCCACTTTGTAGAGCACTAAAAATGGAACATAATGAGATTGGAATCACCTGATTTGGATATGGGATGATCAAAATATGAATTTTTGAATATTAAATGACCATTTCCATATGTAATTTTGCATGGGACCCTCCAGAGACTTCTATCTGAGATTTTCCATGTTCACTTTGTAGGACATCACAAATGAAGAATAATGGCCTTGGAATCATCTGAATCCGACGTAGAACGGAAAAGATATGAAGCTTTGAAGTTCTAACGATAATTTTGCATGAAAGCTCGCATGGGGTCCACTGATGACTTCTGCCCGGGATTTTTCACGTCCACTTTGAAGAGGACTGAAAAAAAGGAATATTGGCCATGGAATCATCTGATTCTGATATCAGATGACCAAGATATGATGTCTTGAAATTTGAATGATAATACATGCATCGTACGATAATTACGTAAATGCCCTTGCACTTTCAAACTACGATATCTTCCTTGTTTTAAGTCAGAATTTGATGATTCCAGTCTCATTTCGAAGATAATTTCACAACCTATTCATCCAAGTAGATAATAGCCCATGACCCTGCTGTGGGGTTCAGTGGAGAATCACAAATCTTTGGGTTAAAGGCCAGAAACCTGCCATATTAGTTCACTTATGCAGAGGGTGGCAAAAATGGGGTGCTTACACTATTCTCGTTGCGGGAGACTGATGCTGGTGTTAAATTTGGGGGCGTGGGTATCGATGCGGGCACTGCGGTGCTGATGTCAAACTGGGGGTGTGGTACCGATATGGGTACCACTGCCAATACACCTCAGTCACATCTGAGGAAAGCTGCCGATGTGGTCACAGGATTTGCACGTGACCCAAGTTACGTCAGAGGTCCGATGTGACTAGACCGATGTGCGCCAAACTGTTTCGGCCCTGATCTGTCCCATAAGCCCACCAAGCTGACTGGACCTACAAGACAAGCAAAGACAAGGGGAGGAGGCGGGCCTGTGGCCCCGTGTCCACTCCGATGCCAAGGTTAGGGCTTTGTGAACAGTTGATGGGCTCAGTGTAGAGCCCACAACAATATTTAATTGTAAGTGGGGTAGGTGTGGGATTCTCCGTCCTAGGTGTCAGAGCGAGAATCCCAAGATGAGTAATGAGTAATAAATGTTCTCATCCCTGAATTCTTGAGATTTTCCCTATTTATAGTGAATAGTGCATTTTCCTGTAATACCGCTTTTGCCCTTTGCTCCTTTGTTTGAGTTTGTAAAAGATGCTTTCTTATGTACAATCAGGAACATCCTCGTGGAAGGGGGATGAGTCCTACGTGTTGTGGTTCTATTGACAACGTGGCAGAATTCCCTAACAAGGTGTTTTATTCCTATGGTTCTCTTCTCTTGTTTATTTTTTTCCATAATTTACTAAATACTCCTACTTTGTTGTTCTTGAATGTTAGAGTGTCATGCTAAATGCAATTCCTTTATTTTATGTTATGTTAATGCTATATATGATCTACGCATACTTAGATTCTAGGATTTCTTTCCCGAAATATATGTTTCTTCTATTTCTCCATTCGAAGGTTTTCTTTCTCTCTCTCTCTCTCTCTCTCTCTCTCTCTCTCTCTCTCTCTCTCTCTCTTTTGTTTGTAGAACTATATACCACTTATGGGAATAACTTCAATGCTGTACTAACAATGTGCATTTCCTATTTTGGTTCTACTAAGTATTGATCATTGCATCCTATTGGTTGGAATATTACCCTGCTACAACTCTAACAATGTTTTCTCCCCCTATCATGTATTGTTCCATTACTTTATGCATAAGTAATTTTTTTTTATATTTTTATAACTAATACCATTATATCAATCATTCTAAATGCATAGCAAGTTGTCCATTTTCGGCTTAAGCCTTAATTGTATTATCCAATGAATTTCTGGTTCACAATTCTTTTTGATTGTGGACTTGCCTCCTCAGAGAGCTCCAACTTCTTTCTTACTAGAGTTCATTTATGCTGCCATTTATTACCTTAGCATTTTTCTTTTTATACTTCTTTCTCATTTACTGTATGATTACATTTCCCTGTTACCTATTAGATACATAACACACACACACACACACACACACACACACACACACACACACACACACACACACACACACACACACACACACACACACACATATATATATATATATTTATATTTTTTTCTAACTCAATTCCTTTATTTACTCTTTTCCATTACAGGCTAGATGGCTTCCTGTCATGTTGCAACTAAGAGGCCAAGGAATGAACCTGTTCCTCCTTTTGACTGTATACTTCGTTCCCTAAAGGCACAAGCCTCCTATGCTAAGTTTGAGTAGAAATCTATAATCTTAGGAAGACCGATGATCTTTCCAAAATTGAAGAGATTTGACATCCATGCCACCTTGGATGTCATGGGTTGGTTATCCATACTTGGATTGAAGGTTGGTACCTGTCCCAAGATGGTGGAACTTTTCTACTACAACCTAGAGGTTGAAGGTAGTATGGGGGAGTTTGAACATGTTAGGGAGTTGCGCATCTCTAGCAAGGTAAATGGTATGGAGTTTAGTTTAAGTACAAAATAGTTGACAAGTCTTCTAGGCATATCTATGATTGGGGACAAGAAGTACAGTAAGAGTAAGGACAAGGATTTCATATCTAAAGCCCAAAAAATAGAGATTCGAAACAAACTCCAATGGCCACAAGATCCCATCCAAGTGAGAAACTTCTTTCCTCTTCCTAGAGTCTATTGCAGGATCATCCAGTACAACATCCTGCCTCAAAGTGGCCATTTTGATGAGCTTTTTCTCTTCGAGCAATTTCTCACTACCAGGGTACTAGAGCGTCATTCGGTCTGCCCATGATCACCGTAGCAAAGGACACTTGAGCTTCGAAGAAGGGACATTTGCCTTATGGCAAGCTATTGACTACCATCTTCCAGCACCTTGACATCGATATTCATGAGGAGGAACCTTATGTGGCTACAGTGTTCACCCATTTCAATTGGCATGTCATCATCAAGATGAAGCTTCATGATGTGCCATTGGATGACCCAGTGCTGGAGGCTCATCGAGGCCCTAGAGAACTCCCAAAGTAGTAGGCATCAGATGAGGATGAAGATGACGTGCCTACCCAAGGCCACACAAAGAGTGTACCCGTAGTGTGAACTGATCCGTCTCAACTTCCCACTACCCTTGACAACCTCATGACTACTATAACCTCTCACCAGTCTCAGCAAAAGAAGGACATGCATGACTTGAAGAACCAGGTCCGACGATTATAGCTTTCAATGATCGGCGATTCTAGCATTCAATGATCGCCTTCTCTACTCGTCTTGACATATACCAGATGGCATTAACTAGGGCTGGTATTCTTCAATCTGAGGATATTGCAGTGGCTACAGTAGTGGCAACACAGCCATAGACCTTTCAGAGGCTACATGTGCCTATGCCACCGTCATCGGATTCCAAGGAGTGACTGCTTCCTTAGTTTTTCTTCTGCTCCATTTTTTTTGAAAGATCCATTTTTTTTGAAAGATACTTATGAAAGCTCATTTTTTACTTAGTAGTTTCTCTCTCCTTTTTCTATGTAAGGAGAAGTTTTGTGTATAAAATAGGAGTTTATTTACCCCTTCTTGAAATTGGATTATCTCATGGATGGTTTTGGTACCTTGGTGTATATATATAATTTTCTCTTCTCTTTTCGTTACGGGATTGACATTAATTTCTATTCTTCCCCTAACACATTATGCTTTGTTTCGTCTTTCCTTAAACATGCATCATACAATTTGTTTCTTATTTACCATTTATGGTCTTAAGAGTTTTATTTTCTTTTGCTCAACTTGTTGTAAAATGAGTTAAGGAAATTCATAGGTGATTACCGTTGCTAAAGCGTAGCTCTGATACCAAACCTGTCACACCCTAAATTTACGATGTGTAAAATTTTAACTGGTGACTGGACCACTGATCATTTCAATCGTAGTCCACCTAGGATGCATGCTCAGCCGATATACACACCAACAAATCCCATTCCCCATAACTCGATCACAAAGTAATTACTTAGTGAAAACATACTACATAAAATGAGCTCTAATTGTAACGTTATATAATAACTTAAAACCATTGAGAATTATTCAATCCTCAGCCATGTGCATCTATAGTTTTGTAGCCTTAATACATTGGGTAATAACACCATTAATATTCAAGTACTAATAAATAAAGATACTTAAATCAAAAGAGTAACTAAATCGTGGCTCCCAACTGGAGTGGCCTTCTTTCTCTTGCAAGGTCTTCACATCTTCTTTCCAGTGATTGGTTTGACATCTTCTCATTCCATCTCCTGCGAGTACTTTGGTTCAACTGGTACATCATCCTGTTCCGTGTCCATAATACCTACACTCACAACTAATAATAGTGGTGATTGTAAGGGTGAGCTCTTCAACTTGAGCTCAATAAGAAATAGACAAGTAGACAAACACATGAATAGATTACACACACAATAAGGGTCTGGTATAATGTATGTTTATTGTGCTAAGGTAAGGCCTAGCCACACCTCCTGGAGGCTGATTATTACCTCCATGCACGAGAGTGTTGGGTGCTCACCAGCTTACCCAGTAACCCTAGTGCCCCCACTCGACATCCCAATTAGAATGGTGATTGGGCAGTAAGTTTGGCCAGATGCCCATCGCATTGTTGACCCTCACCCCCTCATCACTCCATCCTGGTAGTACCTAACCCCCAACTTGCCAGGTTTACATACATGGGTTCTTCTTCTAACCAATCCTATATGACATCCTATGTACCCTTTCGATACCCTAGTAAGATTCCCAGACCATCTGTATTCCCCCCTCCAAGATGCTGTTCTCCACTAGGATACCGAATGATACATGGCAGTTATGGTGCTCGATAGAGTAGATCCAATGGTCCTAGACCCGTTCATTACACTCTACCTAGCATCATACATCACAATCATAATCACAATTAGTACATTGTTAATGCAATGCATGCAAAATGACAGATACTGGATGACATGTTATTCTTGAAGTAAATACAGGCACAAAACATCAATCAACGTTATAGCATCAAACATACCAAAATTTGGTCAGGGTTCTGTTCCTTACCTTAGAGCCTTAGTAGTAACTTTCTACACTAGAACATGTGTTTGTAAGGTGTTCTTATGCCTATACAAGATGTGGGGTTATTAGTGAAATTTTTTGCATAATGTACTTTAAATTACATAAGTTTGGGCTTTACCGGTCGATATGTCGGTTGGTATACTATCGACCAGCCTATGGTCCAATAAAGTTCCTAGACCTTCTGCTATTTATCAGTCGATGTATCTATTGGTACAGAGTATCGACCCTGACACCGTCTGATTAATTCTTGAGACCCTTATGGGACTTATCGATCGATATATCAGATTATACTGTACACTCCATCGTATCGGCTGCCCCTTCCAATGGCCTCTTTTCTATCCAATGAGTCAGGGTTTCTTTTCTTGGTTCCATTCCTTTCCTTGCTATGCTAGTATGGTCCAATGATGGGGTGATTTCGTAGGCTTATATGCCCTCCCTGCAAGTATAAATTCATACCCTAATTTAACACAGTCGTTAGAAAGACTTAGTCTCTTTCCTATGGTCCACATTATTTTCATCATGGACAAGGGCGTACGTTCATCACCTAAGATTTACATCCCTTAATAGATTACTATGGTTTACCTTAAGGTCTACAAAGGTTATGGTTTTACCTATAGTAGCTTGATTACTGGGATTTACAGTGCACTTTGTGGTGATTTCTTTCATAAGAGGGTTGCGAAGCTTGCTTTCTCCCTTTCCTTCTCCTTTCTTTTGCTAGAGAATGCTTCAGAACTCTCCCAGACTGATACGTATTGAAAAGAGTATAAAAGGTATGGTTTTTATTTTTTTTAAGTCTCCTAGTTGTAGTCAAACTCTCTATTTGAATTTGGGGTCCTAGGTAGTTACTAAGTGGCAAGGGTTTGGATCTAGATAAAATCTCCTTTCCTTTTCCAACTCCAAGTAGTTAGAGTGGTGTGGGTCCATCCTAGGTTCGTTGACATGTTCTAAGAATATCCTAAGGAGTCTCCTAAAGTGAAACTACTTGTTGGTTTAAAGAATTGGTCAACTCTGGCCTTACCGGTTGATGGTACCGGCCCTTAGACCATCGGGATTATCGACCGCCTGGTATTGATCGCTAATAGTTTAAAGGTGAATTTGGACTTATTTTTGTTCCCCCTTTCTCCTAGTGGTCCACTAGTGGTACAACCTAGTTCTTCTTAGGTTCATGCATTTGTTTGGTCCATGGTGGAAAACCTTGCTAGCACTACGAAAATTCGATTAGGCCAGGGTTTCTGGATGTTGGTTTTACAAAATGCTTCCTCTTGTATTATTATTGCTTCTTGATTATTGTGGTCATTGCATATGTAGACTGTGACATTTATTTTGTAATAATTTTGGTAACAATCTTGGATGTAACCAGGTGCCACAAGGGTTGACCTGGATATCATGCTCAATTTTCTAGAATGGGCTGTGACAATATTTGTATCAGAGAAAATCACTTTGTATTACTTATAAATTTCTCCTGCATATGCTTTTTCATATGTCAGTGGAAGATGCATAAGTTAATTAAAAGACATGTACAAACCAATAGTAGTTACTAAGTCCAACAATAATTTTGTCACCATCTACGAGAACTATGCAAAAGAATAATGCATAAGTAAAGTAAGAACAATATATAAATATATATGTCTATTGAGTACAAGAATAGGGTATAGTACACAACCTGGACCATTACCCTATACATGTAATAGTACCAAAAGGGTAAGTGTTGGTATCAAGCAAAAGTAAGAGAAGACAACGTGATCACTGAGGATCCCTAGCAGTTGGTGGGGCAGGCATCATAGAGGCTTGAACTTGTTGAAGGCCCTCATCAAAGGCATCCTGATGCCTCACTATGGTCTGCTGAACACGTTGCATGCCGGCCAGTTCCTTTATGATTTTTCGTTGACTCTCCTGGATAGCGGTAATCATTTCCTCAATTGGAGCCGTATGCCCTCGAGGTTTAGGTGCTGTTGTAGAGGTGGAAGCCCCATCTCCTCTTAGGACTTCCCTCTCGCTATCACTATCCTCCCTGATAGCTACCCTGTGTACCACTGGATGCCTTTGACGTGCCCTCTTGTGTGGCTTTTTGATTGCCTCGAGCTTTGGGTCGAACATCACCACTTCATGCAGCTTCATCCAAACAATGTTTGTCCAACCAAATGGGAAGGACTCCTTCCCATTCCTCATTACCTCTCCAGCAAAGCTTACCCCAAAGTGAGCGAAGATATGAGACAACAAATGACTGTATAGAAGCCTTCCATCTAGACCCAGGTGGTCTGCCAAGAACAGAATGTGCCTCAAGATAATATATGGGAGACATAGCTGCCACAAGCTCTAGGATACCAAATATGTTTAGCTCATCTCTATGTCTAGCCCTGGGAAGTATGTTGTGCTGAATGATGCGACTACTAATCCTAGGAATGGGTCTGTAGTCAGGCTCAATGTTCCTATTCTCCATGTCCAGTTTGTCAGGAAAGATGAGTTCCCTTCGTAAAGTGATCCACTGATCCTCTAGACAGTCTATAACCTGACGAGGCCCCAAGAACAGTAGATGTGTTGTGTATTTCACTCAGACTGGCAATGTTCAGAGTAATGTGTGCTCCTTTCACCATGCTAATAAGACAAAGCACACTAGCCTCGTCAACTGTATGGCCCAAATTACAAAAGAAATACCTCACCAAGTCGGGGTATATGTCATCCCAAATGTGCAAGACTGGGGTCCAACCTAGTGCATCGAAGTATACCCCAGTAGCGAACTTGGTCAACTCCTCCAGGATAATGTAATGCCTTGCTTCGATTTTGGCTATGCCAAACTTTGCCCAGTTTTGGCTATAGTCATATGATAGGAAGTGTGTCCTATCAAACCTCTTGGCTGGGACAATCCTAACCTCTTTGTGACATGTCATGATGCCTACAGGTTAAGCAAATGGGAAAATTCTTGATTAGAATGCTGTCAGGCACCATGTATGATGGGTTAGGCTAGAAAATCATGATTTTCCAGGCAAGTAAAGTGGGAAAACAATGCCCTAACCCTAAGAGGTCACTATTACATGGGATAAAACCTAGGTATGGTCAATGAAGTAGAACAACAAGAGTAAGGGAAATAACACACCTGAAATCAAAAGAGATGGGGATGTATCGCCCGATGTAGTTAGAAATTGCTGAGAATAGGGGGAGAAACCTTTGGGAAACTAGAGGGAACCCAATTTCTTCTCTTCTCCAGGAAATTTCTAGTCTGGGCTCTAAATGAGAACCCACGAGCCTTTTTATAGGATTCTGGCTTTTGCAGGACCCGTAGACAGGTCACTTAAGCCCTGGCACCGCTTTGTTCTTCTGGTTGACCAAGAATCAAGTAAATTGGACTGTTGGAGCAAAAATAACCAGAGCCATTTAAAAACCTAAATCGGAGTTACGTACTTTTGCCTCGTGACTCTAGTACACTTGTAAACTTAGGAAATTTTTCTAAGTGTTCAATTGGCAGAATGATTGAATGAACAGTCATCCGTCACTTCATCCGCTTGACATACTAGAAATCAGGTTAGTCTACAGGTGATATGGACCGGATGACTAATTGGAAGGTAGTTCACCCGGTGCCGATCATATAGTTTCCCTAATAAATTGGGGGATTACTAACCGGTCCCCCCTAACTGGTGGAGCGTGCTCCCGGTTATCGCTACCGATTCAGAAAAACAGGCTAAAATGACTTAGAAAATGGGAAAAATTTTGATACATGGTTGATATCTGCTATAACATGAAGTATTTAAGATATTGTCATGGTTTAAATTGGATTTGTGTTCGATATTAACATGTGGGCATTTATAGATTTCTCCTACCAACGATTGACCTTATTGAACAATGCCTCTAAGGAGAAGACCAAGAGGGAGGAATGCCAATGCACCTCCTCCAGTTGAGGATGAGGGTAATGTGGGTCAGGGTGGTTCAAATTTACCACCACATACACAACTGCCACCAGCACCTCCTCCTCCACCGCTAGATAATATTCTACCACCTCCTCCAGTACAACGATGACAAATGTGGCAGCAATTATGGGTGGATTAGTGCGCAGCCTTGAAGACCAACAAAGGAATATGGAAACAGTTTTTACCGAATTATTGGCACCTCTATGTGGTAAGCCTCTAGCTCCACAAGCTCTAGGATAAGCACAATGTAGAGGCATACCTCCAATTCCTCCTATACCACATGTGCATGAGTAGGTGCCCTTAGTTCCACTGGTTCATCATGATTCGGCACCAATGCCTGCAGCTCATACTCACCCTACCATGGCAGGCATCCATTTACAGCCTCAATTAGATGGGGCAAAAGTAATGAATAATTTTCAGTGTATACATCTGATGAAGTTTATTGGGGTGGATACCAATCCGATGTAGCCGACTATTTGGATTCAGGCTATGAGAACTTGGAGACCCTGATGTGCATAGAGGCACAAAAGTTGCTATGTGCAACCTTTCAACTAAAAGGAGTGCCATATGATTGGTGGAAGGGCATCCAACCTACGTTGATGCGGTGCCATGGAGAGATCACTTGGCAAATCTTTAAAGAGGCATTTTATAAGAACTTCTTCCCCCAAAACTTCAGAGATCGTAAGGAGGTGGAGTACCTCAATTATACTTAGAAGAGTACTACTATTGAGGCATATCAATAAAATTTTGAGGAGCTCTCTATTTCTCCCCGGTGTCTATGAGGGATGAAGAGCCTAAACTGAGGCACTTTGTATAAGGTTTGAGGGGAGACATCAAAGTGATAGTGGAGTCCTTGAGACTAATGGAGTATAGTGATGATGTACAAGAGGCAAAGAGTGTTAAGGATGGCTACCGTCAGAATTATCAAGGTCAAAAGAGGCCCCTTTCCCTAATACACTATGGATTACTATGATTTAATTCTTTTTGTTGGTAGATGAAGATATCTGTCTAGAACAATGTAACAAATTTACTCTTTTTGTATTTAGGTATGTGTATATGGATATTATAGTATTTTATGGGGCACTACTGGTTTGTAACAGATAATTTGATACATAGTATGAGATATGTTATCACTAGATGCATCTGTTAATATTAAATGCTTCTATTTGTATTATTATTGCTTCTTGATTATTGTAGTCATTACATGTGTAGACTGTGGGATTTATTTTGTAATCATTGTGATAGCGATCTTGGATGTATTTGGGTGCGACAAGGGTTGACCCTGATATCACGTCAGATACCCTAGAATGGGCTGTGACATCCCCATTAAATAAATTAACTCAAAATAAAAATGTTTAGTATTGTTCTCATTATGTCTATTTATAGACACAATCATTGCACTCAAACTCCGGCCCATTGTCCTTATCACTAACATCTATGTCATCATAATCAGCAACATTCATTCTTGCATTATCTAAAATAGTTTGGGTACACAAGGGTAAGCTCAACCACTGAGCTTAGTAAAGAAATTAAATATGCAACATACAAAATGCATTAAATCAACAACTATGGTCAGATAAGATAACTGTAAGTGCCAACTCATGGGCCATGAATGCGGCCTCACTCGTGGTACAACAAACATCCCCAGGTTACAAGGGTCACCCCCATCAGAATGAATGTCGCCTCACTCGACGTACAACAAACATCCGCCATTAGGTTCGGCGTCTTGGTCATCCCTGACCGCGATTCATCCCAAGTTCACCCACGTGACACTTGAGGAGGTGATAATCCCACTGGTCAACTTACCCGCCCATTCACCCTCTGTCGAACAAGGGGAGCATCGCAGCTATGTTCATACCACCCTTTATTGAACCTATGCCATTACATAACCCCCTAATGGCTAGAGGTACAATTATATGTGTAATTATGTGCAACTAGCCATGTCCACCTAATTAGTCATATTACTGGACCGTAACATCACCAAGCTTTCGACCTCATCCGGTTCCTACTTAGGAAATCGTGACTTGGTTAAGTTACATATGGTCAATGCAAAGTATTACCGATAAGAAGTGGTGTAAGCGTCCCACACCACCACCTTTCTCCTTACCGACTTAACAAGACATCATGAATCACCAAGACGAGCTCCACTTTTCATGGAGAGGTCACGAGGTGTCCCATACCACCCTGCGTCAAGACCATTATGGGTATCACTGATCACACATAAGAGAATGCATATATATGAGCAAACAAAATAGTTTATTGGATGGCATGTTATTACACAAGGCATGTTATCAATCTCACACAAGCATCATAGTATCAAGTTCATAAGCAAACAAAAAGTCTAATCCCCTTTCCTGAGTAGTAAACAGAAAATACTATTGAAGCACGGCTTTGAACAGCTTCCCTATATTCTCTTCTACCTTTAAAAGCATCATAAATAATAATTATTAATCCTTTGTTTACTATTTGTCTATATCGTTTGCTCATCATAGCATATTATCAATTAATAATAACTCCTGGTGGTCTGATAGTCAAGTTCCAACATCCTACACCTGCTGTCCAAATGTTATAGGTTATCAATATGAAGAGTGGACATTTAGTTTGTAACTCATTTTCATCGTCTAACACTTGTAACGATGTAGAAAACATATTGATAAATGTGATAATAGGATTCCAAGCCCATAAGTAGACTAAAATAAGTCACAGCAAGCTACTGTCCATGTTTGGCTGAGAACCAATGCAAAAATACATGCGGTTACGGGTAGCGGCTACACTTTACAACTACTAGGAGTGCAACTGGTGGCTGTAGCCGCACGTTATAACTTGGCCAAATGTTCATGATTTTTCTTCTGGGGTGTTGCGTATTTCCATCCAAGCGTGCTTATGATTTTTGGGCTCATGGATCCTTGACTCAATATTTGGGTACCGTTTTTATTCAACTAATAGCTGAAATGTTGGATCTGGTATAGAAACCATTAGATCAGTATTCCAACAATTTATTCAAAGGGGTCTTGTCACACCCCAATTCTGGCTGAACCAGAAGTGTAAATGAACTGTCACTGAACCAACGGTTCACACCAGGATCTCAATAAGACCATGTCCACTCATACAAACCATTGCACAAAACCATAATCAGAATATAATTAAATACAACAGAAGTCTTAAATTAAATGAACTGAGTACTTCTATTGATAAATAAATTATCCAATTAATCAAAATATCGAAACATAAATAATTATCCTTACATCCCAATTATAAATCCAACTGAAAGTAAATAAAATAAACAAATCAAATATCCTAGAGGTACACGTAGAAAGGGCACTCGCATGAAGCGTCATGCTCGTCCTCCCCTGCTTGCACTTCCATGGTAGCAGCTCTTCCATATATTGCAGCATCCACGTAGTCCTCCACAGTGTAACCTGCATCAACATCTAAAAATAGTGTATATACAATGGTGAGCTCACAACTTAGCTTAGTAAGAAAATCAGACAATGCAACACACATCATGCATGAGTAACATTCACATTATGGTCTGGTTTTATGTTTGCAATGTGCTATAGAAAGGATTGGCGGCCACCGCACCTCTATACACGAGTGTGTGAATCCTCCCAATGGATCAAACACTACTGTCATCCCACATGCATCCACCATGGAATAGAGATAGAGCTAAAGTGTCTGGACCAACACTTCCCCTGATGCCCTTCCCATACCAACACGTAAGCCCCTATTGGCGAGGGTTGCAAACTGGGCTGGCAACTAACCAATCTTATATTTCATCACAGTAGGCCCTATCCCAGCACAACTCCCTATGGCATAGAGATAGGGCTAGAATCTAGTGGCTAGGCCGAAGACCACAGTGCCACTTCCTCCCCCTGATACCCTACCTGCACTAAGCATGCTAAGACAGAAGCGATACGAAAAAGTTCTAGTGTGAGCAATGATCCCAGACCCCAGGCCCTTCCCATTCCACACACCAACGAAAATAATCACATGCATAACAGTCACATACTAGCATAGCGAGTATGCAAGAACAATATAATAACTGAAAGTAAAGATGACATGCCAGTATGCACAAACACTATTCCACAGAATCATAATTACTAACAACATTTTACTGTTATTAATTTATTAGGGTTTAGGTCCGATTCCCTTACCTGATGCTTGATTTCTAGCTTGCTCTGCGTCATAGAATCCAAACTCGTTATCACAAGGTCCTACATGATGCTAGGGTTAAATTAGAATTACTTTCTTAGGGTTTACGTTGGTCAGAAAACCAACTGGTATTGAAAACACCCTCACAGTGCTTACCGGTCGCAAGTACCGGTCTCAAGCACCGGTCGTGGCACTATGGGAAAGGTGCGACCGGTATGGTCGATCGGTCCCCTACAGACCAGTCTTTGAGCGGTACCAGTTTCAGTATCGGTCGCATGTGGTGCGACCGGTATAGTCGACCGGTATGCCTCTGGAAGACATGAACTCGGTGTTCGCCTTCCGTCAGTCACCCCCTATTGGTTCTAGGGTTTCTCATATACATTCTAGGGCTGAGCAACGAATTAGAGTTGTTTCATGTTCTATTCAAGTCTTAGTTTCGATGATCCTTAGCCTTGAATGCAAATCTAGGGTTTATCGATTGTATTAGGGTTTGATGGCAAATTTAAGGGTTTTAGATCAATACCTTTCCTTGCATGGTATTGATCAATTCATGACTAATCATCTATAATGCTTAACTTAAAGGAAGGTTCAAGCACTTACCGTTGGTTCGCAATTATGGTGTTCTTCGTCCAATGGCAAACGGCGGCTCCTCTCCCTCCTTCCTTTGCTCTTTCTCCTTCTTCAATTACTTTCTCCTCTCTAGGGTTTGTGAGGATCAATGAAAATATTATAAGGAGGTTTAAGGATCCTTAAATAGACTAGGATAGAGTTTACGAAGTTTCCTTTCTTTAGGATAGTTTTTAGGCTTGAGATTTGGAAAGTAGGACCCACAGAGATCGTTTTTTGGATCTAACCAGTTTGCGTGCGCAGACATACTGGTCAACCAATACCATCGACTGGTACCATAGTCCTGTGTGAAAAAATATCATATTTTAGGTCCATTTTCGTACCTGGTTGTCATTCGCTCGTTCTGTCTGGCCCGGTGATGATTGGAAGACCTGTTACAACATGAATTAAAGGTTTAGATCGGGTTCATGGAGTGCGGGTCTTATAACTCCCCCACCCTTAAAAGAAATTTTGTTTCCAAAATTTGCATGTAGGTTTCAGAACTCCCCCACCCTTAAAAGAAATTTCGGCTTCAAAATTTATACGTACCTTGTTTGTTGAAAAGGTTAGGGTAATCCTTTCGCATCGCATTCTCTTCCTCCCAAGTGATTTCTTCTATATCTTGGCTTTTCCAATGCACTTTGACGTAATGGATATCCTTGCTTTGGAGATGTTGTACCTTTTGGCTTGTGAGCATCACAGGTACCACTTCAAATGTCAAGTCCTCTGTCAAGTCTGGTAGATCTGCTATCAGGATGTGCGATGGATCCCTAACATACTTCTTCAATTAAAAAACATGGAACACATCATGAACGCTTGACATGGATGGTGGTAGAGCCAGTTGATACGCCACATTACCACGTCTGGTCAAAATTTCGTATGGTCCCACATACCTGTGGCATAGCTTTTCCTTCTTACGAAACCGTTTCAGGCCTCACACAGGTGATATCTTCAAGAATACCTTGTCACCCACTTTTAACTCTAGATCTTGACGTCAGTTATCTGCATAGTTTTTTTGTCAAACTTGAGCTATCTTCACTCTTTCCTTGATTTGATCAAGCACTCGATAAGTTTCTTCTATAAACTTCGATCCTACAATCCTTCTCTCTCCCACCTCATTCCATAATAGAGGAGTACGACATTTCTTCCCATAGAGTGCCTCATATGGAGCCATCTGGATCGTAGCCTGGTAACTATTGTTATAAGCAAACTCAATAAGCGATAGCTTCTCATCCCAAGCTCCTTTGAAATTTAGGGCACACGTTCAGAGCATATCTTCTAAGATTTGAATAGTTCTTTCTGACTGCCCGTCTGTCTGGGGATGAAATGCTCTACTAAACTTTAACTTGGTTCCCATGGCTTTTTGTAATCCTTCCCAAAACTTTGATGTAAAATGGGGATTTCTGTCAGATACTATACTCTTTGGGACGCCATGAAGTCTGACTATATTATCTACATATAGCTTGGCTAGCTTGTCCATGGTATACTGAGGTCTGACAGCGATGAAGTGAGCTGTCTTGGTAAGTCGATCGACTATAACCCATACTGCATCCACTGATCTTGGTGTCAAGGGTAGGCCAGTGACGAAATCCATTGTGATATAATCCCACTTCCATGCTGGCTGTGATAGTGGTTATAGCAAACCTATGGATCTCTGCCTTTCTTCTTTAACTTACTGGTAATTCAAACATTGGAATACGAATTGAGCTATATCCGCTTTCATACCCCTCCACCAATATAATCTTCTTAAATCATGGTACATCTTGGTGCTTCCTGGATGTACCGAATATGGGGTGTAATGAGCTTTTATCATAATTCTATCTCTGATATTTGAGTTCTCACTCTCAGGTACACATAATAGTCCATGATACCTGAGTACCTTGTCTGAATCCAAGGTAAAATCAGGGTTGCTTTTACCCTTCTCTAGATCTTCTTGCATAGTCTTGATTACCTCATCCATTAGATTTGGTGAGATCTTCAAGGCTACGAACATCAATGTGAACTTATGAATTAAGCCCTGTTCTTCATCATTCTCTATTGAGCCCGAGGCTGCAGCACATAGTGCAGCGTTCATACTAGGTCCTACCTCAGGTTTCAATGCCCCCTTTCTGCTTAGGGCATCAGCCATGACGTTTGCCTTACTCGGACAGTACTGGATGTCACAATCATAATATTTTAATAGCTCCAGCCATCTCCTCTGTCTCATATTCAGGTCCTTCTGAGTAAAAAGGTAAGTCAAACACTTATGAACTGACTTGATCTAAAACTTTTCACCATAAAGGTAGTGCCTCCAAGTCTTGATTGCGTGAATGATCGCTGCTAACTCCAGATCATGCATAGGATAGTTCTTCTCATGCTCTTTCAACTGTTTTGATGCGTAGGCAATCACCTGTTCTCCTTGCATCAACACACATCCAAGACCTGACCCCGAGGCATCCGTATATAGGGTAAACGGAAATCCTGGTGCTAGGATGGCCATGATAGGTGCAGAGACTAGTCTTGACTTTAGAGTCTGAAAGCACTTCTCACACTCATCTGTCCATATGAACTTTTCTCCTTTCTTGGTTAGTCTAGTAAGTGGAACGACGATTCTTAAGTAGTCTTCCATGAATCTTCTATAGTAACCAACCAATCCAAGGAAACTATGAATCTCTACAATTGATTTCGGTGCATCCCATCCTACTATAGCTGCGATCTTGCTTGGATCTACCTTGATACTGTCTACAGATACTACGTGACCCAAGAAGGCCACTTCTTTTAGCCAAAATTCACACTTCTTAAACTTGGCATAAAGCTTCTCCCTTCTCAGCCATTGAAGGGCTGCTCTCAAGTGTGTTGCATGAGTCTCCCTGCCCTTTGAGTAGACCAAGATGTTGTCAATGAATACGATGACCGAAGTGTCCAACATGTCCTGAAATACTCGGTTCATCAGTTCCATGAACGACACTGGAGAGTTAGTCAACACAAATGACATTACAAGGAACTCATAATGCCCATACCTTGTTCTGAAAGCAGTCTTCAGAATATCTGCTGCCTTGATCTTCAATTGGTGATACCCTGATCTAAGATCAATCTTCGAAAAAACCTTTGCACCCTGCAACTGATCGAACAGATCATCGATCCTAGGCAAAGGGTATCGATTCTTGACGGTTAACTTGTTCAACTCTCGGTACTCGATACAAAGTCGTACACTACCGTTCTTCTTCTTTACGAACAATATAGGTGCTCCCCATGGAGATATGCTTGGCCATATGAAACCCTTATCTAGTAGTTCTTGTAACTGGGTGTTTAACTCCTTTAATTCTGTAGGGGCCATCCTGTATGGTGCCTTAGACACTGGCGCCGACCCTGGCATAAGGTTTATCATGAACTCTATAGCCCTGTCTGGAGGTAGACCTGGTAGATCTTCTGGAAATACATCTGGAAACTCTCGTACCACATCTAGATCTTCCATCTTTGGCACCTCTATGGCGATGTCAACCACAGACACTAAGTACCCCACTCCTCCCTTCTCTAAGCATCTCTTAGCTTTGAGGCAGAGAGGATCAGCTTCCGCTTCCTAGGCAATATGCTTCCAATAAAACCAAATTATGTGCCATCTTTATTCTTAAATGATAACCTCTTTTATGCACATAATCACTTGTAGAGTGTTGAGACAACCAGTCTAATCCTAAGATGACGTCAAAGTCTGCCATCTCAAGTCGATTTAGGTTGCATCCAAATTCTGTCCATCCATATGATTCAGACAATGTTCATAACACTTACCCACTACAACATCTAGTCCAAAAGAGCTTGAACTAGCAAAATCTGGTGTAAAGGTCTTAAGAGCTTGTCTAGTTCCTTCATCTCTTATGATTTTTCAAAGACTATTGTTAAAAATTTCATATTACACTCAGTAGCTTACATATCTTTTATCACTGATGTTCTACCCTGATCTCTCTTTTGTATATTTCGAAAAGCATCTTTTGACTATTTACTCATTACATATCCCAAGTCTATCGATAAGCATTATGGTATATGCTTATAAATTCATTAATTCAGCCAAACTCTTTTGGTCTTTACTTAATCATCTCACTCGACGTTGGGCATAACTCAGTATTACTTCTACTAATCCGAATACTATCAATGCCATAATTTTTGACTTCATCCTTGTATCCACTCTTAGATCTGCCTTTAGAAATCTTCTACCTTGTCAAAATTCATACCGATATATCCGTCTTTAACTCTACTTGAGTTCTATCTATTTATTTACTAGCTACTCTTGATAGTTCTCAGTTTTTGCTCATGCACTCATTTATAGATATGAATCATATCCATCCATTCAGCAATCTCAAAATAGATCCTCCATTACTTCATTTGAGGTTCCTTGGCTCTAGAATCTAATATGAATTTAATCATCTTCCTTCCAATAATTCCCTTATTAACTAAACATCTTATCAATGGATATCGAGAAATATAAGAATCATAATGCTTATCCAACAGTGATTCATTTCCTTCTTTCGAATTCAGTATAATGACGAACACTTGTTTTATCTAGTGAACTTAGGTTTAAAGGATCAGGAGTAAATCTATGGTAATCCAACCATCATTCAATGGTCGTTAAGTTGCACGATGGTCCAAATATATGGAAATAGAGATTTTACAGTCCTTAACCTCATGGTTACAGGTTTTATTGAGTATATAGTGCCATTGGTCAAAGCACTACAGGAGTGAATCTGGAGAAGTTTTGGTACATCAATAAATCAGGTATAAAATCAAAAGGATGTACATTCAGAATGATTAAACCTTTAAATGTTCATTCGGTTCATATTTCTATTCATGGTGTCGATCATGGGAGTAGCTTAGATTTGTATAATCAGGACTAATTCTAAGGAAATAACATCTATAACTCCAATTGACAGGTTGAATCAAGAAGGTATTTTGTCAAGGTACGAGAATTAGAATCAGGTATGTACATCCTCTATAATCATAAGAGTAAGTCAATAATGCACCACATCCTATATAATCCTATCTAGTTATATGGCCATAATAGATTTGATCCTTTGCTGAAACGTTTGAGGATTCATTTTCAAAAAATATTCCTCAACCCTTGTCGGATCATTCTATCATAATGTAGCTACCACATACATCGGTGGCTGATAAGGGTAACCACCTTGATACATTGCTTGTTGTGCACTAAGCTTCTACACTGGGGTGTGCATTACTGGTACCTACGGTATCGTAGGCATTGTGTTACGAATAACTTGTGCTGGGGGTATAGTATTACTACCAATCGGTATCCAGCATAATATTATCCCTTAGAGCGGCCACTAGAGTGAGTTGTCTCAGCTCACCTAGTACCTGACTTATTGTGTCTGCACTAGGGAGCGGATTTGTCTTCCTTATATGATCATCAGGACTATGCGTCAGGCTACCATGCTCGACCAGATAAGCAACCTTCCATATGGCCGGCTTATTACTACACCCCAGCAGCGCCTTCTAGTGGACATGAGGGATGAGATTACTGTTGAGGACACCATGACATCAGACATTAACTGGGATGCCATTGTCCGGATGAAGATGGATAACCTACCAATCAATGATGAGGAGCTAGAGGCTCGTCTTCGTCCGCTTAAAAGGGTAGCAGCAGCGGCAGCAGTAGCCAATGCAGCTTTTGCAGAAGAGGCAGGGGATGATGATGATCAGGTGGAGGACGTTCCTGCACTGAAACCACAACCCATACCTGCAGCGGGACCATCCCAGTCTCCTCCCGATACCGTGATGGCTATGTTTATGGAGATTCAGGATGCCCAGTGTGAGATGAACCGTGACCTAGGGCGCCTCTCTCGTAGCCTTAGAGTCATGCAGGAGTAGGTACACTGGCTCAGGGTCGCTTATGAGCGCGATTATGACATTACTAACCCTATTCCTCTTATGCCCCCAACCCCATGATGGACCACTTTATTTTTCTCTCCTCTATTACATTAACTTTTATAACAGGGTAACTGTCTGATTTGTGGACTGTACCCTGTAGCACAATTAACTTTTACTCTTCGGATGTTTATGATCATTTTTGTCTGTTTAACATGATTTTCTACCTAGAGCATGACTGTTCATTAAGTTCTTATTCTAGTATGGTATGTTATGTTCTTTCTTATTTGGTCTCAAGCATCAAATAGGTGCTTGAGGTGTGTTTTTATTAGGACTTTTAAATTCTTTCTATCTCAGTTAATTGACTCTGTTAGGTGAAAATATGGTCTGTTGAACAGAGCCTAAGAGCTCTGATACCAAGTTGTCACACCCTAATTTTGGCTGAACCAGAAGTGTGAGTAACCGTCATTGAACCAATGGCTTACACTATCTCAATAAGACCGTGTCCACTCATACAAACCATTGCACATAACCATAATTAGATATAATTAAATACAGTGAAAGTCTTAAATTAAATGAACTGAGTACTTCTATTGATAAATAAATTATCCAATTTTCAAAATATCAAAACATAAATAATTATCCTTTCATCCCAATTATAAATCCAACTGAAAATAAATAAAATAAACAAATCAAATATCCTAGAGGTACATGCAGAAAGGGCACTCGCATGAAGCGTCATGCTCGTCCTCCCCTGCTTGCACTTCCAAGGCAGCAGCTCTTCCATATATTGGAGCATCCAAGTAGTCCTCCATAGTGTAACCTGCATCAACATCTAAAAATAGTGTGTACACAAGGGTGAGCTCACAACTTAGCTCAGTAAAAAAATTAGACAATGCAACACACATCATGCATAAGTAACATTCACATTATGGTCTGGTTTTAAGTTTGCAATGTGCTATAGAAAGGATTGGCGGCCACCACACCTCTATACACGAGTGTGTGAATCCGCCCATTGGATCAAACACCACTGTCGTCCCACATGCATCCACCATGGAATAAAGATAGAGCTAAAGTGTCCGGATCAAACACCGCCAACACTTCCCTTGATGCCCTACCCATACCAACACGTAAGCCCCTATTGGCGAGGGTTGCAAACTGGGCTGACAACTAACCAATCCTATATGTCATCACAGTAGGCCCTATCCCAGCATAGCTCCCTACGGCATAGAGATAGGGCTAGAGTCTAGTGGCCAGGCCTGAGACCACAGTGCCACTTCCTCCCCCTGATACCCTACCCACACCAAGCATGTTAAGACAGAAGCGATATGAAAAGGTGCTAGTGTGAGGAATGATCCTAGACCCCAGGCCCTTCCCATTCCATAAACCAACAAAAACAATCACATGCCAAACAGTCACATCCTAGCATAGCGAGTATGCATGAACAATATAATAACTGAAAGTAAAGATGACATGTGAGTATGCACAAACACCATTCCACAGAATCATAATTACTAACAATGTTTTATTGTTATTAAGTTATTAGGGTTTAGGTCCAATTCCCTTACCTGACGCTTGATTGCTAGCTTTCTCCGCATCACAGAATCTAAACTCGCTATCACAAGATCCTACATGATGTTAAGGTTGAATTAGAATTACTTTCTTAGGGTTTAATTTGGCCAAAAAATCAACTGGTATTGAAAACACCCTCACAGTGCTTACCTGTCGTAAGTACCAATCGTAAGCACCGGTCGCTGCACTTCAGGGAATGGTGCGACCGGTCCTCCTCCACAGACCAGTCTCTGAGAGGCACTGGTTTCAATACCGGTCGCATATGGTGCGACCTGTATGGTCGACCGGTATGCCTCTGGAAGACCATCAACTCGGTGTTTGCCTTCCGTCGGTCACCCCCTATTGGGTCTAGGGTTTCTCCTATACATTCTAGGGCTGAGCAACGAATTAGAGTTGTTTCATGTTCCATTCAAGTCTTAGTTTCGATGATCCTTAGCCTATATTATGAATCTAGGGTTCATCGACTATATTAGAGTTTGACGGTAAATTTAAGGGTTTTAGATCAATACCTCGCCTTGCATGGTATTGATCAATTCATGACTAATCATCTATAATGCTTAACTTAGAGGAAGGTTTAAGTACTTACCGTTGGTTCGCAATTATAGTGTTCTTCATCCAACTGCAAACGGCGGCTCCTCTCCCTCCTTCCTTAGCTCTTTCTCCTTCTTCAATCTCTTTCTCCTCTCTAGGGTTTGTGAGGATCAATGAAAGAGTTCTAAGGAGGTTTAAGGGTCCTTAAATAGACTAGGATAGAGTTTAGGAAGTTTCCTTTAATTAGGAAAGTCCTTAAGCTCAAGATTTGGAAAGTGGGACCCGTAGAGATCCTTTTTTGGACTAACCAGTCTGCTTGCACAGACATACTGGTCGAACGGTACCATAGACCGGTATGAAAAAATATCATATTTTAGGTCTATTTTCGTACTTGGTTGTCATCCGCTCGTTCCGTCTGGCCCGGTGATGATTGGAAGACCTGTTACGACATGAATTAAAGGTTTAGATCGGGTTCATGGAGTATGGGTCTTACAGGTTTCTTGGCTTTGTTCCATGTAGGGTCCTTCCTCAATCATCTATGAATGACGTAGGGAACTTTGATCCATTTATTAATGGCTTTACCCTTTTTCTGATAATTCCTACGGTTTTGGATTCCCAGTAAAAATAGATCCAACACCTAAATGAATACTTAGGTGCCCACCATTAGTGGTGAGGGAGGATCCTTTCTAGGTGGTCATGGAACATTAATTTACCCATAGTTTATCTTATTTTATTTAGCTTGAAGAAAACGATAGAGTTAAGAATCGTTACTAATGATCGTTCTCATTGATGATTCTGTCAAAGGCTCGACTCCAATGGTGACCAAGACTTTATGCTTCCCTTCTCTTCTTCTTCCTCTTCTCCCTTCTTAGATCTCTCTTTTTCCACTTTCTCCAAAAGGCATCAGAGTTTCCCCTTACTCTTTCTCTCGGTTAGACCTTAGAGATGCAATAGTAAAATAGGGATGACTCTATCTACAATTGTGACTTGGTAAGAGATCATTCCAAGGATTCAAAAAAGTAAGATAGTGGATTTTCCTCTCCCCCTTCCTTTCTTAGAATCATACATAGTTACATACCAAGATTGGTGAAAACCCAACCTTTTTCGATGGGTCTCGCGACTGGTTGGTGAAAACTAACCCAAACCATTTGAAAGATGGTCTTCGGTCCATCTTCATGGTCCATTGTTGGGTTGACAATCAACCATGGTAAAAAATAGACCAATCCCTTGGTTTATTCCTTGGTAGACTAAGTTTTCATGTATTAGTGAGGCCCAGGGCTTGCGGACCTAAACCAGTCCGTTGGCTATGTGCGGCTGTGGCGTAGCCTGATGCCATTTTGTAGTCGCATGCCCCATCCACAAGTCCAAAAATGGGGTCTGATAGATGGGTGTGTCTGCAGCGCAGCCTGTCCACTTTGTCCAGTTGCACACCCCATCCACATGACCAAAATGGAGTGTAAACTCCTATGTACGATGTAGGATTGAGTCTAACCTTCCTTCATTGTGTTTTGCCCACTTTGGTCACTTCGGTCCAAACCGTTCATTGTGGTAAGACTTGTTACAAGCTGAAATTTTCAACTTAGGACTAAAATTTGGGCATGGGTTTCACAATACTAAAATGTGCAAATATTTTGATTTTCATTACAATTTGATGTTTGTACAAAACAGAGTAACGGATCAGATAAAGACAGTGATAGATGTTCTGTTACTTTACTAACAAAAAGAAAAATACATCAAAAGGCAAAAATGAACTAAAACTAAAAAGAAATAAAAAATTATACACCCGTAGATGAGACTACTCACTCCTGTTGGAAGGTGGAAAGACAAACCCAGTAACTCTCATAGCCTCCCACATCTGCTGAACGTCATCACTAAGTCTTTGAATGATGGCGTACAGATCTCTAATAGTCGGCTCAGGAACTGTAGGCATAGGGCTACGAATCTCCACGGATGCTGGTGAAGCACCTCTGCCCTCAGTAACGAGTGTACCCTGCTGCTGAGTACCCTCTACATCATCTGCATCGTCACCACCCTTTGCCTCATCATTACTATTGGTAAAATCCAAAGGATCATCCTCTGACTATGCACCTTCTGCAGCCGTCGCCGCAGCGTTAGCAAGTGCTTCCTCTATAACTCTGCCTAAAGCAATAGGAACGATAGCTGGTGGAGTATAGCCTCCAACTCATCATCGCTAAGGACCACATCTTATAAATCTGGCATGCGTCCCAGAGCATGCTAGCAGGGTCTGAATGAACTGACGTCTCCACCCCCTTGTCAGCAAAAATATTTATGCCCAACTCTTTGAAAAGATATGTAAGCAATCATCAATATAGCAAGTTCCTCTCGTTGCCATATGCAGCTACGATCATTGTCCTCATAAGAATGTAGGGCAAGCATAGCTGGTAACGAGTGTAGACATATTAGATCACATACTCATTGAAACTCGCTATTGCCTCCCTATGCCCGCTCCTTGGGATGATGTTATGCTGAATAATCCAGTTGTATATCCACGAAAGTGTTTGATACCCAGACTCTACATGTTTCCATCCTAGTATTCTCAACTGACTCTAGATTTCCTACCTAAAAGTCTCAGAGATGAGAGTAGAAGATGAAGAACCCGGCCCAGGGAATACACAATTGCTTATCGCCAAAATGTGAAGTAACTCCGCCAGCTGACAGACATCGAATGAGATTTCCACCCCATGAACTCTACTGAATATCGTCAAGCCCAAATCCAGATTCTCATCCTCGAGATCAGTCCCTACCCTGAGATTGCAATTGAAAAGTCTGACCAGATTAGGTCTGGTAATTGTCCTATACCTGAGGACCAATGCCCAGCTTAATGCAGTGAAAGCCTTACCCACGAAAAAGCACCGCAACTGATCAAAGTCTACAAACCTACCTGACTCGATAGAGATACTCTAGAATCTAGGCCAAGCATCCTGATCAGAACAAGGGCGAAATCTGAATTGTTGAAAGCTTGTGATCTAACTATTTTGCTGCAAACACACAAGAATGGAAATTATATGACGAATAAATTTGGGAAAAGTGTTAGACGAATGAACAATATTTATAATAAAATAAAACACGATTTGAATTAATGAGAAACCGAGTAAGTGAATCTTTGTTGTAAATTTCGATAAAAATACATCGAATAGTCGACATAAAAATATGGAATACGTACTGACACACGAAAATGAGATTCTAAATGGCTAGAAATGCTCCAAACATGTCATGGAAGGACTGTTTTATGATTTAAAGCATTGGAAATTGAGAAATTGATTGGAAGTAAATTTGATGATTTTGGGAAAAAGCCAATATGGGAAAACTTAAAGTTAACAAATATGAGAAGATAATCATATTTGATCGGTTAAAATCATTCTAGCAACTCCTAATAGTGATTTACGACAAGTTATAGCAAATTACACGAAGTAAATATGAGTTAATAGAATACATAGGTTTAACCAAACCGAAATGGGAAAAGTCGATATAGTAACAGATATGCATACCTTAGATGTTGTTTAAGCTTTGAAATGTGTTGGGAATAAGTGAGTTTGACCTAGAAAGTGATTTGGGATGGTCACTAGCCTTTCTCTTCTTCCCGTTTTTGTTCAAATTGAGAACGAGAGGGAAAAATACAATTCATCACCCTGTTTAAACATGTTTTTGAACCAGCCGGTCGTTCGAAATTGATTTGATAGACCACCTCGATCGACCGTCTACTGACAAAAAGCTATTTTTGGGTTATTTTTGGAATTTCTCATTGTGAAACCCATTGTTGCATGTTCTAACCTGATTATAAAGTGATTTTAAGGAGAATTTATCGTTGAACCATAGATTTGGATTAAGTTTGAACTATTACTAATGTTGAATATCGATATATGGTGTATAGGAATAAACAGCAGTGTTACTCAATAGCTCTTAATTCTCATAATAGTTAGCATAGTTTGGAATCTCCTCAGGGAAGTATTCAAGACTCTAATGAAGTCACCTCCATTCCGTCCCAAGACATGAACTATGTGCTAAAAAACTATGCACAAATTCCTGAAGCTGAAGCCAAAGCAATTCGATGGGATGTACGTTGAATTTACCAAAACTTATTATTGGATTCAATCTATCGAAAAGACTCTTGGAACTCTCAATTGTTCTGATGCCCAAAAGGTTAAGTGTGCCTTTTACCAGTTATAAGGATCACCTTACATGTGGTGGATGGATGTTGAGCTTGAGTTATGCCAGCACCACAAAAAAATTACCTGGGAGGTATTTCGAGAGGCTTTCCTGGCCAATTATGCCCCTAGTACCATGCCCCCAAGGTAGAGCACCCTGCTATCATAGAAGTTGAGTCATCAAAAGAGTCCACTGGGACATCTCAAGTAAGGAAGCGACCATTACCCTTCGCGTTCAGAGAGTTCCCATGAAACTTACCAAAGTGCACCTATTGCCTCCGGATCGGTCAAACGTGAAGACTCCCACTTGAATTACCATGAGTGATTCCGCAACGCAATGCTCACAGAAGCAGCAAGAACTCCAGGTGCAGTGACAGGTATTTTAAATTTCAATAATTGATTTTTGATACTACTGCATGCTTGTATAGGTGTTAATAAATGAATTATACACACTAGGCACTCTTAGGATATCCGATTACCTGGCTTGAGTTCTTTTTGAATCTGGAGCCACTCATTCATTTGTATCCCTTAAGTTTGCTAAAAAATGATCTATGTTTGCTAAGCAGTTAGTATCTGATTTGGTTGTTAGTACTCCTTTAGGACTGAAAGTAATACTGACAAAGTACTATGGCCATGTCAAGTACAACTAGAAGATCAAAATCTGAATATTAATTTAATCGAACTCAACCTGTCAGATTTTAATGCTATCTTAGGCATGGATTGGCTCTCCACCCACCAAGCCAATGTGCTTTGTGTTGAAAGAAAGATTTTTTTCCAACCAGTTGATGGAGAAGTTTTGAATTTATTGGAGATAAGCCTAAAAGGGGAAAGAATTTGTTTATATTTGCAATGCAAGTATGCAAGCTATTGCAACAAGGTTGCATTGGATACTTAGCATCTATGATTGATACTACTGTAGAAGTACCAACCATTGAATAGATTGATGTAGTAAATGAGTTCCCAAATGTGTTTCCTAAAGATTTACCTACTGTACCTCTTGATTGTGAAACTGAGTTCGTGATAGATCTAGTTCTAGGATCAGCTCCTGTATCTAAAGCCCCGTACAAGATGGCACCCTATGAGTTAAAGGAACTGAAGGTTCAAGTCCAAGAGCGGTTAGACAAGAGATTTATAAGACCTAGTATCTCCCCTTGGGGTGCGCTAATCTTGTTTGTCAAGAAGAAAGACGGAAGAATTCGATTCTATATTGACTATTGTGAGCTGAACAAGCTTACTATCAAGAATCGATATCCTATATCTAGAATTAATGATCTGTTTGATCAACTTCAAGGAACTCAAGTATTCACCAAGATAGATCTCCGATTTGGATATCATCAGTTGAAGATACGAGAATGCGACATATAAATACCACTTTTAGAACTTGATATGGACATTATGTGTAAAACCTCCACCTAGAAAACCCGACCTAATCAGATTTCTATAGCGCTAGGGGTATTCTACAATCAACTGAATGGTTTCCCGAGTCATTAACAAGAAATTTGGTTGCACCGATGGTGGAAAAAATCATAAATAAAATGAAACTTACAATTCAAGCCATTAATACTAGCGTTGGTCGCTAGGGCCAGTCGAGAAACTGTTGCCAGTAAGATCTGGTCAGCTCCGACCAGGTAAGGTATATAACCTGTCTGTGGGAAAGGACTAAGTTGAGTTGATTCTAGAGGCAGTTAAGAATTTTTATTTCATTAGATGACTTATTTGAGTCTTATCTCAAGTGAAACTACCTTAAAGTCCTCTAGGAAGTAGGAACTCCTAATTTCTCTCAACTCCTTTGCCACATGGCTTCTCTCTATCATCTCCTACTTCTGGAAGAGTTATACTTTAAGAAGGAGACTTGGAAGATGAACCATACTAAACCTCTCTCTCTTGAGGATGTAATCCTCATTATAAAACTTCTGATGCCTTTTCAGAGAGAAAGAGTGTTGTTAGAAGAGAGAAAGAGAAGAGGGAAGGAGGAGAAGAAGGGAAGAAGTCTGCAATAGCTGTCTGTGTTGTGGAACTCTCACACTCACCATTCAACCTTCATTGTAGGTAATACTTCGTATCTTATACCATAGGAACTTCATTAACAAAATCGATGTAGTTAAATAAGATTAAATAGTATGAGGAACATGGAAATCAATTGATGATAATCTCAAATGAACAATGGACAGAAGAAGAATTTCATGAAAAACTAGATAAGGTCGATTCTTATTGTTATTACTAAAATCAATCGACCTAGTAGAAAGAGAGGGAAACCTCTTGCTAAGGTAATAAAGGTGTACAAGGTTGTGAGGCCAAAACCAAAGTTTCTGTCTAAGGGAATGTCAAGAATTTCAGAAGGTGAAGCCTAGAAGCAGGGTTGTATGATGTGCCGGATGCGAAATCCGAGTGTCTGACCAAGCCAAACTGCACAGATCAACCCTTTCAATAGAGCCCGAACGTTACCATGGACTATAGACCCTATGTCACACCCCAATTCCGCACCATTCGGAACGGTGTGATGAACCGTCAACAAATCAACGGTTCAACCAGGATCTCAAAATAGGCTATCCCACATATGATAAACCAAAACACATTCCACATTAATCAGAGGTAATAAAGTAAATAGCGGAAGTCTTACAGATAATGAACTGAGGTCTAATCATGATAAATAATTAATATTCCATTTATTTCCAAGTAACCGAAACATAACCTAATACATAGTACAATATTCAAATACAAAAACTAAACACTAAACGTATCCATCGCTGAAACGCTCGCGTAACGAACCATGTTCGTTCTCCACAGCTTGGTCATTCATAGCCTCCACCTGTGCATATGTTGGCATGTAGACATAGTCTTCAATCATAGTACCTGCAATATCATAAAATAAAAAGATTTACGCACGCGAGGGTCAGCTCTCTAACTTGAGCTCAGTGAGTAGCCAAAACAATGCAACAATACATATGCATGCAAAAAGTTAATTTATATCTTTGGTCCGGTTTAAAGTTTGCAGTATGCAATAGAAAGGTTTAGGTAGCCAAAGGTCGCGTTTATTGACTCCGCCTCTATACACGAGTGTGTGACGTTACCCGAAGATCACATTTATCGTCAACTCACATGCACCCAATCATGAACAATATATAACAAAGGTTACGTTTATTGCTATATAGTGCCATACCAACACGTAAGCCCCTGTTGGCGAGGGCTGCAAACTAGGCTCGCAACTAACCAATCCTAATGCCAAACAGTGTATCCAAGGCCTCACCCCAGCATCCCTCAGAATATCCATAGAGATAGAGCTAAGGCCCCCCGGTAGAGTCAGAGACTACAAGGACCGAGACCACCTCCCCTGATACTCTACGACATAATAGTTCTGCTAAAGTAATGGCGATACAACGATGCCAATGCACAAGACTTGAGTTAGAGATAGAGCTAAAGTGTTGAGACCCGCCAAAGGTTAACTTTTATTGACGTTCTCATCACACCTCCCCTGATACTCGCTCGCATCAAGCACATCAACCACACACATACAAGCACATGCCTATTCCTATCATCATCATCAACATGTTATAAACAATAAAGTAAATATGCATGAACAAGTAATAGAAATATTGAATGGCATGCTGTATGCACATTACAAACATATTCGCATAGAATCAAACATAGCATAGGACTCAAGAAATAGAAAACAGTTTATTATTAACCAATTTAGTTTGGGGTTAAGGTTCCTCACCTTAGCTTGCTAATAGATACTTTTCCAAGCTTTATAATCACCTTTATAATGTTATTATATTGCTATAAGACCTAACAAAGTCGATAAAATTTAATTAGAATTTATTTGGAATTTAAAAACCATTCTGTTAACTGAGGGTCGGAGGTAGGGTTGGAGTCCTAATCGACCCTGGGTGTGACCCTCCCCCTAATCTGAACTTCCCGAACACTGAGGGTCGATGCTAGGGTCGGATCTTCCATCGACCCTAGGTGCGACCCTCCATGGTTTGAGTAAAAAATATCAGATTTCATTCTCTCTTTCATGGTTAGGTCCTATGGCTTACTTCCACAATCCATTCTATACATGATCTATGGTTTAGAACTATACTTTATTCACCTACATGGTTTTAATGATCTCCTCCATGGTTTCCATTAAAACGAAACCATGGATGGATGATTTGGGTTTTTTCTAAGTCATACCCTCTTCATAAACCATTCTAATGTCTTAAATAAATCATGGGAAACGTATTCATAACTTAGGTTTGTTGAGATTCAGAGTTCCTCTGAATTTCCTCTTCTTCCTTAGCCTTTTCTTCAAGTTTTCCTTCTCTTCTCTTTCTCTCAATCCAATTAGGGTTGTAAAAGGAGTGAAAGAGGCTTAGGGACGTCCTATTTATAAGGCAAAACCTCCCAAAATAAGTCCCATTGAGTTTAGGAAAGGTTCCAATTGAAATTAGAAAAGTTTCTCAATTTTCGGTTCGTGCTGTTTTTCCCGAATGTCGAGGGTCGATGGTGAGGGTCGATGGGAGGGTCGGACAACTCATAGACCCTGCGACCCATGGTTGAGGGTTGATGGTGAGGGTCGATGGGAGGGTCGGACCTGCCTGTTAAAACATGCAACCCTACCCTCTTTTTGACTGTTTTTGGGTAAATTTTCATATTGGGTCTTGGGTTTCTTCACACACTTGGTCCACTTGGCTCGACCATGATATGAAGACGGATCCCGACACGAAATATAAGGTTAGGCCGGGTTCGTGGCTTGCGGGTCTTATAATTCCACCACCCTTAAAGAAATTTCATCCTCAAAATTTGAAAGTACGGATCTTACAACTCCCCCATCCTTAACTGAATTTTGTCCTCAAAATTTGAAAGTACGGATCTTACAACTCCCCCATCCTTAAAATAAATTGTCCTCAAAATTTTGAATTTACTTCTGAGTCAATAGGTGGGAATTCTATTTCCGCATTGCATCTTCTTCCTCCTATGCACTCTTTTCCACGTATTGTCTTTGCCAAGTTACCTTCACATAATAATTATCCCAACTTTGGAAACATTGTACCTTTCCACTAGTGAACTAGGTTGGTACCACTTCAATAGTTAAACATTCTATCTAATCCAGTGATTTCGTGGTCAATACCTTTATTATGGATCTTTAATGTACTTCTTCAACAGTGACACACGAAATACATCATGCACAATAGACATGGACAGCAGTAACGCTAATTGATATGCAACTTTTCTACGTCTTCCCAAAGTTTATAAGATCCAACACATATATAAATTATGACTTTCCCTTCTTATCTAATTGTTTCAAACTACGCATAAATGATATCTTCAAAAACACATTGTCACTTATGGCGAACTCATGGTCATGGTGTCTCTTCTGACAATCCTGAGCTGTCATAGCCCTTTTTCTTTGATCCTGTCTACCACTCGATAGTTTTCCTCCATAGACTTAGGTCTTAAAATTCTTCATTCACCGACTTCATTCCAAAACTGAGGGGTTTGACATTTCTACCGTACCATGCTTTATAGGTGACATTTACATGGTAGCTTAGTAGCAACTTCAATTCACGATAACTTCTCAACTCAAGTTCCTTGAAATCAATTTTACAAGCTCAGAGCATAGCTCTTAGGATCTATATCGTTTGCTCCGACTGTCCGTCGGTTTGAGGTAAAATGAGGTACTAAACTTCAACTTTGTCCCCATTGTTTTCTGTAGATCCTTTCAAAACTTCAAAATAAAGCATGAGTTTCTAACCGTTACTAGGATCTTATACATACCATTCAATCTGATAATATTATCCATAAATAGCTTAGTTAGCCGCTCCAAAGCATACCGAGGTCATATAGCAATAGAATGAGCTATTTTCATAAGGCGATCAACAATCACCCATACTGCGTCAACCGATCTAGGAGTCAGTGGCAAATCAGTGACATAATTCATTGTAATGCAGTTCCACTTTCAAACTGGCTCCAATAGTTGTTATTGTAAGCCATGTTGGTCTTTATCCTCCAACCTTTACTTGCTGATAATTCAGACACTGGAACACGCACTAAACCACATTTGTTATCAGTCCTCTTTACTAGTACAATCTCTTCAGGTCATGATACATATTGGTACTCCAGTATGTACTGAATATTGAGTACAATGGGCTCTTATCATTATCCTCTTCGTGACATCTGAATCTTTTTCTTCAGGTATTCAAAATCTACCTCGATATATGAGTACCATCTCCGCATCCCAAGTGATTCAGATTGAGTTTTTCTTTCTCTAAATCTCCTTGCATTGTTTTTATATACAGATCTAACAAAATTACTACTTTTACTTCATCCATTTTTCAGAGATGATCTTTAATGTACTGAACGAAAGCGAGGAATTATTGCTCCATAAGTTCATCCATAAGTTCTCGCTTAATTGGATCATCCCTAGCTTCAATTATATGTTACTCTTTTTCCAAATCTGAATCTATTGCTGCAGAACATAAGACAACATTTATACTAGGTCCTTCTTCGGACTTCATAATTCCCTTTTTGCTTAAGGCCTTAGCTACTACATTAGCCTTGCTCGGATGACATTGAATATCACAGTCTTAATCCTTCAAGTATTCCTAACCATCTCCTTATCCTCATGTTCAACTCTTTCTAATGAAGAGATAAATAAAACACTTGTAATCCGATCTAATCTAAAATTATTCTTTGTTTAAATAATGTCTCCAAGTCTTGATTGCATGAATCACAATTGTTTACTCCAATCATGAGTCTTTTCATGCTCTTCTTCAGTTTTCTTAAAGCATATGAAATCGCTTATTTACCTTACATCAACCCGCATCCTAGATCCAATCTGAAAGCTCCAATGGATAGGGTAAAAGGTTTCCCTGGTGCCGAAGCGATCAAGATGGGAGCTGATATCAATCTTACTTTAGAATCTAGAAATATTCTTCACCCTTGCCAGTCAAATTAAACTCCTTTCCTTTCCTGGTTAGCTTGGTAAGAGGTATTGCGATCTTATAGTGGTCCTCCAACAATCGTCTGTAATAACCAGCTAACCCAAGAAACTTCTGATCTCTGCAATATTCTTCAGGTGTTTCTCACCCTACAATTGCTTCTATCTTAATGGGGTCCACTTTAATCCCTTTTTATGATGCTACCTGATCTAAGAAGATTACTTTTTTTAATCATGTCTCATATTTCTTAGAATTGGCATAAAGCTTTTCCCTTCTCAGCTGTTGTGAAGCTGTTCTAAGATCCTTTGTATGAGTTGCTTCATTCTTGGAATAAACCAAATATCATCTATGAAAACTATGACCGACGTGTCCAACATGTCATGAAACACCCAGTTCATCAATTCCATAAAAGATGTAAGGGCATTGGTTAATCCAAACGTCAAAATCGATAACTCATAATATCCAATCCCGATTCTAACAGCTATCTTCGAGATATTTTTGTCCAAATTCTTCAGCTGATGCTATCTTGATCGAAGCTCAATCTTAGAAATTTCCTTTGCTCTTTGCAACTGTTTAAACAAGTCATCGATCCGAGGTGATAGATCTCGATTCTTGATCGTGAGCTTGTTTAGTTCCCGATAGTCTATGCATAATCTGACACTACCGTCCTTCTTCTTCACGAATTGCATTGGCGTTCCCTGTGATGCAATACTTAGTCGATTAGAACCATTGTCTAATAACTCTTGTAGTTGAGTCTCAATTTCTTCACCTCCATAGGAGCTAATCATAGGTGCCTTTGACACAAGTATCGTCCTTGGGTAACAAGTCGATGACGAACTCGGTCACTTAATCAGATGGTAACCCGATAAGTTTACTGGAAATACATCAGGAAATTCATGCATCACATCAATATCTTCCATCTGTGGTGCTTCTTTGGTAATGTATACCACGAGATATCATATATCCAACTTCTTTCTCTTTCAAGCATCTCTTCGCCTTTAGCATAGAGAGGATCAGCTTTCACTTCCTAGGCAACATACTTCCAATAATACTAAATTATATGTCATTTTTATTCTTGAATGATAACCTCTTCTATGCACATAACAACTTTGTAGAGTGTTGAGATAGCCAGTCTATCCCTAAGATGACGTTAAAGTCTGCCATCTCAAGTCTAATTAGGTTGTGTCCATATTTTATCCATCCATACGATTTGGACTTCGTTCTAACACTCATCCAATTGAACATCTAGTCCAAAAAGGGTTTGAACTAGAAAATCTGGTGTAACGGTCTTAAGAGCTTGTCTAGTTTCTTCATCTCTTAAGACTATCGTCAAGATCTCATATCCCAAATCTATTTATAAGCATTAGGGTATACTTATAATTTCATTAATTCAGCCAAACTATTTTGGTCTTTACTTAATCATATTCCTCAACATTGGGCATAACTCAATTATCATTGTATTAAATCGAGTACTACTTATGCCATGACTTTATCCTTGTATCCACTTATAAATTTGCCTTTAGGAATCTTCTATCTTATTAAAATTCATACCGATATAACCATCATTAACTCTACTTGAGTGCTATCTATTTCTTTACTGGATACTCTTAATAGTTCCCACATTTTCTCATGCACTCTTTTACAGACATGATTCATATCCATCCATTTAGCAATCTCAAAACAAATTCTCCATCACTTCATCTGAGTTCCATTGGCTATAGCATTCAATCTGAATCCAATCATCTTTCTTTCAATAATTCCATTATCACTAAACATTTTTATCATCAAAGGTCAGGGAGTGTATGAATCAAAATATTCATCCAAAAGTGATTCACTTTCTTCTATCAATTTAGCATAATGACAAACACTTACTTTATCTAGTGAACCTAGGTTTAAATCAGGAGTAAATCTGTGATCACCCAACCGGCATCAATAGATCGTTAAGTTGCACGGTGGTCCAAATACATGGAAATAGAGGTTCTACAGTTCTTGACCTCATGGTTACAGGTTCTATTGAGTATATATAATGCCATTGGTCAAGGCACTATAAGAATAAATCTGGAGAAGATTTCATACATCAGTATATCAGGTATAAATCTGGAGAAAATTTTCGTACATCAATAAATCAGGTATAAATCAGTAGATGTACGCTCAACATGATTAAGCATTTAACTGTTAATTCAGTTCGTATCTCTGTTCATGTTGTCGATCATGAGAATGGTGTAGATTGGTACAATCAGGACTAATACTAAAGAAACAATATCTGTAACTCCGGTTGACAGGTTGAATTAAGAAGGTATCCTGTCAAGACACGCGAATTTTAAATCTGGTATGTGCATCCTCTATAATCATAAGAGTAAATCAATAATGCACCGCATCCTATATAATCATATCTAGTTATATGGCCACAATTAGATTTGATCCTCTACTGAAAACGTTTAAGGCTTCGTCTTCAGAAAATATTCTTCAATCCTTGGTCGGATCATTGCAACTATCCCATACTTCGGTGGCTGATAAGGTTAACCACCTTGCTACACTGCTTGTTGTGCACAAAACTTCTGCACTGGGGTGTGCATTACTAGAACTTGTTGTATGGTAGGCACTGTGTTATAGCTAACAGGTGTTGGGGTACAGTGATGCTACCAATTGGTACCGTACTTGGTTTGACCCGGAGGTGTTGATGTAGCATCGGTAACTTGGGTAGTGATTTACATAGCAACTTGCATAGTCGGTCTCATCTATTGTTCCTCTTGTATTTTATTGGGCCAAGTTTATTACAATCATAGCCAAGGTACTTAATAGTCTAGGTGGTTGGCTGGAGTGGTCTGATTGTTCACCTCCTTTGATTCGCTCTAATCTGATTATCATTATCTAGCATCTACTCAGATGAGTTTTCATTACCCATTCTTGACCCAGATAGTGGTGGAGTCAAGTTGCAACATCATCTTCTTGCTTAGTGGGCAATAGATCAACTTCTAATGGATTTCACTCTGAGTCTCCACGTCACCTAGGAGTGTAGCTTTATCTTCTTTATAGCTGCTCTTATTCTTAATGTGTGGCCATTATTCTCCTATCTCTATTGGATTTAGCCCGAGATCTTTCCCTTTACCTCTACAGTGATTTAGGCATTACTAGCCATTTTTCTTCTTTCTTTGTTCTACATCGAGTTTCACATCTTGTGAGTACCAACTCGGTATTCCAATTTTTTGCTATACAGATGCTCCCTTCTTGCTACTGTACTATATCCTTGTATACTTGGATAACTACCCAAATTATAGATAATACCCTAAATTATTTGTTTATTAGGATAATTTTTGGTCTTCTCTTTCTGTGTGAGTGTATATATCTGGTTCCACCTTTTATATGTACATTATCATCTTGTTTAATTTCTGTCTCAACCAACACAGGTGCTTATGGTTTGTTTGTATTAAAGCTTTTAATTTATCCTAACTCAGTTCATGGACTCTAGTGGAAGTATTCAGGTTAAATGGGTAAGGCCTACGAGATGCTCTGATACCAAGTTGTCACACCCCAATTCCGCACCATTCGGAACGGTGTGATGAACCGTCAAAAAACCAACGGTTCAACCATGATCTCAAAATAGGCTATCCCACATATGATAAACCAAAACACATTCCACATTAATCAAAGGTAATAAAATAAATAGCGAAAGTCTTACAGATAATGAACTGAGGTCTAATCATTATAAATAATTAATATTCCATTTATTTCCAAGTAACCAAAACATAACTTAATACATAGTACAATATCCAAATACAAAAACTAAACACTAAACGTATCCATCGTTGAAACGCTCGCGTAACGAACCATGTTCGTTCTCCACAGCTTGCTCATTCATAGCCTCCACCCGTGCATATGTTGGCATGTAGACATAGTCTTCAATCATAGTACCTGCAATATCATAAACTAAAAAGATTTGCACGCGCGAGGGTCAGCTCTCCAACTTGAGCTCATTGAGTAGCCAAAACAATGCAACAATACATATGCATGCAAAAACTCAATTTATATCTTTGGTCCGGTTTAAAGTTTGCAGTATGCAATAGAAAGGTTTAGGTAGCCAAAGGTCACGTTTATTGACTCCGCCTCTATACACGAGTGTATGACGTTACCCGAAGATCACGTTTATCATCAACTCACATGCACCCAATCATGAACAATATATAACAAAGGTTACGTTTATTGCTATATAGTGCCATACCAACACGTAAGCCCCTGTTGGCGAGGGCTACAAACTGGGCTCGCCACTAACCAATCCTAATGCCAAACAGTGTATCCAAGGCCTCACCGCAGCATCCCTTAGAATGCCCATAGAGATAGAGCTAAGGCCCCCCAGTAGAGTCAGAGACTACAAGGACCGAGACCACCTCCCCTGATACTCTACGACATAATAGTTCTGCTAAAGTAATGGCGATACGACGATGCCAATGCACAAGACTTGAGTTAGAGATAGAGCTAAAGTGTTGAGACCCACCAAAGGTTAACGTTTATTGACGTTCCCATCACAACTCCCCTGATACTCGCTCGCATCAAGCACATCAACCACACACATACAAGCACATGCCTATTCCTATCATCATCATCATCATGTTATAAACAATAAAGTAAATATGCATGAACAAGTAATAGAAATATTGGATGGCATGTTGTATGCACATTACAAACATATTCGCATAGAATCAAACATAGCATAGGACTCAAGAAATAGAAAACAGTTTATTATTAACCAATTTAGTTTGGGGTTAAGGTTCCTCACCTTAGCTTGCTAATAGATACTTTTCCAAGCTTTAGAATCACCTTTATAATGTTATTATATTGCTAGAAGACCTAACAAAGTCGATAAAATTTAATTAGAATTTATTTGGAATTTAAAAACCATTCTGTTAACTGAGGGTCGGAGGTAGGGTCGGAGTCCAGATCGACCCTGGGTGCGACCCTCCCCCTAATCTGAACTTCCCGAACACTGAGGGTCGATGCTAGGGTCGGATCTGCCATCGAACCTAGGTGCGACCCTCCATGGTTTGAGTCGAAAATATCAGATTTCATTCTCTCTTTCATGGTTAGGTCCTATGGCTTACTTCCACAATCCATTCTATACATGTTCTATGGTTTAGAACTATACTTTATTCACCTACATGGTTTTAATGATCTCCTCCATGGTTTCCATTGAAACGAAACCATGGATGGATGATTTGGGTTTCTTCTAAGTCATACCCTCTTCATAAACCATTCTAAAGTCTTAAATAAATCATGGGAAACGTATTCATACCTTAGGTTTGCTGAGATTTAGAGTTCCTTTGAATTTCCTCTTCTTCCTTAGCCTTTTCTTCAAGTTTTCCTCCTCTTCTTCTCTTCCTTCTCTTCTCTTTCTCTCAATCCAATTAGGGTTTTAAAAGGAGTGAAAGAGGCTTAGGGACGTCCTATTTATAGGGCAAAACCTCCCAAAATAAGTCCCATTGAGTTTAGGAAAGGTTCCAATTGAAATTAGGAAGGTTTATCAATTTTCGGTTTGTGCTGTTTTTCTCGAATGCCGAGGGTCGATGGTGAGGGTCGATGGGAGGGTCGAACAACTCATAGACCCTGTGACCCATGGTTGAGGGTCAATGGTGAGGGTCGATGGGAGGGTCGGACTTGCCTGTTAAAACATGCGACCCTACCCTCTTTTTGACTGTTTTTGGATAAATTTTCATATTGGGTCTTGGGTTTCTTCACACACTTGGTCCACTTGGCTCGACTATGATATGAAGACGGATCCCGACACGAAATATAGCGTTAGGCCGGGTTCATGGCGTGCGGGTCTTACACACTAAGATCGGGCCTAATGACCGAACAGTTCTAGAAGGCCACTGGAAGTGGTTGAATATAGCGGCTGTCTTTGATATTGTACCGATTAACGCTTCCATCGACCCTTGGTAGAAGGTTCTGACCTCTGTCGGATGCTATGTCGGTCATGATGTGTGCCATCGGGGCACCTACTGGCGAACCCTAGACTTCTATAAATTGATAACAAATAATTTAAAATTTGTAACCAATAATTACACACGCTGTATAGGTGTAGAACATGTCGGGAACATTGATTATTTGAGCGTGGGTAACCAAATTACATGTTTTCAGGTGAGGAACAGAACCCTGACCTAATTTTGGTGTGTTTGAAATATGTTGATGATTAATGCTGCATGCTTATGCTTATATCATGTATAACATGTCATCCAATAACTGTCTTTTGCATGCATTGCTTCAATACTATGATTGACAGTGGCTGTATGTGTGAGTGATTAATAGGCAGTGGTAAAAGGGTCGAGGATCGTTGGATCTGATTTGCTGAGAAAGTTAATTACCATGTATTGTCCAGTATTTTAGTAGAGGACAATATCTTAAGAGGGGGGGCAAAACAGATGGTCTAAAAATCCAACTAGTGTAAGACCCGTATCGAACCTAAACAGGTGTGATCGACCAAACCTCAAAATATTGCAACCACAGGAATTTTGGTCATGTGGTCGAAAGTTTCAGAAGGTGTGGTCGATGGGTTCTGCGACCCCACCTCTGACCATATGGATTCCAGATAGAACCGAATTTAGGAAACCTTCCTAATCCAAAGGGGGTTCTTTCGTAAACTCAATAGGACTTATTGTCACACCCCAATTCCGCTGAACCAGGAATGTGAATGAACCGTCTCCAAACCACAGCTCACACTAGGATCTCAATAAACCGTGTCAACCAACCATTCCAAACAATCTAACAAAATCAGAGAGTAATACATAGCAGCGAAATCAAAAGATAAATGAATTGAATTCTATGTTGTAATTAAAATAATTATTCAAATTATTCCATCATTCACAAAATTAAATAATAAAATATTACAATGTATTATTTCAAAATAAACCATCTCTAAAGGAAAACACAGAATGAGCACTCGCATTATGCGTCATGCTCGTCCTCTACTTCCTGTGTATCCAGTGCAGTGACTGTACTGTATGCTGAGGCAGTCATGAAGTCCTTGACGGTATACCCTGCATCGAGATCTAAAAAGAATAGAATATATATATTCGGGTGAGCTCACAACTTATCTCAGTAAGTACAATGCAACATACAAAATGCATGAGATAACATTACAATTTGGGTCAGGTATAACTTGCAAAATGCTATGGTAAGGTTTGGCAGCCACCGCACCTCCATGCACGAGAGTGTGAGCACATCCAACAGTCAGGACACTACTGCCGTTGCCCCACATCACTCACTCCGGTATAGAGATAGAGCTAGAGTCTGGTGGGCAGGCTGAGCCACCATCCCACGTCCTCCCCCTGATACCCTATACCGTACCAATACCTAAACCCCTATTAGCAAGGGCTTGCATGTGGGTTCCGTTTCTAACCAGTCCTATATGTCAATATAGTATCTATGGTCCTACCCCAGCACGACTCCCTACGACATAGAGATAGGGCTCGAGTCTGGTGGGCAGGCTGAACCACAATACCACGTCTTCCCTCTGATACCCTATTTGCACCAAGTCCGCTAAGGTAGATGGCGATACAAAAAGGTGTTAGTGTGAGGATATATCTAGGGCTCCACTCCCCTTCACATTCCACACACTAGCTAAAAACCTCCACATGCCTAAACAACCAACATCCTAGCATATGAAATGCATGAACAAATAATAATAATTTAAACAACTACCATGGCATGTGAAATGCACAAACATCAGACAATCAATATAGATACAAATTAATCACAACAGTTTACTATTATTTCATTAATTAGGGTTTGGGGTTTTGTCCCTTACTTGACGCGTGATAACAAATCCGCTATGCGTCACAGGGTCTACTCACGCTATTTATAGGTCCTATATAATCATACTCATAGGTTAGAATTAAAATATTAGGGTTACAGTTGGTCAGAACCATGTTTGGCCAAGCAAACAGGGCTCGGTAAGCATACCGATTACGGTACCGGTCTTAGTAGAGTGAGACCGGTATGCCCTGTGGTATATACCGGTCTCACTCTAGAGTGAGACCGGTATGCGCCTACGGTATATACCGCAAGCCCATACCGCAGGACCTTGTGTCCAGCCGGTATGTTCTGCGGTTTGGATCCGAGAGTTCGATCTCGGATCTCTCTTCCTCGCCAGTCATCGGCTTAGTTTCTAGGGTTTTTCCTAACCATTATAAGGTCCAAATACTCTCTTAGTATTCTAGATTTCGACTATAACATTGCATCATACCCGATTGGATCTTAATGAAAATCTAGGGTTTATTGGAAGTCCTAGGATTTTGGATCGTTGCGCCGTTTCACGGCTCCGATCCAAAATCTTATCAATACTAAAAGGATTGAGCACTTACCGGTGTTTGTCGGATGGTGGCGTGCTCTTTCAATGGAAATTCCCTCCTCTTGAGTGGTTTCCTCCCTCCTTGCTCCTTCTCAGATCTCTTCCAGACGGCTAGGGTTTGAGAAGGATCTAAGGAGGGTTAAGGTGCATATTAATAGTGGGAGACCGTTCTAAGAAGGTTTCCCACGGTTAGAACTTTCTAAAATTTTGATTCGGAGTGTGGGACCCACTGGAGTCTGTCTCCAGCTGCTATTGCTCATACCGGTCGCACATACCGGTCTCACTGAGTGAGACCAGTACTTAGACCGGTATGTGAACTTTATAATATCTACACCTGATTCTTGTACCTGGATTACGTGGTTCCTCTCCTGGCTTCACCTTCCGGTCCGGTTATGATTGGGAAACCTGTCACAATATAAAACCATGGGTTAAACCGGGTTTTTCAGAGCACGGTTCTTACAACTCTACCACCCTTAAAAGAAATTTCGTCCCTGAAATTTACATGTAGGTCTCACAATTCCCCCACCCTTAAAAGAAATTTCATCCCCAAAATTATATGTACCTTCAGAGTCGAAAAGATGAGGGTATTCTTGTTGCATGGCATCCTCCTCCCAAGTAATTTCTTCTACATCCTGGCTCTTCCAAACTACCTTGACGTAGTGTATAGCTCGCCTTCGAAGCTGTTGTATCTTTTGACTAATTAGTTTGATTGGTACCACCTCGAAGGTTAAGTCTTCTGTCAAATCTGGGGGGTCTGCAACAAGAATATGAGAAGGGTCTCTCACGTACTTCTTTAGTAAGGACACGTGGAAGACGTTGTGGACACTAGACATCGCTGGTGGCAATGCATGTTGATAGGTAACTTTGTCGCATCGGGACAGAATCTCATATGGTCCCACATATCTAGGACACAATTTTCCTTTCTTTCCGAACAGCTTTAGGCTTCTTACTGGTGACACCTTCAGAAACACTTTATCGCCAACAGTGAATTTGAGGTCTCGGCGCCTGTTATCAGCATAGTGCTTTTGTCGCACTTGAGCTGTCTTTACTCAGTTCTTGATCTGATCCACTGCTTTGCAAGTTTCCTCCACAAATTCTGGTCCTACGATTCGTCTTTCTCCAACCTCGTCCCAAAACAATGGTGTCTGACATTTCTTACCATACAATGCCTCGTATGGGGTCATCTGGATTGTAGCCTGGTAGTTATTGTTGTAGGCAAACTCGATGAGTGGAAGCTTCTCATCCCAAGCCTCCTAGGTCTAGCTGGGTATTATCGACGATTCGTGGAAGACTATTCCAGAATTACCGTACCTCTCACCAGTTTGACTAAGAAAGGAGAAAAGTTTGTTTGGACTGATAAATGTGATGAAAAGTTTCCAAACATTGAAGGCTAGATTGATATCTGCTCCGATCTTAACTATTCTTATTCTAGGACAGCCATTGATCTTGTACACTGATGCGTCTGGGTTGGGTTTAGGATGTGTACTTATGCAAGGAGAACAAGTAATTGCGTATGCCTCAAGATAACTGAAGACACATGAGAAGAACTATCCCACTCATGACTTGGAATTAGCAACAGCAGTACATGTTGTCAAGATATGGAGACATTATTTGTATGGAGAGAAATTTCAGATTAAATCTGATCATAAGAGTCTCACTTATCTTTTTAATCAGAAGGAGTTGAACATGAGACAAAGAAGATGGCTGAAATTATTGAAGGACTATGATTACGATATCCAGTATCATCCAGGAAAGGCTAATGTAGTTGCTGATGCGCTAAGCAGAAAAGCGATGATAAAATCTCAAGGAGAGGTTAACACGACTACAGCAATGTGTGCTACAAGGAAAGTATTCAATTATGGTAATGAGCAATTCGTGATAGATACACCGGGTGGATCAACCAACCAAAGGTTTATTCATCGGTTTTAAAATATGTTCGCAATGTTAAAGATTGTACCTGATACAATTGATGAAGTGAAAGCAGCTATTAAATCAGACCCTTATCTGAGAACGGTGCAAGAAGACATCGAAAAAGATAGGACGACTCCTGAGTTCTCCTTGGACGATGAAAAGGTACTAAAGTACAAAAGAAGAGTATGTGTTCCTGAAACATAAAATTTGGACATTAGACACCGACTAATGAAGGAAGCTCTCACCATCGCCTATTCGGTACATCCTGGAAGTACAAAGATGTTTCATGATTTGAAGAAATTATATTGGTGGAGAGGAATGAAAGCAAATGTAGCTAAATTCGTGTCTCAATGCCTAAATTGTCAGAGGGTGAAGGCTGAACAACAAAGACCTGTAGGACTGTTGCAGCCACTGCTAGAACCAGCATGGAAATGGGACTGCATCACTATGGACTTCGTCACTGGGTTACCATTGACTCCTTGAGTAATTGACGCGGTCAGGGTGATTGTAGATCGTCTGACTAAGACAGCTCACTTTATAGCTATACGACCACACTATACCCTGGAGAGGTTAGTCAAGCTATATGTGGATAACATTGTCAGATTACATGGTGTACATGAAAGCATTGTGTCCGATAGAGACCCACTCTTTACTTCAAAGTTTTGGGAAGGATTGCAAAAGGCTATGGGCACAACGTTGAAATTCAGTACCGCATTCCATCCTCAGACAGACTGACAGTCAGAGCATACCATTCAAATCTTAGAAGACATGCTTCGAGCCTGTGTAATTGATTTTAAAGGATCATGGGATGAGAAACTACCATTGATCGAGTTCGCCTATAACAACAGCTATCAGACTACTATACAGATGTCACCCTATAAAGCACTATATGGAAGGAAGTATCGAACTCCTCTGTTTTGGAATGAAGTTAGAGAACGTAGCATCGTTGGACCAAAATTTGTTGAAGAGACTTGTCAAGTAGTCGACATTATCAAGGAAAGAGTTAGAACAGCTCAGAATCATCAGAAATAGTATGCAGATACTCGACGTCGAGACCTTGAATTTACCGTAGGTGATAAAGTATTCTTGAAAGTATCACCTATGCGAGGTTTAAAACGATTCAGACAGAAAGGGAAGCTAAGTCCGAGATATGTTGGGCCATATGAGATTTTAGCCAAATGTGGAAAAGTGGCTTATCAGTTAGCACTACCACCATCTATGTCAAGTGTGCATGATGTATTTCATATCTCATTATTAAAGAAGTACGTCAGAGATCCAACGCACGTTTTGATAGCGGATCCACCAGATCTAACTGATGATTTGACATTCGAAGTAACACCAATTGAAATCACTAGTCGAAAGGTTCAACGTCTATGCAATTGTGACATATACTATATTAAGGTCACCTGGAGGAGCCGAGATATAAAAGAGATCACATGGGAAGAAGAGAATTCTATGCGAAAGCAATATCCTCACCTTTCCGACTCAAAAGGTAAGTACAAATTTCAAGGACAAAATTTTTTAATAAGAGGGGGGGAGTTGTAAGACCCGTATTGAACTAACCGGTCTTACCACCTTATACCAGGTCCACCTATCATGGTCGGGCCAAGTGGACCAAGTGCATGAAGAATTCACAAGACCAGGTATGAAGTCTAACCCAAAAACAGTAAATAAGAGGGTAGGGTCGCATGCCTAAACAGGTAGGGTCGACACCACCTCAACAGAAGTCCAACCCGTGACTTTCTAGTCGTAGGGTCGCATGACTAAGAAGGTGTAGGGTCGACAGATTCTGCGACCCTACGATGACAGACAGAAACCAAAAATTAAAAACTTTCCTAATTCAAAGGGGATCTTTCCTAAACTCATTGGGACTTATTATGGAGGGTTTTCCTCTATAAATAGGATGTCCCTTAGCCACTTTCATTCCTTTAGAACCCTAATTGAGAGTGAGAGAAAGAGAAAGAGAAGGAAGAGAAGAAAAGAAGGAAACTTAAAGAAGAAGACTATGGAAGAGGAGGAAGTTCAGAGAAACCTCTGAATTATGGTATGAACCTAATTCCTCACCTAAATAGGAGAGTATAGAATGGTTATGAAGAACATAGGACTAGGAGAAACCTAAATCATCCATCCATGGACAAGTTCCAAGAGATTTTATGGAGGAAATCATTATGGACTATGAATAGTGTATAACTTGTAGTTTTGAGCCATAGAACAATCATAGAATGGACCATGAAAGTAAGCCAAAGGATCCAAACATGAAGGGATGGACTTTAGAATGAAAGGTCGACTCAGAATACGTGTGGTCGCACATAGGGTCGAATGATATCCGACCCTACGAGACCACATGATTGACCACATGCCCTCGGGAAGTCCTAGGGAGGGTGTGGTTGCACGTAGGGTCAAATGGTATCTGACTCCACCTGCGACCCTACACCCTAGGGTCACAGAAACTGCTATCCTAGGTACTACCCTACCTGCGACCCTATGATTTCTGTTCGTCTAAATCTATTGGAATTAATTCTAATTAAAATCTATCGACTTGCTAGGTCTTTCTAGTGATTTTAAAAATGATTCATAAAGCTTGAACGAGGATCTACGCTCAACTAAAGGTGAGGGAATAAGAGCTAAACTAATTGGCTAATAATAAACTGTTTTCATTTATTGAGTCCAATACTATGAATGATTCTATGCTTGTATGATTGTAATGTGCATATCATATGTCATCCACTATTTCTGTTATCATTGTTCATGCATATTTAATTTCGTTTATTATAACATGATGATGATGATGCTAGGAATAGGCATGTGAATGTATGTGTGTGGTTAGTGTACTTGATGCGAGTGGAGCATCAGGGGGAGGACGTGACACTGTGGTTCATCCGGGTCACCAGACTCTAGCTCTATCTCTACTCAAGTCCTGTCCACTAACATCATCGTATCGCCATTACCTTAGCAGAACTATTACGTCGTAGGGCATCAGGAGACGTGGTCTCAGACCGTGTAGTCTCTGACTCTGCCGAGGGGCCTTAGCTCTATCTCTATGGACGTATTGAGGGATGTTGGGGTGAGGCCTTGGATACACTGTTTGACATTAGGATTGGTTAGTTGCGAGCCCATTTTGTAAGCCCTCGCCAACAGGGGCTTACGTGTTGGTATGGGTAGAGCATCAGGGGAAGTGTGATCCGGCGCGGTCCTAAGCACTTTAGCTCTATCTCTATTCCATGTTGGATGCATGTGGGGGCGACAATGGTGTTTGATCCATTGGGCGGTTTCACACATTCGTGTATAGAGGCGCTGTGGCCACCTATCCTTTTTATTGCACATTGCAAACTTATGAACCAGACCAAAGATATGAATTGAATGCATGCATATGTTTGTTGCATTGTTTTGTTTGCTCACTGAGCCGTGATGTGTGCTCACCCTTTTTGAATTCAAATATTTTTAGTCGATGATACAGATACGATAGTGGAAGATTATATGAATGCTCCAACATACGGGCATGCGGCGGTAATGGAGGCAGAAGTGATGATGGAGTTGTATGATTCATCATGCAAGTGCAACTCCTATGTTTTTTATTAGGTTTTTATTAGGATTATTAAGGAAATATAATTGATTATTTTATTTACTTATGTCTTAGTCAATGAAAGATAAATTGGATATTTTATTTATGTCATCATTCTTAGATTCTCAGTTCATTTAATATATAAGACTTCCGCTATTGTTTATTTACTCTGATTATGGTTGTAGATGTGTATGGTTTAAGAAAATGGACATAGCCTATTCAAGATCCTGGTTGAACCGTTGGTTTATTGGCGGTTCATTACACCATTCTGAATAGTGTGGAATTGGGGTGTGACAATTATTATGGAGGGTTTTCTTCTATAAATAGGACATCCCTTAGCCTCTTTCACCCTTTTAGAACTCTAACTGAAAGTGGTAGAAAGTGAAGAGAAGGAAGAGAAGGAGAATTAAAGCGGAAGACTAAGGAGGAAGAAAATTCAGAGAAAACTCTGAATCTTCAACAAGCTTAAGGTATGAAAGCATTCCCCATGTTAAATTGAGAGCCTAGAATAGTTTATGAAAGAGATAGGATTTAGGTGAAACCCAAATCATCAATCCATGGATAAATTACAAGTTAATCCTTGGGAAGAAATTATTTGGACAATGGATTCTGTATAAAATACTAGTTCTAAGCCATAGAACAATCATAGGAAGGACCATAATGATAAGCTAAGGAATCTGAGCATGAAGGAATTGGAGTTGAGAGTGAAAGGTCGACCATCACACGTGTGGTCGCACGTATGGTCGCATGATGTGCGACCACATGAGACACACATATCCGACCACATGCCCTCAGGATGTTCTAGGGAGGGTGTGGTCTCATATGTGGTCGCAGGATATGCGACCACACCTTGCGACTCCACGCCCTGTGGTCATAGAAATGGAGACCATAGGTGTTGCCACACCTGCGACCCCTCAGTTTCTGTTAGTCTAAATTCATGGGAATGAATTCTAATTTAAAATCTATAAATTTTTTAGGTTTTCAAGTGGTTTAAAAGTGATTCACAAAGCTTGAACAAGGATTAACTATCAACCAAAGGTAAGGGAATAAGACCTAAATTAATTGGCTAATAATAAACTATTTTTATTTATTTAGTCCAATACCATGAATGATTCTATGATTGTATGATTGTAATGTGCATTTCACATGTCATCCAATATTCTTGTTATTACTGCTCATGCATATTTAATTCCGTTTATTTATAACATGATGTTGATGATGATGCTAGGATTAGGCATGTGAATGTATATGTGTTGTTAGTGTATTTGATGCGAGTAGGGCATCAGGGGGAGGATGTGACATTGTGGTTCATCCTGGTCACCAGACTCTAGCTCTATCTCTACTCAAGTCTTGTCCACTAACATCGTCGTATCGTCATACCTTACCAGAACTATTACATCGTAGGGCATCAGGGGAGGTGGTCTCGGACCGTGTAGTCTCTGACTCTGCCGGGGGGCCTTAGCACTATCTCTATGGACGTATTAAGGGATGTTGGGATGAGGCCTTGGATACACTGTTTGACATTAGGATTGGTTAGTTGCGAGCCTAGTTTGCAAGCCCTTGCCAATAGGGGCTTACGTGTTGGTATGGATAGGGCATCAGGGGAAGTGTCATGCGGTGTTTATTCCGGGCACTTTAGCTCTATCTCTTTTCCATGATGGGTGCATGTGGGATGAAAATGGTGTTTGATCCATTGGGCGGCTTTACACACTCGTGTATAGAGGTGCGGCGGCCACCAATCCTTTCTATTACACATTGCAAATTTATGAACCAGACCAAAGATATGAATTGAATGCATGCATATGTTTATTGCATCATTTTGTTTACTCACTGAGCCATGATGTATGCTCACCCTTTCGACGTCGAATATTTTTAGTTGATGATACAGGTCCTACAGTAGAAGATTATATGAATGCTCCAATGTACGTGCATGTTGCGGTGATGGATGCAGAAGCTATGATGAAGGCGCATGATTCGTCGTGCGAGTGCAACTCATGTGTCTTTGATTAGATTTATTTATTGAATTATTCAGAACATGTAATTGATTAATTTATTTTATTTTATATCTTCAGTTATTTGAGATAATTGGATACTTTATTTAGGATATCACTGTTAGATACTCAGTTCATTAATCTTAAAGACTTCTGTTATTATTTATTTACTCTGATTATGGTTGTGGATGTGAATGGTTTAAGTAAAAGGACACAGCCTATTCGAGATCCTGGTTGAACCGTTGGATCATAGACAGTTCATCACACCATTCTGGTTGGTGCAAAATTAGGGTGTGACAACTTGGTATCAGAGCTCTCGGGCTCTATCTATTAAACCTGTATACTTTCGCAAAAGTTTGTGAACTGAGTTAGGATAAAATTTAAAAGCTTTAATAAGAGCACATTATAAGCCCCTGTGTTGTATGAGACAAAAAAAATTAAGAAAGAGAATAATGTACTATTAAGATGAGAAACAAGTTTCATGTACACATCGAATAAAAAACAATATATATATATATATATATATATATATCCAAATCAGAGTACGGTCCACAATCTAGACAGTTACTCTGTAGTACAAGGAAAAAGGAAAATATGCATCATGGAGCTGGAGCTGCTGGAGGAGGAGGTGCCTCACTATCTCGATCATAATCCTCAACATATACCCTCGTAAGCTAGGCTACCTGAGTCTAGGTCACTTGGAGACTACCTACCAGATCAACCACCCGTTGATCAGTCGCACGCTGGGCCTCCCGAATCTCACGCAGCAACCCCATCACGTCATCTGGTGGTGGGTGCGAAGGAACAGCTGAGTGAGAAGGAACCCGAGAAGGGCCACCTCCAGTAGTATGCTGTGGTGAGAGAGGAGGTATAGCATCTACATCCATGTACATACGATCATCATTTTCAGCGTCACCCCCATGGACCTCTGTTGCTACTGCTACTGCCGTCATTGTATCTGCTATCTCAACCCGAGTACGGGGACACACCATAGTGTTTCTCTCCTCATTACTAAACTGCACATCACACATCCTCATCTTGCAGATGGCTTCCCAATCAAGGTCAGTCGAGATGGTATCCTCATGAATCCTCTCATCAACTAATTCGACGTGCAGGCGAGTGAGCAGGGTAGTGATCAAATGCCCATAGGGCAGGTTGCCCATCTGACCAGGCATCGCAGCACGGATCATCGTCCTCATGATAATGTATGGAAGGCAGATGGGTTGCCTAGTGCAGATATAGTATAGGAGATACTGGGTCAACTGGGAAACCTTCATACAGTGCCCACTCCGAGGAATCAGGTTATGCTGAATAACGACCATAGGTTGATTGCCTTCATCTCCTAGCGATCATCCCTAAGAAGCTAGTGGTCAATCTCTGCACGCATCATCAAAGATAGGAACTGGGGTTCCTTGGGTGCACAATATACTAAGGGGCCATCGTTTGATATACCCAAGAGATCAGCCAACTCCTGGCAATTAAAGGAGATCTCCACCCCCTTAACATAACTAGTGATCCTGAGCTCCCTACCCCTGTCTGTATCATTTGGATCACCCACTACCTGAAGATTGCAATAAAACTGCTTCATCAGTGCAGGACAGGTTCAACCCTCATACAAGATCACAGGGAGCCAACCCATATCACCAAAGACACCCTCCACATTAAACAAGGTTAAATTAGCCAGATTTACACAACGACCCCCTTCCACCTTTTTACGCTCATAATGAGCATACTGAGTCTCTGCTTCATTGGACCGAAAGCGAAGAGGATCATGAACTCTGGGGACCTTGGTACGAGCCATGCTATTTACAAAGACACAAACCAACAAGCAAGATATTAGTTATAGAGAAAAACTCAAAATTTTGGCATTATAACGGCATTATTTGACCAAAAGCAGAATTTTTCACCCAAACTGTTGGGCAGGAGGACTTACATATGTTCCAAACCATCCTGCAAGGCTCATACAGTTGAAAATTTAAACTAGGAAGATCGAATTTGAAGAAATTTCAACAATTTGGAAAAATCCTAAAAATTAGGTCAAAAATGGAAAATTTCAAGTTTCTCAAAAACAAACTGATGAAACTCAAATTTTCATGAGGGCTTCCGTCCATTGGGTGGCCAATAGCAAAAGCCCCCAATAAAAATCAAATTTTTACGGTTAGAAAAATTTTAATTTGAAGAAAATGCTATAAATGGAGAAAAACCTAGTTTTGAAAGCTTAAAAAAATGAGGACTAGTAGAGAACATACCTGAAGGAATGGAGCGGAGGTCGTGAATGGAAGAAAGAATCACCAAACATGAGTGGTCAACACTGTAGCAACTCAGTGGAAGCGAGTTGAGTTGAAAGGAAAAGAGAAAGTGGGAAATGACTCCAAAAATCAGGTTTAAAAACCTGATTTGGGGTCGTGTGGTCGCAAAATTTGACCAAATATGCGACCACACCATCGACCACAGGCTCTCGGTGAGCTGACAGACTTCGTGTGGTCGGACCCTGTGGTCGCACATATTGCGACCACACGATCGACCACAAGCTCTCAGTGAGCTGACAGGGTTTTGTGAGGTCGCATACCCTATGGTCAGACATATTGCGACCGCACCATCGACCACACAATGGAAAATACAGTATTTTGAATGAATGACTTGGATATTTGAAATTTTACAACGATTATTTGGATTTTGACATGGGAATGATGTATATTATGATTGCCTCACATGTTCTATGATTTAAAGACACTACCACCATCGGAAACAGGAAATGGCTGGGCGAAGAGTAAGCAGGCGAGGACGTAACCCAATTCCACCACCACCACTTGTGGAGGAAAATAGCCATGAAAATCTTGAAGGACAAGAGAATCAGAATGTGGTACCACCAGGAGCCAATGACCAGGCTAATCCTGCAAACGTGCCAGTCCCACCTATAGATTTGGCTACAGCAGTAATTAACCTAGCACAACAGCTGCAACAAATACAATAAGTACAAGCCAATATGCAAGCTGCTATGGGAATGGCTTTTCCAGCTGCACATACTACACCTATACGAGCCAGACAAGCTAGCATCGTACCAGGGGGTAGCAACACGGTACCTCAAGCACCTCAAACGCCAGTTGTACAAGCTCCAGTATAATACCCTGAGGTAGCCCAAGGTAGTTACCAGTATCAACCACCTACATATGGGGCCTATGCTCAGTATCAGTTGGACCATTATCGACTGATCGAGTATTTTTTTTAAAATGAAGCCTAAGGAATATAATGGCAAGCTAGCTGATCCTTTGTGGCCAGCTCATTGGATCGATGAAATGGAAAGGAATTTCATGATGATGACTGTTAATGAGGAGGAAAAAGTACTGTGTGCAACATTTATGTTGAAAGGTGATGCACACCACTGGTGGAAGTTTACTCGGAGTTATCTGTTAACCAAGCACGCCCAATTGACCTGGGTTATCTATAAAGAGGCATTCTTCGAGAAATATTTTCCCAGAAGTTTCAGAAACGCTATGGAAAGAGAGTTCTTGAGTTTGTATCAGGGACAGATGACTGTAGATGCATATCAACATCGTTATGAAGAGCTATTTTTCTTTGCTCCCTCTAGCATGTAGGAGGAAAATACTAAAACCTGAAGATTCGTCATAGGACTTAGGGGAAGCATTTGGGAGCATGTTTTGGGGCTAGAAAAGAAAGTTTATAATGAAGCTGTACAGATTGCTCGAGTGCTATAATGGAGCCAGAGGGAGAGCTACTTTGCTCAGAATAGAGGTATCAAAAGGCCAAATGAAAATTTATATAACGGAGGGAACACAATGACATTTAAACCCTTCTGTACTCAAGGCTTTAATGCTGCAACCAAGACTACTCCAACAGTCCAACCTCAACAGAAGCAAAATAGTGAAGGAGTAAAATGCTATAATTGTAATCAAATGGGACATTATTCAAGGGAATGTCTTAAGCCCAGGAAGCAGCTACAACAAGGAAAGGTTTATGCAGTTACATCTGAGGATGCTGCCGCATCGCCTGATGTGGTCACAGGTATGACCTGAACCTTTCATTTTGTATTACCCTGTGTGAGCATGTAGACTAAATTAAAACAAATCACAGGTATCGTACCTATTAATGGCATACCTACCAGAGTACTCTTTGATTCTGGAGCTACTCATTCTTTTATATCTGTGTCATTTGGAAAGAAGCTAAATCAACCCCTCAGATCTTTAAACTATAAATTGCTTGTACGATCGCCTATGGGATTAGAAGTGGAATTAGTAAAAGGTTATGGACCATGTCCAGTTCTTATCGGCGAGAATATTTTGGATGCAACCTTAACTCAACTTGAGATGGCAGACTTTGACGTTATCTTGGGAATGGATTGGTTAGCTCAGCATTCTACAAACCTATTATGTGCAGAAAAGAAACTGACAATTAAAGACAAGGAAGGAGCAGAGTTTATTTTTACGGGAACCAAACTTTCTCGTAAACGAAAACTCATCCTCTTTGCATTAAAGGCTAGAAAATGCCTCGAGAAAGGAGGAGTTGGGTATCTAGTATCCGTGGTTGATCTCACCAAGGAAGTACCATGAATGAAAGATATTGATGTTGTACGTGACTTTCTAGATGTATTTCTTGAGGAACTACCAGGACTACCACCCTACCGAGCGACATAGTTCGTTATAGATCTTATACCCGGAGCCGCACCAGTATCTAAAGCACCCTATCGAATGACTTTTACTGAACTGAAGGAATTGAAGGCACAATTATAGGAATTACTAGACAAGGGTTATATCAGACCCAACATATCACCATGGGGAGCGCCGGTATTGTTTGTGAAGAAGAAGAACTGTAGTGATCGACTGTGTATAGACTATCGAGAATTGAATAAGCTTACAATCAAGAATCGGTACCCATTGCCTCGGATCGATGACTTGTTCGATCAGTTGCAAGGTGACAAGGTATTCTCCAAGATTGATATTCGGTCAGGATATCATCAGCTGAAGATTAAGGAAGGTGATATTCCAAAGAGAAGCGGTGGATCGTGAACATAATGGAAACATTCTGAAGTAGAAGACTACTTCAGATTATGAGTTCATTATTAGATAATAGTTTACATTATTTTAACTTTACTAGTGAGTAGTGCCATTGTTATAGGGCTATGCAGATAGGTTTTCCTTGATTGATTGAGACCTAGAATAACCATTCAACAATGTCATATGTTTATTTAATTTAAATATTAGTAGAGCACAATTTTCTTAATCTATTTTTGCTATATTAAATTACTCTGATTCAGTGTCATGGTAAGGATGGTGGTTTGATTCTGGTATCTATTAGCATGTATCCTAGGTTGGACTACGATTAAAATGATCAAGTAGTCCAATAGCTTGCTAAAAGTTTACATATCGTAAAATTGATGTGTGACAGGTTTGGTATTAGATTAGTGCTCTGTTATCAATACCCATCAACCACTACCATAACCATTTTGATATTAAATTGAGCAGTAGGTAATAAAAATTTTAAGAGCATAAGTGGTGATTATGGAACAAATCTGTGTGCTGTGTATTTAAGGAAATGTAACCAAGCATAACAAGTTAGGGAAAGACTAAAAATTAATGACAACCCTATTAAGGTAAGGAAAACTTCATATGTATGATAAAGTAAGATGAAAGGAGTTTAAAATAATTCCAGAAGATAAGTCATATAAAAAGAAACTATAGCAAAAAAAAAAAAAAAAACTAAAAGTAGTTCTCTTTGCACATAAATCCAAATTTCATTACAACTGATCAGAAAATGGAGAAACTGTAAGACTTGCACTCCACTAACCAGGTTTACCCATTTCGTGCTAGGTTTTCCCATCATAGTCGGTTCGAGCGAACCAACCGTGTGAAGAAAAATAGTGTATTTTGGTTTAGTAGAAGCATAAATTGCATTGTGTGGCTGATCCACACAGTTAGAATGTGTGGTCAGTCAAAGTTGGTTTGTGTGGACGCACAAACTGCTTTATGTGATCGACCAATTCTGTGACCACACATGTGACCATACAAACTCAGAACCAACTCTGAGATTTAAAAACTTTCCAAATTTAAGGGGTCTCTTTCCTATTTGATGGAGTACTCTATATGGAGGTTTTTCTCTATATAAAAGACGTCCCTTAGCCTCTCTTACTCTTTTAGAATCAATTCCAAAACTCTAAATGTTAGAGAGAAAGAGAAGGGGGCTTGGAGAAGAGGAGTTTTAGAGAAGGCTGCTATCCCTCTCTGTAGTAGGGGGTAAAGGTATGGAATCTATCCCTGTAAGTATAAGATGGTTGTTATTGGTTTCCCAATAATGAATTGATGACCTGAACCTAATATGCAATTGAGATCATGAGATTTCTCAACTGAATCTCAAGAGAGACCAAGGAAATAGGCTAGGGAATAAATTATGATGGAAAAACCCATGAATAAGGTCATAAAGACACCCTAGAAGAGGCCCCAACAATGAATTAAAGGATAGACTGAGAAAGACCTTCGAACACAACCCATAAGTTGTGTAGTTGCATGTATGGAAGCATGATGTGTGACCACACAATCGATCACACACTCTCAGGAAGTTTACCAGGGTTGTGTATGTAGATGCATATGTAGAAGCATGATGTGCGACTACACAGTCGACCACACAATTATAGAAAGCTTATTTTGAGGCCAAACTCGATTTTAGACTATTGTAACTCAATACTATAAAACCCTAAGCTAAATTTATGAATTTTTTAGCTTGTCAACTAGTATAAGTTAACTTCCAAAGCTTGGAAGAGATCAACACTACGATTAAAGGTGAGGAAACAAGCCTAAACTGATTGGATAATAAAAAGCTACTCTTTATTTTATTTGTCCACTGCTATGATTGATGCCATGCTTGTATGATTATAATGTGCATCTCACATGTCATCCAATATTACTACTATTCTTATTTATGCATATTTACTTTACTATTTTTTTTACCTTATTGTGGATGATGATAGAAATAGACATGTGTTTGTGTGTGTGGTTGGTATGCGGTGTGGGGAGGGGTGTGTGATCCCTAATCCATGCTTCTCATTGACATCGTCGTATCGCTATTACCTTAACGAAACTAGTACATCGTAGGGTACCAAGGGGGTGGTCTCGAACCGTGTGGTCTTTGAATATGTTGAGGGGCCTTAGCTCTATCTCTATGGATGTATTGAGTGATGCTGGGGTAAGACCTTGGATACATTTGGATGGCATTAGGATTGGTTAGTAGCGAACCCAGTTTGCAAGCCCTCGCCAGTAGGGGCTTACATGTTGGTATGGGTAGGGCATTAGGTGTATGACCTGCACTCCACTAACCCAATCTAACAGTGTCGGGCTAGGTCTTCCCATCATTGCTGGATCAAGTAGACCGACTATGTGAAGAAGGGCCACGAGACCATGTATGATAATCGACTTAAAAACACTTAAAACCAAGTGTATGGTTGACTACCTGGGTAGGTATGGTCGACCATACGATAGAAAATAAAGACCACTGACCAATAATCATAAGGTCGATGCTTTCAAGCTTATGGTCGATGGATTTTGCGATGTACGTCCAACCGTACGACCCCAAATCAGACTTCGAGTTCTGAAACTTTCTAAATAGAAGGGGGATCTCTTTTCTTTTTCTAGAGAACTCTATATGGAGAGTTTCTCTCTATATAAAAGATGTTCCTTAACCCATTTTCACTCTTTTGGAACATTATCAAATCCTAGAGGAAGAGAAGGAAGAGAAAGAGAAGAAGAAAAGACTAGGAAGATAGAGAAGAAGGATGAGAGAATGAGTTCTACAGACTCTCTGCAATAAGTAAGGTATGAACCTTGTCTCTGTAGCCTTATAACACTAAGAGTAGAAGTTTCTAACTAAATTGTAATACCAAATCCAATGTAAGGATTCAACTATGGGATTTTCTGACCAAACCTCAAGGGGATCATGGAGAATGAGTTAGAGTAATAAACTTGGTAAAACTAAGAATATTGGCCTTAAAATGATCATTAGGAGGACCCCATTGGTGATCCAAGAGGAGGAATCCGTATTAAAAGTAACAAATCACATTAAACTCATATGGTCGCAGCTACGGTTGACCATAGGATGACCACGGTATCGACCATAGCCATTTGAAAAGAATCCAGAAAGCATATGGTCGCAGGTGTGGTCGCATATACTGCTACCATAGGGTATCAATCGTACGTGGTATGATCGACACAATATTAGACCATAGGACCTATCAGATACCTATCTGTGATCTGTTTGAATTCTGGCTACTATAACATATTACACATGAATCCTAACTTAAATTCATATAACTTCTACGTTACTAAATTGATTCAAAGAGAGTTACAAGGCTTGGAAGGAGATCGAGTATTGTTAACTGGTGAGGGAACAAGACCTAGACTAATTGAATAATAATAAATTGTTTTATTGAGTCCAATACCATGATTGATTCTATGATTGTATCCTTGTAATATGCATCTTACATATTATCTATTTCAGTTATTACTGCTCATGCATATTTATTTCTGTCTATTTATAACATGATGATGATGATGATGATAGGAATAGACATGTGATTATGTATGTGTGGTTAGTGTATTGGATGCGAGTGGAGCATCAGGGGGAGGACGTGACATTGTGGTTTATCCTGGTCACCAGACTCTAGCTCTATCTCTACTCAAGTCTTGCCCACTAACATCGTCGTATCACCATTACCTTAGCAGAACTATTACATCGTAGGGCATCAGGGGAGGTGGTCTCGAACCATGTGGTCTCTGACTCTGTTGAGGGGCCTTAGCTCTATCTCTAAGGACGTATTGAGGGATTCTGGGGTGAGTCATTCGATACACTATTTGGCATTAGGATTGGTTAGTTGCCAGCCCAATTTGTAAGCCCTTGCCAATAGGGGCTTACGTGTTGGTATAGGTAGGGCATCAGGGGAAGTGTTGGTGGTGTGTGATCCAGACATTTTAGCTCTATCTCTATTCCATGGTGGGTGCATGTGGGGCAGCAATGGTGTTTGATCCATTGGGTGGATTCACACACTCGTGTATAGAGGTGCAAGGGCCACCAAACCTTTTTATAGTACATTACAAACATAAAAACCAGACCAAAGATATTAATTAAATGCATGCATATGTTTGCGCATTGTTTTGTCTGCTCTCTGAGCCATGATGTGTGCTCATCCTTTCGACATCGAATATTTTTAGTTGATGATGCAGGTACTATTGTGGAAGATTACGTGAATACATCATTGTATGGACACATGGTGGCTATGGATGTAGAAGCTATAGATGATGCACATGATCCTTCAAGCGAGTGCAATCAACGTGTCTTTGATTAGTTTAGCTATTTTGATTACCGGACATGTAATTGATTATTTTATTTTATAACTTGAGTTATTTGGAGATAACTGGATTAAATATTATTTTTATCATTGTTAGATACTCAGTTCATTAGTTATAAAGACTTCTGCTTATTTGCTTACTATCTCTGATTATTACCGTAGAATGTATGTGTGGTTTGATATGGTGGGTACGACCTATACGAGATCTTGGTTGAACCATTGGTTTATTGATCATCACACTACTCTGGTTAGTCCAGAATTGAGGTGTGACATTAGGGGAAGTGTTGATGACAGTGTATGATCTAGACACTTTAGCTCTATCTTTATTCTATAGTGGGTGTATGTGGGACGACAATGGTATTTGATCTATTGGGAAGATTCACACACTCGTGTATACATGCGGTAATCGTCAATCCTTTGTATAACACAGTTGCAAACTTAAAACCAGACCAAAGATATGAATTAAATGCATGCATATGTTTGCGTATTGTTTTGTTTGCTCACTGAGCTGTGATGTGTGCTCACCCCTCGACGTCGAATATTTTTAGTTGATGATGCAGGTATTACTGTTGAAGATTATGTGGAGGCATCGACGTACAGACATGTAGCAATAATGGATACTTAGGCTATGGAAGACGAGCACGACTCTACATGCAAGTGCTTTCAGTGTCTCTATTCTTAGTTATGTTCTATTTGAGAGTTATGAGAACTTGTAATAGATTATTAGTTATGTTTTGAGTTTATTTGGAGATAATTGGATTATTTACTATTTATCATGTTAGACAATTAATTCATTAATATTAAGAATTTTTCTATTTATATTATTATCTCTAATTGTGTTGTGGAAATGTGTATTTGGTTTGGATTGATGACACGGTCTTTACGAGATCTTGGCTTGAACCGTTGGTTCTTATGACGGTTCATCACACTTCTGGTTTATCCAGAATTAGGGTGTGATAGAACATCCTAGGCAATCACTACTCTGAGTCCAAAGGTGGTGGAGTAGGCACCTGAAGCCTCTGAAAGGTTTGTAATCATGCCGTCACTGTCGTAGCCACCGCAATGTCCTCTACCGATAGGATACCATCCCTCATCAACACCATCTGGTATATGTCAAGACAAGTAGAGAAACTAGTCAAGGAATGCTAAAACCATTGTACTTGATTCCCCAAGCTATGTGTCTGCTGCGTTTGCTGCATCTGGTGTCTATCAATCTTGTCAAGCCTCTCCAGAATATCATCCAAGGTAGTCGGAGTCCTAGATGAACCAGCTTGCTCTCTAGCTACACTCTCTGCTTGCACATGTGTCTCCTTTCTAACTCCTCTATCTTTGGAACAGTGGCGAGCCTTTAGCACTAGATCATCTAGCACCATACTGTCGAGCTTCATTTTGATGATGGCATGCCAGTCGAAGGGTACAGAAACTATAGCCTCGAAGGCCTCCTCTTCATGTACCTTAATGTTGAGACGCATGAATAGTAAGGTCAGTATTTTACCATAAGGCAAATGCCCCTTGCATGAAGCCTGAGTGTCCTCTACTACTGTTATCATAGTCCTCATAAGTATGTATGGCAGACAGATTGGTTTTTGCTCCACTATTTGGTAGGCCAGAAATTGACCAAAAGAGGAGAGTTCATCGAAATGGCCGCTTTAGGGCAGGATGTTGTATTGGAAAATCTTGTAGTAAACTTGAGGAGGGGGATAAAAGTTACCCACTTAGAAGGGTTTTTTGGTATTAGGATTCTGTCCCGAATCTCTTGCCACTGTGCCTCAGTTAGGATCTCTTTATCTCTGTTGAATTCCTTGTCTCCAACCATGGAAATACCCAGCAGACCAGCCAACTACTCAGTACTGGGATTGATGTCTCTACCATTTACTCTGTTGGAGATGTAGAGGTTTTGAGTAGATTTGAAGCCCCCTATACCACCCTTAATCTCCAAATTATAGTAAAAGTGCTATACCAAGTTTGCTCTTGCACCTATCCTGATATCGAGCATAGGAGACCATCTCATCGCATCAAACTTTGCCTGGACATCAAACCTATCCAATTCTACGAAGTTCACTTGCCAACCTGAGATGATGGACTTGCATTCGAACTTTGAATAGGATTCCTGTGCCTCAAAGGGAACAGAATCAGACAGAGTCAATTAATGGATGGGGATTGTTCCTTGGTCGCTTGACGGTAGTCTTTCATGGAGCCATGTGGCCTGCAACAATAAAGAATGAATAAGGAAATTAAGTTTAAAGATGGGGCATAAGAAAAATTTTTAAAGCATACAAAGTTAACATGGGAAAATAGAAGATGAGGGATTTAACAAAACTAAAAATATTTAGAGACATAGCAACCCAACTACGAGAAGTTAGAAAGAAATAACAGTGATTTGAATACAACCTGGGAAATTTAAAATTTTTGGGAAAAACAGAGGTGTTCAACCACAAAACTGTAAGCTAAACCGGAAATATGAGTAAACAAACCATCTAATAGAAGATAGCAAAGCAGAAATCAAAAAAAGTAACTTCAATATTCAAGTAGAATAATGCCTAGGGTAGTATGATCAAATCCAAGAGAAAACCATTACGGTCCACATTCAGTAACTAGTTAGCTTACTCTATGGTTAAGCCCCTTGAGAGACATCGTTAACAATGCAATGAAGCAATGAATACAAATAACATAGAATGTTAGTAAGGAATACGTTAGAAGCATGTTAGGATATCAACATTATCAATAAAAGACAAGAATGTAACGAGGCATTATAAAAATTATATACAGTTCAACCATAGAGGGAAACTTTAGAAAGATAAAAATATTAATTTTGAAAGGGAAATCTTGGAACCAAGGTGTGTAGGTAATAATGAACATGAAGAATGGGTAAAGAACAATAACAATGTGATAAGAATAGTATACCAATCATTTTAACATCACTTGGAACAATGAAGAACATAGTAACAAGCATAAACAAGAAGAAAATCCAAGAAAAAGAGAAACTAGGGTTTTGAGAGCATTCTCCCAAACCCTAGGAAGATGATTATTGATAATAAAGGTAGTAATCAAACCTTTAAGTCATGTAATCGAGGAGAATCGAGGAGTGATTGACGTTTGAAGAGGGTTTGGAGGCTTGGAGAAGCATTGGAGGCAAAAATGAACTTTCCTAGTGGCGATTCTAAGAATCTAGACAAATTAGAAAACAAGTGGGAGAAATGGCCCATGTTTTCCAATTTATAAAGTCAGATTTTTCCTCCGCCAGACGCAAAATTCAATGAACTACCATCCGGGAGCATCATCGGCCGTTCCATCTGGCCATCAGTGGCACCTCTTGGGAATAGCTCGGATAACGACTGGATAGTCACAGAACACTAAATTTTGGCATTTAATTGTGAAGGCTGGGGATCAAAAGCTGTTGTAAGACCCATACTCAAAATTTCTGTCCATATTTAAAATTTTGGCTTTGTAATAGGTCTTACCACAACGAATGATTCAAACCAACGTGAATCAGACCCATGAAGCCTAATGGAGGCAACCTAGTTAAACCCTGGTACCTAAAAGATTCAAGCAGGACTCATTTGAGGGGTTCGGCATGATACCAGTAGGGTGCGGTCAGTCACCTGCCGCAAGCCTAGTGCTGCACCTATTTAAACGGGACTGAATTATAACCCAACCCAGTTTGGATCAACGGTTTGGTTTGGCTGCAATTCGAACTCATTGAGAAATGTGTCCAGGTTCATTTATCTTTTGAAATTGGAAAGGAGGGAATCCTCCACTTACCTTGTGAGGAACTCTATCCCAATCTCAATCCAATGTGAATAGAGTCCCTATTCACCCACTCTCTCATTTCTTCACCATTTGGACAAAACTAAGAGAAAGAGAAAAGAGAGAAACGACATCACGGAAGTCTAGTTGGTTCTAGAGGAGGGAGAACTTGGAAGAAGAAATATAGAGCAAGGGAGTTCCCATTGGGAAAAGCTTGATACCATCACCAACAGGAAAATCAATATTGGTATCGACCCATTATGCTTTTGTTTTTCCTTCGTATCAAATCAAATCAAATGAACCATGGAGGGAACATTAATCATGAATCCCTAGCCATGAACTCCTTTTCTCTATCTCTGATACACACTTAAATACTTGTTAGGGTGTGGGTCAGATTTGTTAAGAACCAGGACCTGGATAATGATGATGGATATGAATGATGATGAATAAATCTAAATATTCTGTGTCACACCTTGTTCCTGATGTATCGATACTATGGAATGGATGAGATCTCCACATCCTAATTAAGAGAATTGAAAATCCCCTTTCAGGATCATGGAATGTGGTACACCAACTAATAAACATCTTATATCATAAGAATTAATAATAAATCCACACCACCAGATTAAAGAGATTTTAAACCAAGAGTATAGCGTAAGTTTTAGATAATTAAACTACAATTGCTGAAATAATCAAATGATAATTATATTAAATCCCCCAAACCATTGTATTAAATAAAATAAATTCCTAAATCCTTAAATCAACTATTTTTCTGGGCAACATGCCCCCAATTTCAAATGAAATAAATCCAAATCAGAAACTTTATCAAATTGTTCATTGTGTCTATCCATAGAATGAATACTGTCCCACATACAGAGCACAGTAACATCCCCCAAATATGGGTCCACTGTTATGGAACAAGCCCGTATTATGCCAGTCACTTGCCCACAATTCATCCCAAGCCTGTATTATGCCAGCCACTTGAGGAGATGGTCATTCCACTAGTCGACTTACTTGCCTACAAGTATTACTTTGGCCATGGGGAGCATTCTAGCTATGTCCATACCATCTTTTTATTGAACCAATGCCACTACATAACCCCCTAATGGCGAGGGGTATAGTTATTTGGGTAATTAAGATTTAACTAACCATGTCCACCTAAATTAACCATATTACTAGACCGTAATGTCGCAAAGCTTTAGACCCCTTCCGCTCTCCACATAGTACATGGTGACTTGGCTAGGTTATATATGATCAATGCAAAGTAGCGTTAATAAGAAGTGGTGCAAGCGTCCCATTCCACCAACCTTCCTCCTTACTGACTTAACTAGATATCATGAATCACCAAGACTAGCTCTACCTTCCATGGAGAGGTTACGAGGTGTCCCATTCCACCCCGCTTCCAAACCACTCTGAGTATCACTGATCGTACACAAGAGAGATGCATATGCATGAGCAAACAGTGCAGTTTATTGGATGTCATGTTAACACACAAAATCATGTTATCAATCCCATATCATCACTCAACACGATCAATGTAACTAATTCTACCAAATAGAGGCTTCCCTTTACCTGAGATGGTAAACGACAAGGATATTAATGAGTACGGTCTCGAACAGACTACGTTCTTCCTATACATTACATCATTAAAATAATAAATATTAATTATTGTTAGCATTGTTATTGGACTCTATGCTTTCTCAAAGCACATCCTAGTGAGTTATTCATGTTTTTAGGGTCTGGTTATTATTAATAAAGATCTCATACTTGCTGTCTAGATGTTTCAAGTGTAAATAACAGTGAATAGCCAATGT